>JABWPP010000049.1:37080805-38315805 GCA_016920855.1 Puya raimondii | reverse complement strand
CCGGAACCCGTGAGCATGACAGACAGTTTCGCAGACCGGGTCCGGATCCTGATTGCCGCGGTCCGGACAATGAAACGCCTGGAGAGTGTCAAGGTCCGGACCCCATACCCGCGGTCCGGACCCCGACCCGTTGCGAAGTTTTGGAAAGTTATTTTTCAATCCTACTTTGATTCTAATGTCTCCCAAACATGTAAATAAGATGGTAGATTCCTTAAAATATCTTTGCAATCCTAATTTGGTTCCAAACCTTTCTAAAATCAGTTTTTCAATCCTAGTCGAAATCGGTTTGCTTCCAAACCTTTCTAAAAACTGTTTTTTTAATCCTAATCTATTTCGGATTGCTTCTAACCTATAAATATGATGTGGGGGTGTCTCTAAAACGTGGTGAAGCATAGATTATCTTTTAGAAACCCTAGAAGCTTGTAGGTAACCGTTTTCCTCATCTTCTACATCAAGCTTCTCTCAAATTGATTCATGGTGCCCTAATTTCTAATATTCTTTTAGAATCAATTTGAGGATTGCTTAGAGATTATTCCCACAGATCTTTAATGATATTCTAAGCAATAAACCATCATCAACGTTATTTGTTTTGCTCCGGAGAGTGGCGTCGTGGATTCGGCGTGATCAAGACGGTTCGTGGATTCGAATCGTTGGGCGCTCGTGGATTCGAGTGGGCGTCGTGGATTCGACGTGTTGAAGGCTTCGTGGATTCGAAGTTGGGCGTCTCGTGGATTCGGGACGTGGCGTTCGTGGATTCGGACGTGGGGCGTGGACAACCCGTTGGTGCGCGTGATCCGCTGAAGAGAAGGGAGAGGTTAAGTCCGTGGAGTCGGTAATCACCTTGTAATTCTTTACTCTTAGTGGATTATTTTTCTTCGCGTGTTGGTCCCGTGGGTTTTTCTCCAAGGTGGAGTTTCCCACGTAAATCTCGGTGTGCTGATTTTATTTTTCGCATTACTTTATCGCATTGAGATTTGTGATTTTTGTTTATACACCTATTCACCCCCCTCTAGGTGATTGATATACTCTAGATAGATCCTAGGGCACCCCCTATTTTACAATTGGTATCAGAGCGGGATCTAGGCTTTATCTATCATAATGGGTGAAGGAGGTAACATATTTAGGCCACCGTTATTTGATGGAACCAATTACGCCTATTGGAAAGTCCGGATGAGAGCCTTCCTCATCGCAATTGATGAGCGAGTATGGCAAACCATTGAACTTGGATGGAAACATCCGACCGAAGTGGTTAATAACGCAACTGTACCTAAGCCACGGAATAAGTGGTCGAAGGATGAAATTGATTTATCCTCTTTTAATGGTAAGGGAATAAATGCTTTATTTAATGCCCTAACTCAAACCGAGTTTTCACGCGTCTCGGCGTGTGAAACGGCAAAAGAGATTTGGGATACCCTACAAGTTACACATGAGGGTACAAGTCTAGTAAAAGTTCAAAAGCTCCAGATGCTTACGCGTCAATTTGATTCTATTCGAATGGAGGAGCATGAATCTTTTATTGAGTATTTTACTAGACTCCAAGATATCATTAATACATGTGCTAACTTGGGAGAGAAGATCCCCGAATCTAAGGTTGTTAGAAAAATCCTTCGAACACTTCCGGAGCGCTTTAGGGCTAAAGTCGCGGCTATTGAAACGATCAATCATCCGGATGATATGAAAGTTGATGAACTAGTAGGTGCTCTTCAAACTTATGAAATGACTTTTCCTACTAATGAATCTTCTTCCAAGTCTTCTTCTAAGAGTACAGGTATTGCACTCAAATCTACGAAGGAGGAAGACGACGACTCGGATTCCGACGAAGATATTTCGCTCGCCGACTTTGAACATCAATTGGCGCGTCTCACGAAGAAATTTCGTCGGAATTTTCGGAAGAACAAGACAAATCGATCTACATCCAAATCTTCTTCAAAAGAATCTTCAAATTCTAAATCCTCTAAAGAGAAGAAGATTGTAAAGTCTTCTAAAGAAAATGATGAGTTTGAAGGGGAAATCCGGTGTTACAAATGCCGAGGCTATGGCCATATCGCCACGGATTGTCCCTCTAAGAAGTCCTATAACAAGAAGGCTCTACAAGCTAGAACTTGGGATGATTCTACTTCAAATGATTCAAGTTCTAGTGAAGAAGAAACCAATAATACAATTGCTTTTTCTTCACATGTTTCTCCTTCTCCCTCTACTTTTTGTTTATCATCTATTATTTCTAACCCTTTTGACTCTTCTTCTGTGCAAGACACATCGAGCGAAAATGGCACAGGTGAGGGGGAGTCGGATGATGAAAGTTTAGTCGAAGCCTACAATCAATTACTTGGTGAATCCAAAAAGATGGCTAAGCTTAACAAGAAGCTAAGGAGACGTCTACTTGAGCTTGAAGGAGAAAATAATAAATTGAAAGAGTCATCTAAAGCTCTTGAGGAGGAAAGGGAACATATGTTGACTAACAATAAGATCCTCCAAGAGAAGCTAGACCAAGCGAAGGTATCGATCAAAACGAATCAAGAAAAGGTTGGCTTTCTAGAACTACAATACAAGGAAATTCATGTTTCTAATCAAGTCTTGACCAAACAAGTCCATCAACTCAAGTCCGACATACAAAAATTCTCGTCCGGTACAAAGAAACTTGATGATATGCTCGGATTGGGTCAAACAAGCAAACTTGGACTTGGATATGAGCGGACATTTGTTGAGAAGATAAAAAAAAAATTTCCAAAGTCTCAACAAGTGTAAAAGAGAAAGTATGCCATAGATGCGGAAAGAAAGGACATATCAAGAAGACATGCCATAAAAAGAAAACTCAAGTGGCATCTTCTAAGCATCTATGGGCATCTTCCATTACTCGACATCCCTCACGGTTTCAAAAGCAACATCAAAAAGGTCGAGTACCCAAGGTCAACCGAAAGTCAAAGCCACAACAACCAACTACTCCAAAGAGGAATGCGATGGTGAGACCAAAGGTTGATCAAAAGTCAAAACAATCGGTGCCCAAATACAATAAAGCAAGACAACCAACAATCCGACAAGTTTGGATTCGGAAAGGTGATATCTTTCCTTCTCTAAAGTTTTAATTTGTTTTTGACTTAGTGTAGTGCTTTGATCGGTCTCTATTGCATATCTCTTGTTTATTGCATTACACATTTTGGTGCTTTCATTGTTACGATTTTTAGATTCTTTGAATGATTAGAACATTAAATAGTGCATTGAATATCAATAGGTTCACTTTCATTCACTCTTAATTAATCTCATATTAATTATCGGTTTTACTTTATTTTCATTATATTTGAAGATAATTTATTATGAGAATTCTTAATACTTATATTCATCAAATTTAGGCAATCATGTGTAATCTCTAGGAGCTTAACCTATCTCGGTTGTGTGTGTTGAATTTGATGAATAGTCATTCTCTTATGGACTAAAATTTATCACATGTTCTTTCAACTAAGAGATTGCATAAGCGAGGGGGAGTTATTATGATATAAAATAAAATGCTCATATGCTTTGAAAGATGTGGAAAGAGTTGCATCCTTAAAGGAGTGCGAAAACTACCACCACGTGGAGGAAAGAGCTACCACCCCGGTCGTCCGGTTAGTGTGTGCAACTACCACATGAGAATTGAATTGCATATCCGAAAAAAAATATATATATATAAGTGCAAAAGCATGCAAAAGGAAAAATATCACAAATTTTATTTTTCGGAGTTATAAGGTGGTCCACATACATGAAAGATGCTCAAAGAGCCACCCCTGTGCGATATTTGTTTTATCTCAAATTTGAATGTTTATGCAACAAATTTCTGTCTCTTTGATGAATCCCTTAAGTCATCTTCATAATCCGTTTACATCTTGATAGCTTTTGAGCCTTTAGATTATTTTTGATGACTTGATTTTGAAGTTTATATGAATTAAGAAATCGGATAATATTTTATCTACATTATGGTGATTGTGTAGTAAAATTTTTAATTCTTATGAAATTAATAGGGATTGAAAGAAGTCAATGTGAATTTATACTCCTCATGCACTAACAATGTTTGACGTTTTTATCACAAGTGGTTTCAAAATTGAAAAAGCTTTAAACTTGTATTTTGATTGATTTCTCTCGAACTTCTCTCTATATTTGGTGTTTTTCTTTTGGCAATTTTTGACAAAAAGGGGGAGAGAGGTAATGGCTTAGACGCATAAACATAGGGGGAGAGATTGCATGAACAAAGGGGGAGAGATTTTGATATATTTTTTCTACTAACTTTGTTCGTGGAGAATGAAAATTTTTACAGGTCTTTCAAGACTTCAAGACTCCATGTTTGTCTAAGTCATAGAGTTTGTTTTTAGGAGTTACAAAATTGTAATTTTGAATTCTATTTGGATCTTTCACGCGAGAAGTTCATTGTTTTGGTGATGGCAATGAATTTCATTTTTGGAAAGATGAGCATCGTGAGTGTTTTATGTATTTTTGAGTTTTGTCACGAAATTGCCAAAGGGGGAGATTATTACGGATTTTATATTGGCATATTTCGTGAAGTGAGTCGGAGTCTTGAAGGTTCGAAGAAGAAAAGACGAAGAACAAAGACTCGAAGACTCCACGTATGAATTCACGATGCTTGGTAAGTTTAAATAATCTTGATGATGATTTATAAATATTTACAAGTGTTTGGAAGACATTAGAATAGGTTTTTAATGATTTATAAAAAAATCGGAAAAATTCAGACTACGAGGTCCGGACCCTGGAACATGAGGTCTGGAACCCGTGAGCAGGTTATGCTGGTTCGCAGACCGAGTCCGGACCCTGGAAGCTGAGGTCCGGAACCCGTACGCATATCTTGCTATTTCGCAGTCCGGGTCCGGACCCTGGAAGCTGAGGTCCGGAACCCGTGAGCATGACAGACAGTTTCGCAGACCGGGTCCGGATCCTGATTGCTGCGGTCCGGACAATGAAACGCCTGGAGAGTGTCAAGGTCCGGACCCCATACCCGCGGTCCGGACCCCGACCCGTTGCGAAGTTTTGGAAAGTTATTTTTCAATCCTACTTTGATTCTAATGTCTCCCAAACATGTAAATAAGATGGTAGATTCCTTAAAATATCTTTGCAATCCTAATTTGGTTCCAAACCTTTCTAAAATCAGTTTTTCAATCCTAGTCGAAATCGGTTTGCTTCCAAACCTTTCTAAAAACTGTTTTTTAATCCTAATCTATTTCGGATTGCTTCTAACCTATAAATATGATGTGGGGGTGTCTCTAAAACGTGGTGAAGCATAGATTATCTTTTAGAAACCCTAGAAGCTTGTAGGTGACTGTTTTCCTCATCTTCTACATCAAGCTTCTCTCAAATTGATTCATGGTGCCCTAATTTCTAATATTCTTTTAGAATCAATTTGAGGATTGCTTAGAGATTATTCCCACAGATCTTTAATGATATTCTAAGCAATAAACCATCATCAACGTTATTTGTTTTGCTCCGGACGGAGTGGCGTCGTGGATTCGGCGTGATCAAGACGGTTCGTGGATTCGAATCGTTGGCGCTCGTGGATTCGAGTGGGCGTCGTGGATTCGACGTGTTGAAGGCTTCGTGGATTCGAAGTTGGGCGTCTCGTGGATTCGGGACGTGGCGTTTGTGGATTCGGACGTGGGGCGTGGACACCGTTGGTGCGCGTGATCCGCTGAAGAGAAGGGAGAGGTTAAGTCCGTGGAGTCGGTAATCACCTTGTAATTCTTTACTCTTAGTGGATTGTTTTTTCGCGTGTTGGTCCCGTGGGTTTTTCTCCAAGGTGGAGTTTCCCACGTAAATCTCGGTGTGCTGATTTTATTTTCCGCATTACTTTATCGCATTGAGATTTGTGATTTTTGTTTATACACCTATTCACCCCCCTCTAGGTGATTGATATACTCTAGATAGATCCTAGGGCACCCCCTATTTTACAGAAAGAAGTTAAAATCATCTTAATAAATCAAATCAATTAGACTAACAAATTTGATAAAATATACAAATAGTTTAGATTTATTCCATATAAAAATTTGTTTAATTTATCTACATTTCAAATTTTGTTTACTATAATAAAAGTTTATAGTGGAGATTTAGTATAAGCTTAAAATTTAAATTATATAGTTTAAATTTATTTATTAGGAAGTTCAAATTATATATACTATTTGGATTTATAGGAGGTTTTTATATACTTTTTAGATTCTGAACGTCAAATTTAATTTCAGCTTATATTTTAAATTATAATATATGATCTAATTATTTTAAGAGATTAATTTAAAATTAGAATTAATTTAGCCCATCTAATTCTTTTCTAATATAAATTTGAATTATACCCTATATTCTTAATCAATTACCCACGTTCAATTTTTTTAAATAGTAAAACAAAGTTAATGTATAAACCGGAAAAGTTCTAAATTTTTTTAAAACATATTAAATATGCCAAAATTAAATATTTACCTACATTCAAATTTTTTAAATTAGTGATATAAAATTAAGGGTTAATTGCATACACGTCCCCACAAATATACTGAATAGCAAATATATCCCTTCAAATTTCAACTTTGCAAAAATATCCCTAGAAAAGTCCTAACCATTGCAGATATGTCCCTGTGGTTTGTTGCTGTTAGAGAACTGTTTATTTTTTAACAGTGAATGCGTGAAATAACGTTTTTGCCCTTACAAAAATATCTGTAGCACTTTGAATTTCGGTGCGTTGTTTCGAACTTTACTAAATTTGATGAAGTTCGGAGAGAGCCGGTAATGGTTAGTGTGGAATTGGGTTCAGATGGTTTCGGAACATTTTGGGTGCGAGTGGGGACCCAGAAATCAAAAATTTCGAAGAAAGGGACCTAGTGGAGCAAATCTGCTCACGGGGTCCGGACCCTGAAAACTGGGGTCCGGACAATGATGTTTGTGGCCGGCTGCGGTCCGGACCCGGATGTCACGGTCCGGACCTGAGCCGATGTCCGAATTGGGGTGCGTACGGGTTCCGGACCCGGGACCTGAGGTCCGGACCCGGCCTGCGCACTGGCCAGTTATCAGTGCGGGGTCCGGACCCTACTCGCAAGGTCCGGACCCGGCTGTGGCAGAATGCCCAGTGAGGGGTATTTTGGTAATTTCGTGGGGGATGGGCTATGTATAGAGGGCTGAAGTCTCTCTCCTCATTACTCCTCCATTTTTCCTCTCATTCCCTCTCCCTCTCCCTCACTTTCTCTCTCTAGAGATCTCTCCAAAGCTTGGAGAAGTGAAGGATTTGACCTTGGGAGAAGCTTCTAAGGTGGATTTGGAGCTTCTTGGTGTAAGAAGGAGCTTGGGAGCTAGGGCTTTGAGTTGAGTTCTTGTGATTTAGGGTTTAAACCTTGGATTTAATCATTTGAAATGAGGTTTTTGGAAATCCTAGGCAATCTAAACCACAATTGGTGGGAGATTGGCCATGAAATCTAGGGTTTGGCTTGCATGCATGCAAACCCTAGGTAGATTTGGGGCTTTTGCCATGGGAGGTTCTAAAAATATTTGGACCTTCGGGAATTGCAATTGAGGCATAGGAAATTATGTTAGAACACTTGATTTCACATATTGAGTTGAATTTAGGGTTCGTAATGAGTAACGAACCGTTTTCTTGTAGAAGCTTGGGTTGAAGCAAGAACTCAAGGCTTGGACACTTAGGAGCTTGAAGAATACAAGGATTTGAAAGCTCTTGAGGTGGGTTTGTGTTTACCGAAGTGATTAGGTCACTTCCATGTCTAGGGTAATTATCCATTTAAAAATAAAATGGTATGTGTTGTGAACCCTAGAAATTGCATGTTGGCAAAGGTAAAATCATGATAGGTAGAACAATGAGCTCCTATTGCATGATGTATATTTCAAGTATATTTCAATTATTGATACTTGTTGCATGATTGCATGTATGATTAAACCTAGTGTTATTGAACATAGGTTGGACATGATGATTAAACCTAGTGTATTGAACATAGGTTGGAACATATGAGAATTGAACCTAGTGTCATTGAACCTAGGTTGGATTATGTGATAATGGAACCTAGTGTCATTGAACATAGGTTGGACATGAGATTGAAACCTAGAGTCATGGAACCTAGGTTGAGAATGAGAAAGTAAACCTAGTGTCATTGAACATAGGTGAGACTTAGTGACTTGAACCTAGGGTCATGAGACTTAGGTTGACAAGTGAAAAGGTGAACAATGGGATGTGCGACGATTTTGCTATCCCGGGTATGCGACGATTTCGCTACCTATGCCATGAGTTGGCGGTGATGATTGGGATGTGTGCGACGACGATTTTGCTATCCCGGGTATGCGACGATTTCGCTACCTATGCCATGAGTTGGCGGTGATGATTGGGATGTGCGACGATTTTGCTATCCCGGGTATGCGACGATTTCTCTACCTATGCCATGAGTTGGCGGTGATGATTGGGATGTGCGACGATTTTGCTATCCCGAGTGTGCGACGATTACGCTACTCGAACTAGGAGGTGACGATTTCACTCCTTGAATGTTGGAACTATTATGGTGAGACGGCGATTCCGAAACCATAAGTAATGACAAGTAGTTAAACTTAGTCAATGTGGAATATAGGATGAACCAAGGAGAGAATGATAAATTATATTTTATTTGGTTGCATCCTTTATGTTTATTTACTAGCATGTAAAAGTATCTTGCATAGTTATTTGTGATCTAACATATGCATATGGTGTTTCTTTGGACCTGGTGGGTCGAGCTTCTCTCTTGGGTGGCCTTACCCACTGGGAACTATGTTTATAGTTCTCACCCCACGTTTTTCAGGTCCTTCCGCGAGTGAGGCGGCGGAGCGAGGCAAGGGTTTAGCTCCCTAGATAGCGGCCCTTCCATTTTGGTGATACTTAGAGTGTACCCCGAGTTATGGACTATGATAGCATAGGGGATTTTCATTATATGTATGAAACTTGTATATTCCATAATTTTGGAACATAATGTATGGAATGAAAAAGGAAAAATTTGGACATGTATACTGTGTCATGTGATGTAATAGAAGTAGAACTTCTTTATGTTGATGCTTTCCTTGTGCAACTCTTGTACTCCGTTCCTAGTTGGAACATTGTGGATAAGCTTGTGTTGTGACGCCTTGGGCGGATAGAAAAGACTCTATCCGTTCGGCGGGTCTGGTGCATGCGCCCGTGCGGTTATCCTTTCCACCTAGTTGGTGTTTAAGGCCCGGCGGGACGTGACAGACTGAGGTGGTATCAGAGCGTAGAAACGGTCTAGGTTGACCTAAGAAACCCTAGGATGGAAATGACCCTAGGAGTGTAGGCTCGTGAGTGACGAGATCTTTGATTATGGCGAAAGATAAGTGATTGGGTTATGTCTTTATGCCTCTAGTTGGAAATAGAGGTAGATTCGAGGTGTGTCTTATTCTTCACCAAGAGTGTTCATGTTGGCGGCCGACAACATGAAAACCAAGTGAGGGGAATAAGGACCCTTGTGTGACTTTCGCCTAGATTGGGTTCACGTTTACTTTCGTGAAATTTTATATTGCAAATGACTTTGAATGTCATGAAATGACCAAAGTCGTTGTGTTTTCAGGATAATGGTACGTGGACGGCCTCCTTTGAGGGCTGGGCTCGGGAGAGCGAACGCGGCTCCCGAACAGTTCGGGGAGGGCGAGAACTCAGCTCTTCGCAATGAGTTGAACGAGTTAATGGGCGTGGTTCGGCGACAGGCCGAAGCCATGCAACGACAGGAGGAGCAAATTAAAAAGCTCCAAGACGAGATGGCGCAGCAGGCGGCTGCGATTCGGGAGGAGAGGTCGGGAGTACCTCCGGCCTCTGCTTCGATACCGGCCGAGGGGGTGGCACCGGCGCCGACCGTGGCGCCACCTGCACCACCGACTGTGGCCGAGGGATCGGGTGCTCCTATGCCCGATTCCGAGATGGAGGACGCGGAACGAGAGCGCGCACTTGCGGCTCTCATGAGGTTCAAAAAGTTCAACCCGCCTATTTTTAGCGAGGAGAATGTGGATCCGTGGGATGTAGAAACATGGATCGACGCAATCGAGACACTCTTCGAGGACCTTTATACCTTGGAGAGGGACAAAGTACATCTCGCCGCTCATTGCTTGGAGCGATCGGCGAAGGTGTGGTGGAAGGGAGTCCGACGGGATAGACTCTCTAGCCTTCCACCATCGTCATGGGAGGAATTTCGGGGTATGGTATTTGCTGCCTACTTCCCCGATAGCGAGAAGAGAAAGCTTCAAGAAAGGTTCTGCAAGTTGAAACAAGGGAACCGTACCGTGCGCGAGTACGAGAGGGAGTTCTCGTACATTATAAATTGCGTACCGCACGTTGTCCGCGGAAAGTTGGACAAAGTCGACTGCTTCGTGCGCGGACTTCGACCGGAAATCTTTAGGGCGGTGCACGCACTCAAGCTACAGACCTTTGCGGAGGTCTTGGACCGTGCTCTTTGGGTAGAGCACGGGAATGCATGTGCGCGCGAGGAGCGCGAATCTTGGTAAAAAGAGAAGGAGAAAGAGAAGGGAAAGAAGTGATCGGCGGGTGGCTCGGGCGGGCAATCTAGCTCAAAGCGACCCCCGAAGCACTCGCAGTCGCAAAACCAATCGCGGGGGTTCCGACGGAATCGACCCGCAACCCAGTGCCCGATTTGTGGCGGTTCCCACGGCCCTCAACAATGTGAGCATCGCGAGGGCCGATGCTACAAGTGCGGACAGCCGGGCCACATGCGGTACAACTGTTCGATGGATGATAGCCGAGCACCGTCGTCGGCGTCGGCGTTTGCACCACCGAGGCAGCTTGCGGGCATCCCACCCGCGGCGATGTCGGCAGGCCGTGCACAGCCGCCGAGACAAGTGGAGGGCCAGTGACCAGCGCCCAGTAGGCGGGTATTCGCCTCTCAGGTGGAGGAGCCTTCTGCCCAGGAAGACGTCGTGGCAGGTATTGTGTTAATTAAAGGCATTCGATGTAGAGCTTTGTTTGATACCGGTGCATCGCATTCATTCATTGCTCGATCATTTGCTATTGCACATGGAATAGAAATCATAGAAGCCACGCATGCAAGAACTGTGCAAGTACCTGAACATACTTTTTGTATACATCATGCGTGTATGGATTGCCCTGTGAGGGTTGAGAACTGGATCATGCCAGCTGATTTGCTGGTGTTAAATCGAATGAATGAGTATGATTTGATCCTAGGAATGGATTGGCTCTCGAAGTATCACGACACTATTGATTGTGAGAGCCGGATAGTGAAGTTTAAAGAACCCGGGCACAAGGAGTTTGTGTACCGTGGGTGTAAGAGTTCGCTCTTTGCGTCGATGGTGTCCACGTCGCAAGCAAGGAAGCTTATTGCTAGTGGATGCATTGCCTACTTGGCGACGGTAGTGGATGACCGAAAAGAAGTGTTGGGGCTCGAGGACATTCCGATAGTCCAAGAGTTCCCGGATGTATTTCCGACGGAGTTGCCCGGAATGCCACCGGACCGGGAAATAGAATTCGTGATCGATTTGCTCCCGGGTACGGCGCCGATTTCTAAGGCCCCGTACAGGATGGCACCCGCGGAACTGATGGAATTGAAAGCACAATTGCAAGATTTAATGGACAAGGGTTTCGTAAAGCCAAGTGTGTCACCTTGGGGAGCCCCTGTTCTATTTGTGCGGAAAAAGGACGGTTCGCTGCGGTTATGTATAGATTACCGCGAGTTGAATAAAGTGACCGTCAAGAATAAGTACCCGTTACCCCGAATTGATGACTTGTTCGATCAGTTGCAAGGGTCTCGGGTGTATTCAAAGATTGATTTGCAATCCGGTTATCACCAATTGAAGATCAAACCGGAGGATGTGCATAAGACCGCATTTAGGACACGGTATGGACACTATGAATTCACGGTTATGCCTTTCGGGCTTACCAATGCCCCGGCAGCGTTCATGGATTTAATGAACCGTGTGTTCAAACCACTATTGGATCAATTTGTGGTTGTGTTCATAGATGATATTCTTGTCTACTCTCCTCTGAAGAGGAACATAAAGAGCACCTAAGGATTGTGCTTCAAGTTCTTCGAGAGAACAAGTTGTTCGCCAAGTTAAAGAAGTGCGAATTTTGGATTCGTGAGGTCGCTTTCTTGGGTCATGTGATCTCCGCGGAAGGAGTATCAGTAGACTCTATGAAAGTTGAGGCAATCAAGGATTGGCCTCGCCCGACCAATGTCACGAAAATACAAAGCTTTTTGGGTCTTGCGGGGTACTACCAGCGGTTCGTGGAGGGATTTTCAAAAATCTCCGGTCCACTAACGCGTCTTACCCGCAAGGGAGCCAAATATGTTTGGAGCGAGGAATGCGACCAAAGCTTTAAGGAGCTAAAGGAAAGGTTGACTTCGGCTCCGGTACTCGCCTTGCCGATTGCGGGGGAGGGTTTTGTGGTGTATAGTGATGCATCACGGCGTGGTCTTGGGTGTGTGCTTATGCAAAAAGGACAAGTAATAGCATATGCCTCTCGACAGTTGAAAAGCTATGAGCAAAATTACCCCACCCACGACCTAGAGCTTGCGGCGGTGGTTTTCGCACTCAAGTTGTGGAGAAACTACTTGTACGGGGAGCATTGTGAGGTTTACACGGATCACAAAAGTTTAAAGTACTTATTCACTCAAAAGGAGTTGAACTTGAGGCAGCGGAGGTGGTTGGAGTTGATAAAAGACTATGACTTGACCATCTTGTACCACCCTGGTAGAGCCAATGTGGTGGCCGATGCGCTCAGTAGAAAATCCGTGGAAAACTTCGCAATTGAAATGACGGGACAAATACCGTTGCTCAAGAAAATGGGCCAGTTCGACTTGGAGATCGTGGCCCCGGGCGTCCCCGCTAGACTTACGAATCTCAATGTATGGCCGACCTTGTTGGAGCAAATAAAAGAAAAGCAATCCGGTGATCCGGAACTCCAAAAGGTGCGGGGTGCTATCGAGAGCGGGCGCGCCGGTAATTTTCATGTAGACTCGAAGGGCGCAATTCGATTTCGAAATCGATTGTGCGTGCCGAAAGTTGAGGACATTCGTGGGGAGATCTTGAAAGAAGCTCACACTTCTCCCTATGCAATTAACCCGGGCGGCACCAAAATGTACAAGGACCTCAAATTGTATTATTGGTGGCCGGGGATGAAACTTGATGTGGGATGCTTTGTAGCACAATGCTTAGTGTGCCAACAAGTGAAGGCCGAGCGTCGCTTTCCGGCAGGAAAATTGCAAGGATTGCCCATTCCGGTTTGGAAGTGGGAAAATATCGCGATGGATTTTGTTGTGGGCTTACCTCGATCATTAGGTGGCCACGACGCGATTTGGGTGGTGGTGGATCGTTTGTCAAAGTCAGCACACTTTTTGCCAATCCACACCACTTGGTCGGGGGACAAGTTAGCGCAAGTCTACCTGGACGAGATTGTGCGGTTGCACGGGGTCCCGACCTCGATAGTTTCAGATCGAGATCCCCATTTCACATCGCATTTTTGGAAAAGCTTGCAAGGAGCTTTGGGTACACGGCTCGATTTCAGTTCAGCATTTCATCCTCAAACCGACGGTCAATCGGAAAGAACAATTCAGATTTTGGAGGATATGCTACGAGCGTGTGTGTTGGACTTCAAGGGTGCATGGCCTACTCATTTGCCGATGGCTGAATTTGCTTACAATAATAGCTATCAATCTAGCAATCGGAATGGCACCTTTTGAGGCCTTGTATGGAAGAAAATGCCGCTCTCCTATTCATTGGAGTGAAGTCGGAGAGAAAAGGGTCTTAGGACCGGAAGTGTTGCGTGAAGCGGAGGAAAAGGTCCGTTTGGCACGCGAGCGCTTGTCGACGGCGCAATCCAGACAAAAGAGTTATGCGGATCGACGTCGACGAGATTTGGAATTCGCGGTAGGAGACGGCGTCTTCTTGAAAGTATCACCCATGAGAGGGGTGAAGCGATTCGGTGTTCGGGGTAAGTTGAGTCCTCGTTACATTGGACCTTATGAGGTTTTGGAGCGTGTGGGATCCGTGGCGTACCGGCTAGCTTTGCCACCAAAACTTGCGGGGATACACAATGTGTTCCATGTATCGACGCTCCGCAAGTACGTGTATGATCCGGCGCACGTCCTCGAGTATGTGCCTATGGAGCTCCATGAGGATATGACTTATGAGGAATTTCCCTTGTGTATCATGGATCGCGAGGTGAAAAGTTTGAGGAACCGTGAAATTCCTTATGTAAAGGTACAATGGACGAATCACGGTGAACGCGAGGCCACGTGGGAATTGGAAAGCTCGATGAAGGAGCGGTTTCCTTACCTCTTCGCTGAGTCTAGCTGAGGTATGATTTAGTTTCGCGGCCGAAACTCTCTTTAAGGGGGGAGGAATGTAGCACTTTGAATTTCGGTGCGTTGTTTCGAACTTTACTAAATTTGATGAAGTTCGGAGAGAGCCGGTAATGGCTAGTGTGGAATTGGGTTCATATGGTTTCGAAACATTTTGGGTGCGAGTTGAGACCCAGAAATCAAAAATTTCGAAGAAAGGGACCTAGTGGAGCAAATCTGCTCACGGGGTCCGGACCCTAAAAACAGGGGTCCGGACAATGATGTTTGTGGCCGGCTGCGGTCCGGACCCGGATGTCACGGTCCGGACCCGAGCCGATGTCCGAATTGGGGTGCGTACGGGTTCCGGACCCGGGACTTGAGGTCCGGACCCGGCCTGCGCACTGGCCAGTTATCAGTGCGGGGTCCGGACCCTACTCGCAAGGTCCGGACCCGGCTGTGGCAGAATGCCCAGTGAGGGGTATTTTGGTAATTTCGTGTGGGATGGGCTATGTATAGAGGGCTGAAGTCTCTCTCCTCATTACTCCTCCATTTTTCCTCTCATTCCCTCTCCCTCTCCCTCACTTTCTCTCTCTAGAGATCTCTCCAAAGCTTGGAGAAGTGAAGGATTTGACCTTGGGAGAAGCTTCTAAGGTGGATTTGGAGCTTCTTGGTGTAAGAAGGAGCTTGGGAGCTAGGGCTTTGAGGTGAGTTCTTGTGATTTAGGGTTTAAACCTTAGATTTAATCCTTTGAAATGAGGTTTTTGGAAACCCTAGGCAATCTAAACCACAAATGGTGGGAGATTGGCCATGAAATCTAGGGTTTGGCTTGCATGCATGCAAACCCTAGGTAGATTTGGGGCTTTTGCCATGGGAGGTTCTAAAAATATTTGGACCTTCGGGAATTGCAATTGAGGCATAGGAAATCATGTTAGAACACTTGATTTCACATATTGAGTTGAATTTAGGGTTCGTAATGAGTAACGAACCGTTTTCTTGTAGAAGCTTGGGTTGAAGCAAGAACTCAAGGCTTGGACACTTAGGAGCTTGAAGAATACAAGGATTTGAAAGCTCTTGAGGTGGGTTTGTGTTTACCGAAGTGATTAGGTCACTTCCATGTCTAGGGTAATTATCCATTTAAAAAATAAAATGGTATGTGTTGTGAACCCTAGAAATTACATGTTGGCAAAGGTAAAATCATGATAGGTAGAACAATGAGCTCCTATTGCATGATGTATATTTCAAGTATATTTCAATTATTGATACTTGTTGCATGGTTGCATGTATGATTAAACCTAGTGTTATTGAACATAGGTTGGACGTGAGGATTAAACCTAGTGTATTGAACATAGGTTGGAACATATGAGAATTGAACCTAGTGTCATTGAACCTAGGTTGGATTATGTGATAATGGAACCTAGTGTCATTGAACATAGGTTGGACATGAGATTGAAACCTAGAGTCATGGAACCTAGGTTGAGAATGAGAAAGTAAACCTAGTGTCATTGAACATAGGTAAGACTTAGTGACTTGAACCTAGGGTCATGAGACTTAGGTTGACAAGTGAAAAGGTGAACAATGGGATGTGCGACGATTTTGCTATCCCGGGTATGCGACGATTTCGCTACCTATGCCATGAGTTGGCGGTGATGATTGGGATGTGCGACGATTTTGCTATCCCGGGTATGCAACGATTTCGCTACCTATGCCATGAGTTGGCGGTGATGATTGGGATGTGCGACGATTTTGCTATTCCGGGTATGCGACGATTTCGCTACCTATGCCATGAGTTGGCGGTGATGATTGGGATGTGCGACGATTTTGCTATCCCGAGTGTGCGACGATTACGCTACTCGAACTAGGAGGTGACGATTTCACTCCTTGAATGTTGGAACTATTATGGTGAGACGGCGATTCCGAAACCATAAGTAATGATAAGTAGTTAAACTTAGTCAATGTGGAATATAGGATGAACCAAGGAGAGAATGATAAATTATATTTCATTTGGTTGCATCCTTTATGTTTATTTACTAGCATGTAAAAATATCTTGCATAGTTATTTGTGATCTAACATATGCATATGGTGTTTCTTTGGACCTGGTGGGTCGAGGTTCTCTCTTGGGTGGCCTTACCCACTGGGAACTATGTTTATAGTTCTCACCCCACGTTTTTCAGGTCCTTCCGCGAGTGAGGCGGCGGAGCGAGGCAAGGGTTTAGCTCCCTAGATAGCGGCCCTTCTATTTTGGTGATACTTAGAGTGTACCCCGAGTTTTGGACTATGATAGCATAGGAAATTTTCATTATATGTATGAAACTTGTATATTCCATAATTTTGGAACATAATGTATGGAATGAAAAAGAAAAAATTTGGACATGTATACTTTGTCATGTGATGTAATAGAAGTAGAACTTCTTTATGTTGATGCTTTCCTTGTGCAACTCTTGTACTCCGTTCCTAGTTGGAACATTGTGGATAAGCTTGTGTTGTGACGCCTTGGGCGGATAGAAAAGACTCTATCTGTTCGGCGGGTCTGGTGCATGAGCCCGTGCGGTTATCCTTTCCACCTAGTTGGTGTTTAAAGCCCGGCGGGGCGTGACAATATTCCTCCAAAAGTACGAAGAAGAAGAAGAACGAGAAGGGGGCGGCGGCCGGCGGCGGTGCTCCCCCCTCGTGGCGGCATCCCTCCCTCCCTCAACGAAATGGAGGAGGTGTGGTCGTGGATCGCCTCGCTCCCCTCGTCCCCGTCGTGGCCTACGTCCCTCGTCCTCGCCGCCTCCGACCACCATTCCATTCTTCTCCACGCCGAGCGCGCCGTCCCTCGTCCTCGCCCCTACCATGGCGAAACCCCCCCCCCCCACCACCACCCTCCCCGCATCCTCTAGGCGGCGGAGTGCGGCAGCAGGTGGACGAGGAGGAGGAGGAGGCCGATCGCTGATGGGCGGCGGTGGGCGGTGGGCGGCGGTGGGCGGTGGCTCCTCCTGTAGATGGGCCTCGTTGGCAACGACGTCGACGCGAAGGACGACGACGCCGCCGTTCCCATCAAGGGAAAAGAAAGAGAAAGAGCAAGAGGAAGGGGATGAGGGCAAAATCGTCAATTCACCTTATTGGTTAACCATGATTAAACATTTTAACTGTGGTTAACTCAGTTTTTCGAACAGAGTATAATGGTAGGGATATTTTTGCAGAACGGCAGGACTTTTGTAGGGATATTTTTGCAAAGTTGAAATTTGAAGGGATATATTTGCTATTCAGTATATTCGTGGGGACGTGTATGCAATTAACCCTAAAATTAATGTCTAAACTAGAGGAATTCAAAATTTTCTTAAACATATTAAATATGTTGAATTTAAATATTTAGCAATATTACAAATTCTTTTTAAATAGTGATACAAAATTAATGTCTAAAGTAGAAAATTATAAAAAAAAATTAAACATATTAAATATGTTGAATTTAAATATTTACCTAAATTCAAATAAATTTAAATTAGTGATACAAAATTAATGTCTAGACTAGTTGAATTTAAAATTTACTAACATTACAAGTTCTTTTAAATAGTGATACAAAATCAATGTCTAAAATAAAAAATTCTAAAAAAATATTAAATACGTTGAATTTAAATAGTGATAATAAACATTACGACATATTAAATATGTTGAATTTAAATTTTTTTATGTTTGTGATACAAAATAAATGTCTAAGCTAGAGGAATTTAATAATTTCTTAAACAAATTAAATATGTTGAATTCGTTATTATCAACATTAAATTTGTTAAAATGGTAATACAAAATTTCTCTTATTTAAATTTAAAGTTTTAAATTTAAATATTAAATATTTGAATTCAATATATTTAGAAAAATTACTATATCTAAAATTTTTAAAATTCAAATTAATATCTAAATTGGAAGAATTCAAGTTTTCTAAAATTAATTCCTAAATTAGTGCACAATTAATGCCTACATTTACGTTATCAATTAATTGGGATATTAATCAAAACTTACTTTAAATTTTGCTTAGTTAAATTACAAAAATACCATCACATGAGATAACTGGTTAACCTGCTACATAATGAAAAGATATTTTTATCCTTCATTAATCAACGTTAAGATCCTTTCTATTTTTTATAAAATAAAGTACCAAATCATTTCTCATGTCTTAAATTCTTGATGACTTATTAGTAAATATATGTATGTTGACATTCTTTTTAAAATAGAAGACAAGTCCTTTTCTTTTTTTGTAAATTTTAAGAAAATTAATCATGGCCTTTTTGCATAAAAATCCACTAGTTTTGGGCTTTTGCAAAATTAGATCGTTATTTTCGATTTTGCAGATTCGGTCCGAATTTTCAGTAAACTGACCAAAATACCCTTCTTACTTTTTCTCTCTCCTTTTTTTTTCTCTCGCTCTTTTTTTTTCTCTCCGAAGAAGGCGGCGGCGGAGGCGGAGGCGGAGGCGGAGGCGGAAGGCCTCGCCTCTGCCCCTCACGCCCTCGCCCTCGCCCTCGCCCTCGCCCTCCCCCGCGCACCCCCGCCCTCCTCGCCTCCGACCCCGCCGAGGCCGCGCCGCGTCGCGACTCTTTTTTTTTTTCCCTCTCCGAGCCTCCTCCACCCACCGTCCCCACCGCCACCGCCGGCGACGAAGAAGAAGTGCTTCTTGGGGCCGAGAAGCACACCGGCGAGGGAGGGAAAAAAATATAGTTACACTCCAGCGAGGGCGGTGGGTCGTGATAAAAAAAATTGTAGAGATAAAAATAAGAATAATAAAAAATAAAAATAATATTTTTTCCTACATGAATGACCAAAAATCATAAAAGAAGGAATAATATGATGAAATTGCACTGTTAAAATAAAGTTACACTATTTTTAAAAAAAAATAGTACTGTTTTAATGAATGTTGCACTATTTAAGAGAGAAATTATACTTTTTGGGATGAATTTTATTTTTTTTAGACAAAGTTAGCACTATCTAGAAAAATTTTGCACCATTTCTTTCTCTTCCTCTTCTTCTTCCTTTTCCTTCACTCTCCATCCTCATCCCCCCTCTCTCTCTCTTTCCTCACACTCTAAAAAAAAATTTGGGCCGTTGCGATCGAAGCCGGAGCGGCCGTAGTCGCGGGCGTCAAAGAGGTAGACGGGGAGGAGGGAGAGGGAGGCGTCGGCGGTGGCGCAGAGGGCGCGCGGGGCGTTGGTGGGCGGCCGCAAGGGGCGCGGCGAGCGCAGGGGGCGCGAGCGCGGGTGGGGGGGGGGGGGGGCGCAAGGGGCGCAGGGGGGGGGCGCAGTGGGCGCGGGCGCGGGCGGGGGCGAAGGGGGCGCAGGTGGCAGGCGCAGTGGGTGCGGGCGTAGGGGGCGCAGCCCCCGCCCCCGCCCGGGCCCCCGCCAGGCGTCCCTTGCGCCCTCTGCGCCCGCCCACCACCGCCCTGCGCGCCCCCTGCGCCATCGCCGACGCCTCCCTCTCCCTCCTCCCCGTCTACCTCTTTGACCCCCGCGACTACGCCCGCTCCTCCTCCTCCAGCTTCGACCGCACCGGCCCAAAATTTTTTTAGGAGTGTGAGGAGAGAGAGAGAGAGAGAGAGAGAGAGAGAGAGAGAGAGAGAGAGAGAGAGAGAGAGAGAGAGAGAGAGAGAGAGAGAAAGAGAGAGAGAGAGAGGGGGGGATGAGGATGGAGAGTGGAGGAAGAAGGAAGAAGAAGAGGAAGATAAAGAAATGGTGCAAAATTTTTCTAAATAGTGCTAACTTTGTCTAAAAAATATAAATTTTATTCCAAAAGAGTGCAATTTCTCTATTAAATAGTGCAACATTCATTAAAACAGTGTAAATTTTTTTTAAAATAGTGTAATTTTATTTTAACAGTGCAATTTCATCATCTTCTTCGTTCTTTTATAATTTTTGATCTTTCATGTAAGAAAAAAATTATTTTAATTTTAATTTTTTATTATTCTTATTTTTTTTCTATAATTTTTTTTGTCACGACCCACCGCCCTCGCCGGAGTGTAACTATATTTTTTTCCTTTCCTCGCCGGCGTGCTTCTCAGCCCCAAGAAGCACTTCTTCTTCGTCGTCTGCAGTGGCGGCGGGGACGGCGGGTGGAGGAGGGTCGGGAGAGGGAAAAAATAAAAAAAAGAGTCGCGGCGCGGCGCGGCCTCGGTGGGGTCGGAGGCGAGGAGGGCGGGGGTGCGCGGCCGAGGGCGAGGGCGAGGGCGTGTCTTCGGTGAGGAAAAAAAAAGAGCGAGAGAAAAAAAAAAAAAAAGAGGAGAGAGAAAAAGTAAGAAGGGTATTTTGGTCAATTTACTGAAAATCCGAATATAATCTGCAAAATCGAAAATAGTGACCCAATTTTGCAAAAGCCCAAAACTTGTGGTTTTTTTATGCAAAAAGACCAAAAAAGTATTGTAACATTATTGAAAGCAATAAATATTTTTAGAAAGACAATCCTTTCCTTGCCATGATTACACCATGTAGGCACGGTGGTTGATTATTTTGATTTTTAAGAAAAGTTAAAAGCCAGTGCATCTTTCATTGTTTTTCAAAATCGGTAAATTATTCACTATTTTTACAAGCTTCATTAAAACCAAAAAACAATATGACTTGTTCTTTGAAATGGTTGATCTTCACTTTCAAAAGGAAAAATTAAAAAATATTAATAATAGTGTTTTCTTTTTGTTGAAAACAATAAAACAAAATGGCGTCAATTACTTACATGTGGGTAGGGGTGGCAATCCAGCTCGCTGTTCGCGAGCCAGCTCGTGTTCGGCTCGAAGTGAGCTCGAGATCGAATCGCTCATTTAGTAAACGAGCCGAACATGAGTTGAATTTTTCAGCTCATTTAATAAACGAGCCGAACACAAGCTGGGGCCAGCTCGTTCAGCTCGATAACAGCTCGAATACATAATATATTTATATTTATATATATAAATAAATAATTATATATATAAATATAAATTTTTATTATTTGATTTTTAGCCCAATCTAAATATAAAGCTCAATCTAAATATAAAGCCCAACTCAATTATAAAAAGTTAATTTATATGTAAAGTTTCAACCATTGGATCAAAATCTAATGGGTAAGATCTCATAAATTTATTTTCTATATATATATCCTTCCTAATCCTTTAACTTGTTGTTTGTGAGAACGAGCCGAACATGAGCTAAACCCTAAACCCTAAATCCTCATTGACACCCCTACATGTGGAAAATTTTTAAAATGCAACGGGTGCATATGCTGACGTGGTGTCCCAAACCAATCAAATATTTTTTTTTGGGTATATATGTCCCATCATAATTATAAAAAAATATTTTTATTGTACTTTTTTTTGAAAATGAGAGATGTGATTGGCTTGTTATTGATGACGTGGTGCAAGCGTGACACAGTAGACTTCCTCCTACATGTGGGGTGGCAACAAATTGTTTCAGGCTATTAAGCCAAATGTTGGGTTTTATATACCCTTTCGTGTAAGTGAGCATAATTTGATTTGATTCCAATCTTTACTATCACAAAAAAAACTTATTGGTTTGATCTGGTGAGCATCCTATGAACAACGAGATAATCTTAGCATTTCAGTTGCAGTGAAAATCAACTAAAAAGTCTTTGGTCACATTTGTTTTTTTTTTTTTTTTTTTGAGAGAGAAAGGTAGCACGCTACCCGCTTCGTTTATTTCTTTTAAAAATAAACTTAGCTGGAAATGTGAATCAACTAGGATTCGAGCCCGCCCGCTTCGTTTATTTCTTTTAAAAATAAACTTAGCTGAAAATATGAATCAACTAGGATTCGAACCCGGGACCTCGGGTACCAACAACCAAACCTCAGAGTCACATTTGTTTTGTTGATATATATATTCAGTGAACATGACTTGGTTTTTTTTTTTTCTCTCTAATCTTAGGTTCTGCTATTTGAGGATAACCAAGATTAAAGTCGATCTTGCATCTAGCGAGTACATATTTTTTGGGAATAATTGTGAAGCTGGTCAGAATATTTCTTTTATGTTATATGGAGTAATGGACCAGTATGCATATCGTCTAAATGACTATATGCATACATACATATGACTCCCATACATGTGCGATGTAGGAGTACTATCAGCATGCTAGCTACATTCTTCCATCACTGTTAATTTTTCTTCTTCAACACACCTGTAGATTTACGCCCGATTTGCATGCATAATGAGATCAGATGGGTATATCCCAGGTCAACATCTGTGTCATGATGATGAACAAAATGGAGGATACTCGTTTGTTTTACTTTTTCTTGTTTTACTCATCATGCCCGCGGAATAAAGCAAGGGATGTTTCTGCACATCTCTACCTGTAATATCCAACAGGACATGAAACAATAGATTATAAACAATTTTCTTATTAATCAATTCCAAATAGCATACAATAATAACCACTGCTGCTTAACCTTTAAATTAGCATTCACCAGCAAAGTGCCACTGAAATTTGTTGCAACACGAAACAACAATAAATCCGTGCAAAGAGAAAGGACATATTTAATGAAATCTTCAGGCCTTCAAGAACAACCGAAACTTGAGACAAATAATAAAATCACAATGCGTGGCCCTTGAGACGGAAGGGCTAAGTAGAGAATATGTTGAAGATTGCATAACGGAAGTCGTAATTGGTGATTTAAGCTTACTTCTTTAGATGATTCCTGATCCACGACTGGAAATATTCCAATTCCTCGTCCACTATCACATGTCCAAGGCCAGGATAAGCCTGAAATTTTCAAAGGGCGGCAAATTAGATAGCATTTCATCTGAAATTTCACTTATAGTTAATGAAATAGATCATTGGATCGCTTGTTAATATACATTGGGAATATAAATGTTCTTAGTACAACCTGTCTCAGATTCTCAAGCACAAATGGGCAAGAAGACATTGTGCAGAAACTCTACCTTAAATTCGCAACTCATGCCAAGTTGTTCTAAGAAGCGGCAACCAGCTTGCCCAGCCTCAAATAACACAGTATCATCAGCCATACCATGGAGCCACAATATCGGTGTCTGCATTACAAAATTGTCACATTAAGAATTGAATATATAGTATCTTCCAAAGAAATCACATTATTTTGAGTTGCAGTTAAGGAGCACAGAAGCTGCCTTTTCTTTGGTCCAATCATGACCTTGCAAATACCAGCCGTAAATCACCTTGTGGACAAAAGCATTGTAGAACATGTTCATGCAAAAAAGAAGTTTTTAACAATTGTTCTTCCAGACAATAAGAAAAAAAAAAAAAAGAGTGAACACAAGGCAAATTTGAAATCTCAGGCAAGTCATAGGAGGAAAATTCTGACTTGGGTTTCTACATCTTAGATTTTGATCTCCGGCTTCGATGAATCGCCAGACGCTCAGCTGCTTGTGCCAGACAGAGCTTAAGGGGCCAAAACCAAAGAATTTTTGGCCTGCTGATGAAGAACTTGATGGAGGAATTCAGCCAGAGTCTCCTTGCTGGTGAGAAGGATGGCTTAGCAAGTTGCAGCGAAGCACCATTTCTCAACATGGACAAAGAAGAAGATCTTCACACTGGCGGAAGGCTTAAACTATTTCTAAGAATTAAGACTACCAAAACTAAAACTAAAAAAATTCTTCTTTACGATTGATACGTGAGATCATTCCAATCATCTTATTCTAAGCCTCCATCTTCCATTGAATTGACCTATTAGCAAGCTGTTTCATAGTTGTTCGCATCGTTTCACGTGAGCCTATCTAAATTGGCTTCATTGGGTAATCTTACTTTAGTGTGGCTATGCTTAAAATGAAGTGAATAGTTAAATTGAACCTTCTCTAGAGACTAAACTTTCACTTCAGGACCTAGTAAGTGTTGGCTACTTATTATTGGGTTAAAATAGGTCCAACTTCCTGCCCCGTGACAATAGGCCCAGGAGACAAATAAGTTGAGTTGGGTGAGCCTAATAAGTTGAGTGGGGGTGTGATCCACAAGAGACCCAACGGCAAGAGGCCCAACAATAGACCCAACGTCCAGGTGGGTTGAGTCAGGTCGAAGCCCGCGAGCGCTATGGCTGAGCCCTTAAGTGCGATGGGTGCACTCTTCCTATCAGCATGTGCTTTTGGGATAGTTGGTTAGCGCTTACGATCCACAAGTGGTATCAGAGCCAGTGGTCACGGGTTCGATTCCCGCATGCTGCGAATGTGTGCAGATGCTGGAGGGGGTTTGTTGGCTTAAATGGGCCAGCATCCTGCCCTCTGGCGGGAGGCCATGTTGGGCCGAGTCATGTTCGAAATGGCGTGAGGCTGGGTGGGCCGAGTCATGTTCGAAGTGGCGTGAGGCTGGTGGGGCCGAGTCACAATCGAGACCCGTGGGCGCTGTATCTGTACACTTTAAGTGAATTGGTTGCGTATTTCTAACGGCTCGAGCTTTTGGGATTAATGGTTAGCGCCAACGATCCGACAGTAAGCTCTCTTTAACTTTTAAGTCTATCCTTGTGATGATGTGTAGTAATATTTGTGTTCATTACTTTAGGTTGCGGTGTTTGAGTTGATATTTGACATTCCACTGTACAATCAATTAGATTCTTTTGGAGGTAGTGATCAAACACCCTTCACTTCACTGAAAACTTAAAAACAAGTTTCAATAATCATAAAAACATTTTGATAAAATGCTTTCCAAAATGAAGGTCCAAGTATGCTTCTACGAATTATGAATCAAAAAAAGAGAAAATTTTTAAAGATTTTGCCCTGACTGTTGTGTAATTTCAGAAAAACCAGTTTTTCTCCACTAAATTGTATTTGTAAAATCATACATCTGCTATGTAGTGAATTTTAATATTTTGCACTTTTGTTTATCAATTAAATCTTAAGATTGCTCAGAAAATTATGTATTTTGGAAACTTAGGCTTGTTCATCAAACTTCAATATTCATTAAATTTTATAGATTAGGTGAATGTGTTACAAGTAATGTAACGCCCCAATAGTCCCACATCGGATGGCAAAATGATTCAGATTAGAATATATGAGGCCTCACAAGCTAGTAATAATAACTAGGCTTAAGCATTTTGGGCCGGTGGTTTGGGCCCAACGAGTTATTATTGCTAGCAGGTCGGATCGTTACAATTGGTATCAGAGCCAAATACCAGTCGGAAGTGTGAGAGCTAAGTCTATGCGGGGCAAAGTGCTACACCAACGGATTTAGTGGGAGCCACCTCTTGAACCCGTAGAGCCACCTCTAGAATCTCACATCGCCTGGTAATTTTGGTCTGTCTGTAATCTGGGTTTGGACCTGATGAGGACATCAGGGTTTAAATAGGGGGAGTTTGTAACGCCCTAATACTCCCACATCGGATGGAAAAATAATTCTAATTAGAATATATGAGGCCTCAAACGCTGGTAATAATAACTGGGCTTAAAGCATTTTGGGCCGGTGGTTTGGGCCCAACGAGTTATTATTGCTAGCGGGTCGGGTCGTTACAAGTAACATTAAAGTTTTGGTATCTCTAGTGTTAGATGTATGCCCTAGAAACCAATCAGGCTGACACATGTATTTCTTTTAGGACATAAATTTGTATTTGACTTTAAATATTATGAGTAAATATGGGTTCTTACATTCATGTTGTATATGTGTCCATGAATCGTCCAAGGAATTAATAAGATGATGACATGTATTCTCAAGAGTTGAGAATTTGAGACATGTGTCATTGATGTTTAATTCCTAAATGCTCCCGATCGATGGATCATCGCGGGGACGGTGATTGATCCGATGAGATTGGTGCACAGGTCGCTTCCCTTTTGGGTAGATGAGTCTCGAGTCAACAGTGTGGAGACACTGGAGCGAATGTGCAGGTGGTTGTTAGAGAACAAGGGTACCGAGCGTGACCAACGCGAGAAGTCACTTGGATGTCTACTCACTCGTCAGTGACTTACTCAATATTGTAGTAGTGTGACTGGTCCTTTGACCTGCGGTGCCTCGGCTATTCACAATGAGGTTACTGTAGTTTGACTGTACATACACTTGGTCCCTAGCCATTCAGGTCCTTGCGGTGCATGTTGGCTGCAGTAGGTTCGCTGTAGGAATAGGGTGTGCACCTATATGAAATCTATCTCCCTTGGTAGATAGAGGCGTTAGTCCTATGTGATTTATGAGACCGAGTTTAGAAGACCTTGGCCAAGGCAGGATAAATAGCGGAAAGAGTTTCCGATATTAGAAACTCGAGTCGAATAAATTTGACATATGACAGATGATGGGGTTCGACGAGTTGTTCCATAATCTCCGTCTAGTCGGGACTCATGATAGAAGGACTATATCACACGGTAACTGCACGAAGAGGTTCAGTATTCCATTCTACTGGAATGCCACTACATGCTGTTAGGCGTCACTGGTGGATTGTGAGACTCATGAAAATTATCTGGATGATCGATAATTCTCATTGGGCTGAGTTGGAATTGTTCCGACCCACTGAAAGGAGTTTTAGTGATATTATTGATAGTGATCAGAATATATCTCACTACCAGATAGAATAGAACCTATGGGGTCACACACATAAGAGGTTGTGACTAATCGGATAGCTAGATTGCGATTTTTGAATCGCCGCAGGACTTAATTGTCAATATGTTGATAATTGGACTAATTTATATTTATTACAAATTAGTGGTATTAAAGTGTAAATGTTACAAAAGAGGACTTACTAATAGTTAGTAATTTATGAGAGGGCTTATGTGCAAATATTGCATTATTAATTTGATATGATCAAATTAGAATAAAGTTTAAGTCGAATCAAATTAGGATTTGATTGATCTAACCAATTAAGGAAAGGATAAATTTAAATCTAGATTTATTCTTATCCTTAATTGTTATTATATTATTAAAAGAGGATTATATCCCTCTATATAATATACGGGAGTTTTAGAAAACCCTAGCCGTCATCTCTTTCTCTCAATTTCTCTCTTCTTCCTCTAGCAACAAAGACGTTCTTTGCAAGGGAGCTAGCACCCCGGTGAGGACATCGATTGGATCGTCAACCTCGTGTGGATACCTATAGAGGCCGGACGCGTGGGCGGCTTCAAGAGAACCTAATTCCACGATCATCGGATTGCGGTGAAGAACAACCCGCGCAAAGGTGAAGATTAGATCTTCATATCTCGTTTTAATCTTGAATAACATGAGGGATCATAATTGCGTGGTTTAGAGATTGGATCTCGAAAGTTTTTTTTTAAATCAAATTTGTTTGATTTTGTTCCGCTGCGTTTTTACCGTACGCAATTATCTAACATCTAGGTATTCTACATTTCTACTATTCTTTTGTTGGTCATGTTGACATGAACGATGTGATAGAAGTTAGCTTTGATGTTGTGCTACATGACGTGCCTCCAGGTGCTATGTGATGCACCTTCGCATCCCAATGATATGTGATGTGTCTTTGGATGCATGTGCTATGTGCTTTGTGCCTTCGGGTGCTTGTGATGTATGCTTTGGACCTTTGCCAATGGGTCGCTTACATAATTGGTTATTATTACATTTGTTTTGAAATTCCAATTTTTTTCAGAATAAAAATAATTAAGTCAAAATTCTATTTCAAAATAATTAAGTCAAAATTCTATTTTCAGTATGTAATTTAATCTCTGAATGTTCAGATAAATTATTCATGCTTATTTCGACTAATGAGGTGATATTGAGTCCAATCAGCTTGTGGGGAATGGAAGGAAGTAATCATTATTTGCAAAGACCTGTATTAATTCCATGCTTTGAATAATGAATTTAGTTAGATTAGTCAGTTTAGAATGATTTTTAGTGAGTTTGAATAATTGAATAATTGTGGAATCATTAGTAGCGGATTTTAGATTTTGTGGCCAATTGATTTATTAGAGGTTTTGTGGGATTCAAACCAGTTAGGTTGTTTAATTTGTTCTTGCAGTAGCATGTTACAACTGGATATCTACAAGTTTTGTAGCCCTCGTATTTGCGATTAATCAATTGCACGTATGTAGCATCTGTTATGTCTCGGGTTTGGGGCGTGACAAGTTTTTCTTGTCCATGAGCAATGACGTCATAGATCGCCATCCTCTACTGTGCCAAGGTGGTGCCTCCTCCACCTGGCATTGGGCTGTGCTGTACAATATCACGAAAGAAATAAGGTTTCTAGTGGCGATTATTTAGTTCACGCTTTTAGAGACAAACGGTTGTTTAAGATTTTGGAGACAAACGGTCGTTTAACATTATTTTATATAGTATTAAAGCAGGATGTTCCCCAGGAGTGAGGGTGAATGTTGAATATAAAATTTGTGCCAAGTCTCTAAATTATGCAGCATTGTATATCTCAGCCAAACACAATAAAAAGACAACCCAGAAAGACAATATGCAGAAAGTAAGTCAGCAAGCCAAGATATGACGAGGGAAATCCATTGTGGCAAAATTTCGATAAATAAGTCTGTGGTGAATGTCATTAAATTGTGTACTGCCAGCTAAATTGGAATTTAACTATCTTTTTAGCAGACAAAAGTTAAGGGAGCTCTGGAAAAAGCTACATAGAAAGCTATTTCTCTATGATTGTGAAACATATGTAGTATATAAAGCCTATGCAAAGATGTTTTCCACAAAAAAGACATGAGAGGATGATATATACCTTTCTTGCTTCGAGAGAAATTTGTTTCTCAATTGAAGAGCCTAAAGGAACTGATCCACTGAAGACAACACCTCCTCCCAGAGTTTTTGGATAAAGCATAATACTTGCTATGGTTAAGGCACCTGCCAAAACATTGCGTGCTGCAGGTAACTTCTACATTTTTATTTTACCAAAAGATAAGGTAGTAATACATTTACCACGAAATTGCTCTACCTCCTTGACTAAACCCACAAATGAATATATTTCCAGGACTTACACCATCAGCTATTTCCTTATCAATCATCGCATGCACAACCTGGACAGCTTTTAGAACTCCTTTCTCATCTCTTATAGATTTCTGGTGATACAGAAGTCGTAAGTTGTAAATGTACAAGCATAGATCCCAAAGGAAATGTAGACGTGAAATTAGCTGGATTACTTGGAAACTTACGGCAATTGTAATGTTCTTTATTTATATTTGTGATAAGCTTCTTTCTTTGTTTTATTTCCTACAGTTACAAGAAGACCGCGAGAGTGAATAAGAAAAGAGAAAACGAGAAGTCCGGAAATTCAGATTCTATTTCAAAGGGTATGATCTTCAGGAATGAAACATGATGGTAATTATAATTAATGTATTGCGTAGAACATGTTAATAGTTCCTATGTGGTAAGCACATTTTGATCAAACCACTGAAATACTGGAGTGGCCAGCTATTATTGTGAAAATCGGGTAAGAACCTTTCCAGACAAACCAAACTCACTTCTAAGAAGTTGAATTCTTTGATTTTATCACTCAGATAAAAATAAGAAGTTAAGAAGCATACTAAGAAATCCTATCCAAGTTCCTTCCAAGCATCGGAAAAGAAAGATAAAAAGACAATTTAGGAAGAAGAATCAAGGTTATTTCAGAAGGCAAAAACATTTTGCGATCGCTGAAAATACTACTTTTTCTGGTATATGTGCTTCGTTCAAATTCTTTTCAAACATAAATAATCGATCAGATAATTAGATAGAGAAGGGAGGTCCTCCAATGCAACTGGTAACAGCAACTCACCACAGAATGAATAACAATAAGATCTCTTAACATATAGAGCAAAAATGAAATAATAGCACACTGTTGCTAATGTCGGCAACTTAGAAAAACACAATGTTAGTTCTCTAGACCAAATTGCCCTATTCACAGATTTAGGCAACCAATAAGATCAGTTTGCTATGCTATAGACCCATGTTCATTTATAAGTTGTTCGAAGGAAACTAGTAAGTACACTAATTTGACCTACCAAAACTTAGATGGACTAAACTAACATTTAGCTTTAACAAACTTAAAGCTTTCATTGGCCCTGTGGAAACATGACTGAGCCTTGAAAGTCCTGATCATGTGTCTTCTATCCCTAAGTCCCAACCCACCCTCAAAACAGCAGCATCGCCTTCAATATTTTGGTCTGGTGTCCCATTATTGCAGGGTTCACTACATTTTGCCTATACATTTTAACCAGGAATTTTCTTGTAAACACAGAGTCACAATCTAGATAACAAGAGAGACAAATGGTTGAGAAGGAATTATGTTGAAAAGTTAAGCCCAGCAATTACATTAATCCAAAAACTTATAAAAAATAGTCCTATAAAATGTGCTGCCTCAAATAAGACATTTTCAAGGTTACTCAAGAAAGGTTGACAATAGCATCATGTAATAGTACAAGAAGCACATCCTTGAGCAGATATAACTTACGGCAGTAATAGGCACTTCAGTGATATCAAACCACGCAGGGATGGCTGCACCACCTACAGGGAAATATTTCTTGCGCCAATTAGCAATAACATAGCACCATGTAGCAATTGCCAACAGCTAAACATAATTGCAGAAAATTTATCATCTTCTTTGCTTTTTAAAGAATTAGTTAACATCCTAATTAGCGTCAGGGACTAAAGGATTTCAGTCACTTACCTGAGATTACAGGAAGAAGGGGAGAAAACATAAATAAATAAATCTTTCATGCTAAAACAGATGAATATAAAGTTTGCAAAAAGGAACTTGGATTGAACTTCTAATTAAATGTAACTAAAATAGAATTGGAGAAAAAAGAAAACTATAGATGTACTACTTGTCGGGAACAAAATCGAATGGGATCGGAATGAAATTAGTGAAATCTCCTAATGCGTCTAGTTTAAGTAAATCGGAATAGTCGGCTCTCAAGTTGCTGCTTGGTTCATTTTAGCTAGGAACAGGAGTAGACCTTTCGGAATGACATTTCCTGCTACAATTTTCAGCATATAAAATTTCAAGATAAAAAACATCATACTAATATATGTTATGCAGTAGTTTGATATAGATTGCCCAAAAGGCATTTTCTATCCAAACCAAATAAACCAACCAAACAAAACTGACTGAGACTCACACCTAATAATGGTGACAGTGGTGCTTGTAATGAAAGATCAATTGAGCTCAAATAGATGTAGGCCCAGGAGTACCTTTTGAGAACCGATCCATGAACAAAGAGTGTATGTTGTGTGCGACGTAAGTAAAGTTCAATGTAGGCCTATATGCAAAAAACGAAGAGTAATTGAAGATAAATTGCAAGAAATACTAACTAACAAAGCCGATCAAGATATACATGAGAATCCTTTCAAGACAAATACGGGACCTAGAAACACAAGTAATTCAATTAAGAGATCGAAAGAGAACAGAAGTGATTATAACACCATAACTCTAATCATGTACTGGGACACCTCCAAGTAGATATTGAACAAACTAGTGGGACCACCGCACGCGCGAATCCACAAAATAGTGTTTATATCACGAGCACACTCAAATTCACAAGCTCTGCTCAAACCCATGAGACAAATGATTGAGATGGTGTCTATAGTGATTACTGGGTAGAAACCCTAAATCCTAAAAATTAAGAAAAGAAGATCTACATTGAAGAAACGCTATGGAGTATGGAGACTTTAAGGTGACTTGAACAAATTAGAAGTAGAATTTGACAAAGATCCATACGGATTTGGGCTCGAGTTGCTCTTAAAGTAGAAAACAAGGCTACAGAAGACAAGAATGCTCAAGAATAACTCTCTTAACTATGGGAAAACCCTGTAAAGAAATCCTACACGATCCAATCCATCTTTCCTAAAATATGGAGTGAATAGTATAGGTCTCAATAGGGATCTTATTCCAAAGCAATCTCTCTTCTTGATAAATTTCAGTATAAATTTCATTTTGTCTAAATAAGCCCACAATCTACTAGTCTATCAGAATCACACAAAATCAATGTTGAAACTCTCTCTGAGTGTGGTAAAACTACTCATTATAATACCCTATGTTTCGAGCAAAGAAAGAAAAAGAAGATAGAAGGGAGAAAACTGAACTTTGACACCCTAGCGTCGGATTCCAGAATTGGTAAGGAATTCCAGAATTGAAACCATGAATAGTGGAATCCTAGGTTCAAGTTCCGGAATTTGATATGGAACTCCGGAACTTCAAGCTGCAGGTTTGGGTTCCAGATTTCCAACAGAAAATTTCGGAACATGCAAAAAAAAAAGCCTGAGAAAGCTGTCTTGGAGTGAAATGCAATGTGGCTTGTTGAAGGGCTTATTTGCAATTTTCTAACCCCCATAAAAAGGTCCAATGGGAGCCCTAACCTGTTTCTCTCTTCCTCTCTTCCTCCCTAAAGAGAACCCATTTTTCGTCTTCCTCCTCCCTCTTCCTCTTCTCCTCCTTCGCCATCTTTTTCATCCTCAAGGTCTCCTACTTGAAGAGTGAGCTTTAGGTAGCTTGGACAAAGAGATCTTGATCTCGAGAGCAACATTGTTGAAGAGGAGCTCAAGTTAAAGCGAGTGGTAGTAGTATGTTGAATTTTTGGGAGATCTTTGGAGAGCCAAAGTATTTTCATGGTTTAGAATCTCTTGAGTGACCAAAATGAGTTTACGAAGGGGTTCCATAGGTGTATTATTGCTACAGTGAAGTTTGAGGTTCTTTCTTGCAAAGATCCCTCAGTGCTTGAGCTTCTACATTAATTTGTAGGGGTTTTTACAGTGATTTGGGTGGGAACTTGTGATTTTAGGGTTCTAGACATGAAACCCTAATTTTTCCAAGAAAAATTCAAAATTTAGCAAGGCGTTTGGTCGACTTGCATTTCTTTTACCTTTGAGTCGTGCTCTATGTGAGCCTTGAGTGATCTGGAGTTGATGACTTGATTCTATTTGAAACGACATCGCAATTTCGCAAAATTGCGAAAATTGCAAGTAGTTCTGCTGTCTGCGAGCTGAAATTTCAAAAGTCACTGGGGAATTCCGAAACTCGAACCAATGAAGCAGTGCGCATACACTGTTTTGCAGATTTAAGATGGAGTTTCGGAATATGGTTGGGAAATTCCCAAACTTGAAAATTTGGGAACTTCAATAAGGATAATTTATGGATTCTTTTGGTCGGGAAAAGTATCATAACTCCGTGTATGTAACGATCCGACCCGCTAGCAATAATAACTCATTGGGGCCAAGCCACTAGCCTTAAATGCTTAAGCCCGATTATTATTACTAGGGTGCATAGCCTCTTATATTTCCAATCAAAACCCCTTTTTCCATTCAATTCGAGACTATTGAAGTGTTACAGACTCCCCCTATTTAAACCTTGGCATCCTCGTCAGATTCAAACCCGATCACACATACATAAACCAAAATTACTAAGCGATATGAGATTCTAAAGGTAGCTCCTGCGGGTTCAAGAGGTAGCTTCCACCAAACTCGTGATGTAACACTTTGTCCCGCATAGCACTTAGCTCTCACACTTTCGGCTAGTATTGCATTCTAATACCAAAAAATAATGACCGACCGAATAGCAATAATAACTCGTTGGGCCCAAACCACTGGCCTAAAATGCTTGAGCCCGATTATTATTACTAGGGTGCATGGCCTCTTATATTCTCAATCAGAACCCCCTTTCCATCTGATGTGGGACTATGGAGCATTACAGTGTATAACTAGTTTATGCTCTTTTTAGCTCCAAGTGACGTCCGGAGAGCCGAGGGCGCGCCGTGATTTCCATGGAAAGGAACCTAAGGTGGGCGCTTCAATCTGAAGAGGATTTAGTGAAACCTCGGTGCATGGTTCTAGTTTCTTGCCCTTTTCCATGCTTTTTTTATTCCCTAACAATGAGATCATATGATAGATTGATGCTGGAACCCTGTTGACTTGGATACATGTATTTCCGTTGTTTACATATTCAAAGTAGACATATAGTAGCGTGCTAGTTGAACGATGTCATATAACTATCGTTGTTTTCTTGTATAGCTATATATACATGATGCATGCTAGATATAGTTGTTCATACAGCATGATGACATAAGGACTAGCGACAGTGGTGGAATGTGTATTGACCAAAGTGGCCTTCATGATAGATATTGGACCTGATACTTAGTTCCTATACCGCTACCGATGTTGTTGATGATAGAGTATGATGACACAATGCTTTGCTCCTCTATCACCGTCATGATGGCCTGATCAACCATGTGGTCACGTCAGCTCTTTCGAAAAATGAACTGTCAGGTTAGGGCCACGCTTGGGACCAAAAAGTTAAGACAATTGAGCAGAAGCAGCCCAAGACCGAAAAGTTGGGGCTTCGGCTGGGGCTGAAAGGTCAGGGCGCAGATTGGGTCATGGTTTGACAATCTCTTGTATTAATTTAATACATATATGTACATTACTTGTATTCCAGCATTTCTTGAGTATGGACTCTCACATTTCGGTAGAGATTATGATACACGCCTAGACGTAGTACAAGCCTAGTAGTAGATTTATTTCAACTTACAGTTTTTATCCTCTTTCAGTTCAGTAGGTGCAGTTTGCCCTCGTCGAATTGTTATAACCAATGAACTTTCATTAGTTACTTACCCCACTATTTTTACAGGAACGTCGAGTGGGGCGAAGCGTGATGCGACGTGAGAATCGAGTTATGGTAGAGACTCTCCTCTACAGTTGCCATTTTTGTTTTAATTTAAATGAAAAATTGTTAACAAATGTATTATTTTGAAAAATATGAAGTTTTTGTAAACATTTATATTAATGTTTTCAACTTTAAAATTCCTGGATATTTTTCCTACATAAATGAGCTAAAATTGACAAGTGCTTTGTATCCAACGCGGTGCATAATCAAGAAAAATTCTGTCCATGTGGCGGGTTTGTTCGTGCGCCTAGTTTGGCTTCTGAGTTGGGGCATGACATTATGTGTAGACACTTCAAAGAGAGTGGATTTGAGGTCTTTTTTATGTTCTAAGTTTCAATGTTCTTAGGCCTTCCAACACAACGTTGACAATATATTATTTGCAATTAACATTACTAATACAGTAAGACTCAATTGACAGCAATGGGGATGATGGTGGTCGCTAAGTAGTGGCTATGTTCACACTAACTGTAACGACCCGATCCGCTAGCAATAATAACTCGTTGAGCTCAAACCATCGGCCCAAAATACTTAAGCCCAGTTATTATTACACGGGTGGGAGGCCTCATATATTCCAAATCAGAATCTTTTCCCATCCGATGTGGGATTATTGGGGCGTTATACTAACAAAGGTGGCTGTGGTGACGCTAGTTGCGATTATAGTGGCAATAGCAGCAATGTTGGCGATGGTGACAAAAGCAGACGATCGTGACTGCTTCGATAACATGGAAGCCATCGAAGGAGCTGATGGTGATAGTGGTGGCATTGTGGTGGCATTTGAAACAACGAAAGTGATAACTATGGTAGCAGCAATGTTCACGACAGTGCCCGATGTTGGTGGTGGTAAAGGCATAAATGGGGCAAGAGTTGTGCAAGCAGCAATGCTGGTGTTGGCAGTGGATGTGAATGGCAGTAGGGTTGCAAAGTGGTGGCAATAATGGTTGATGTGGTAATGGCAATAAAGTAGTGGTAACACTAGTGTCGACAAAGGTAGTAGAGGCCATGGAGGTTGTCATATAAAATTTTGAGGCTTTTGCTTATATACCTCTTATTACTATTCAAAATTTTCAAATTTATCCGTTTATTCCCAAAATACTCATCTAAACCCTAAATCCCATTGGTAAACGCTAGGGTTAGGTGTATCTTTTAAGAAATTTTTAGAAATCAACAAGCATTTTGGTCTACCAAGGGTATATTAGATATTTTTGACGTATTGAAGGGTATATTAGATATTATCCCTTAGATTTTTTATGCCTAATCTCATTTCAATTGCATTTTCCTTTTTAGACAATTCGGCCAATGTCATCAACATGTCGTACGCACATATTTTGATGAGAAACTGTTGTGTAATGTACCGAACTGTAGCCAAATTGGCGAAGTGCGAACTAAAGTTTGCTGCAAGACATGATTAAAATGGCTTTCGAGAAGCTTAGGCTAAGTTTGCTGCAAGTTGAAATCGAATTGGATAGGAACACAGTCTGGATTTAGAGTTTCAAACTTTCTTGATGCCTGGAAGAGGTTTCCAGATGCTATAAACCATTTCAGACGGTATAGCCGAGTGCCCGGAATAAGCGGACGTTCTACCTATTACGGATTTTTATGTTGGCATATTTCGTGAAATGAGTCGGAGTCTTGAAGGTTCAAAGAAGAAAAGACGAAGATTGAAGACTCGAAGTATGAATTCACAGTGCTTGGTAAGTTTAAATATTGTTGATGATGATTTATGAACATATATATATGTTTGGAAGACATTAGATTAGGTATAAATCGATAAATATTCAAAACTGAAGTTTTTCAGGCTTCAGGATCCGAACCCTGGTGCAAGGTCCGGAACCCGTAAGCCTCCCTGGCCGTCACGCAGGGAGGGTTCAGACCTTGGGTCAAGGTCCGGACTATGAAACGCTAAAAACTTCAAAGTCCGAACCCTGATGTAAAGTCCGGACTCTGAACCCGTCATGAGTTTTCTAAAATCAGTTTTTCAATCCTACTCTGATTCTAATTGCTTCCAAACCTATAAATAAGATGTGGGGGTGTCTCTAAAACGTGGTTAAGCATAGATTATCTTTTAGAAACCCTAGAAGCTTGTAAGTAGCCGTCTTTCTCATCTTCTATAATAAGCTTCTCTCAAATTGATTCTCAGTACCCTAATTCTTATTTTTTTTTAAGAATCAATTTGAGAATTGCTTAGACATTATTCCCATTAGATCTTTAATGTTCTTCTAAGCAATAAATCATCACCTACCCTATTGTTCTTGCTCCAGACGGAGTGGCGTCGTGGATTCGACGTGATTAAGGCGCCGTGGATTCGACGTGTCGGTGCTCGTGGACTCGAGTGGAGACGTGGGGTGTGGACAACCCAGCAGCGTGCGCGAGATCCATAGAAGGTAAAAGAGAGGTGTGAGTCCGTGGAGTCGGTAATCACGTTGTATTCTTTTAATTTATAGTGGATTGTCATCACGTCTTGGTCCTGTGGGTTTTTTACTCCTAGTTGGAGTTTTTCCACGTAAATCTCGGTGTGCTATTTTATTTTTTGCATTTATTTTATTGCATCGAGTTTTATTTTGTTGGCCTATACATCTATTCACCCCTTTCTAAGTGATTGATTGTATCAAGATAGATACTTGGGTTCCCCATAACTTACAATTGGTATCAGAGCGGAATCTAGATTTATCGATTAATATGGGTGAGGGTGGTAACATTAATCGACCCCCGCTCTTCGATGGCACAAACTACGCTTATTGGAAGGTTTGCATGAGAGCTTTTCTAATTGCCATTGATGAACGGGTTTGGCAATCTGTTGAATTTGGATGCAAACATCCTACCGAAAAGGTCGATAATATTGACATCCCCAAACATCGGAATAAGTGGATTAAGAAAGAGATTGATTTATCTTCTTACAATGGTAGGAAAATTAATGCCTTATTTAATGCTCTAAATCAAATCGAGTTTTCACGCGTCTCGGCATGTGAAATGGCTAAAGAGATATGAGATACTCTCCAAATTACGCATGAAGGAACTAGCTTAGTAAAGGTTCAAAACTCCAAATGCTAACAAGCAAATTTGATTCAATTCATATGGAGGAACATGAGACCTTTACCGAGTATTATACTCGTCTTCAAGACATAGTTAATACATGCGCAAACTTGGGAGAGAAAATTTCGAAACCCAAGGTTATAAGAAAAATTTTGAGAACTCTTTCCTAAAGATTTCGTCCGAAGATTGCGTCTATTGAAACAATGAAACACCCGGATGATTTCAAAGTAGAAGAATTAGTAGGTGCTTTACAAACGTATGAAATGACTTTTCCTACTAATCAATCTTCTTCCAAGTCTTTTTCTAAAAGTACAGGTGTTGCACTCAAATCTATCAAGGAGGAAGATGATGACTCGGATTCCGACAACGAAATTTCTCTAGCCGACTTTGAACTGCAATTGGCGCATCTTACGAAAAAATTTCGTCAGAATTTTCAGAAGAACAAAACCAATAGATCTACATCCAAAACTTCTTCGAAAGGGTCGTTAAGTTCAAAATCTTCAAAAGACAAAAAAACTTGCAAAAGCTTCTAAAGAAAAGGATGATTTTGAAGGAAAAATCCAATGCTATAAATGCAAAGGCTACGGCCATATTTCTACGGATTGTCCTATTAAGAAATCATATAAAAAGAAGGCTTTGCAAGCGAGAACTTGGGACGATTCTACTTCTGATGAATCGACCTCAAGTGATGAAGAAAAGAATAATGCTATTGCTTTATTTACTCATACTTTATCTCCTTCTTCAGCTTCATGTTTATCATCTATTATTACTGACTCTATTCTTTCTCATGTTTTGCATGCAACGTCGAGCGACGATGGCGAGAGTAAGGGGGAGTTGGACGATGATGACTTAGCCGAGGCGTACAATCAACTACTAATTGAATCGAAGAAGATGGCTAAGCACAACAAGAAGCTGAGGAAACGCTTACTTGAGCTAGAAGATGGGAACAAAATATTGAAGACCACAATTAAAGCTCTTGAGGATGAAAGGGAGTCGATATTGAAGAACAACAAAATCCTCCAAGAGAAGCTAGACCAATCAGAAATAACGGTCAAGTCACATCAAGAGAAGATTGGCTTCCTTGAGCAACAATACAAGAAAATTCACAATTCCAACCAGAAAATTCACCATTCCAACCAAATTTTGACCAAACATGTTCATCAACTCAAATCTGACATTCAAAAATTCTCCTCCGGATCGAAAAAGCTTGAAGACATGCTCGGATTGGGTCAAACGGAAAAACTTGGTGTTGGGTATGAAAGAACATATGTTGAGAAGGTTAAAAATTCAATACCCAAAGTCTCAACAAATTTGAAGGAGAAAGTATGACATAGATGTGGAAACAAAGGCCACATCAAGAAGACATGCCCTAAAAAAGATAAGAAGACTCAATCGGCATCTTCTAAACATCGATTGGCATCTTCCAATACTCGACAACCTTCACGGATTCAAAAGAAACATCAACTAATTCGAGTGTCAAAGATCAATCCAAAGTCGAAGCCAAAATAAAAAATCCCTACAAAGCCGAATGCAAAGTGGAGATCAAAGATTGATCAAAAGTCAAAACAAATGGTTCCGAACGTCAACAAAACAAGACAACCAATCATCCGACAAATTTGGGTTCAGAAAGGTGATATCTTTTCTTGTCTTAAAGATTAATTTGTTTCTGACTTTATGTAGTGCTTTGGTCGGTTATTATTATATATCTCTCTTGATCATTGCATTACATCTTTTTGGTGCTTTCATTGTTACGATTTTTAGATTTTTCTTGCTTATTGATTTCAAGCTCATTGGATGATTACAACATTAAAGAGTGCTATAAACATCTTAATTCACTTTCATTCACTCCTAGTTAATTTCATATCAATTATCGGTTTTACTTCATTTTCATTGTTTATGAAAATAATTTATTATAGGAGTTCTTAACACTTATATTCATCAAATATAGGTAATCATGTGTGATCTTTAGGCACTTAACCTATTTCGGTTGTGTGTGTTGAATTTGATGAATTGGCATTTGCTAATAGACTAAAACTTGTCAAATTTTCTTTCAAATAAGAGATTGCATAATTAAGGGGGAGTTATATATAAATATAAAGAAAAAAAGGAGCAACACTCTAAGTGCTTAAAAGATGTGAAAAGAGTTACATCCTAAAGGAGTGTGAAAATTACCACCACATGTAGGAAAGAACTACCACCCTGGTCGTCCGGCAAGTGTGTGAAGCTACCACATGAAATTTTAATGCATAACCAAAAAGATTTTAAAAAAAAGATGTAGATCTTTTACAAAAAATCGATGTTATAAGGTGGTATAGTGAAAAGATGCTAAAAGAGCCATCCCCGGTTCATTACTTGCTTGGTCTCAAATTTGAAAGCTTATGCGACAAATTTATGTCATTTGGTGAATCTCCATAAGTCATTTTTATAAATCTTTACATCTTGATAGTTTTTGAGTCTCTAGATTATTTTTGATGACTTATTTTTGGAGTATATATGGATTAAGAAATCTCATAATATTTTATCTACATTGTGATGATTTTGTAGTAAAATTTTTAATTCTTATGCAATTAACAAGGTTTGAAAGGAGTCTATGTGAATTTATCATGTTCATACACTAACATTGTTTTTACAATGCAATCATCATATTTGATATTTTCACAAGTGGTTTCAAAATTGAAAAGGTTTTTGAACTTGTGTTTTATTTGATTTCTCTCTAAACTCTCTCTATTTTTCTTTTGGTGCTTTTTCTTTTGGCTATTTTTGACAAAAAGGGGGAGAGAGGTGATGATATTGAAAGTTTTATAAAAGAAAATTGAGAGAAAGATTGTGACTGTTTTAAAAAAACTTAGACGCATGAACAAAGGAAAGGGGGAGAGATTTTGATATTTTTTTTACTAACTTTGTTCGTGGAGAAATAAAACTTTTTGCAAGTCTTTGAAGACTTTAAGACTCCATGTATGTCTAAGTCATAGAGTTTGTTCTAGGAGTTACAAAATATAATTTTGATTTTATTTGGATCTTTCACGCGAGAAGTTCATTATTTTGGTGATGGCAATGAATTTCAAATTTTCTTTTTGGAGAGATGAGCATTGTGAGTATTTTATGTTATTTTGGATTTTGTCACGAAATTGCCAAAGGAGGAGATTGTTACGAATTTTTATGTTGGCATATTTCGTGAAGTGAGTCGGAGTCTTGAAGGTTCAAAGAAGAAAAGACAAAGATTGAAGACTCGAAGTATGAATTCAGTGCTTGATAAGTTTAAATATTGTTGATGATGATTTATGATCATATACATATGTTTGGAAGACATTAGAATAGGTATAAATCGATAAATATTCAAAACTGAAGTTTTTCAAGCTTCAGGATCCGGACCCTGGTGCAAGGTCCGGAACCCGTACGCCTCCCTGGCTGTCACGCAGGGAGGGTCCGGACCCTGGGTCAAGGTCCGGACTATGAAACGCTAAAAACTTTAAAGTCCGGACCCTGATGTAAGGTCCAGACCCTGAACCCGTCATGAGTTTTCTAAAATTAGTTTTTCAATCCTACTCTGATTCTAATTGCTTCCAAACCTATAAATAAGATGTGGGGGGTGTCTCTAAAACGTGGTTAAGCATAGATTATCTTTTAAAAACCCTAGAAGCTTGTAGGTAGCCGTCTTTCTCATCTTCTACAATAAGTTTCTCTCAAATTGATTCTCGGTGCCCTAATTCTTAATTTTCTTTTAGAATCAATTTGAGAATTGCTTAGACATTATTCCCACAGATCTTTAATGTTCTTCTAAACAATAAATCATCACCGACCCTATTGTTCTTGCTCCGGACGGAGTGGCGTCGTAGATTCGACGTGATTAAGGCGTCGTGGATTCAACGTGTCGGTGCTCGTGGACTCGAGTGGCGTTCGTGGATTCGGACGTGAGGCGTGGACAACCCAGCAACGTGCGCAAGATCCATAGAAGGTAAAAGAGAGGTGTGAGTCCGTGGAGTCGGTAATCACCTTGTATTCTTTTAATTCATAGTGGATTGTCATCGCGTCTTGGTCCCGTAGGTTTTTTACTCCTAGTTGGAGTTTTTCTACGTAAATCTCGGTGTGCTATTTTATTTTTCGCATTTGTTTTATTGCATCGAGTTTTATATTTTTGGCCTATACACCTATTTACCCCCTTTAGGTGATTGATTGTATCTAGATAGATCCTTGGGTTCCCCATAACTTACACTACCTGAGAGTTGGGCTCGCAAGAAGGTCAGCCTTCGAGCGCCCGAATAGCTCTGTGGGCGTCCGAAACCTTTCGAATACCTCCAGAGGGCGTTCGAACCCCTTTTCGAAAGCTCTACCCGAGAGCTCGAGTGTGCAAAAGATTAAACATTTGGGCGTCCGAATGTTCCTGTGGGCGGCCGAAACACCTTCCAGACGACTTCCACGGGCGTTCAAATACCTTCCAAATGCTCAACCTGAGAAAACTGGCTGCACGGCTCGTTAAATATATAGGCGGTCGATCTTCCCTGCAGCGCCCGAAATGTGGAACTGGGCAGATTGGGCGAGCGCCCAGGGCAACTCCTGGACGCTGTTACGTAGCCTTCGGGCGCCCGAAAGTTCAGGCGGGCGCCCAAAACCCGTCACGGAAGTTGTTGCTCATTTTATTGCAAGTATGAAAGTTTGAGGGCCTTAAGTGCAAATGTAGCACTTCTATATAACCCCCTCTTTACACCCAAACCCTACCCTTCTCTCATTTCACTCCCTCTCTCTCTCTATTCTTTCTCTCTCTAAAAGGGAGAAAATCTTAGTTTTCCCCTTTGATAAATCTTAGAGATCCATTTTCTTTGGGGGCTTGGAGGAGATCAAAAGCTCTTGGTAGAAGCTCTAGGAAGAAGCAGGCAACCATCTCAACCCACCTTTCCCTTGCTAGGAGGAGAGGTGAGTTGATATTTTTGGGATTTGTTTTTAGAGTCTCCAAAAGGAAGATTTTAGGGTTTTAACTTGATTAGAACTTGTTTTTAGGATTTTCTAGGTATTCTAAAGAGATCAAGAACCATCTACAAGGAGGATTCAAGCATAGATGGGGAATATCACCAAAATAGGTTTGATCTCTTTATCTAAAGTCTCTTTTGATCATATATATGTATTATAGACAAATATATTTAGTTTGCATGTTATGGATCTAGGAGTTCAAGAGAACTTAAGAGCATTTAACCTAAGAAAATAGGGTCTAACCTTTTGCCATGTTAAAAGAAAAGTAAATGAAAATGCATGTTATGTGTGAGTAACGTACTCTATGAACTTGGAACATATATGACATAATAGTGACATTTAATTAGCATGGAACCTAGGGTGTATGACATGGTAGCATATGAACTCTAGGCAAAACTTGAGTTAGGGAACAAGAGGATGTGCAAATGAACCTTGAGATTGACCTTAGAAGGCATGAGAACTTAGGGTACAATTAAGATACAAGTCGCGACCTTCCGGAAGTGCCATATCGGGAGATGTCAATCAGCCTCAACTCCCTACATTGTACTTGGAGATGCCTATCTCCTTCGACTCCAAGTGCATACCGATTGGAGAGATGCAGATCGCTTTCAACTCTCCATGAGGTGTTTAGCAAGAAGTGAAATTAAACCAAAATGTTGGTCAGGGATAAAAGATGATTTGAGACAATAAAGTAGGCCAATGACATAATAAATCATGGTGGCATATTGTATATATAATTAAGGCATAGTGATGGAACTGGTGTTGTGCCTTCTCAGGCTATCGATACTGCTGATAAGAAGGTGGTTATAAATCCCGAATATTTAAGTTGGAAAAGGGAAGATACCACTATACTTTCATGGATTAATGCCACTTTATCCCTTAGCATATTACGAATGGTCATTTCTAGCTCACCTAAAACTGCATATGATGCTTGGAGAAGCATTGAGGCATATTTTCTTGATAAGACTGCTTCCACGGCTTTTTCTCTAAAGTCTGAATTGCGGAGCATCAAGAAAGGCTCAATGAGCATGTGTGATTACATGCAAAAGATCAAGTCGATTGGTGATGCTCTTCAGGCGATTGGTGAAACCGAGTCAGACCATAATTTGGTCATGACTGTTCTTCTAGGGCTACCAGAAGAATATCGAGGTTTTGTTAGTGCTCTAAACACACACAGAAATAAGCCCACTTTTGAACAGCTTCGTCCACTCTTGATGTAAGAAGAAACGGAAGTCCAACGTCGTACTAGTGTGACGACATCCTCTGCTATTCCTACTATTGACAGTGAAGCTCTGATACCATGAAAGAAGGGCAAAAAAGCATACCCTCTTGGGTTGAATTGATGAAAATATATAGTACAAGAGATAGGTCTACTATAGTAACATTGCCTACTATAGTAATACTACAACTAGGATTACATACCATATAATCCTACTCTATATATGATAATAATATACAGTATCCTAATATACCATAAGATACTAAATATATCGTAACATATACTTAATATATCGTAACAAGTACTCTCCTTTCATGCATCACTGTTACAGTAGTAGTAGATTCATTTATTATTATTATTTGTACTAATACCTCACCTAGACCGAATGAGTATAGAACGCCACTTTCGGCGGTTACACCCACTGGGAACTTATTTCAAGTTCTCACCCGATTGTTGTTGATATCTCTTCAGAGCCTTCTACCGTCAGTGAAGTACGGGATCGTGTATCATTTGTATAATCAACAAGACTATGTAATATTTCGGAATGCAATAAGTTGTAAACCTTAAAGAGATTAAATTGTAATCGTTTACTTTAGAAATTATTTACTTTGATGCTCTATTGTACCTATATTATGTATATATTGTACATATTGGTGTATGCTTCTGCTTCGTGCGGATAGGGGGAACCTTACCCGCTCGGTGGGTTTGTTGTACGCACCTGAGCAGGTCCAATTTGGCAGGACTCGAGGTATGACATGTTGACGGTAAATATCGTGACATGTTGACGGTAAAATATCACCTGACAGCAAATACATTTCTATCACCATATGAGGAAAAAAGAATTTGCCTTCACCTATCCACCGTTGAGTTACTACTTATCGAAAACAAACCACCTCGACCAAACATAGTTCAAGGACCCTCTGCCACAAATTAATATGATGAGATTTAAGATTTTCGACAAGTAGTAGAAAATATAGAGAAGCCAATACAAGTTTTCATCAACTCCACCTTTGTTGAGTTGAGACTATCAATATGATCGAGCTAATGATGGACGCTATTTATCATGCTGCGAAGAAGAGAGTAAAGAAAGTTGTGCGCATTGTCATAATCAGGTACATCATCAAAGTTTTGAGTGCTTGGAGTCGCTTCGAGGCGAGTTAAAGATTTTTATAAATCAAGGATGAGTTTGTAGGCAAGGAAAGTGAAGTGAGGCAGTCCAAGATCCAATAGGAAGCAATTTTTTTCAAATACTTGATTCTATTTCTCATTATTCAAATTAGAGAATTAGCTATCTTGTTTTCCTTTTGTTGGAATAAATCTCCTAAATCAGGGATTTTGCTTAAATAGTAATTTAGTCATTTAAGAAGAAATTGTAGAATTAGATAGTAAATCAAACCCCTAAACTTGAGAGATTTTTCTTGGGATTAAGTTATGGTCGCAATTATCAATTAAGCCCATTGGGCTTTTTTGCATTCAGAGATTTTGCGAACTTGGTTTATTGAATTTAGAGTTTGCCCCGCATCTTAAGCCTCTGTAGTTATCAGTTAAACCTCCATGGTCATCTTATTCTTCCCTTTTTTCTTTATTTATATTCTGGGAAACACTTTGCGTTCTCCATAGACAGTCTCTACTGGGCTATTGATGTGCTAGCTAAACAATGCGGTGTCATGAATTATGGGTCTGTTTGTTTCACCGAAACTGAAGTTCAGGTTGAAGTGGACTTTCCGTTGACTAGAGTTCAGGTAAAAGTTACTTCTCCTCCGCTGTTTGTTTCCACAGCTATGGAAGCGAAGTTTTTCCAGTTCCGACGTTTGTTCGGCAGGAAGTCAATGGCGTAAAAACTGAAGTTCCCTGCTTTCATTGTTTGTTTCATCAAATAATGTTAAAACCCTACACCCCTAGTACACTTATCTCCTATATAGCTCTCTACTTATATGACATTGTTGCCTCTTATATAACTTGACAAATAATAAATTATATTATAAGAAATAAATAAAATAATATAATTGCATCCCCTATAAAATTAAAAATTATAATTTAAAAAGACTAAATTAATTTTTCGTAAGTAAATTATAATAACGCAACTATAAAATTATAAATAAAAAGAGATGCCAACATTAAACTAATCAATTTTCATCAAACTTCCAATGTGCAAACTAAGTAAAAAACTTGAATAATCAATATTCATTATATTTCAAACATATAAACTATATAAAAGAGAATTTAGTACAACAATCAAATATGTTTAGATGAGAGAGGCAGTAATCCTATCACGAAAATAGGTTTCCCTTTGTAATATTTTTTTTTAAAAAAATTTCTCTCACTTCTCCCTATAATTGATTTCGGCCTAGGGGTGGGCTAAAGTCAATTACGCTGTTTTAGAAAACTTGAGTTTCGGCCTTAGTTATATTACGGTGAACCAAACAGGAAAAGTGGCCGTTTACAGCCGAAAACCACTTCGCCCCTCTCCACTTCACAGGCCCTATGTGTTCGAAAAAGTGGCCGTTTACAGCCACTGTTTCAAATAGCAAAAGTGGCCAGTTACGGCCGAAGACCACTTCGCCCCTCTCCACCTCGGCGAAACAAACAGGCACTGTGTGTAAAGCAATCAAAGTCTTGACATTATGTATGCTTACGCAGCAGCAGCTCAAGAAGACGGTAATTTGGGTTACCCCTTGCAGTATTACTAATTTTGCTTCTTAAAGCTAATTAGTGTACTGAATATTTTTTCAAGATAAGAAAAAAAAACAATTCCATGTAATTGAAACGTCCGATTAGCGAAGAACTGATGAGAGCGAATAGAGAAAGAAAGCCCCCCGTACGTAACTGAAGAGCTGACTAGAAGAGAATAAGCATACGCACCATCGCGGGTGATGGGCATGGGAGGGGCGCTGGGGAAGGACCACTCGGCGCTCTCGAACTCGGGCGAGGTGAAGAATTCGCGGACGTACTCGTTGGCTGGGCCGGAACCGCCGGAGCCGTGGAGCCACAGGACGAAGCTACGGCGGGACATGGCCAAGAAAGAGGCGAAGAGGCGATGGTCAAAGAGAAAAAGAATTAATTGGGGGCGATGACTGGGGGCGTCGGGGAAGAAGGGAGGGTTACCGCCTTATCGGTGTTTGCTTTGTTTGGGTGCTCGAGTGGAAAAGGAAAATTGCTGTCCTCTTGTGTGTTTTGAATTTTGATGGCGACAGAAAGCGTGAACGGAAGGAGAACGTCCCTCTCTTAGGCTGCATTTCTGCCGCGACAGCAAGTGGGGTTATTCTACTCTTGGCAGTATATAGCTTTACTGGAAATTTCAGTAATATATTTCACGCGGACCGGTTTAAAAAGTTAAAATCATGAGTGACGCTATGTCTATAATCACTTTTCGGTTGTAATTTTTCAGCTTCGAAATCTAAATTATTTTTTTTTAACACCAGCCATTTCTTAAACTTTTTTAATAATAAAATTTAAAAAGAGTTGTATAAATTTTAAGAAGAGAATTACAACTCTTTACCGAAGAGTTATATTTCTACAATTTTTTTATTAGTTTGTAGGCTTAGTATTTTCTTTCTAAACTCTAAATATCATATACATTTCTATAAATTTTTGAAATTTATAAATATATGTCTTAACTAGTCAAAATGAGTCATATTAAATGGAAAGCGATAATGGTTGGTCCATCATTCCCATTGGTCGTCATTACTGATCACGATAAGTGCAAAATAATTATAAAACTAAAGTATGATAAATTTTGACAGTCTAATATTCAAACTTTGCAGAGATACATAAAATATTTTAAAGTTTAGAAGAGCAAATATGCAATATTCCCCTTTTGTGAGGATATATATGCAAATTATTCTTTTCTGCAAAGATAGTTTAATTATAGTGTAGGCTTTATTTGCCCCGCTATGATTTAATGCATTTTTTTTTGCCACCTTATGGTTCAAACTTGGAAGTTATACTTAATTATTGTATAATTATTTCAACGCATTTTTATTTTGCCACCTTATGGTTCAAACTTGAAAGTTATACTTAACTATTTGATAGTTATTGTAACGCCCCCCATCCCGAGTCACCCATCCTAGAACTACTCAAACCCTAGCATGTTTAACCCTCGATCGTAACCTTTTAGGTCTAATCACCGCTGAAAATATTATAGCCGAGTTAAGAAATTTGATCCTATTATACCTTATATATAAGACTATTCCAAATCTTGCAGTGTCACATTCTCCCCCTCTTTAAGCCCTAACGTTCTCGTCAAACTAAAGCATACTCACAAGTATCAAGCGATGTAAGACTCGTCTCACTAGCCTTAACTGACCTTATGGAGAGTCGCGCTCCATCCATAACAACTAGTCAAATCTTGGGGTCTCACATTCTCACCTCCCTTTAAGCCCTAATGTCCTCGTTAGACTCAAGCACACTCCCAAGCACCAAACAATGTAAGACTAGTCTTGTTAGTCTTAGCTGACCTTGTGGAGAGCCACTCTCCACCCATAATGATCGTTAATGGGGGAGCCTCGCTCTGTTTGCTATATAAATCTAGCTCAGCTAAAACTTATTTCACATTTTCTGTTGGTGATTGGCTTTGTTGGCATTCGGTTAAACTGAATCGGGTGCGCCCATGGTTAGGCTCGATCCGACGATTATTATGTTGTCTAATTAGACTAGACTTAATCTCGCTTTTAATTTGAAAAACTAATTAGAGATATATTCTAGCCATATTAGGATAACAATCAAAAATCGATTCAGCCTAATCTTCTACTTATCTATTAGGGTGTTGGGATCCCTTATAAATATACGGATGATTCTCTCATAAAAGAGAAAAAAAAATAGAAAAAATACTCATAAATTCGTGATAAATTTGTGAGCTATCTTGTGTGAGAGAGAAACTATATCCTTCATTAACCTATTGCTTCTAGGGGTCTGAACCATGGATAATAGATCTAGCTCGTTCATAGCTCAATCTACCACAGGTTTGGAGCGTTAGAAGATCTTTATGGATGATCAGAGGACACGTGAATCAACATCTACGATCCGGGACTTATCACATTCTAGCGTGAGTCACTTCTGCAAAAGGAACGAATACTTCTGTGGCATTCTACATTGGTATCAGAGCTTTATTAGGTTGATTTTGTGCCATAGATAAATTTTTTTAACAAGATTGCATGAATAGATCTAAAATGACCATCGTTTAAATTTTTTCTTGTATGCTTGTGGGCGTTAATGGTGGATTTTTTTAGGGTAGATATAATTGCATGATTTTTACATATTTTCTAGCACTTATATTGTAGATTAAATCTACAAAGTCCGATTTGATTTGATTTTGTACTTTATGAGAAAAACAAAATCCTAAACCAAAACTTTGTGGATGCCTTATTTGATATATAGTTCATATCTCAATATGAAATTTGCATGGTTTGGTACAGTTCTTTATTAGCTTTCTATTGATATATTTCTTGCAAGACAAGATTTGGAGCTAAACATTTGAATTTATGAATTTTTCAAGTTTCCTTTCCATCTATTAGAAAAAGGTAAAAAAAAAAAAAGGCTTCTTCCTATGGCGCGTGGGGTGCGCGTGCAAGCGCGCCTGCGCCTACGTTGGGCCGGCTCTACTCGCTCGGGCTCACGCAAGGCCCAGCGCGCGGTGCTGCAGGTACGACAAAAAATAAATAAATAAGTATATAATTAATTATTTTTTGAAAATAATTTTTGTAAAGCATATTAGATGATTTAGTATGCCTAGATGATACATATTGCATGCATTTAAATTTTTTTAAATTTAATATGCCTTTATGATTATAGGTGTAACTTTTGGCCTAAAATAATTTTTTTTTATGCATGCTTAGTCAAGTGGGAGTTTTTATAGTGATAGACTAAATTGTATGTTTTACTCTCAAATATTATAATTTTGTGCAATTTAATTAAATAATTAAGAATTAGGCATAGGGTGTATAATGTGATTATGAGCATAGCGAAATTTTTCTTTACGCACTTATAATCTAATTTTTAGTTTGTTTAATTAGAGATGTGGCAAAATTTAATATATTTATTGTGTGCTAATTTTTAAAATATCTTTTTCTATGCACTGTGTGAACTTAGTGAGATAATATGACCTCCAAACAAGTTTTTGCTGATTTGATCAAAGGCGAGAAATTGGACGGTGACAATTATAATATTTGGCACTGCAAAATTCAAGAGGTCCTAGAAAACTTGAGTAATAAGATGGACTAACCTACAGAGGGTAATAGTGCCCTGGTTCGCCAAGATATGGAAGGCTATAACAATTAGCTTAACAAGGATCGCATTGCTCGCATCACGTTGCTGAGCAATATGCAGAATGATCTCTTGTGCGAATATGAGCAATATCCTATGACATGTGGGAGGCTCTCAAAATTAAATTTGGTGCGGCTTCGGCCACAAGGTTGCGCAGCCTGACTATGCAGTTTGACAGTTATAAAAGGCATGCCGATCAGACCATGAAACAGCATGTGAGAATAATGTCAAATATGATTCGTGAGTTAAAGTCGGCTGGCAGCACTTTGACTGATAAGCAGTAGTTCCAAGCTATGATTCGCTCCTTTTCCAATTCGTGGGAATATATAGAGTCAATTTAACACATAATGAAAGTGTTAAAACTTTTAAGGACGTTGCAGGACATCTGGAGTTGAAGGAGGAGCGCCTTTAGGTTGTTAAAACCTCAACTGCCAATACTGCTGAGTCAAAATTTACGGAACATCCGGATTCATAGAAAGAGGACTACTAGGCCTCAAAGCAATAGCGGACCTGCACCTAAAAAGGCGAAGAACACCAAAAGAAAGAGAAGCAAATGAGGCGCCAAGAAGGACAACTCGAAAATGACATGTTTCAATTGTAAACAACTAGGATACTTCGCTCGTAATTGCACTGAGCCGAAAAAGGTACTCATTTATCCTCATTCTCGCTCTTTTGTTTCTTATAGTATGTTTATTGCTGAATCTCTCCCTATGTGGATTGTAGACTCAGGAGCAACAGACCACGTGGCGAGGGATCGGATGAGATTCATCGAGTACCGTCGTGTGCCTGCTAGGAACAAAAGAGTATACATGGGGAACGATTCCAGTGTCGATGTACTTTATGATATACTTTATGCTCTAGGAATCCGAAAGAACTTGTTTTCTATTCTTGCTATGCTCCAGTTAGGCTTTTCTTTTAGTTTTAAGAATGATATAGTTGGGATTCATCTTGAAATAATTTACTATCATAGAGGTTTTATTTCAGATAGTTTTATGGTTTTGGATATTGATTATAATAATAATGATAGTAGTTCGTTTTCCTTACTATCTTCTATTGAGAATGATTACAATGTTTCTATTAAATGGCATGCTCGTCTTGGCCACATTGGGCAGGATAGAATAACTAAATTAGTTAGAGACGGGCTGTTGAACTCGCTCACTAAAGTAGACCTGCCAATATGTGAACATTGTCTAGCAGAAAAAGCGAGCCGAAAATCATTTAATAAAGCTTCTAGAGCAGAATTTCTTTTATAATTGATCCATTCCGACATTTGTGGCCTAATGAATGTGAGGGCGAGTCATGGTGCTTCTTATTTCATTATATTTATAGATAACCATACATCCTTCGGTCATGTCTATCTGATCTCCCATAGGTCTAAAGTATTGGATTGTTTTAGATGTTATATTAATGAGGTTGAGAATCAGCTAGATATAAAAATTAAAATCTTAAGAACTGACTGAGGCCACGAGTATCTATCTAAACAATTCAAAAAATTGTGTGATAAAAAAGGAATAATCAGACAGTTGATAATTTCTGGGACTACGCAGCAAAATGGCATAGCGGAGATAAGAAATCACATCTTACTTGACATGGTTAGGTCAATGATGGTGCAAGCAAATTAGCCTATCTCTTTTTAGGGAGACGCATTGTTAACTGCCGCCTACATTCTTAATCATGTACCCTCCAAGTCAGTATCTTCCACCCCTTATGAGTTGTGGACAGGTAGGAAACTAAATTTGGAGCACCTGCATCCTTGGGGTTCGGCGGCTTATGTACACAACACTTCTCACAAGTATGAAAAGTTAGGCCCTAAAAGGAAGAAGTGTATCTTCATAAAATACCCTGAACACTCTAAGGGATATGTGTTCATCAAAAAGCAGCCAGATGGAAGTTTAACTGAGATTGAGTCACGAGATGTTAAATTTCTCGAGGAGGATTTTCCTTATAAAAGTGAGGTCCGAAATGAAATGGAGTTCTATGAGATGGATGTCTCTGGTATTGGCGCTTCTATTTGTTCAGTCGAGGTAGAGGAGGCAACTCCAATACCTCGTAGGGATAGTGGGAGCGATTTACCTTCAGAAAAGGGGCCTCAACTTCGTAGGAGCACGCGTGTGGGTGTTTCCCGTCGTCTTTTGAGATTGAGGGGGAAGCTTTCATGGTTGCTGTACATGATGATGAGCTTAGGTCTTTCCAAGAGGCTCTCTCATCGCCTACTTGTAAGGAATGGTTGGATGCAATGGTGGAGGAAATGGAATCAATAAAATCAAATCATGTATGGGACTTGGTTGACTTATCGCCAGGACGCACGACTATTGGGAATAAATAGGTTACGAAGGTTAATGTGAGAACCCAGGATTTGGAATAGTCGTATATATAAGATATAATAGGACTAATTCTTTTAACCCAGCTATAGCATTTTGGGCGGTGGCTAGGCCCAAGAGGTTAAGAGAGTTAAGCGTGTTAGGACTAAAGTAGTCCTAGAATGGTCCTAGAATGGGTGACCCCTGGGAAGCAGGGCGTCACAGGTTGGTATCAGAGCTAATTACCAGCCGGAAGTGTGAGACGAGTCTTGGCTGAGCCAGGTTATATAGCAGGTAGAGCGAGGCTCTTTGGTGATGACTGTTGTTGGTGTAGCGCAACTCCGCACAAGGTCGGCTAAGGTTAGCGAGACGAGTCTCACATCGCCTGGTACTTGTGAGTGTGTCTGAGCCTAACGAGGACGTCATGGCTTAAAGAGGGGGAGAATGTGAGACCCTGGGATTTGGAATAGTCCTATATGTAAGATATAATAGGACTAAATCTCTTAGCCCAGCTATAACATTTTGGGCGGTGGCTAGGCCCAAGAGGTTAAAAGAGTTAAGCATGCTAGGACTAGAGTAGTCCTATAATGGGTGACTGTAACGACCCGACCCGCTAGCAATAATAACTCGTTGGGCCCAAACCACCGGCCCAAAATGCTTAAGCCTAGATAATATTACTAGGGTGGAGTCCTCTTATATACCCAATGACAACGCCATTCCCATCCGATGTGGGAATATTGGGGTGTCACAGACTCTCTCCATTTAGGCCCTGACGTCCTCGTCAGCCCTAAACACACACAGCCAAAGATCACCAGGCGATGTGAGACTTGTCTCGCTAGCCTTGTCATCCTGACCCTGGTTTAGCCTATTACCTTGTCATCCCGACCGTGGCTTAGCCTCTCACCTTGTCATTCCGACCCTGGCTCAGCCAAGACTCATCTCACACTTCCGACTGGTAATTGGCTCTGATACCAAATGTAACGACCCGACCCGCTAGCAATAATAACTCGTTGGGTCCAAACCACCGGCTCAAAATGCTTAAGCCCAGATATTATTACTAGTGTGGAGTCCTCTTATATACCCAATGACAACCCCATTCCCATCCGATGTGGATATTGGGGTGTCACAGTGACCCTTGGGAAGTGGGGCGTCACAGTTAAGCACAAGGCGGACGACTCAGTCGATAGGTATAAGGCTCGCCTGGTTGCAAAGGGTTTTACCCAAGAAAAAGGCGTTGATTACGAGAAAACCTTCTCTCCTATTGTAAGGTTTGCTTCGATCTGCCTGATCTTAGCCATTGTCGCACATTTGGATTTGAAACTTTACCAAATGGACGTTAAAACTGCATTTCTCAATAGAGAGCTGGATGAGAAAATTTATATGGATCAGCCCACTGGCTTCACTGTAGAGGGTGAGGACCATAAGGTTTGTAAGCTCCTACGATCCATCTATGGATTAAGACAGTCATCCAGACACTGATATATTCGATTTTATCGAGCCATCACTGAAGATAGGTTTGCGATGATTGAGGAAAATCACTGCGTGTATGTTAAACAGTTCAAAAAAAATTTCTAATTCTTTCCTTATATGTTGATGACATTCTATTAGCTAGGAATAAGAAGAAGATGATTGTCATCACTCAGAAGTGGCTGTCCTCCAGTTTTCAAATGAAGGACATGGGTGAAGTGAATTATGTGCTCAGAGTTAAAATCCTGCGAGATCGTTTAAAGAAACTTTTAGATTTATTTCAAGAGACTTTCTTAAGAAAGATTTTAGAATGATTTCAGATGCACAATTGCAAACCCATTGACACTCTCGTTACTAAAGGTGAGAACCTGAACCTTAAATAGTGCCCTAAAATTTCTGAAAAGAAATAAGATGAATCGGATTCCATACGCTAGTGCGGTCGGGAGCCTGATGTACGCTATGATATGTACTCGGCCTGATATATGCTATGACATGGGCCTAGTCAGCCATTTTCAGTCCAATTCAAGATTGGACCACTGGAAGGCTGTGAAGAGGATACTTCGCTACCTTACAGGGACTTGGATTATGTTCTATACTATCAAGGTACGAATTTGCGTCTTGTCGGTTATTGTAGGGTTTCGAAAAAAAATTTAACTGCCAAAGTGACTACAAGTTTGACGACTTGCTGACACTTGCATAGAGTGTCGGAATAAAAAAAAAAATAGAATCATTTTATCACAAAACAGACGTTCAATCTTTAGTGCGCAGCTCTCGGGTTTTGTGAAAATCGGGTGAGGTACCGGTACTGATTTAAATAGTACCGTTACTGAAACGTAAGGTACCGGAACGCAGTTGTGAAATTCAAAACCCAACGTTCGGGTTTTGCGGGACTGAACCACGGGTACCGGAACTGCCCGAGTACCGGTACTCCAATCCGTGTACCGGTACTCAATGGTGCAGAAACTGTTTCGTGCAGTTTGTAATTTTTTGATTTTTGAGGGGCCTTGGGGATATTGTTACATTATGTAGAAGTACCATTTCACCCTTCTCACTTGCACATTGTCACGCCCCGAGACCGCCGATTTGGTCGGTTCGGGTACGCACACAGACCCACCGAACGGACAGAGTTTTCCCTGTACGTCCAACGCGTCGCAATCAGTACAGTTCAAGAAGTTCCAAACAGGAACAGAATTCATGCACAAATTGCATAAGGAAAGCATCATAAACCACTATGCTATTACAAGCATTCACATTACATTCACATATTAGATTTTTCATTCTATCTTTCCAAATACAATCAAACTGTTATTACATTCTCTTTCATTTTTCATTTTAATACCCCTAAACTACGTAGTAGAGGGTACTTCTATCCTGGTCTCAAGTGGTAGGGCGCTATCTACTGAGCTACGCCCTTTCCTCGCGCCGTCGCGCCGCTCACGTGTGGACCTGAAAAACAGGGGGATGAGAACTATATAAAATAGTTCCCAGTGGGTAAGGCCACCCAAGAGAGAAGCTCGACCCACTAGGTCTAAAGGAATCATAGCATGGATTAGTCCAATATACAAATAGCTGTAAGCATATAATTCTACTATATGCAAAAACAAAAAACATGCTTATGCTTCATGCAAATGCGATAATGAAATCCATGCAAGTAGGTATTCCTCTTCTATTTTCTATTCCACTATCCATTTTTTATCCAATTCTCTCCTAAGGTTTACTCACCTTAGCCAAAGTCAAACCCAACTCACTTTTGAGTCAATCATCAGCGGGCTAACGCCCTCACCTGACTTAGCCACCTGGCGGCGAAATCGTCGCACATGCCGAACAATGGCTCAAGTCACTGGGCGGCGATATCGTCGCACACACCCCGGGTATCCAGCCTACGGCGGCGAAATCGTCGCACACGCCAAGGTTATTTCATATTTCATAGATGTGCACATCATTTTTCATTCTAAGTCTCAAGGGTTCATCATTTACCCTAAACTGTTAACCTCTCTAGGTTCATGTTTTTATGTCCAAGTGGTTATCCTACCACTATATTTTCAATCTATGTTCAATGACACTAGGTTTAATGCTTTTCTGTTTAAGTGATCTTCCTATCACTATGTTTCCCAACATAGGTTCGACGACACTAGGTTCATAAACATTCCAATCCGAGTGGTCTCTCTCTACCACTATGTTACCAGACCTAGGTTCCACGACTCTAGGTTAATGACACTAGGTTCGATAACACTTAATGACAATTATGTTCTTTCCAATCCTAATTGTCCACACCTAGGATTCACAGTTTCTATGACATCTAGTCCATTGATTTTCTACTTGTCGAATCCTCTAATTTTTCTAGAGTTCATCGACCTATGTTCAATGTTCATACCTAGGCATACATATATATATCCTATATATTATCACATGCCTATGTCATCATCCAATGTTAGGTAATCTCACCTAGCAACATATGATTTATACATTCATAATTACAACATATAACCTACCATTACATACATGCATCAACAAGTAATACAAATATTAAACTTTACTCTTTGGCATGGAAGTGACCTAATCACTTCGGTAAGCGCAAACCCACCTCACACTCTTCCGATTGCTTGTAGACACTTGCAATCGGGCTCTTTTCCTCGGCTTCAAGCTTGGTCTTCAAGCTTCTTGCCCTAACACACATATATAGGATTCGTTAATCCGAGTCGAACTCAAAACAATTTTGTTTCTTGCAGTTCGACGAAATTGAGTTGTCCCGCGTGTTTCGCTAACCTCCAATTAGGGTTTCACGGGTTCAAACCATTTTTAAACCCTCGAAATCCAAAACCCTCATTTACACTAGGGTTTTCCGATTTCTTCGAGAATACTCCGAAATTTACGGAGAATCCTTCAACAACCTTGTGTAGAACCATCTAGGGAACTCACATATCTCAATTTTGAAGGATTTAGCAAAATCCTAAACCCTAATCCGAAAAACCTCACCTCGGGTCGCGAGCTCCCCGAGCTGCCACGCGCGCTAGAGCTCGATCCGACGTCCTCTACGCGTTCCTGAGCTCGATCTCCACCAAAACCCCACGTTTGGGGAGAACTAGAGAGAGGGAGAGAGGAGATCGTGAGGGAGAGAGAGCTTCTCTCTCTCTCATGCGTGTGTGTGTGTTCTTCTGAGGGAGAAAAGGGAGAGAGCTCCCTTTAAAAAAAAAACCCTCCAACACTATTACAATTTCAGTTCAGAATCTGATACTTTTCACCGGAGCCCTTCTAAATATTCGTTTGCGCTCAAATTTGACAGTCATGCTCGGTTTAAGTTAATTAGAAGAACTGATCAACACTACTCAATTTCGGACCATTTTTTGGTCATCGAAAGCTCTACCGACTAAAATCTCTAGCAGATTACTGTTATATTTTATTTTCACTTTTCGGGTGTCGGAATGACATGAAACTTTTAATCTAGCCTCAGAAAATAATTCTGATATATCTTTAAATTTTCATAATTTTTTGACACTGTGAATTTTCTGCTAAAAAATCAGCCCCGTTCCTTACAGAAAATTCCAAATTTGCTGTTTTCATTCCAATTTCTGCACAATTCATTTTCGACTTGTATCTTACTTCTTTAAGTCTAATAAAAATAGTATCTCACACTATTTTTATTTTCACTGGCTAAGTTAGGTAAGGCAGTAAGCTGTGGATAATTGGCTCAGGAGTGAGTCGGGTTTGACCTTGGCTAAGGTAAGTAAAACCTTAGGAAAGAATTGCATATAAAGTGGATAGTGAAATAGAAAGTAGAAGAGAATACCTACTTGCATGGATTTTCATTATCGCATTTGCATGAAGCATAAGCATGTTTACTGTTTTTGCGTATGTTAGAGTTATATGCTTACAAGTTATATGTATGTACTTACCCATGCTTATATGCTTCCTTTGGACCTGGTGGGTCTAGCTTCTCTCTTGGTTGGCCGCTGAACTTCGGTGCGCTATTCCGAACTTTACCAAATCAGATGAAGTTCGGGGGAAGCCGATGATGGCTGGTGTGCAACTGAGTTTCAGAATGTGTGGGTGCGAGTTAAAGACCCAAAAACCGAAATTTGGAATTTTTGGAGAAGCCGTACTGGAGCTGAACTGCTCTCGGGTTCCGGACCTGGGAGTGGGATCCGGACTTTCGGATTACTGTGCGGGGCTGGAGAAAAACAAGAATCCGGACCCGACAGTCGGATCCGGACCCGAGCTGTGAAGAATGCCTGGAAATAGGGCATTTTGGGCCTTTCACGTGGATTGAGGTTCGTGATAAGCCGTTTGAGAGCATATGACGTGCGAAGAGTCATTGTTTGCATCCGAGCTCGGCAGAGGAGCCGTGGACTCGCGTGTCTCTAGGACGCGAGGATGGAATGATACCCTCATCTATTTGATAAATAGATTTGAGGTGTGATTTTAGTTTCGCGGACGAAACTCCTTTTAAGGAGGGAGGAATGTAGTGTACCGTATTTTTAATATAAAAATAAGTGAAAATAAAAATAGTGTAAGATACTATTTTTATTGGATTTAAAGAAGTAAGATACAAGTCGAAAATGAATTGTGCAGAGATTGGAATGAAAACATCAAATTTGGAGTTTTCTGTAAGGAACGGGGCTGATTTTTTAGCAGAAAATTCAGTGTCAGAAAATTATGAAAATTTAAGGATATGTCAGAATTATTTTTCTGAGGCTAGATTAAAAGTTTCATGTCATTCCGACACCCGAAAAGTGAAAATAAAATATAACAACAATCTGCTAGAGATTTTAGTCGGTAGAGCTTTCGGTGACCAAAAAATGGTCCGAAACTGAGTAGTGATGATCAGTTCTTCTGATTAACTTAAACCGAGCATGACTGTCGAATTTGAGCGCAAACGGACATTAAGAAGGGCTCCGGCGGAAAAGTATCAGATTCTGAACTGAAATTGCAATAGTGTTGAAGGGTTTTTTTTTTAAGGGGAGCTCTCTCCCTTTTCTCCCTCAGCAGAACACACACACACACACACACACACACACACGCATGAGAGAGAGAGAGAAGCTCTCTCTCCCTCACGATCTCCTCTCTCCCTCTCTCTAGTTCTCCCCAAACGTGGGGTTTTGGTGGAGATCGAGCTCAGGAACGCGTAGAGGACGTCGGATCGAGCTCTAGCGCGCGTGGCGGCTCGGAGAGCTCGTGACACGAGGTGAGGTTTTTCGGATTAGGGTTTAGGATTTTGCTAAATCCTTCAAAATTGAGATATGTGAGTTCCCTAGATGATTCTACACAAGGTTGTTGAAGGATTCTCCGTAAATTTCGGAGTATTCTCGAAGAAATCGGAAAACCCTAGTGTAAAGGAGGGTTTTGGATTTCGAGGGTTTAAAAATGGTTTGAACCCGTGAAACCCTAATTGGAGGTTAGCGAAACACGCGGGACAACTCAATTTCGTCGAACTGCAAGAAACAAAATTGTTTTGAGTTCGACTCGGATTAACGAATCCTATATATGTGTGTTAGGGCAAGAAGCTTGAAGACAAGCTTGAAGCCGAGGATTAGAGCCCGATTGCAAGTGTCTACAAGCAATCGGAAGAGCGTAAGGTGGATTTGTGCTTACCGAAGTGATTAGGTCACTTCCATGCCAAAGAGTAAAGTATAACTTTATATTTGATGCATGTAATGGTAGGTTAACTGGTAAAATGAGTAGGCATAAATTGTATGCTACTTAGGGTAAATTAGATACCATTGGATGTATAACACTAGGCAATTGTTGACATATGAGTATATATATATATGTGAGTGTATGCCTAGGTGTGGATGTGAACATAGGTCGATGAACTCTAGGATAATTAGAGGATTCGACAAATTGGAAACAAGGACTAGATGTCATGAATCCTAGGTATGGACAACTAGGATAACAAATAACATAATTGGACATTGAACCTAGTGTAATTGGACATTGGTTAGAAAATATAGTGGTAGGAAGACCATTGTACTGGAATGTTATTAACCTAGAGTCGTGAACCTAGGTTGGGTAGTAAAGTGGTAGAGAGACCGCTTAGATTGGGATGTTAGTGAACCTAGTGTCATTGAACATAGGTTGGAAACATAGTGGTAGGATAACCACTTGGTCGTGAAAATATGAACCTAGAGAGGTTGACCATTAGGGTAAATGATGAACCCTTAAGACTTGGAATGAAATGATGTGCACATCTATGGAATATGGAATAACCTTGGCGTGTGCGACGATTTCGCCGCCAGATGGGTTTTGGTATCAGCTCAGGCGTGTGCGACGATTTCGCCGCCGTAGGCAGGATACTAGGGGTGTGTGCGACGATTTCGCCGCCCAGTGACTTGAGCCATTGTTGGCGTGTGCGACAATTTCGCCGCCAGGTGGAGGTAAAGGATTATGCCGCCCAGTGACTTGAGCCATTGTTGGCGTGTGCGACGATTTCGCCGCCAGGTGGCTAAGTCAGGTAAGGCGGTAAGCTGTGGATAATTGACTCAAGAGTGAGTCGGTTTGACCTTGGCTAAGGTAAGTAAAACCTTAGGAGAGAATTGCATATAAAGTGGATAGTGAAATAGAAAGTAGAAGAGAATACCTACTTGCATGGATTTTCATTATCGCATTTGCATGAAGCATAAGCATGTTTACCGTTTTTGCATATAGTAGAGTTATATGCTTATAAGTTATGTATATATTGGACTAACCCATGCTTATATGCTTCCTTTGGACCTGGTGGGTCGAGCTTCTCTCTTGGGTGGCCTTACCCACTAGAAACTATTTTATATAGTTCTCATCCCACTGTTTTTCAGGTCCACACGCGAGCGGCGCGAGGAAATGGCGTAGTTTAGTAGACAGCGCCCTACCACCTGTGACCAGATAGAAGTACCCTCTACTATGTATTTTAGGGGTATTACAATGAAAAGAATGAAATGTACCGTGTATATGATTAAATTTGGAAAGAATGAAACAGAAGTGTAGTGTAAAATGCATGTGATGAATGCTTGTAATAACTTAGTAGTTTGTGATGCTTTCCTTATGCAATCTGTGTATGAATTCTGTTCCTTTTTGGAACTTCGTGAACTGTACTGATTGCGACGCCTTGGACGTACAGGAAAAACTCTGTCCGTTCGGCGGGTCTGTGTGCGTGCCCGAACCGACCAAATCGGCGGTTCCGGGGCATGACAGACTAAGGTGCGATATTAAGACGCGAGCTAGGCGGTGGACCTACATTGGAATTTTCGTCTATGGATAATCCGTGATAGACAGAAATAAGCGGTTTAGTTGGAAGCTCTTGTGGTGAGAGCATCACTTGTGTGTAGAGCATCGACGGTAACGGTAGTGACTTAAGGAGCGAAGGCTCGGTCATACCATTCGTCTTGATGCTAAGTCACCAACTGTCGAGTCTAGCAGTATGGTGAGATGGAATCTAGTTCACGAACGAAGTGTTCGTGTGAGTTCGTCGTAAGAACGGTGTGATGTGAACTCGTGGCATATGAAAGCGAGACGACATGCTTCTTATGAGGCACTGGAAAAGTAGAAGCCCCGCGTGGATTTGAGGATTTTGCTCCTAAGTGAGCTGGAGTTGGGATGTGCCAAGTGTGCCATCTTGATTTGTGGCTGGGAATTCACAAGTGATAAAGCCCACTGGTGATAGGTCGAGGCACCAGTGATATTACTCTTAAGCAATGTCGGTGATCGGACCAATATGAGTTCCACAATGGAACTATGAACTTGGAGGAGAGTCGCTCGTAATGGCATAGACTCTCGAGTGGCCAAGATACCTAGCCTGCTAGGTATAAGAGTGTGGGTATAGACTACAAAAATGTAGTACGCTGAACTTCGGTGCGCTATTCCGAATTTTAACAAATTAGATGAAGTTCGGGGGAAGCCGATGATGGCTGGTGTGGAACTGAGTTTCGGAATGTGTGGGTGCGAGTTAAAGACCCACAAACCGAAATTTGGAATTTTTGGAGAAGCCGTACTGGAGCTGAACTGCTCTCGGGTTCCGGACCCGGGGGTGGGATCCGGACTTTTGGGTTACTGTACGGGGCTGGAGAAAAAATAAGAATCCGGACCCGGTAGTCGGATCCGGACCCGAGCTGTGAAGAATGCCTAGAAATAGGGCATTTTGGGCCTTTCACGTGGATTGAGGTTCGTGATAAGCCGTTTGAGAGCATATGACGTGCGAAGAGTCACTGTTTGCATCCGGGCTCGCGCAGAGGAGCTGTGGACTCGCGTGTCTCTATGTGATACGCTTCGTGACGCTGCCCGGACTGGGAGGACGCGAGGATGGAATGATACCCTCATCTATTTGATAAATAGATTTGAGGTGTGATCTTAGTTTCGCGGACGAAACTCCTTTTAAGGAGGGAGGAATGTAGTGTACCGGATTTTTTTAATATAAAAGTAAGTGAAAATAAAAATAGTGTGAGATACTATTTTTATTGGACTTAAATAAGTAAGATACAAGTCGAAAATGAATTGTGCAGAGATTGAAATGAAAACAGCAAATTTGGAGTTTTCTGTAAGGAACGGGGCTGATTTTTTAGTAAAAATTTTACAGTGTCAGAAAATTATGAAAATTTAAGGATATGTTAGAATTGTTTTTCTGAGGCTAGATTAAAAGTTTCATGTCATTCCGACACCCGAAAAGTGAAAATAAAATATAACAGCAATCTGCTAGAGATCTTAGTCGGTAGAGCTTTCGGTGACAAAAAATGGTCCGAAACTGAGTAGTGATGATCATTAACTTAAACCGAGCATGACTGTCAAATTTGAGCGCAAACGAACATTCAGAAGGGCTCCGGCGAAAAGTATCAGATTATGAGCTGAAATTGCAATAGTGTTGGAGGGTTTTTTTTTTTTTTAAGGGGAGCTCTCTCCCGTTTCTCCCTCAGCAGAACACACACACACACACACGCATGAGAGAGAGAGAGAAGCTCTCTCTCCCTCACGATCTCCTCTCTCCCTCTCTCTAGTTCTCCCAACACGTGGGGTTTTGGTGGAGATCGAGCTCAGGAACGCGTAGAGGACGTCAGATCGAGCTCTAGCGCGCGTGGCGGCTCGGGGAGCTCGCGACCCGAGGTGAGGTTTTTCGGAATAGGGTTTAGGATTTTGCTAAATCCTTCAAAATTGAGATATGTGAGTTCCCTAGATGATTCTACACAAGGTTGTTGAAGGATTCTCCGTAAATTTCGGAGTATTCTCGAAGAAATCGGAAAACCCTAGTGTAAAGGAGGGTTTTGGATTTCGAGGGTTTAAAGATGGTTTCAACCCGTGAAACCCTAATTGGAGGTTAGCGAAACACGCGGGACAACTCAATTTCGTCGAACTGCAAGAAACGAAATTGTTTTGAGTTCGACTCGGATTAACGAATCCTATATATGTGTGTTAGGGCAAGAAGCTTGAAGACAAGCTTGAAGCCGAGGAAAAGAGCCCGATTGCAAGTGTCTACAAGCAATCGGAAGAGTGTGAGGTGGGTTTGTGTTTACCGAAGTGATTAGGTCACTTCCATGCCAAAGAGTAAAGTATAATTTTATTTGTATTCGATGCATGTAATGGTAGATTAATTGGTAAAATGAGTAGGCATAGTTGTATGCTACTTAGGTTAAATTAACTACCATTGGACATATAACATTAGGCAATTGTTGACATATGAGTATATATATATATATGTGAGTATGCCTAGGTGTGGATGTGAACATAGGTCGACGAACTCTAGGGAAATTAGAGGATTCGACAAGTGGAAAATCAGTGGACTAAATGTCATGGAAACTATGACTCCTAGGTGTGGATAACTAGGATAAAATATGACATGATTGTGTAGTGAACGTAGAATCGTCGAATCTAGGTTGGACATGATGGTGGCTAGGCCACTTGGAATAAGGTGTCATTGGACTTAATGTCGTAGAACATAGGTTGAAAACATAGTGGTAGGTTAACCACTTGGACATAAAAACATGAACCTAGAGAGGTTGACAATTTAGGGTAAAAGATGAACCCTTGAGACTTGGAATGAAAAATGATGTGCACATCTATGAAATATGAAATAACCTTGGCGTGTGCGACGATTTCTCCGCCAGATGGATTTTGGTATCAGCTCAGGCGTGTGCGACGATTTTGCCGCCGTAGGCTGGATAACCGGGGTGTGTGCGACGATTTCGCCGCCCAGTGACTTGAGCCATTGTTCGGCGTGTGCGACGATTTCGCCACCAGGTGGCTAAGTCAGGTGAGGGCGGTAGCTCGCTGATGATTGACTCAAAAGTGAGTCGGGTTTGACTTTGGCTAAGGTGAGTAAACCATAGGAGAGAATTGGATAAGAAATGGATAGTGGAATAGAAAGTAGAAAAGGAATACCTACTTGCATGAATTTCATTATCGCATTTGCATGAAGCATAAGCATGTTTACCGTTTTTGCATATAGTAGAGTTATATGCTTACAAGTTATGTATATATTGGACTAACCCATGCTTATATGCTTCCTTTGGACCTGGTGGGTCGAGCTTCTCTCTTAGGTGGCCTTACCCACTGGAAACTATTTTATATAGTTCTCATCCCCCTGTTTTTCAGGTCCACACGTGAGCGGCGCAACGACGCGAGGAAAGGGCGTAGCTCAGTAGATAGCGCCCTACCACTTGAGACCAGGATAGAAGTACCCTCTACTACGTAGCTTAGGGGTATTAAAATGAAAAATGAAAGAGAATGTAATAACAGTTTGATTGTATTTGGAAAGATAGAATGAAAAATATAATATGTGAATGTAATGTGAATGCTCGTAATAGCATAGTGGTTTATGATGCTTTCCTTATGCAATCTGTGTATGAATTCTGTTCCTGTTTGGAACTTCTTGAACTGTACTGATTGCGACGCCTTGGACGTACAGGGAAAACTCTGTCCGTTCGGCGGGTCTGTGTGCGTGCCCGAACCGACCAAATCGGCGGTCTCGGGGCGTGACAGATTAAGGTTCGATAACACTTAATGACAATTATGTTCTTTCCAATCCTAGTTGTCCACACCTAGGATTCACAGTTTTTATGACATCTAGTCCATTGATTTTCTACTTGTCGAATCCTCTAATTTTTCTAGAGTTCATCGACCTATGTTCAATGTTCATACCTAGGCATACATATATATATATCCTATATATTTTCACATGCCTATGTCATCATTCAATGGTAGGTAATCTCACCTAGCAACATATGATTTATTCATTCATAATTACAACATATAACCTACCATTACATACATGCATCAACAAGTAATACAAATATTAAACTTTACTCTTTGGCATGGAAGTGACCTAATCACTTCGGTAAGCGCAAACCCACCTCACACTCTTCCGATTGCTTGTAGACACTTGCAATCGAGCTCTAATCCTCGGCTTCAAGCTTGGTCTTCAAGCTTCTTGCCCTAACACACATATATAGGATTCGTTAATCCGAGTCGAACTCAAAACAATTTCGTTTCTTGCAGTTCGACGAAATTGAGTTGTCCCGCGTGTTTCGCTAACCTCCAATTAGGGTTTCACGGGTTCAAACCATTTTTAAACCCTCGAAATCCAAAACCCTCCTTTACACTAGGGTTTTCCGATTTCTTCGAGAATACTCCAAAATTTACGGAGAATCTTTCGACAACCTTGTGTAGAATCATTTAGGAAACTCACATATCTCAATTTTGAAGGATTTAGCAAAATCCTAAACCCTAATCCGAAAAACCTCACCTCGTGTCACGAGCTCTCCGAGCCGCCACGCGCGCTAGAGCTCGATCCGACGTCCTCTACGCGTTCCTGAACTCGATCTCCACCAAAACCCCACGTTTGGGGAGAACTAGAGAGAGGGAGAGAGGAGATCGTGAGGGAGAGAGAGCCTCTCTCTCTCTCTCATGCGTGTTTGTGTGTGTGTGTGTTCTGCTGAGGGAGAAAAGGGAGAGAGCCACCTTTTAAAAAGAAAACCCTCCAACACTATTGCAATTTCAGTTCAGAATCTGATACTTTTCGCCGGAGCTCTTCTGAATGTCCGTTTGCGCTCAAATTTGATAGTCATGCTCGGTATAAGTTAGTCAGAAGAACTGATCATCACTACTCAATTTCGGACCATTTTTTGGTCACCGAAAGCTCTACCGACTAAAATCTGTAGAAGATTGCTGTTATATTTTATTTTCACTTTTCAGGTGTCGGAATGACATGAAACTTTTAATCTAGCCTCAGAAAAATAATTCTAACATATTCTAAAATTTTCATAATTTTCTGACACTGAATTTTCTGCTAAAAAATCAGCCCCGTTTCTTACAGAAAATTTCAAATTTACTGTTTTCATTCCAATCTCCGCGCAATTCATTTTCGACTTGTATCTTACTTCTTTAAGTCCAATAAAAATAGTATCTCACACTATTTTAATTTTCACTTACTTTTATATTAAAAATCCGGTACACTACACACATCTTGGCTGTTGCAAGAGTAGGAGAAGAGTTGAGCTCCCTCCTCTTCTTTTCTTGGGTTTTTCTCCTATTAAATCCTTCTAATTCTTGGGTTTGATCTCCTTCTCTTCATCTTCTTCATGGAGGCTTGCCTCTAGGCCTTGGAGAGGATCTCGTGATTGAAGGAAGAGGCTTGTTTGAGGATTAAACTTCAATCCTAGCACCTTATAGCTTGGTTTGGAGCTCTAATTGAGGTTAGTAGTTCTCTTGCTCCCTCTAATTGTGAGTTTTGCAAGAGATTTGGAAGAAAATCTAGTTTTTATGAAAACTAGGGTTTATTTTGGGATTTTCTTATTGGAAGCTTTTGAGATGGAATTAATGAGTGTAGAACACTCTTGTAGGTTGGATTTGAAGCCCCATTGAGCTTTTATTTGGGATTTTGAGCAAATTTCTTTTGATTTGAGTTAATTTTTACTTAATTTCACTTGAATTTTTAGTGAATTTCGTGGTGAGGTTCTTAGAAGCTTGTAACCCTTTGAAAATTTTTCTTAGGGTACAAGAAGTCTAGGGGGCATCTTCGTTTGAGTATTGATCGAGCTTTCAACGGTTATCCGGTGGGTTTGACCTTACCGAAATGGGTGAACTCCCCCTATGTCTCCTATTTTGTTATAAGACTCAATAAATGGTTTAGTATGATACTCATGACATCGTAGAATTTTTGAACACATGACATAATCATCTCATGTATGAAGATTTGCTTACTCTATGTAGTAGAGGAATATATCATAATGACATGCATGTTAAACTATCTTTCTCTAGTTCAAGTACTTATGCATGTTATAGTTGGATTGTATCGTAATGGTCACTACATGGTTAGTGGAGCTACTTAATTGAGTACAAATTGAATGGCATCATTTGATAATTGCTATGGTTAAAAGAGAGTATGGTACATTGCATATTTTAAGACATGTTATTAGACAAAGTAACTTATACTTAAACCTACTTGGACTAGATATGACATTATGACATGTAACCGACCTCTTGGTTGTCATTGGGAATTCCATATTTTAGACATAATGAATGAGGACTCGTATGCTTTTGATCACGCTTGTTTGCCCTTGTGCTCATTCGCACAAGCTTTTTAGGGTCGCTCCCTACAAGCCGGCACTCTGGAGTTTAGCCTTTGCGACAACATGCTCGCCCGTGCGGGATTGGGCGCCGAGTGGGACGCCGTGGGGGAGGCTCATTCCTAGCGGAGGAATGTTGACTACTGATACGGATTTTATATTGGCATATTTCGTGAAGTGAGTCGGAGTCTTGAAGGTTCAAAGAAGAAAAGATGAAGATTGAAGACTCGTAGACTCAACGTATGAATTCACGATGCTTGGTAAGTTTAAATGATATTGATGGTGATTTATGATCATTTACAAGTGTTTGGAAGACATTAGAGTAGATAAAAATTGATTTAAAATATAAAAATTGAGTTTTTCAATTTTCAGGATCCGGACCCTAAGGTGAGGTCCGAAACCCGTACCCCTCTCTGGCTGTCACGCAGGGAGGGTCCGGACCCTGAGAGCTAAGGTCCGGAATATGAAACGCGCAGAGTGTTTCAGAGTCCGGACCCTGCATCCAAGGTCCGGACCCCGACCCGTCGCGATTTTTCGAAACTTCGTTTTTTTCATTCCTACTCTGATTCTATGTTTTCTAAACCTATATATAAGATGTGGGGATGTCTCTAAAATGCAGTTAAGCATAGAATACCTTTTAGAAACCCTAGAAGCTTGTAGATAGCCGTTTTCCTCATCTTCTACATCAAGCTTCTCTCAAATTGATTCATAGTGCCCTAGATCTTTAATATTCTTTTAGAATCAATTTGAGAATTGCTTAGAGATTATTCCCACAGATCCTTCATGATATTCTAAGCAATAAATCGTCATCAACTTTATTGTTCTTGCTCCGGACGAAGTGCGCTCGTGGATTTGGGTGGGCGTCGTGGATTCGACGTGTAGAAGGCTTCGTGGATTCGAAGTTGGGCGTCTTGTGGATTCGAGGCGTGACGTTCGTGGATTCGAACGTGGGGCCTGGACAACCCGGTGGTGTGCGCGAGATCCAAAGAAGATAAAGGAGAGGTTGAGTCCGTGAAGTCGGTAATCACCTTGTAATCTTTTATTTCTTAGTGGATTGTTATCACGTGTTGGTCCCGTGAATTTTTTTACTCCTAGTTGGAGTTTTCCCACGTAAATCTCGGTGTGCTATTTTTATTTCCGCACTTATTTTATTGCATCGAGATTTGTGGTTTGGCCGTTATACCTATTCACCCCCTCTCTAGGTATTGATAGTATCTAGATAGATCCTAGGGTTCTCCATAATTTACAATTGGTATCAGAGAGGGATCTAGATTTATCTTTCATAATGGGTGAAGGATGTAACATTAATAGGCCACCGTTATTTTATGGAACCAATTACGTCTATTGGAAAGTCCGGATGAGAGCCTTCCTCATCGCAATTGATGAGCGCGTATGGCAAGCCGTTGAATTCAGATGGAAACATCCAACCGAATTAAACGGAGATGCAACTATTCCGAAGCCACGAAATAAGTGGTCGAGGGACGAGAATGAGGCTTCTTTTTACAACGGAAAGGGAATAAATGCTTTATTTAATGCCCTAACTCAAACCGAGTTTTCACGCATCTCGGCGTGTGAAACGGCAAAAGAGATTTGGGATACCCTACAAGTTACACATGAGGGTACAAGTCTAGTAAAAGTTTAAAAGCTCCAGATGCTTACAAGTCAATTTGATTCTATTTGAATGGAGGAGCATGAATCTTTTACTGATTATTTTACTAGACTCCAAGATATCATTAATACATGTGCTAATTTGGGAGAGAAGATCCCAGAATCTAAAGTTGTAAGAAAGATTCTTCGAAATCTTCCGGAACGCTTTAGAGCAAAGGTTGCGGCGATCGAAACCGTCAAGCATCCGGATGAGATGAAAGTAGAGAAATTAGTATGCGCTTTACAAACGTATGAAATAATTTTTCCTACTAATGAATCTTCTTCCAAGTCTTCCTTTAAAAGTACAGGTGTTGCACTTCGATCTATGAAGGAGGAAGACAGTAGCTCTGTAGTACACTGAACTTTAGCAAATTGCAGAGTTCTAGTGAGAGAATAGTGGCTTATACTATTCTGGGGTTTTGAGTTGAGTTTGGTGAGCTTCGGAGTGTTTTCAGGACTTGAAAAGTGCGAAAACGGACTCCGGGAGTCAAAATCTGCAAAAGTACAGATTTTGCATTGCATACCGGTATCTGGGTTAGGGATACCGGAATCCAGTGAAGACTGGTTGTGCGCAGCTCTCGGGTTCTGCGGAATCCAGCAATTGATATCGGAATAGGTTGGCATTCCGGTATGTGCAATTCGCATACCGGTACTGAAGTGATTAGTACCGGTACTGGAATTGGCATACCGGAATCCTGTTGCGTGGCCTGCTTGGCCGAGGCTCGGGTTTTGCAGAATTTGTGCAGTATACCGGTATACACATGCGCATACCGGTATACAATGCTGCAGAGTGCATCTTATGCAGTTTTGTAATTTTGTTCTTTGGAGGGGCTTTTGGGGATTTTGTTACAACCATTACAACTTACCCCTTCACCCCTTCACAGCCATTGTTGGCTGAGGCTTGGGAGGAGATGAGGTAGGGTTTTTCTCTCTCTCTCTCTAGATTTTCTTTTCTCCAACCTCTATAGATCATGTTTTGATCTCTTTTTCCTCCATTTTCTTCATGGAGGAGTGCTTCTAGGCCTCGTGGGGAGCTCGGGATGGAGGAGAGGAACTTGTTTGTGGGCTTAGCTTCAACCTAGCATGTTTGAGCTTGGTTGAGAGCTTGATTTGAGGTTAGTAAACTCTCTTACAACCTCTATTTGTAATTTTTTGCTTTATTTTGGCATGAAAACCTAGTTTTATGAAAATTAGGGTTTTATTTGGGGTTTCTTGAATGAGAGCTCTTGAGGTGGAATTGATGGGTGTAGAATGTTTTTGTAGGTTGGATTTGAAGATCCCTAACCTCAATTTGGACTTAGAACAAGTTTTACTTGCTCAAGGTATTTTTCACCCATTTACCTCATAGATTTTGGTGGTTTTCGAAATTGCTTGTTCGATACCCCTAACCCCTTGAAAAATTATCTTAGGGTATTAGAAGCTCGGGGGACAACTTCGTTTCGAAGTACTGCGAGGTTTCGACGGGTATCCGGTGGGTCTGACCTCACCGAAATGGGTGAACTCCCCCTATGTCTCCTATCTTGTTATAGGATTGATTAGATGCATAATTATGATAATTATGGCATGATGATAATTGTGATTGCATGAGACATACAAGTTGTTTATGAAAAATACATATTTCATATAGTATGTCATTATGAGAATATTATGCATGCTAGAGTATTTGTGCTAGTAGTGTAATGATGTATTATGAAATGCTAATTAGGTTATGCATGCTAGAGATGAGCATCATATGAGACACTACTTGAGTGGTGGACTAGTGAATTCTCTTCGCATACTAAAGTATGCTTGTATAGAGAAAAGAGAGGATATGACATATGCAGGATAAGTTGTTGCACCTCATTTTAGGTGAGCAATTTTGACGGGCATCGTTGGCTTTTGGCTCGACCTTTTGGTCGCGGAAATGATTCCATGTTTAAGACATGAGGAAAGGGATTCTAGTTGTATGTGAAAATTGTAATTGGTTAAACATGAGTTCTTGGTGAATGGAATACTCGCATGATAGCTTTTATACTCTATGTAGTAGAGGTTAGTGTAGCTCATGCATGGCATGGTTTATGAACTTAGTAAACTAAGAGATGAACGTTTACATGTTAGAGACATGTGCACATTGGTAGGGACATACCATCGGACATTGAGAACAACATGATATTGTTGACATTTAGCGTCTTGGCTATTGAATGTAGTAAACATGATATGACGTGTTTTTGACATAGTGTGAGGTTAAACATTTGTATTTCACTTAGGTGAATAATTAGGTTGACAATTTGACATAATGTTAGACCTTTGGACATCGGTTGGCTACTTCATGTTAGAGACATGACGAACGTATTTCCTATGCTGTTGACTATGCTTGTTATGCCATTGTGCTCATTCGCACATGCTTGTGAGGGTCGCTCCCTACAAGTCGGCAGCTCCGGAGTGGGCCTTTTGCGACGAGGATCGCTTGTGTGCAGGTTATATGGGCGCCGAATTGGATTGCCGTGGGGGAGACTCATTCTAGCGAGAATGTTGACTACCACGGGGCCATTAGGCACGGCTCAAGCCAAGACTTGAGAAGTCTTTTATGGTAGAAAATATCGTGTGGAATGTGACATTGACACCTTAATAAATTGATGCATATACATGTAGTGTATGGACATAGTATTGGTTGGTGACCTTGTGGCATTGCATGTAGTGAGACATTGACATGACTTGGCACACTAGTGATTAGTGAACATAACGTACATATTGTTGGAGACAAGTCATATGTGTAATAGTAAAACTTGACATATAGTGAGTTTATTACATTAGAGCATATGTGATTGATCATGGCATTAATTTGACATGCATGGAATTTGTGTAATTAAATGTTGAGCTTATGACAATAGAGCATATTCATGTTCATGTAGATGATTTAGTCATTGGAGGCATGATAGTTGTAGAACTACCTGTTTAGCATTTAATATTTATGCTTTATGTTTCAGTTATACTATCTTGCCTCAGTTGATCTAGCAGTGTAATTCGCCACTCTCGGCGGCTTACCCACTGGGAACTATTGATTAATAGTTCTCACCCCCATTGTTGTTGGGTTTTTATTTCAGAGCCTTCCGCAGCAGGAGAGGCTTGGGATCGCGGCGAGGGGTTAGCAGCTAGCTAGAGCCTCTACGATGTTGTTGTAGGCATACCATGGTGTCCTTTCATTGTATTTTATATGAAAGGAGTATAGTCGCTTCTAGGGAGTGATCTCCTAGTATTGTTAAGATGTATAATTTTATTGTATATCTTGAGATTTTAGCTGTGTTGATCTTGATTTAGTTGTAGAATTATGTTCTCGCTCTGATCACCTTGTTTAGGATGTATTTCTTATCCTACTTGATTGTTGTGGTTGTAGACGCCTTGTGTACATGGTGTTGTTTTGAGGTACACGGCGGGCGGGTCTGTGCACGTGCCTGGTAGGCTCCCACGAGGGTCCTGGGCGTGACAGATTATTGTGGTATCAGAGCCTAGGGTTGAGTCTTACTGGACCTAGTAAACCTTAGGCAGGTTGGACGATAAGGAATAGGAACGTGAGAGACGAGATCTCTTGTGACTTATGGGCGAAAGTATTATGATTGGGTCATTTCTAAAGCTCCAAAGGAGTTGGAGTTAGATCGGAGTGAACCACTTCTATACCCTTGGAGGGTCACGTTGGCGGCCGACAACGTGACATCGGGGAATAGTGGGAGTCCACTTCATTACTTTCGCATGATTGGGGTTATAGTCTTGTGTGGGGATGCGTTGGCGTGGGGTGTTTCACCTGCGCATGTTTTGTTGGTTGCAGCTTGAGTGGTGATCGACGCGCTTGATGGCGGCCGAGGCAGCCGAGACGGGACTTCTGCATCCTCCGGGTTTGGTAGAACCCTGAAGTTGAGAGAACAGCTAGTGAATTCAGCGAGCATGGTGGGACGGCGATCGATTATGATGATTACTCCAAGTTGAGACCTTGCGCCGGCATACGAGAGGATTAAGCGACTGGAAGACTTGATGATCCAGTTGGCAGCCGACCTCAGGAAGTTTTGTGAGAATGTGGATCGCACCTTGATAAGGGCGAGAGACGTGGAGACCGTTGGGACGGCAAAAGAAGCTACTATGAGTGGCAAGTCTATCGTAAGAGAACAATCAAGATGATCAAGGAGAAATTGATCTCGAGAAGGTGGACCTTTAGCAGAATGTTAATGGAACGTCAAATCGTCATCGACTATTGTGACGTGTGAGCGGTGGAGCCGCGAGTGCCCGATGATACTCTTGGAGTTGAGGCAGGTGCACTCTCCGTGGCCAGGTGGGCCATTCCCAGTTGGAGTGTTTGAGGAGAACAATGTCGACGATATTGGGATCGACTTCGCGCGGTCAGCTTTGGATGTGTGTGTGCCTGTTTGACGGGCGGATGATGACGCAGCGACGATGGAGGTTGTCGCAGCTCGTAGTATTGGAGCTTGTTTGTTGTCTGTTATGATTGTGGTTTTGGTTCGGCTGTTTGCCGAAATGCATGGCAGGGAACTCATTCCTTGTTGTTGCAGATTGAGTGGTCCTGAGTGTTTGGACTTGAGAGTACTGTTCTTGTACTCCGTTAGCTTTGGATGTTTTGTGCGCCAATGAAGCGATTGGCTTTATTTGGCTGAAAGCGTATAGTTCTGATTTGAACTTGGGCTGGCTCTTCGACTATCTGATTGCCGATGAGGGTGTGAGCCGAGCTGTAGTGCTTTGGGAACTTGGACACGAAATAGTGTTTTCTGAGGGCTTGGAGGTTCGCTAATTGCGATGATCGTTTCACCTGCCCAAGCCTGGATGTTGGCTGAGTGAGCGCGTGGCCTTTAGGCCAGCGTCTCTGGTGAGAGTTGAGAATCCTCAAAAGCGAGGATGTCACTTGTGAGGGAGTTGCCTGTGCAATCCCGGTTGTGTTGTGAGAGTTGAAGGCTTGGTCTGGAGACCTCTTTTGCCTAGTGTTTTCTCTTGTGGAGTGTAGATCTCATTTGTTTTTGTGTGGACGGGTCTCTTCGACTGTGGGTCGACTATCGTGAACTAGCATGGACACGATCGAGAATATGTACCCGTAGCCGAGATCGGTTGATCTGTTTGATCAAGCTCCATGGATTCTGGTTTTACTCGAGGGTAGTTGCAATCTGAGTACTACTCTCGTTGAGATGAGTTAGAGTTTGAACCGAGGGTAACTTGTTTACTCGGTGTAGACATTACGAAATTGTCGTGATGTCGTTCGAGCTGTTGATGCTCTTGTGTGTGCTGATGTTTGGCCCTTTTGGGTGTCTTGGTCCCTGTGCATCGACGACATGTTGGAAGTCGAGAGGTAATGAAGACCATGAAGATTTCTTTGAATGGGGACTGCAAGTGCTTCAAGTTGAAGGCGTGCTGATTTGGTTGTGAGGACTAGTGTCCCTTGGCAGTTGATGCCAAAGTGGTTATGATTGAAGATCTCCAAGAAATCAAACCATCCATAGTGGCTTGAGATAAGTGGATGTGTGTCACGCCCCGGGCCCTCGAGGGAGCCTACCAGGCACGTGCACAGACCCGCCGTGTACCTCAAACAACACAATGTACACAAGGCGTCTATGCTAACAACCATCAAGAAGGATAAATAATACATCCTAAACAAGGTAATCAGAGCGAGAGCATATGTCTACAACTAAAATCTCAAGATATACAATAAACTTTGTACATCTTATCCACAATAGGTCAACCAACGTCTGCACACCTTTCATATAAAATAAAATGAAAGGACATCATGGTATGCCTACAATAATAACACCGTAGAGGCTCTAGCTAGCTGCTAACCCCTCACCGCGATCCCAAGCCTCTCCTGCTGCGGAAGGCTCTGAAATAAAACAACAACCCCAGGGGGATGAGAACTATTATTCAATAGTTCCCAGTGGGTAAGCCGCCGAGAGTGGCGAATTACACCGCTAGGTCAACTGAGGCAAGATGGTTAAAAGAAATTCGAAACATAAAGCAGAAAGCATAATAATATTTGATGCTAAACAGATAGTTCTACACCTATCTTGCCTCCAATGACTAAAACATCTATATGAACATAAACATGTTCTATTGTTATATGCTCAACAATTAATCTCATGATTTACATGCATGTCAATTTTAATGCCATGATCAACTACACATATTCTAATGTCATAAACTTACTATATGTCAAGTTTAATAATACATAATGACTTGTCTCTAACTACAAGTATGTAATGTATGTTTAATTTGCTACTACATGTATGAACTAAGTGACTTGTTCTCAACAATATAAAAGTTATGTTCACTACATGTAATGCCACAATGTCACCACCCTATACTATGTCCATACACTACATGTATATGCAACAATTAATTAGGGTGTCAAATATCTCGTTCCGGTTAAAATAACATTTTTACCATATGAATATTCACCTTGCATACACCATAATTGTGTAGCCATAAAATAATATAATAGCGGGATGTTCATCTTGTGCTGTGCCTAATGGCTCCGTGGTAGTCACCACCCTCACGCTAAGGATGAGCCTCGCCCACGGCGGTTCCATTTCGGCGCTATATCTAACACACGGGCGAAATAACTGTCGCTAGGCCAACTCCGGAGTGCCGGCTTGTGGGGAGCGACCCTCACAAGCATGTGTGAATAAGCATAATGGCCACAAGCACAATCAACCATAATAATATCATAGGTTTAATTTCACGTTATGTCAAAACATATCACTTTATGTTTACTACATCCAATAGCCAAAATGCTAATGTCAACATCATCATGTTGTTCTCAATGTTCTAGGGTATGTCCCTACCAATATGTAAATGTTCATCTCTTTGTTTACTAAGTTCGTAAATCATGCATTCTTTTAATGCTACTTATTATGCATTCTTCAAATGCCAAAATCATGCATTATTCTAATACCACGTACTATGCATTCCACTAATGTCAAAACTATGCATTATTCTAATGCCATGTACCATGCATTCTACAATGCCATATGTCATGCATTCTACGATGCCAGAACTAGTCTATAATCATGTTAAATATAAGCTACAACAACCTCTATATCTAGAGTATGAAACTATCATGCATGTGTTTAGTCAATTATAATATCAATGCAAACATAATCCCTTTCCTCATGTCTTAAACATGGAATCAATCCACGACCAAATGGTCGAGCCAAAGCCAACGATGCCCGTCAAAGTTGCCCACCTAGATGAGGTGCAACAACTTATCCTGCATGTGCTATAATATCTCCTTTCACTATACAAGCATACTTTAGTATGCGAAGAGGGTCCACTAGATCAACAACCATATAGTGTCTTCTATGACACTCTTTTCTAACATGCATAACTTACTTAGCATTTTCAATGCATCAATGCACTATTTGTGCAATCATCATAGCATGCATGTTACTCTCATAATACTACTCTATATGTACTATACCTTTTGCATACACAAATATACATGTCACATGCAATTACATCTTCATAACATGAACTCTACCATATAGAGTATGCAATTCTCATATGTGTTATACATATATCATGATCTCAATATTTCTATCATGTCAAATAAGCATGATTATGCAACAATTCAACTTTAAAATATTAGAGGAGACATAGGGGGAGTTCACCCATTTCGGTGAGGTCAAACCCACCGGATACTCGTCGGAACCTCGCAGTACTTCGAAACAAAGTTGTCCCCTCGATTTCTAGCGCCCTAAAGGAGATCCCTATGGGGTTAGAACATCGAACAACCAAAATCGAAAAACGACATACAACAAAGGGAAAAAGGGTGAAAATACCTTAGACCAAGAATCTCTTGTCCAAAGTCCAAAATAGAGTTAGGAGGCCTCAAATCCAACCTAACACAACATTCTACACCCATCAATTCCACCTCAAGGGCTCACAATCACGAAACCCTAAAATAAACCCTAATTTCCAAGAACTAGGTTTACAAGCTAAATCTCATGCAAAAATCACGAATAGAGGTTGCAAGAGAGTTTACTAACCTCAAATCGAACTCCCACACAAGCTCAAGCAAGCTAGGGTTGAAGATCCATCCTCCAACAAGCTTCTCTCCTCAGCCCCGAGCTCCCTCCAAGCCTAGGAGCACTCCTCCACGAAGAAAATGGAGAGAAAAGAGATCAAAACCATGATCTAAGGGGTTGGGAGCAAGAAAACCTAGAGAGAGAGAGAGAGAGACCTACCTTCCATCTCCTCCAAGCCTCAGCCAAAATGGCTGTGAAGGGGTGAAGGGGTAAGTTATAGAGATGTAACAATATCCCCATAAGCCCTTCCAAAGAACAAAATCACAAAACTGCACAAAAATGCATTCTGCAGCATTGTATACCGGTATGCGCATGGGCATACCGGTATCCAACCAAAAATTCCGCAACCCGAGCCTCGGCCAAGCAGTCTGCGCGAAGGGATTCCGGTATGCCTAGACCAGATACCGGTATACAGCGCATTCCGGTATCCGCTGCCGCATTCCGCAGAAGCCGAGAGCTGCGCACAACCAGTCTTCACTGGATTCCGGTATCCCCAAACCAGATACCGGTATGCGATTGCAAAATCTGCACTTTTGCAGATTTCGACTTCCAGAGTCCGTTTTCGCACTTTCTAAGTCCCGAAAACACTCCGAAGCTCGCCAAACTCAACCCAAAACTCCAGAATATACAAGTCACTATTCTCACACTAGAACTCCGCAATTTGCAAAAGTTCAGTGTACTACAATGTGATTGAAGTTCAACTTCTTAGTTTGATTGGATGTTATGGATAATTGTGGGGAGAGTATTGAGTTGTCTACTCCCTTCATTTGACCCACACATAAAGGGATTAAATCTTTGGAAAGATATGTGTGAGAGATGTTTCTTGGAATTGTTGGTGTGGTTGACGACCGCCAACCTTGGTTACCCCGAAGGTGGGCTTTGTGCCTTGTATTTATGTTTCTCTCCACGGTTTGAGTTGCGTTCTGGTGTGGAATTGAAAGGTAGTATTGACCTTTCAGCAATTGAGAGAATGCAAGAGGAATTGCCAAATTGCGAATTGGAAAAGATTGCCATGACATTTGCTTGGAAAATGTGGCAATTGTATGCATTGTTAGTGGTGTGAAGTGCACCCAGATCTTATTGTTGGAGATATCTCTACACTCAAGGAAATGAGTTGAAGCTGTGAAAACAGGTTAGAGGCTGGTGTTCTAGAGGTATCGATGAGATGAGTAATATGGATTGATATCTATCCTTTGGATCGGATCACGGGAGTTAACCTTGATCCCGACTGGTAAATGGTGCAATTGAGACCAAGAGTGCAGTGACTGATGAATTCCTTGTGGACTGTCAGAAAGTGCCTTGACGGTGGAACCGACAAGTTGTACCTGTGATAGCAGGATTTATGTGATATGCTATGTAGAGGCTATCTACCCCTGTATGGATAGAGGATGATTACCGGAGGCTCCGGGATTTGATTGTCTCGCTTCCGAGCTAGATTTGATGATTGTTTGGAGATTGTGAATAGGAGTAACTATTCACCTGAGTTGGATTGATGAATTTTTGTGCAAGTACACCTTGGTAAATTGCGCGACTGCTTAGAGCGCCTAGCTCTATCGTTTTGGAAATTGAATAAAACGGATGATTCTCGGCGAGAGATAGGATTTTAAGCATCTGAATCTGATGATCTGAGTGTGATACTTGGTTAGGAAAATCCGAGAGCTTTGTCTATGAGGAATCTAAGTTTCAGATTCTTGGGATTAATTGAGACCCTGAGGCAAATGGGCCTAGTGGCATGTCGAGCTGTTTTTACTTCAAATCTGTTGAAGGTATATGATGCGTGTTGACGCTCCGAGCGAGTATTTGAATTCGTCCCCGATGGTGGATGACGTTTCTTTAGTGCTGCATGAAGATCTAAACTTCGAGGAGCATGTTATGGATTAGACTTGTGGAAAGTTGGAATTTGGAATTATCACTATTCCTACTACAAGAAGCTTTGGAGCAACATCTTGGACGCGATGCATGGTATGAGAGCTGGAGGCTTCACTGCGAGGGCGATGTTTTTATCTCCTCAGGTTTTGCTGTTTGGTTGTCGGTTGTTGATCCGTAGTTTCGCGGACGAAACTCCTTTTTAGGAGGGGAGTATGTAGTACACTGAACTTTAGAAAATTGCGGAGTCTAGTGAGAGAATAGTGGCTTATACTATTCTGGAGTTTTGAGTTGAGTTTGGTGAGCTTCGGAGTGTTTTCAGGACTTGAAAAGTGCGAAAACGGACTCCGGGAGTCAAAATCTACAAAAGTGCAGATTTTGCATTGCATACCGGTATCTGGGTTAGGGATACCGGAATCCAGTGAAGACTGGTTGTGCGCAGCTCTCGGGTTCTGCGGAATCCAGCAATTGATACCGGAATAGGTTGGCATTCCGGTATGTGCAATTCGCATACCGGTACTGAAGTGATTAGTATCGGTACTGGAATTGGCATACCGGAATCCTGTTGCGCGGCCTGCTTGGCCGAGGCTCGGGTTTTGCAGAATTTGTGCAGTATACCGGTATACACATGCGCATACCGGTATACAATGCTGCAGAGTGTATCTTATGCAGTTTTGTAATTTTGTTCTTTGGAGGGGCTTTTGGGGATTTTGTTACAACCATTACAACTTACCCCTTCACCCCTTCACAGCCATTGTTGGCTGAGGCTTGGGAGGAGATGAGGTAGGGTTTTTCTCTCTCTCTCTCTCTCTCTCTCTCTAGATTTTCTCTTCTCCAACCTCTCTAGATCATGTTTTGATCTCTTTTTCCTCCATTTTCTTCATGGAGGAGTGCTTCTAGGCCTCGTGGGGAGCTCGGGATGGAGGAGAGGAACTTGTTTGTGGGCTTAGCTTCAACCTAGCATGTTTGAGCTTGGTTGAGAGCTTGATTTGAGGTTAGTAAACTCTCTTACAACCTCTATTTGTAATTTTTTGCTTTATTTTGGCATGAAAACCTAGTTTCATGAAAATTAGGGTTTTATTTGGGGTTTCTTGAATGAGAGCTCTTGAGGTGGAATTGATGGGTGTAGAATATTGTTGTAGGTTGGATTTGAAGATCCCTAACCTCAATTTGGACTTAGAACAAGTTTTACTTGCTCAAGGTATTTTTCACCCATTTACCTCATAGATTTTGGTGGTTTTCGAAATTGCTTGTTCGATACCCCTAACCCCTTGAAAAATTATCTTAGGGTATTAGAAGCTCGGGGGACAACTTCGTTTCGAAGTACTGCGAGGTTTCGACGGGTATCCGGTGGGTCTGACCTCACCGAAATGGGTGAACTCCCCCTATGTCTCCTATCTTGTTATAGGATTGATTAGATGTATAATTATGATAATTATGGCATGATGATAATTGTGATTGCATGAGACATACAAGTTGTTTATGAAAAATGCATATTTCATATAGTATGTCATTATGAGAATATTATGCATGCTAGAGTATTTGTGCTAGTAGTGTAATGATGTATTATGAAATGCTAATTAGGTTATGCATGCTAGAGATGAGCATCATATGAGACACTACTTGAGTGGTGGACTAGTGAATTCTCTTCGCATACTAAAGTATGCTTGTATAGAGAAAAGAGAGGATATGACATATGCAGGATAAGTTGTTGCACCTCATTTTAGGTGAGCAATTTTGACGGGCATCGTTGGCTTTTGGCTCGACCTTTTGGTCGCGGAAATGATTCCATGTTTAAGACATGAGGACAGGGATTCTAGTTGTATGTGAAAATTGTAATTGGTTAAACATGAGTTCTTGGTGAATGGAATACTCGCATGATAGCTTTTATACTCTATGTAGTAGAGGTTAGTGTAGCTCATGCATGGCATGGTTTATGAACTTAGTAAACTAAGAGATGAACGTTTACATGTTAGAGACATGTGCACATTGGTAGGGACATACCATCAGACATTGAGAACAACATGATATTGTTGACATTTAGCGTCTTGGCTATTGAATGTAGTAAACATGATATGACGTGTTTTTGACATAGTGTGAGGTTAAACATTTGTATTTCACTTAGGTGAATAATTAGGTTGACATTTTGACATAATGTTAGACCTTTGGACATCGGTTGGCTACTTCATGTTAGAGACATGACGAACGTATTTCCTATGCTGTTGACTATGCTTGTTATGCCATTGTGCTCATTCGCACATGCTTGTGAGGGTCGCTCCCTACAAGCCGGCAGCTCCGGAGTGGGCCTTTTGCGACGAGGATCGCTTGTGTGCAGGTTATATGGGCGCCGAATTGGATTGTCGTGGGGGAGGCTCATTCTAGCGAGAATGTTGACTACCACGGGGCCATTAGGCACGGCTCAAGCCAAGACTTGAGAAGTCTTTTATGGTAGGAAATATCGTGTGGAATGTGACATTGACACCTTAATAAATTGATGCATATACATGTAGTGTATGGACATAGTATTGGGTGGTGACCTTGTGGCATTGCATGTAGTGAGACATTGACATGACTTGGCACACTAGTGATTAGTGAACATAACGTACATATTGTTGGAGACAAGTCATATGTGTAATAGTAAAACTTGACATATATTGAGTTTATTACATTAGAGCATATGTGATTGATCATGGCATTAATTTGACATGCATGGAATTTGTGTAATTAAATGTTGAGCTTATGACAATAGAGCATATTCATGTTCATGTAGATGATTTAGTCATTGGAGGCATGATAGTTGTAGAACTACCTGTTTAGCATTTAATATTTATGCTTTATGTTTCAGTTATACTATCTTGCCTCAGTTGACCTAGCGGTGTAATTCGCCACTCTCGGCGGCTTACCCACTTGGAACTATTGATTAATAGTTCTCACCCCCATTGTTGTTGGGTTTTTATTTCAGAGCCTTCTGCAGCAGGAGAGGCTTGGGATCGCGGCGAGGGGTTAGCAGCTAGCTAGAGCCTCTACGATATTGTTGTAGGCATACCATGGTGTCCTTTCATTGTATTTTATATGAAAGGAGTATAGTCGCTTCTAGGGAGTGATCTCCTAGTATTGTTAAGATGTATAATTTTATTGTATATCTTGAGATTTTAGCTGTGTTGATCTTGATTTAGTTGTAGAATTATGTTCTCGCTCTGATCACCTTGTTTAGGATGTATTTATTATCCTACTTGATTGTTGTGGTTGTAGACGCCTTGTGTACATGGTGTTGTTTTGAGGTACACGGCGGGTCTGTGCACGTGCCTGGTAGGCTCCCACGAGGGTCCGGGGCGTGACAAGCTCGGATTCCGATGAAGAGACTTCGCTTGCCGATTTTGAACACAAATTGGCACGTCTCACAAAGAAATTTCGTCGGGATTTCCGGAATAACAAATCCAACAAAGCCTCTTCAACGAAACAAAAAACTTCTTCCAAAGGATCTTCAAATTCTAAATTTTCTAAAGAAAAGAAACTTGCAAAGTCATCTAAAGAAAAAGATGAATTTGAAGGAAAAATTCAATGCTACAAGTGTAGAGGCTACGGCCATTTTCCACGGATTGTCCTACTAAAAAATCATATAAAAAAAAGGCTTTGCAAGAAAAAACTTGGGTCGATTCTACTTCGGATGAATCAACCTCAAATGAAGAGGAAAAGAATGATACTATTGCTTTATGTTCACATACTTCTTTACCTTCCTTTTCGGCTCTTTGTTTATCATCTATTATTTCTGACTCTACTTCATTTGTTTGGCATGAAACATCGAGCGATGGTGCTGAGAGCAAAGAGGAGTCGGATGAGGAAGATCTTGCAGAGGCGTATCAACAACTTCTTAAGGAGTCAAAGAAGATGGCTAAGCACAATAAGAAGTAGAAGAAGCAACTATTGAAACTTGAGGTTGAGAACAAATGAGTTGAAGACCGCAACTAAATCTCTTGAGGAGGAAAATGAGTCAATATTGATCAACAACAAATTCCTTCAAGAGAAGCTAGACCAATCGGAGGTAACGATCAAATCACATCAAGAAAAGGTTGGTTTTCTAGAACAACAATATGAAGAAGTTCACACATCCAACCAAGTTTTGACCAAACAAGTTTATCAACTTAAATCCGACATTCAAAAGTTTTCCTCCGGATCGAAGAAGTTAGATCATTTGCTCGGATTGGGTCAAACGAACAAACTTGGAGTTGGATATGAAAGAACTTATGTTGAGAAGGTTAAAACTTCAACATCTAAAGTCTCAACACACTTACAAGAGAAAGTATGCCATAGATGTGGAAAGAAAGGTCACATCAAGAAGACATGCCCTAGAAAAGATAAGAAAATTCAAGTGGCATCTTCCAACACTCGACAACCCCCACGGATTCAAAAGCAACATCAATCGAGTCGAGTAGCGAAGATCAACCAAAAGTCGAAGCCACAACAACCGATTTCTACAAAGCCAAATGCGACATGGAGACCCAATGTTGATCAAAAGCCAAAACAAATGGTGACCAACGTCAACAAATCAAGGGAGTCGACAATCCGACAAGTTTGGATTCAGAAAGGTGATATCTTTTCATGTCTTAAGTCTTAAGTTGTTTTGACTTAGTATGATGCATTGATTGGTTCTTATTGCATATCTCTTGATCATTGCATTACACGTTTTGGTGCTTTCATTGTTATAATTTTTAAAATTTATTGAATGACTACGATATCAAATAGTGCCTTGAACATCAATAGGTTCACTTTCATTCACTTCTAATTAATTTCACATTAATTATCGATTTTACTTTATTTTTATTATATTTGAAGATAATTTATTATGAGAATTCTTAATACTTATATTCATCAAATTTAGGTAATCATGTGTAATCTCTAAAAGCTTAACCTATCTCGGTTGTCTGTGTTGAATTTGATGAATAGTCATTCTCTTATGGACTAAAATTTGTCACATGTTCTTTCAACTAAGAGATTGCTTAAGTGAGCGGGAGTCATTATTATATTGAGAAAAGAATGCTCATATGCTTTGAAAGATGTGGAAAGAGTTACATCCTTAAAGGAGTGTGAAAACTACCACCACTTGGAGGAAAGAACTACCATCTCGGTCGTCCGGTTAGTGTGTGCAGCTACCACATGAGAATTGAATTGCATAACCGAAAAAAAAAAATATAAGTGCAAAAGCATGCAAAAGAAAAAAATGTCACAATTTTTTTTTTTCGGAGTTATAAGGTGGTCCACATACATGAAAGATGCTCAAAGAGCCACCCCCTGTGCGATGTTTGTTTTATCTCAAATTTGAACGTTTATGCGATAAATTTCTGTCTCTTTGATGAATCCCTTAAGTTATCTTCATAATCCGTTTACATCTTGATAGCTTTTGAGCCTTTAGATTATTTTTGATGACTTGATTTTGAAGTTTATATGAATTAAGAAATCGTGTAATATTTTATCTACATCATGGTGATTATGTAGTAAAATTCTTAATTTTTATAAAATTAATAGGGATTGAAAGAAGTCTATGTGAATGCATCACGTTCATGCACTAACATTATTTTCAATGCAATCATTGTGTTTTCTCATTGTATCACAAGTGGTTTCAAAGTTGAACAAAATCTTAAACTTGTGTTTCTTGTACTTCGATTTGTTTTTTCTTTAAACTCTCTCTATTTTTGGGTGTTTTTTTTAACAATTTTTGACAAAAAGGGGAGAGAGGTGATGATATTGAAAACTTTATAAAAAAAGGGAAAGTTTTTTTAACTTAGACGTATGAACAAAGGGGGGAGAGAGTTTGATATTCTTTTACTACTAACTTTGTTCGTGGAGAATGAAAACTTTTTGCAGGTCTTTAAAAATTTCAAGACTTCATGTGTGTCTAAATCATAGAGTTTGTTTTAAAAGTTACAGGGGTGTATTGTTTGGATCTTCACGCAGAAGTTCATTGTTTTGGTGATGGCAATGAATTTCAAAGTTTCTGGAGAGATAAGCATCGTGAGTGTTTTATGTAATTTTGGGTTTTATCACGAAATTGCCAAAGGGGGAGATTGTTACGGATTTTATATTGACATTTCGTGAAGTGAGTCGGAGTCTTGAAGGTTCAAAGAAGAAAAGACGAAGATTGAAGACTCAAAGACTCAACGCATGAATTCACGATGTTTGGTAAGTTTAAATGATATTGATGGTGATTTATGATCATTTGCAAGTGTTTGGAAGACATTAGAGTAGATAAAAAATGATTTAAAATATAAAAATTGAGTTTTTCAATTTTCAGGATCCGAATCCTGAGGTGAGGTCCGGAACCCGTACGCCTCTCTGGCTGTCACGCAGGGAGGGTCCGGACCCCGAGAGCTGAGGTCCGGAATATGAAACGCGCAGAGTGTTTTAGAGTCCGGACCCTGCATCCAAGGTCCAGACCTCGACCCGTCGCGATTTTTCGAAACTTCATTTTTTTCAATCCTACTCTGATTCTATGTCTTCTAAACCTATATATAAGATGTGGGGATGTCTCTAAAATGCGGTTAAACATAGAATACCTTTTAGAAACCCTAGAAGCTTGTAGGTAGCCGTTTTCCTCATCTTCTACATGAAGCTTCTCTCAAATTGATTCATGGTGCCCTAGATCTTTAATATTCTTTTAGAATCAATTTGAGAATTGCTTAGAGATTATTCCCACATATCCTTCATGATATTCTAAGCAATAAATCGTCATCAACTTTATTGTTCTTGCTCCGGACGGAGTGCACTCGTGGATTCAGGTGGGCGTCGTGGATTCGACGTGTAGAAGGCTTCGTGGATTCGAAGTTGGGCGTCTTGTGGATTCGAGGCGTGACGTTCGTGGATTCAAACGTGGGGCCTGGACAACCCGGTGGTGTGCGCGAGATCCAAAGAAGATAAAGGAGAGGTTGAGTCCGTGGAGTCGGTAATCACCTTGTAATCTTTTATTTCTTAGTGGATTGTTATCGCGTGTTGGTCCCGTAGGTTTTTACTCCTAGTTGGAGTTTTCCCACGTAAATCTCGGTGAGCTATTTTTATTTCCGCACTTATTTTATTGCATCGAGATTTGTGGTTTAGTCGTTATACCTATTCACCCCCTCTCTAGGTATTGATAGTATCTAGATAGATCCTAGGGCTCCCCCATAACTTACAACTACCACGGGACCATTAGGCATGGCACAAGCCGGGACGTTACCTCGTGTAAGTCCCCTATGATTGGATAAAAGTTAACTAAATTGGACAATTGTACATGACACTTAGTTGATGCATACATGGTAGTTGCATATGTATATTAAATCAGTTATTCTAGTAAGGATAATGAAAGTGGAGCTATACATATTGTTGACTTAGCTACTAGAGGCATAATAGTAATTGAATCTTTTCATTCCAATTGCTATATCTATGTTTAAATTATAGATGCTTACTATCTTTGCCTCAGTTGACCTAATGGTGTATTTCGCCACTCTCGACGGCTTACCCATTGGGAACTATTATTTAATAGTTCTCACCCCCATTGGTTGTTTGTTTTTATTACAGAGCCTTCCACAGCGGGAGAGGCTAGGGATCGCGGCATGGGGATCGCGTCTAGCTAGAGGTTTTTCGATTTTGCTATAGGTTGACCCGAGACACCTTTCTTTTGGGTATTACAAGTGAAAGGTGTACCTTGTATATAGTATAGGGACCTGCTGGATGTTCACAAGATGTACCTTTTTGTTTAAACTTAACGTATATCTTGTGGATGGATCATGTATTAGTTTTGTAAGTGATAGAATTTTTATACTTGCTATGATTATCAAGTTTAGGATGTATTATACCTTCCTTTTGAGATGTTTGTTGTAGACGCCTTGCGTGCACCGGGGGTGCTGGGTGTACACGGCGGGTCTGTGCACGTGCCGGATGGGCTTCCCCTAGGGCCCGGGCGTGACAGATTATGTTGGTATCAGAGCCTAGGGTTGAGTCTTAGTGGACCTAGCAAATCTTAGGCCGGTTGGACGATAAGGACTAGGAATGTGAGAGACGGGGTCTGTTGTGACTTTTGGCGAAAGTAACTTAATTGGGTTTTGTCTTTACACTCCAAATGAGTTGGGGTTTAATTGAGGTGAACAAGTCCTATGACCTTGGAGGGTCACGTTGGCGGCCGACAACATGACATCGGGGAATAGTTGGGGGTCACTTCATCACTTTCGCTTGATTGGGGTTTGTATTTCTTGAGTGGGGATACGATTGGCGTGTGGGTTGTTCTAACCTACGCATGTTATGTTTGTGCAGCTTGTGATGCCGATGACTCGCTCCATGTCGGCAGAGGCGGCCGCGACAGCTGATGCTAAGGAGGTGGAGACCTCCGCTATTTTCGGATCCAGTGAGGTCCGTGAGTTGAGAGAGCAGTTAACTCTCTTGACCGACTTGGTGGAGCGCCAATCAGCTGCGGCCCAGCAGCAAGCAGACGCTGCACGCCGACAGGAGGCGAGGATGAAGCGACTGGAGGACTTATTGCTTCATCAGGCTACTGCGAGGGTGAGCCAGAACCCTTCACCACCAGCGCCTACAGGAGGAGCGTCGGCAGAGGCTCAGCCCCAGGTACCCGGCACTTGTTGTGTAGCCCCGAGCACGGAGCACAGAGAGGGGGTGGCGGCGATACCGCCGGTTCAAGTGCCACCGACAGGGACAGTCTTACCGATGCTGGTGACGGGAGCCGAGCGAGAGCGGCTCATGAATTGTTTGAATGAGTTCCGAAAGTGTAATCCCCGGATGTTTGATGGTGAGAAGGCGGACCACTGGATAGTTGAGAAGTGGATCCTGCATATGGAAAAGTTATTCCACGACATGTTCGTGGAGGAGCGGGATAAGGTGTGGTTAGCGACACACCACCTTGAAGGAGAAGCTTATCAGTGGTGGGCCGATATCCGTTATAACCCGGACACCGACTTGGCAGCAATCACTTGGAAGAAGTTCAAGGAACTTTTGTCGTTGACTTACTTTCCTCAAAGTGTCAAACGACAAATGGAGCGAGATTTGCGCAATTTGCGCCAAGGAGATAAGACAGTAGCGGAGTACGAGAGAGAGTTTTCTCGTTTGTTGCATTGTGTACCCTATGTGGTTAGGGATGATGAGGACAAGGCTCACATGTTTGAGACAGGCCTTCGATTGTCGATTTTTCGATTGGTTCAGTCCTCCAATTTGAAGACTTACCGAGAGGTAGTGGATGGTGTCTTGATTGTGGAGAAGGACGCGGAGATTGCAAAGGAGGAGAGAGAAGCCTTGGACAGGGCGAAGAGCAAGAGACAGGCAATTGAGGGCGGCAGTAGCAAGTCTAATTCTAGGAGGCCACTGAAGCACCCGAGGAGCCAGTCGTGAGGACGAGGCTCATCATCTTCTCGAAGAGCACCTGACTATCGTCGACCACCGCGTTGTGTGATTTGTGGTGGTCCACATGTTCCGCCGCAGTGCCCTCAGCGTGGGGGCAAGTGTTTCCTGTGTGGCCAGGAGGGCCACTTTCGATCTGAGTGCCCTAGAGGTTCTTCTCCAGCACCATCATCTGCATCGGCACCAACTTTATCCGGTCAGAGTCAGGGGACTCCACCCACCCATTACCAAGCAGGGCGACCACCTGCATCGCGACAGTACGAGGGGTCACGACAGACACCTAGCGGGCACATGTATGCGGCCCAGGCAGGGGATGCAGCAGCAGCAGAGGAGGTCGTTGCAGGTATCATTTTAATTAATGGCATAAGAGTTAGAGCTTTATTCGATACCGGTGCATCGCATTCATTCATCGATCGGCTATTCGCCGAATTGCATGGTATTGAGCTCATTCCTATCTTGCATCCGGGACGAGTTTTAGTTTCCGATCATGTTGTAAGTTACGGGGTAGCCTAGGATCTATCTAGAGTATATCAATCACCTAGAGGGGGGTGAATAGGTGTATAAACAAAAATCACAAATCTCAATGCGATAAAGTAATGCGGAAAATAAAATCAGCACACCGAGATTTACGTGGGAAACTCCACCTTGGAGAAAAATCCACGGGACCAACACACGAAAACACAATCCACTAAGAGTAAAGAATTACAAGGTGATTACCGACTCCACGGACTTAACCTCTCCCTTCTCTTCAGCGGATCACGCGCACCAACGGGTTGTCCACGCCCCACGTCCGAATCCACGAACGCCACGTCCCGAATCCACGAGACGCCCAACTTCGAATCCACGAAGCCTTCAACACGTCGAATCCACGACGCTCACTCGAATCCACGAGCGCACTCCATCCGGAGCAAGAACAATAAAAATGATGATGGTTTATTGCTTAGAATATCATTGAAGATCTGTGGGACTAGTCTCTAAGCAATTCTCAAACTGATTCTAAAAGAATATTAGGAATTAGGGCACCATGAATCAATTTGAGAGAAGCTTGATGTAGAAGATGAGGAAAACGTTTACCTACAAACTTCTAGGATTTCTAAAAGATAATCTATGCTTCAACCACGTTTTAGAGACACCCTCACATCTTATTTATAGGTTAGAAGCAATCCGAACTAGATTAGGATTAAAAACAGATTTTGGAAAGGTTTGAAAGCAAATCAATTTCGACTAGAATTGAAAAACTGATTTTAAAAAGGTTTGGAATCAAATTAGGATTGCTAAAATGATTTTAAGAAATCTACCATCTTATTTAAAGGTTTGGGAGACATAGAATCAGAGTAGAATTGAAAAAATAGAATTTTGGAAAATCGCGACGGGTTGAGGTCCGGACCGCAGGTATGGGGTCCGGACCTTGATACTCTTCAGGCGTTTCATTGTCCGGACCCCAGCCATCAGGGTCCGGACTCGGTCTGCGAAACTGCCTGTCATGCTCACGGGTTCCGGACCTCAGCTTCCAGGGTCCGGACCCGGACTGCGAAACAGCAAGATATGCGTACGGGTTCCGGACCTCAGCTTCCAGGGTCCGGACCCGGTTTGCGAACCAGCATAACCTGCTCACGGGTTCCTGACCTCATGTTCCAGGGTCCGGACCCCGTAGCATGAAATTTCCGATTTGACTGAAAATTGTCTAAAACTTATTCTAATGTCTCCAAACTCTTAAATTAGATATATAAATCATCATCAAGATTATTTAAACTTACCAAGCATCGTGAATTCATACGTTGAGTCTTCGAGTCTTCAATCTTCGTCTTTTCTTCTTTGAACCTTCAAGACTCCGACCCACTTCACGAAATATGCCAATATAAAATCCGTAACAATCTCCCCCTTTGGCAATTTCGTGACAAAATCCAAAATTACATAAAACACTCATGATGCTTATCTCTCCAAAAATGAAATTCATTGCCATCACCAAAACAATGAACTTCTCGCGTGAAAGATCCAAATAAAAATCCAAAATTACAATTTTATAATTCCTAAACAAACTCTATGACTTAGACACACTTGGAGTCTTGAAGTCTTCCAAGACCTGCAAAAAGTTTTCAGTCTCCACGAACAAAGTTAGTAGAAAAAATATATCAAAATCTCTCCCCCTTTGTTCATGCGTCTAAGTTCAAAATCTCTCCCTTATTTTTTTTTAATTTTTTTTTTAATTTTCAATATCATCAATCATCACCTCTCTCCCCCTTTTTGTCAAAAATTGCCAAAAGAAAACACCAAAAATAGAGAGAATTTCGAGAGAAATCAATCAAAACACAAGTTTAAAGCTTTTTCAATTTTGAAACCACTTGTGATCAAATTTCGAGCAATGTTAGTGCATGAGAAATATAAGTTCACATTGACTTCTTTCAATCCCTATTAATTTCATAAGAATTAAGAGCTTTACTACACAATCACCATAATGTAGATAAAATATGACACGATTCCTTAATTCATATAAGCTTCAAAATCAAGTCATCAAAAATAATCTAAAGGCTCAAAAGCTATCAAGATGTAAACGGATTATGAAGATGACTTAAGGGATTCATCAAAGAGATAGAAATTGTCGCATAAACGTTCAAAATTGAGATAAAACAAACATCGCACAGGGGTGGCTCTTTGAGCATCTTTCGTGTATGTGGACCACCTTATAACACCGAAAAATAAATTTTGTGACAATTTTTTTTCTTTGCAAGCCTTTGCAATTATATATATATTTTTTCGGATATGCAATTCAATTCATGTGGTAGCTGCACACACTAACCGGACGACCGGGGTGGTAGCTCTTTCCTCCATGTGGTGGTAGTTTTCACACTCCTTTAAAGGATGTAACTCTTTCCACATCTTTCAAGCATGTAATAACATTTTTAATAATACTCCCCCTTGCTCTATCAATCTCTTAGTTGAAAGAACATGTGACAAATTTTAGTCTATAAGAGAATGACTATCCATCAAATTCAACACACGCAATCGAGATAGATTAAGGTCCTAGAGATTACACATGATTGTCTAAAATTGATGAATATAAGTGTTAAGAACTCCTATAATGAATTATCTTCAAACATAGTGAAAATGAAGTAAAACCGATAATTAATATGCAATTAACTAGGAGTGAATGAAAGTGAACCTATTGATATTCAAAGCACTATTTAATGTTCTAATCATTCAAAGAATCTAAAAATCGTAACAATGAAAGCACCAAAACGTGTAATGCAATGAACAAAAGATATGCAATAGAAACCGATCAAAGCACTACACTAAGTCAAAACAAATTAAAACTTTAGAGAAGGAAAGATATCACCTTTCCGAACCCAAACTTGTCGGATTGTTGGTTGTCTTGATTTGTTGACGTTGGGCACGGTTTGTTTTGATTTTTGATCAACCGTGGGTCTCACCATCGCATTCCGCTTTAGAGTAGTTGAGTGTTGTGGCTTTGACTTTCGGTTGACCTTGGGTACTCGACCTTTTTGATGTTGAATCCGTGGGGGATGTCGAGTATTGGATGATGCCGATAGAAGTTTAGAAGATGCCAATTGAGTATTCTTATCTTTTTTAGGGCATGTCTTCTTGATGTGACCTTTCTTTCCACATTTATGACATACTTTCTCTTTTACACTTGTTGAGACTTTGGGAATAGAATTTTTTACCTTCTCAACAAATGTCCTCTCATATCCAACACCAAGTTTGTCCGTTTGACCCAATCCGAGCATACTATCAAGCTTTTTCGAACCGGAGGAGAATTTTTGTATGTCGGACTTGAGTTGAAGAACATGTTTGGTCAAAACTTGGTTGGATGTGTGAACTTCTTTGTATTGTTGCTCTAGAAAACCAATCTTATCTTGATATGATTTGATCATTGTCTCCGATTGGTTTAGTTTCTCCATGAGGATTCCATTGTTCTTCAATGAAGTGTCATGTTCATCCTCAAGAGCTTTAGTCGTTGCTTTCAAGCTTTTGTTTTCGTCTTCAATTTCTAATAAGCGCGTCCTCAACCTTTTGTTATGCTTAGCCATTTTCCTTGATTCATCAAGAAGTTGTTGGTATGCCTCGGCTAAGCCCTCATCATCCGACTCTCCCTCACTCGAGCCATCGTCGCTCGACGTTTCATGCACAGAGGAAGAAGCAAAAGGTTTAGCAATAGTAGATGATAAACAAAAAGCAAAAGGAGAAGAAGAAACGTGTGAAGATAAGGCAATAGCATCATTGGTTTCTTCTTCACTAGAACTCGAATCATTGGAAGTAGAGTCATCCCAAGTTCTAGCTTGTAAAGCCTTCTTTTTATAGGATTTTTTAGTGGGACAATCCGTGGAGATATGGCCATAGCCTCGGCATTTGTAACACTGGATTTCTCCCTCAAACTCATCCTTTTCTTTAGAAGACTTTGCAATCTTCTTCTCTTTCGAGGATTTAGAATGTGAAGATCCGTTAGAAGAAGGCTTTCGATTGGAGGATGAAGCTTGAATGCCTTGGTTCTTCCTAAACTTCCGACGAAACTTCTTGGTAAGAAGTGCCATTTGATGTTCGAAATTTGCGAGAGAAACTTCATCGTCGGATTCGGTATCCTCGTCTTCCTCCTTTGTTGTATTAAGTGCAACACCTGTACTTTTAGAAGAAGACTTGGAAGAAGATTCATTAGTAGGAAAAGTCATTTCATACGTTTGTAGAGCACCTACTAGTTCTTCAACTTTCATATCTGTCACGCCCCGGATTACTCGTTTCCCCGGGCTCGCCAACAGATCCGCCGTATACATAGATATTTCTATGTATACGAAGCGATAGCTAACCTGTAAACAAACATACAAGCAACTACAAGAGATATAGAGCTGAAATAAAACATACTAATAACAAAAGCCACCTGTACATATAGAGTCCAAAACACAACAGGTCCACCACAACCAAAATAAGTACAAGTCCACACTATATGTACATGGCACAACTCAAAAGAAACTATCTCCAGTAGGGTCCTCCTCTAGGAACAACAGGGACAGGTAGGGATCTAGCTCGCGACTCCCTTACCTCGATCTGCAGGAGCAAGAGCAGCAGCCGCAACCGACGAAGGCTCTGCAAAAAGGTGGCAACAATGGGTGTGAGAACTACTATCAAAAGAAGTAGTCTTCAGTGGGTACCGATACCGACCTCAACGGTCCACCCACTAAGTCTACGAGACTAATAGTATAGCTGGTAGGTAAAGAACAACAAAGTAAGCTGGAATAAACTCTACAGCTATTATGCCACTACCCTACCACTATGCATAACAGTCACAGGAGTAAATGCAACTCTCACTATGAATAAACTGTCCAAACTGACCCAAGTCTACCGGGACCTCAACAGACCAGTCCCGCCTGTACCCTAAGCTGCACCGTACTTCACCCACGAGGGTTTCCGGTGTAGAGCAGCACCCAACAGGGACTACTGCGACGCACAAAAGTCCAACTCCGGAGTGGCACTTGTGGGGGCGACCCAACCAAGTGTAGTTGCGAATCTGACAGCTCAATCAGGTAAACACAGGCTAAAATCAAAATAAAAGGGTCAAGTCGGTCTAACAACCAAGGCTCACGTGCCCACAGCACAATCTGATGCAACAGATACTAAAACAAGAATCTGGGTCCACCGTCAGCCCTGACGGCACCCGGTAACACAAAACAGCCTAACCCTGCTGTAAATACAAGCTCGGCATCCCAGCACGAGCGTAAACTCGTCCTATAACGAACTAAGTATCTACCTCGCACTAACAGCGGTGATACAAGAACAGAAACGGCTCCTAGAGCTAAATCTGATAACAGTTCGAAAAGTGACGGTTGTATGTTCGCGAGTTTTCTCCTAAGTCAATTCCCAGTTCAGCATGTAAAGTTATGTCAATAAATTATCAATTTATGCTCCAAATTCAGATTTCATATAAACACATGCAAATTCACGAATTCGAGCTACTAACATGATTTAACAGGTAATAAAACATCATGCTGCACTCTCTACAACTTAGGAGGAAATCCGACGATTTCGGTAACATTAACCCACCTCAAAAGCTATCCAACAACGGCTAGGAGTCGAGTGGAAGGCCTCCAAGCAACACCGGCTGAAATCGAGTTCAAATTTGCAACCTCGAGATTCGGACCCACCTGCTCACTGTTCTGGGCGCCCAGAACATCAGCCCAGAACTGCAGCCTGGCAGCACAACCCACATGTATTCAACATGCGATAAAATCCAAATCCTAAGTCCAAATGCAGTGAAATTTGGCTCAACTCACCAGCAGAGGTTCAAGAACAAACCATCCAAATTTCAGCCAAAATGGAGCTCGACTCGATGTCCAAAGAGCCTAAACACTGAATCAGATCAACATCTGGACCCTCCTGCACATGGATCCAGAAGTTCCAGCACTTAAGCAAAACTCAAAAACAGCAAGAATTCAGGGATTCCAACGAATCTAGCTCATAGAAAGGGGTCACAAACCTCTAAAAAACAGTGATGGAACAATCCAAAACCTCTCCAAAGATCCTCACAAAGATCTGAATTCAAAATCCAAGAAATTCCATCAATGACCCAAAAATTCAGCACTTAAGCAATTACTCAAAATCTGAGCTAGAACTCACCTTTGAATCCTCAATTCAGGTGGGAAGAACCTCCAAACCAGCAAGGAAAGTGGAAGGACCAATCTTCACTTCGAAATTCCAGCTCCCAAGAGATTTGGATCCATAAGATCAAAGGAAAACCCAAGTTTCAGCTCAAGAACACAGGGGTCCAGTAAAACAACAACTGTAGCTTACATACCTGTCCAAATCGCGATTGGAAGGATTCCACGTCTTCCTCTACGAGTCCTCTATCCAAAAAACTAAGTTTCGTTGGATTTGGACACTCCTACACTACACACGAGCACGAACACCACAGGTCGACGTTGCAGTTTCAGCAGGAAACCAAGATCATCAATGGAGGAAGATGAAATTGGGAGAGAAGAGAGGGTTTCCTTGCAAGATCCGAGTTCACCTTGAAGAGGGGAGAAAAGAGCCTCAGGGGAGGTCGTCCACTTCTTTTATAGATCATAGGATTCGGTGTGTTATGCCTCAAGAACAAGAATACATCTAACCTGTCCTCAGCAGAAAATCCCAGATTCGGGCGGCCGAAATCCAAGAAGTGGGCGCCCAGTTCTTCAGCCTGCACAAAACTGGAGCATCGGACTCTCCGCCGCGATCCGGTGCGCCCTAACCTGGTCCGGCGGATTTCACCAACCAATCGACACGTGTCAAGCGGATCGATAATCACGAGGTAGGATTTCCGGACTCACTTTCCGGGCGCCCGAAACATAGATCCGAAATGACTTAGCATTTTTCAGAAATGAGCGCTGAACATCTGGGCGCCCAAAACAATACTTCCGGGCGCCCTAAAGTCCAAAAGCCCAAAACTTCAGTTTTGGCTTGCTTCGGCGCTCCGAGTCCGTTTTCGCGTCTATTTGATGCCGAAACGACTCCGACTTGTCTCGACCTTCTCCAGAAGCGTCGAACAGTCTAGGATACTACAGTCATTCCGTCAGTTAGGCCCCAGGGGTACTACATCCTTCCCCCCTACGAAAAGTTTCGTCCTCGAAACTCAAACTCAAACTCATACCTCAAGAAGACAGCTCGAAAAGGTAGGGATAGGATTCCCGCATCACCGTTTCCGGCTCCCAAGTCGCCTCACGCTCCTCGTGATTACTCCACTGCACTTTCACGTACGGTATGACTCGGTTGCGCAATTCTTTCGTCTCGCGAGCAAGAATCCGCACCGTTCGCTCCTCGTACTGCAGGTCCTCAGCCAACTCGAGTGGAGTGAAGTCGATCACGTGGGAGGGGTCGAACACGTATCTCCTCAGGGCCGAGACATGAAAACATCATGGACTCCAGAAAGTCGCGGTGGAAGGGCAATCCTGTACGCTACCGGCCCCACTCGCTCTAACACCTCGAACGGGCCAACAAACCGTGGACTGAGCTTTCCACGAACTCCAAAACGGTGAATTCCTCTGGACGGCGAGACTTTCAGAAACACATGATCTCCAATCTGGAACTCCAAGTCTCGTCTCCTAGTATCCGCATAGCTCCTCTGTCGACTCTGGGCGGTCTCAAGACGTCGTCGAATCATCTTGACCTTCTCTTCCGCTTCCAACAGGATATCGGGACCCAAGGTCCTCCTCTCACCCACATCGCTCCAATGCAAGGGCGAACGACACTTGCGTCCATACAATGCCTCAAACGGAGCCATCTGAATGCTCGCTTGATAGCTATTGTTGTACGCAAACTCAACCAGTCCTAAGTGTCGATGCCACCCTCCACCAAAGTCTAGGACACATGCCCTCAACATGTCCTCCAGAGTCTGAATGGTCCGCTCAGACTGACCATCTGTCTGTGGATGAAAAGCCGTGCTGAACCGCAGCTGAGTACCCAGTGCTGTCTGAAGACTCCTCCAAAACTGTGAGACGAACCGTGTGTCTCGATCCGACACAATCGAGGTAGGCACTCCATGTAGTCTCACTATCTCGTCCAAGTATAACTGAGCGAGTCTGTCCCTGGACCAAGTAGTCTGCACTGGTATGAAGTGGGCAGACTTGGTCAGTCTGTCCACTATCACCCAAATAGCGTCGAAACCAGCCTGCGATCTCGGTAATCCCACGACGAAGTCCATGGCGATCTGGTCCCACTTCCACTCGGGTATTGGGAGACTCTGAAGCTTGCCAGCAGGTACTCGGTGCTCCGCCTTTACCTGTTGACAAGTCAAACACTGAGCCACAAATCTCCCAATATGGCGCTTCATTCCATTCCACCAGAAGTGTGCCTTCAAGTCCTTATACATCTTGGTTCCATCGGGGTGAACCGTATAAGGTGAGTAATGAGCCTCTCTCAAAATCTCCTCTCGGATCTCTAAATCCATAGGCACACACAGTCGGTCCCTGTACCGCAGTACTCCCGAACTGTCAACACTAAAATCCTCTGTCTGCCCACTGGCAATCAGATCTCGAATCCTCGTCAAATAGGGGTCCACACTATGTTTCTCTCGGACCCTATCCAACAGAGTGGGTTGCAAAACCAAAGACATAAGTTTTGCAGTAACCCCAGGGGATACCACCTCAAGCTCAAGCCGCCTCAACTCCTCAAGTAACGGCGCCTGCTGAGTGATCATCATACTAAGGCTCTGCACTGATCTCCTGCTCAACGCATCTGCCACTACATTCGCCTTGCCGGGATGATACTGGATGGTAATATCATAATCCTTCAACAGTTCCAACCACCGGCGTTGCCTCAGGTTCAATTCCTTCTGAGTGAACAGATACTTGAGACTTTTATGATCCATGAAAATCTCACAGTGCTCACCATACAAGTAATGCCGCCACAGCTTCAGTGCAAACACCACAACTGCCAGCTCCAAATCATGCGTAGGGTAATTCTTCTCATAATCCTTCAATTGCCGGGAGGCATAGGCAATTACCCTACCATGTTGCATCAGCACACAACCCAAGCCACTGTGTGATGCATCACTATAAATCACAAATCCTTCCCCCATAACTGGAAGGGTAAGGATGGGAGCAGACATCAGTCTCTCCTTCAGCTCCTCAAAGCTACACTGGCACTCAGCAGTCCAAACAAATCTAATCCCCTTCCTCGTCAGACGAGTGAGGGGTGTGGAGAGCTTTGCAAAGCCTTCCACAAATCGACGGTAATAGCCAAACCCGAGAAAACTCCTCACCTCGGTAACCGTCGTCGGTCTGGGCCAATCCCGCACAGTCTCAATCTTCTGCGGGTCTACCGCCACTCCAGTGGCTGAAATCACATGGCCCAAGAAAGCTACCTCTCGAAGCCAGAACTCGCACTTCTTCAACTTAGCATACAACTTCTTCTCCCTCAGAAGTTGCAGCACAATCCTTAAGTGCTCCTCATGCTCAGCATCACTCCGAGAGTAGATCAGGATGTCATCAATAAACACCACCACAAACCGGTCCAAGAACGGCTTAAACACTCGATTCATCAAATCCATAAACGCGGCAGGGGCATTAGTCAATCCAAACGGCATCACCGTAAACTCATAATGCCCGTACCGGGTCCTAAAAGCCGTCTTAGGAATATCCTCGGCCTTCACCTTCAATTGGTGGTAACCAGACTGCAAGTCAATCTTCGAGAAGACACAAGATCCTTGCAGCTGATCAAACAGATCATCAATGCGCGGCAAAGGATTCCTGTTCTTGATGGTCACTTTATTCAACTCTCGATAATCCACACAAAGTCTAAGTGAACCATCCTTCTTCTTCACGAATAACACCGGCGCTCCCCAAGGCGATACACTGGGTCTCACAAACCCTTTATTCATCAAATCCTGAAGCTGCGCCTTAAGCTCTCTCAGCTCAGCCGGTGCCATTCGGTAGGGTGTCTTTGAGATTGGCGCAGTTCCTGGGACTACGTCAATCACAAACTCGACCTCCCTGTCAGGTGGCATCTCAGTCAACTCCGGGGGAAACACGTCCGGGAACTCGCGGACTACAGAGATGTCCTCGAGCTCCGGTGCCACCGCAGATACCTCAACAACAGTCGCCAGAAATGCAGTACAGCCTCGACTCATCATCTGTCTCGCTCGTGCCGACGAAATCCACGTCGCGAACAAAGTGCTCCTGCAGCCTCGATACACGTACTCCTCCTGGCCTGGCTCGCGAAACGTCACGGTCCTCTCGCCGCAGTCGATCATCGCGAAGTAGCGCGCCAGCCAATCCATGCCGAGCACCACATCAAAATCCTGCAATCGCCCCAAGACCAACAGGTCTGCGGGCATCACCCAAGGTCCAAGCTGCACTGGGCAAGCTCGACAACAGTCCTCCACACGCAAAACGTGCTCGGGAATCTGCACCTCTCGTGCACAAGGTAACGGCCCTATCACTAGCCCATGCAAGGATGCAAATGCTCGACTAACAAAAGAATGTGATGCACCGGTATCAAATAATGCACGCGCTCTAATGCCAGAAATTAAAATGATACCTGCCACCACATGATCCGCCGTCGTGGAGTCCTCCAATTGAGCCGCAAAGACTCTGCCGCTCTGCGCCTGCTGTCGCCGCTCACCCAGGCGTGGTACAGAAGCCCGATCCATCTGGCTGTGACTCGGTGGAGCTCCATAGGTCTGCTGATGAACTGGGGGTGCCGATGCGATCGATGGTACAGGCGACGCTGCTCGGGGACAAGCTGCCCGCAGATGTCCGGACTGACCACACCCAAAACACCGGCCCTCTCGCTGCTCGCACTGTCTAGGCCAATGTGGTCCTCCGCAGATGACACATCTCGGTGCTCCCCTCTGCTGCCGTCCCTGCTGACGGGATCCACCAGACCTCTGTCGCCCCGAAAACCCACGACCCTGAGAACGTGATCGTGGAGGTCTCGGCGGGCGTCTGCCGCTGGTCTGTCCTCCGTCCTCCGGAGTCGGGCGCTTCCTATCCAAACCCTGACTCAGAGTGGCCGCCCGCCCACTCGCCGTCAAGGCTCCTCGCTCCACCCATAGCGCCTGCTCGATCGACGTGTCCAAGGTCTGCAACCTCTGCGCCTGAACTAGGACAAAGATCTCCTGTCTCAAACCTCGCTCGAACAAATAAACTCTGTGAGCCTCATCTCTCGCTGCGAAAGGAACACAGTTCAGGACTCTGGTAAACTCTCGGGTATACTCCTGCACTGTGCGATCTCCCTGGAGTAGACTCTTCAGATCCTCCTCGAGTTTCTGCTTCACGCTGTTAGGGAAATAGGACCCATACAGCATCCCGCAGAACTCGGTCCAACTCAAACGCAGCGCATCCAGCGACCTGCTCGATCTCGTCCTCGTCCACCAGATGCGTGCATCACCCGTCAGGCAGTGAACCGCCAAGTGAACCCGCTCCCGCTCTGGTACAAAGAGATCCTCGAACAACTTCTCCATCTCGCCAACCCAGGCCTCCACCACCCATGGCTCGGTGTGGCTACCATCAAAACGAGGGGGATCAAACCGGCAAAAACGAGCCAGTCTCTCAGTCATCCGCTCCTGCTCGGCCTCCGACATCTGTCCACCTGACCGGGAAGTGTCGCCAACCGGTGCGGCCGGAACTGCCGCTGCTGGAGGTACGGCTGCAGCTGGAACGTCCACTGGAACAGCAGGAGGTGGCTCCTGCGACTCCGTCGCTCTAGGGGCTGCACTCCACGTGTGAGTAATGGTATCACACATCCTCCGCAAAAGTGCACTCTGCTGCCTAGCTGACTCGGCTAGCACAGTCAACTGCTCACACACATCAGGGGGTGCACTAGGTCCCGCCTGCTCAGGCACCACAGAAGGCGCGGGGGTAGCCCGCGTCGGGGGTCGACCTCGGTGTCGGGGAGGCATCATGCTCACCTGCGCAACACACAGATTAGTCAGCGAACACAAACAACTCAAGACCCAATCATGCGAAAGTCTAGAAGGTCGCCGCTTTTCCCTCGTTGCTTGACGTCGTCTGCAGCCAACGCAAGTTCACGACAGGAAAGGTCACACGCCTTCGATCACTCCCTCCACTTAAGGATGAGTTCAACAGTCAAATCGATGACTTTCGCGGCAAGTCACGTCTCTCACGCCTTGCATTCCTAGGGTCTGCCATAGCCTAGGGTTTACTAAGTCCCAACGACCTATTCCTAAGCTCTGATACCAACTTAATCTGTCACGCCCCGGATTACTCGTTTCCCCGGGCTCGCCAACAGATCCGCCGTATACATAGATATTTCTATGTATACGAAGCGATAGCTAACCTGTAAACAAACATACAAGCAACTACAAGAGATATAGAGCTGAAATAAAACATACTAATAACAAAAGCCACCTGTACATATAGAGTCCAAAACATAACAGGTCCACCACAACCAAAATAAGTACAAGTCCACACTATATGTACATGGCACAACTCAAAAGAAACTATCTCCAGTAGGGTCCTCCTCTAGGAACAACAGGGACAGGTAGGGATCTAGCTCGCGACTCCCTTACCTCGATCTGCAGGAGCAAGAGCAGCAGCCGCAACCGACGAAGGCTCTGCAAAAAGGTGGCAACAATGGGTGTGAGAACTACTATCAAAAGTAGTCCTCAGTGGGTACCGATACCGACCTCAACGGTCCACCCACTAAGTCTACGAGACTAACAGTATAGCTGGTAGGTAAAGAACAACAAAGTAAGCTGGAATAAACTCTACAGCTATTATGCCACTACCCTACCACTATGCATAACAGTCACAGGAGTAAATGCAACTCTCACTATGAATAAACTGTCCAAACTGACCCAAGTCTACCGGGACCTCAACAGACCAGTCCCGCCTGTACCCTAAGCTGCACCGTACTTCACCCACGAGGGTTTCCGGTGTAGAGCAGCACCCAACAGGGACTACTGCGACGCACAAAAGTCCAACTCCGGAGTGGCACTTGTGGGGGCGACCCAACCAAGTGTAGTTGCGAATCTGACAGCTCAATCAGGTAAACACAGGCTAAAATCGAAATAAAAGGGTCAAGTCGGTCTAACAACCAAGGCTCACGTGCCCACAGCACAATCTGATGCAACAGATACTAAAACAAGAATCTGGGTCCACCGTCAGCCCCGACGGCACCCGGTAACACAAAACAGCCTAACCCTGCTGTAAATACAAGCTCGGCATCCCAGCACGAGCGTAAACTCGTCCTATAACGAACTAAGTATCCACCTCGCACTAACAGCGGTGATACAAGAACAGAAACGGCTCCTAGAGCTAAATCTGATAACAGTTCGAAAAGTGACGGTTGTATGTTCGCGAGTTTTCTCCTAAGTCAATTCCCAGTTCAGCATGTAAAGTTATGTCAATAAATTATCAATTTATGCTCCAAATTCAGATTTCATATAAACACATGCAAATTCACGAATTCGAGCTACTAACATGATTTAACAGGTAATAAAACAGCATGCTGCACTCTCTACAACTTAGGAGGAAATCCGACGATTTCGGTAACATTAACCCACCTCAAAAGCTATCCAACAACGGCTAGGAGTCGAGTGGAAGGCCTCCAAGCAACACCGGCTGAAATCGAGTTCAAATCTGCAACCTCGAGATTCGGACCCACCTGCTCACTGTTCTGGGCGCCCAGAACATCAGCCCAGAATTGCAGCCTGGCAGCACAACCCACATGTATTCAACATGCGATAAAATCCAAATCCTAAGTCCAAATGCAGTGAAATTTGGCTCAACTCACCAGCAGAGTTTCATGGACAAACCCTCCAAATTTCAGCCAAAACGGAGCTCGACTCGATGTCCAAAAAGCCTAAACACTGAATCAGATCAACATCTGGACCCTCCTGCACATGGATCCAGAAGTTCCAGCACTTAAGCAAAACTCAAAAACAGCAAGAATTCAGGGATTCCAACGAATCTAGCTCATAGAAAGGGGTCACAAACCTCTCAAAAACAGTGATGGAACAATCCAAAACCTCTCCAAAGATCCTCACAAAGATCTGAATTCAAAATCCAAGAAATTCCATCAATGACCCAAAAATTCAGCACTTAAGCAATTACTCAAAATCTGAGCTAGAACTCACCTTTGAATCCTCAATTCAGGAGGAAAGAACCTCCAAACCAGCAAGGAAAGTGGAAGGACCAATCTTCACTTCGAAATTCCAGCTCCCAAGAGATTTGGATCCATAAGATCAAAGGAAAACCCAAGTTTCAGCTCAAGAACACAGGGGTCCAGTACAACATCAACTGTAGCTTACATACCTGTCCAAATCGCAATTGGAAGGATTCCACGTCTTCCTCTACGAGTCCTCTATCCAACAAACCAAGTTTCGTTGGATTTGGAAACTCCTACACTGCACACGAGCACGAACACCACAGGTCAACGTTGCAGTTTCAGCAGGAAACCAAGATCATCAATGGAGGAAGATGAAATTGGGAGAGAAGAGAGGGTTTCCTTGCAAGATCCGAGTTCACCTTGAAGAGGGGAGAAAAGAGCCTCAGGGGAGGTCGTCCACTTCTTTTATAGATCATAGGATTCGGTGTGTTATGCCTCAAGAACAAGAATACATCTAACCTGTCCTCAGCAGAAAATCCCAGATTCGGGCGCCCGAAATCCAAGAAGTGGGCGCCCAGTTCTTCAGCCTGCACAAAACTGGAGCATCGGACTCTCCGCCGCGATCCGGTGCGCCCTAACCTGGTCCGGCGGATTTCACTAACCAATCGACACGTGTCAAGCGGATCGATAATCACGAGGTAGGATTTCCGGACTCACTTTTCGGGCGCCCGAAACATAGATCCGAAATGACTTAGCATTTTTCAGAAATGAGCGCTGAACATCTGGGCGCCCAAAACAATACTTCCGGGCGCCCTAATGTCCAAAAGCCCAAAACTTCAGTTTTGGCTTGCTTCGGCGCTCCGAGTCCGTTTTCGCGTCTATTTGACGCCGAAACGACTCCGACTTGTCTCGACCTTCTCCAGAAGCGTCGAACAGTCTAGGATACTACAGTCATTCCGTCAGTTAGGCCCCAGGGGTACTACAATATCATCCGGATGATTGATCGTTTCAATAGCCGCTACTTTAGCCCTAAAACGCTCCGGAAGTGTTCGAAGGATCTTTCTAACGACCTTAGATTCTGGGATCTTCTCTCCCAAGTTAGCACATGTATTGATTATATCTTGAAGTCTAGTAAAATAATCAATAAACGATTCATGCTCCTCCATGCGAATAGAATCAAATTGACTCGTAAGCATTTGAAGCTTTTGTATTTTAACTAGACTTGTACCCTCATGTGTAACTTGTAAGGTATCCCAAATCTCTTTAGCCGTTTCACACGCCGAGACACGTGTAAACTCGGTTTGAGATAGAGCATTAAATAACGCATTAATACCCTTACCATTAAAAGAAGATAGATCGATTTCATCCTTCGACCACTTAGTCCGAGATTTAGGAACGGTCAAATCATTAACAACTTCGGTTGGATGTTTCCATCCATGTTCAATGGTTTGCCATACTCGCTCATCAATTGCGATGAGGAAAGTTCTCATCCGGACTTTCCAATAGGCGTAATTGGTTCCATCAAATAACGGTGGCCTAAATATGTTACCTCCTTCACCCATTATGAAAGATAAAGCCTAGATCCCTCTCTGATACCAATTGTAAGTTACGGGGTAGCCTAGGATCTATCTAGAGTATATCAATCACCTAGAGGGGGGTGAATAGGTGTATAAACAAAAATCACAAATCTCAGTGCGATAAAGTAATGCGGAAAATAAAATCAGCACACCGAGATTTACGTGGGAAACTCCACCTTGGAGAAAAACCCACGGGACCAACACGCGAAAACACAATCCACTAAGAGTAAAGAATTACAAGGTGATTACCGACTCCACGGACTTAACCTCTCCCTTCTCTTCAGCGGATCACGCGCACCAACGGGTTGTCCACGCCCCACGTCCGAATCCACGAACGGCACGTCCCGAATCCACGAGACGCCCAACTTCGAATCCACGAAGCCTTCAACACGTCGAATCCACTAGCGTACTCCATCCGGAGCAAGAACAATAAAAATGATGATGGTTTATTGCTTAGAATATCATTGAAGATCTGTGGGACTAGTCTCTAAGCAATTCTCAAATTGATTCTAAAAGAATATTAGGAATTAGGGCACCATGAATCAATTTGAGAGAAGCTTGATGTAGAAGATGAGGAAAACGGTTACCTACAAGCTTCTAGGGTTTCTAAAAGATAATCTATGCTTCAACCACGTTTTAGAGACACCCCCACATCTTATTTATAGGTTAGAAGCAATCCGAACTAGATTAGGATTAAAAACAGATTTTGGAAAGGTTTGAAAGCAAACCAATTTCGACTAGAATTGAAAAACTGATTTTAAAAAGGTTTGGAATCAAATTAGGATTGCTAAAATGATTTTAAGAAATCTACCATCTTATTTAAATGTTTGGGAGACATAGAATCAGAGTAGAATTGAAAAAATAGAATTTCGGAAAATCGCGACGGGTTGAGGTCCGGACCGCGGGTATGGGCTCCGGACCTTGATACTCTTCAGGCGTTTCATTGTCCGGACCCCAGCCATCAGGGTCCGAACCCGGTCTGCGAAACTGCCTGTCATGCTCACGGGTTCCGGACCTCAGTTTCCAGGGTTCGGACCCGGACTGCGAAACAGCAAGATATGCGTACGGGTTCCGGACCTCAGCTTCCAGGGTCCGGACCCGGTCTGCGAACCAGCATAACCTGCTCACGGGTTCCGGACCTCATGTTCCAGGGTCCGGACCCCGTAGCATGAAATTTTTCGATTTGGCTGAAAATTGTCTAAAACTTATTCTAATGTCTCCAAACTCTTAAATTAGATATATAAATCATCATCAAGATTATTTAAACTTACCAAGCATCGTGAATTCATACGTTGAGTCTTCGAGTCTTCAATCTTCGTCTTTTCTTCTTTGAACCTTCAAGACTCCGACTCACTTCACGAAATATGCCAATATAAAATCCGTAACACATGTTTTGGATATTCGGGAGTATTGCCCTAGTTGCCCTATTAGAATTGAAAATTGGATCATGACGATTGACTTGTTAGCACTACACAAGCTTGGAGAGTTTGATGTAGTTTTGGGCATGGATTGGCTCACGAGGTATCATGCTACCTTCAATTTTAATAGCCGGATTGTGACGTTTCAGGAACCTGGTCATGACGAGTTTGTGTATAGAGGGTGTAAGAGTTCGCTGTTTGAGATGACTATCTCTTCCACCCGAGCCAAGCAGTTGATCAAGAGTGGGTGTGTAACCTTCTTGGCTAGTGTCACCGAGAAGAGTGGAGAAGCCCCCAGGATTGAGGATATCCCGATTGTACGGGAGTTTGTGGACGTGTTCCTGGCGGAGTTACCGGGTATGCCTCCTGATAGGGAGATTGAGTTTGTGGTAGATCTTATTCCTGAAACTACCCCAATTTCAAAGGCACCTTACAGAATGGCGCCAGCAGAGCTAAGAGAATTAAAAGCTCAGTTGCAAGATTTGTTGGAGAAGGGTTTTATTAGACCCAGTGTTTCACCTTGGGGAGCACCAGTTCTGTTTTTTAAGAAGAAAGATGGATCACTTCGCCTATTTGTGGACTATCGTGAACTCAACAAAGTTACGATCAAGAACAAGTATCCATTGCCGAGGATTGATGACCTATTTGATCAGCTCCAAGGATCCAGAGTATACTCGAAGATTGATTTACAATCTGGATATCACTAGCTCAAGATCAAGCCAGAAGATATTTTCAAGACGACTTTTCGAACACGGTATGGACATTATGAGTTTACTATTATGCCGTTTGGGCTTACTAATGCCCCGGCAGCTTTTATGGATCTAATGAACCGTGTCTTTAAGCCCTTTTTAGACAGATTCGTCGTGGTGTTTATCGACGACATTTTGGTGTATTCTCGAAGTGACGAGGAGCATGATGATCACTTGAGGCAAGTATTGCAAGTGCTTCGGGAGAAGAGGCTTTTCGCTAAGTTGAAGAAGTGTGAGTTTTGGTTGCGAGAAGTGGCATTTTTAGGACATGTGGTATCCGAAGCGGGTAATGCGGTAGATCCCAAGAAAATTGAGGTAATCAAGGAGTGGCCTAGATCGACTAGTGTCACAGAAGTTTGAAGTTTTCTTGGATTGGCAGGATATTATAGAAGATTTGTCGAGGAATTTGCTAAGTTATCTACTCCCCTCACTCGTCTCACCCATAAAGAAGCTAAGTTCATTTGGAATGACACCTGTGAGAGAAGTTTCTTGGAATTGAAAGAACGGTTGACAACCGTCCCGGTTCTGACTTTACCTACCCCGGGGGCAGGCTATGTGGTATATAGTGACGCTTCTTATAATGACTTGGGTTGTGTCTTGATGCAAAACGGGAAGGTGATTGCCTATGCCTTCCGTCAATTGAAGGATTATGAGAAGAACTATTCGACCCATGATTTGAAATTGGCCGCCGTTGTCACGCCCCGCCGGGCCTTTAACACCAACTAGATGGAAAGGAAACCGCACGGGCGCATGCCCCAGACCCGCCGAACGGATAGAGTCTTTTCTACCCGCCCAAGGCGTCACAACACAAGCTTATCCACAATGTTCCAACTAGGAACGGAGTACAAGAGTTGCACAAGGAAAGCATCAACATAAAGAAGTCCTATTTCTATTACATCACATTTATACATGCCCAAAATTTTCTTTTCTTTCATTTCCATTCCATACACCATGTTCCAAAACTATGGAATATACAAGTTTCATACATGTAATGAAAATCCCCTATACTATCAAAGTCCAAGACTAGGGGTACAACTCTATGTATCACCAAAATGGAAATGGCCGCTATCTAGAGAGCCAAACCCTTGCCTCGCACCGCCGCCTCACTCGCGGAAGGACCTGAAAAACGTGGGGTGAGAACTATAAACATAGTTCCCAGTGGGTAAGGCCACCCAAGAGAGAAGCTCGACCCACCAGGTCCAAAGAAACACCATATGCATATGTTAGATCACAAATAACTATGCAACAAATATTTACATGCTTGTAAATAAACATAAAGGATGCAACCAATTGAAATATAATTTTTCATTCTCTCCTAGGTTCATCCTATAGCTCACATTGACCAAGTTCAACTACTTGTCAAATTACTTATGGTTTCGGAATCGCCGTCTCATCATAATGGTTCCAACATCCAAGGAGTAAAGTCGTCACCTCCTAGTTCGAGTAGCGAAACCGTCGCATACTCGGGATAGCAAAATCGTCGCATACCCCATCTCAACACCGCCATCACATGGCATAGGTAGCGAACTCGTCGCATACCCGGGATAGCAACCTCGTCGCACATCCCATCTCAACACCGCCATCACATGGCATCGTAGCGAAATCGTCGCATACCCGGGATAGCAAAATCGTCGCACATCCTGTTTCAACACCGCCATCACATGGCATGGTAGCGAAATCGTCGCATACCCGGGATAGCAAAATCGTCGCACATCCCGTTTCAACACCGCCATCACATGGCATGGTAGCGAAATCGTCGCATACCCGGGATAGCAAAATCGTCGCACATCCCGTTTCAACACCGCCATCACATGGCTTGGTAGCGAAATCGTCGCATACCCGGGATAGCAAAATCGTCGCACATCCCGTTTTCCATATTTTACACTTGCCAACCTAAGTCTCATGACCTTAGGTTCAAGTCACTAAGTCTCACCTATGTCCAATGACACTAGGTTTACTTTCTCATTGTCCACCTAGGTTCCATGACTCTAGGTTCCAATCTCATGTCCAACCTATGTTCAATGACACTAGGTTCCATTCTCACATGTTCCAACCTATGTTCAATAACACTAGGTTTCAATCATACATGCAACCATGCAACAAGTATAGATAATTGAATTATACTTGAATTCTATATCATGCAATAGGAGCTCATTGCTCTACCTATCATGATTTTGCCTTTGCCAACATGCAAGTTCTAGGGTTCACAACACATACCATTTTATCTTTAAATGGATATTTACTCTAGACATGGAAGTGACCTAATCACTTCGGTAAACACAAACCCACCTCAATAGCTTCCAAATTCTTGTATTCTTCAAGCTCCTAAGTCTCCAAGCTTTGAGTTCTTGATTCAACCCAAGCTTCTACAAGAAAACGGTTCGTTACTCGTTACGAACCCTAAAATCAACTCAATACATGAAATCATGTGTTCTAACATGATTTCCTATGCCTCAATTGCAATTCCCGAAGGTCCAAATATTTTTAGAACCTCACATTGCAAAAACCCTCATTTCACCTAGGTTTCACATGCATGCATGTAGAACCTCAAAATCTCTTGGCCAATCTCCACATTTTGTGGTTTAGATTGCCTAGGGTTCCCAAAAATCTCATAACAAAGGATTAAATCCAAGGTTTGAACCCAAAACGTGAGGAACTAACCTTAACCACGAGTTCCCCAAGCTTCTTCTTGCACCAAGAAGCTTCTTTTCTCCTTTGGAAGCCTTTTCCAAGATCAATCCACCCTTTTCTTCAAGTTTTGGAGAGATCTATAGAGAGAGAAAGTTAAGGAGATGGAGAGGAGAAGTAGAGGAGGAAGAGGACTGAGAAAGGGGGTGTTCCCTACCTTTCAAACACTCCATCAAGTGTGAAAAGACTCTTTTGCCCCTCTCCACACATAACACCTTCAACCAGCCAAAACTGGAATTTCGTAACACTGTATACCGGTATTTGCATTTGCATACCGGTATACGGGTGTTAGTTCCGGTATACCTCGGAGAATTCCGCAGAACCCGAGAGCTGGGTTTTCGGTTTCGACCATGGCATTCCGGTATACCTCATCACATACCGGTACTAATCACTTCAGTACCGGTATGGAGGTCCACATACCGGAATCCACTGCAGACTTCACAAGTTCAGCAGTTTAACTTTTCGAAGTCCGTTTTCGCGCCTCATTTGCGCCGAAAACACTTCGCACAAGTCCCAAACTTGGCCGAAGCCGCTCATATAGCCTCTCATGCTATTTTTCCACCGGAACTCCACAATTTGTAGAAGTTCGATACGATGCACTGAAATTCAGTGTACTACATTCCTCCCCCCCTAAAGAGAGTTTCGGCCGCGAAACTAAATCATACCTCAGCTGGACTCAGCGAAGAGGTAAGGAAACCGCTCCTTCATCGAGCTTTCCAATTCCCACGTAGCTTCGCGCTTACCGTGATTCGTCCATTGTACCTTTACGTAAGGAATTTCACGGTTCAAAATTTTCACCTCGCGATCCATGATACACAAGGGAAATTCCTCATAAGTCATATCCTCATGAAGCTCCATAGGTACATACTCAAGGACGTGCGTCGGATCATACATGTACTTGCGGAGCGTCGATACATGGAACACATTGTGTATGCCCGCAAGTTTTGGCGGCAAGGCTAGCCGATATGCCAAGGATCCCACACGCTCCAAAACCTCATAAGGTCCAATGTAACGGGGACTCAACTTACCCCGAACGCCAAATCGCTTCACCCCTCTCATGGGTGATACTTTTAAGAAGACGCGGTCTCCTACCGCGAATTCCAAATCTCGTCGACGTCTATCCGCATAGCTCTTTTGCCTGGATTGCGCCGTCGATAATGTTACGGATTTTGTATTGGCATATTTCGTGAGTTGTTGAGTCGGAGTCTTGAAGGTCGAGTGCTACTTGAACATGTCGAAGAATCCGAGACTTCAAGCATAGTGAACCATCGACTCACATGTTGAATCACGACGTGAAGGTAAGTTTTATTGTTTATATGGTGATTCATAGTTAATTATGGTATTGGAATCATGTGTATGTTTAAAATCGGATTAAATGAGTTTTTAGGAACTTTAGATTCTTTGTTAAAACTCTTTTATTTGAATTCCGGAGTTTAAAGTTTTTCCGTTTTGAAAAAGTCAATTTTTACAAGTGTATTCCGGAATCCAATTTGAAGTTCCTCAAAACAGAATGTGAAAGCTGGTTTTTGAATTATATACCGGTATGTGATGTTAGTACCGGTACTGATGCAAAGTTTTCCGGTACAGAAGTGTTTAGTACCGGAATGCCTCTGCGTGAGTTTCTGATTCCGTCATGGCATTCCGGTATCTGCATACGTATACCGGTATACAGTGCCAGATTTGGTATGTTTCATCTTAATCCGACTCTATTTGATTCCAACACCTATAAATAACCTATGGGGGTTCTCTTTGACATTGAACAACTCAGAATTCGTGAAGAGAGAAACCCTAGAGGCTAGGATTTTCGTTCTAAACCTTTTTCCACAAAATAGCCTCCGAGATCAATTCGAGATAGTTTTAACTTCTATTTCATATGTCGAATTGATCTCCTTCTTGCTTAGAACTTTTTCTTCTGGTTCTTAATGAAATTCTAAGCAAGGAATCACTTGTATAAACCTGAGTTCCTGTTCCTTTCGGCGTCGTGGATTCGACGTGTTCAAGGCGGTTCGTGGATTCGGATCGTGAAGGCTTCGAGGATTCGAAGTGAGGCGTCTCGTGGATTCGAGGCGTGGCGTCTGTGGATTCAGACGTGAGGCGTGGACAGCCGAGGTGTGCGCGAGATCCAGAGAAGATAAAGGAGAGGTTAAGTCCGTGGAGTCGGTAATCACCTTGTAATTCTTTATTCTTAGTGGATTGTTTTTCGCGTGTTGGTCCCGTGGGTTTTTCTCCAAAGTGGAGTTTCCCACGTAAATCTCGGTATGCTGATTTTATTTTCCGCATTACTTTATCGCATTGAGATTTGTGATTTTTGTTTATACACCTATTCACCCCCCTCTAGGTGATTGATATACTCTAGATAGATCCTAGGGCACCCCCTATCTTACAGATAAGCGTTCGCGTGCCAAGCGGACCTTTTCCTCCGCTTCACGCAACACATCCGGCCCTAAGACCCTCCTTTCGCCGACCTCGCTCCAATGGATAGGTGAGCGGCATTTTCTTCCGTATAAGGCCTCAAACGGTGCCATACCGATGCTAGATTGATAGCTATTATTATAAGCAAATTCAGCCATCGGTAAGTGAGTAGGCCATGCACCCTTGAAGTCCAACACGCACGCTCGCAGCATATCCTCCAAAATCTGAATTGTCCTTTCCGATTGACCGTCAGTTTGAGGATAAAATGCTGAACTGAAATCGAGCCGTGTACCCAAAGCTTCTTGCAAGCTTTTCTAAAAATGCGATGTAAAACGGGGATCTCTATCTGAAAGCATCGAGGTCGGTACCCCGTGCAACCGCATAATCTCATCCAGGTAGACTTGTGCTAACTTGTCTCCCGACCAAGTGGTGTGGATTGGCAAAAAGTGTGCCGACTTTGTCAAACGATCCACCACCACCCAAATCGCGTCGTGGCCACCTTGTGATCGAGGTAAGCCCACAACAAAGTCCATTGCGATATTCTCCCACTTCCAAACTGGAATGGGCAATCCTTGCAGTTTTCCCGCTGGGAAGCGACGCTCGGCCTTCACATGTTGGCATACTAAACATTGTGCCACGAAGCGTCCAACATCAAGTTTCATCCCCGGCCACCAATAATGCAATTTAAGATCCTTGTACATTTTGGTGCCGCTCGGGTGAATCGCATAGGGAGAAGTGTGAGCTTCTTTCAAGATCTCCCCACGAATGTCCTCGACTTTTGGCACGCACAATCGATTTCGGAATCGAATGGTGCCCTTCGAGTCCACATGAAAATCACCGGCGCGCCCGCTCTCGATAGCACCCCGCACCTTTTGGAGTTCCAGATCACCGGATTGCTTTTCTTTTATTTGCTCCAACAAGGTCGGCCACACCTCGAGACTCATGAGTTTAGCGGGGACGCCCGGGGCCACGACTTCCAAGTCAAATCGGCCCATTTCCTTGATCAACGGCATTTGTCCCGTCATCTCAATTGCGAAGTTCTCCACGAATTTTCTACTGAGCGCATCGGCCACCACATTGGCTCTACCGGGGTGGTACAAGATGGTTAAGTCGTAATCTTTTATCAACTCCAACCACCTCCGCTGCCTCAAGTTCAACTCCTTTTGAGTGAATAAGTATTTTAAACTTTTATGATCCGTATACACCTCACAATGTTCCCCGTACAAATAGTGTCTCCACAACTTAAGCGCGAAGACCACCGCTGCAAGCACTAGGTCGTGGGTGGGGTAATTCTGCTCATAGCTCTTCAGCTGACGAGAGGCATATGCTATCACTTGTCCTCTTTGCATAAGCACACACCCAAGACCACGTCGTGATGCATCACTATACACCACAAAGCCCTCCCCCACAATCGGCAAGGCGAGAACCGGAGCCGAAGTCAACCTTTCCTTTAGCTCCTTAAAGCTTTGGTCGCATTCCTCGCTCCAAACATATTTGGCTCCCTTGCGGGTAAGACGCGTTAGTGGACCGGAGATTTTTGAAAATCCCTCCACGAACCGCCGATAGTACCCCGCAAGACCCAAAAAGCTTCGCACTTCCGTGACATTGGTCGGGCGAGGCCAATCCTTGATTGCCTCCACTTTCATAGGGTCCACAGATACTCCTCCCGCGGAGATCACATGACCCAAGAAAGCGACCTCTCGAATCCAGAATTCGCACTTTTTCAACTTGGCGAATAACTTGTTCTCTCGAAGAACTTGAAGCACAATCCTTAGGTGCTCTTTATGTTCCTCTTCACTCCGAGAGTAGACAAGAATGTCATCTATGAACACTACCACAAATCGATCTAGTAGTGGCTTGAACACACGGTTCATTAAATCCATGAATGCTGCCGGGGCATTAGTAAGCCCGAAAGGCATAACCGTGAATTCATAGTGTCCATACCGCGTCCTAAACGCGGTCTTATGCACATCCTCCGGTTTGATCTTCAATTGGTGATAACCGGATTGCAAATCAATCTTTGAATACACCCGAGACCCTTGCAACTGATCAAATAAGTCATCAATTCGGGGTAACGGGTACTTGTTCTTGACGGTCACTTTATTCAACTCGCGGTAATCCACACACAACCGCAGCGAACCGTCCTTTTTTCACACAAATAGAACAGGGGCTCCCCAAGGTGACACACTTGACTTTACGAAACCCTTGTCCATTAAATCTTGTAATTGTGCTTTCAATTCCTTTAGTTATGCGGGTGCCATCCTGTACGGGGCCTTAGAAATCGGCGCCGTACCCGGGAGCAAATCGATCACGAATTCTATTTTCCGATCCGGTGGCATTCCGGGTAATTCTGCCGGAAATACATCCGAAAACTCTTGGACTACAGGAATGTCCTCGAGCCCCAACACTTTCTTTCGGTCATCCACTACCGTCGCCAAGTAGGCAATGCAACCACTAGCAATAAGCTTTCTTGCTTGCGACGTGGACACCATTGAAGCAAAGAGCGAACTCTTGCATCCACGGTACACAAACTCTTTATGCCCGGGTTCTCTAAACCTTACTATCCGGCTCTCACAATCAATAGTAGCGTGGTATCTAGAGAGCCAATCCATTCCTAAGATCAAATCATATTCATTCATTCGATTTAACACCAACAAATCAGCTGGCATGATCCAGTTTTCAACCCTCACTGGATAATTTACACACGCGTGATGTACACAAAATGTGTGTTCAGGTACTTGCACAGTTCTTGCATACGTGGCTTCTACAATTTCTATTCCATGTGCAATAGCAAATGATTGAGCAATGAATGAATGTGATGCACCAGTATCAAACAAAGCTCTACATCGAATGCCTTTAATTAACACAATACCTGCCACGACATCCTCCTGGGCAGACGGCTCCTCCACCTGCGAGGCGAATACCCGTCCACTGGGCGCTGGCCACTGGCCCTCAACTGGTCTCGGTGGCTGTGTACGGCCTGCCGACATCGCCGTGGGTGGGATGCCCGCAAGCTGTCTCGGTGGTGCAAACGCCGATGCCGACGACGGTGCTCGGCCATCATCCATCGGGCAGTTGTACCTCATGTGACCCGGCTGTCCGCACTTGTAGCACCGGCCCTCGCGATAATCACATTGTTGAGGGCTGTGGGGGCCGCTACAAATCGGGCACTGGGTTGAGGGGCGGTTCCGCCGGGACCCTCGCGATTGGTTTTGCGACTGCGAGTGCTTCGGGGGCCGCTTAGAGCTAGATTGCCCCCCCGAGCCACCCGCCGATCGTTTCTTTCCTTTCTCTTTATCCTTCTCCTTCTCTCTTTCCCAAGACTCGCGCTCCTCGTGCGCACATGCATTCCCGTGCTCCACCCAAAGAGCACGGTCCAAGACCTCCGCGAAGGTCTGTAGTTTGAGGGCGTGCACCGCTCGAAAGATCTCCGGTCGAAGCCCGCGCACGAAGCAGTCGACCTTGTCCAACTCTCCGCGGACAACGTGCGGTACATAATTAATAATGTACGAAAACTCCCACTCGTACTCACGCACGGTGCGGTTCCCTTGTTTCAACTTTGGGAACCTTTCTTGGAGTTTTCTTTTCTCGCTATCGGGGAAGTAGGCGGCGAACACCATACCCCGAAACTCCTCCCATGTCGGTGGCGGAAGGCTAGAGAGTCGATCACGCCGGACTCCCTTCCACCACACCTTCGCCGATCGCTCTAAAAAATGAGCGGCGAGGTGCACCTTGTCCCTCTCCAAGGTATATAAATCCTCGAAGAGCGTCTCCATCGCGTCGATCCACGTCTCTACGTCCCATGGATCCACGTTCTCCCCGCTAAAAATAGGCGGGTTGAACTTTTTAAACCTCATGAGAGCCGCAAGTGCGCGCTCTCGCTCCACACCCTCCATCGCGGAGTCGGGCATAGGAGTACCCGACCCGCCGGCTACAATCGGTGATGCCGGTGGCGCCACAGCCGGCGCCGGTGTCGCCTCCTCGGCCGGTGCCGAAGCAGAGGCCGGAGGTACTCCCAACCTCTCCTCCCTAATCGCAGCCGCTTGCTGCGCCATCTCGTCTTGGAGCTTTTTAATTTGCTCCTCCTGTCGCTGCATGGCTTCGGCCGGTTGCCGAACCACACCCATTAACTCGGTCAATTGGTCATGAAGACCCGAGTTCTCGCCCTCCCCGAGTTGTTCGGGAGCCGCGCTCGATCCTCCGAGCCCAGCCCTCGTAGGAGGCTGTCACGCCCCGCCGGCCCCTTTAACACCAACTAGGTGGAAAGGATAACCGCACGGGCGCATGCCCCAGACCCGCCGAACGGATAGAGTCCTTTCTACCCGCCCAAGGCGTCACAACACAAGCTTATCCACAATGTTCCAACTAGGAACGGAGTACAAGAGTTGCACAAGGAAAGCATCAACATAAAGAAGTTCTACTTCTATTACATCACATGGCACAATATACATGTCCAAAATTTTCTTTTCTTTCACTTTCATTCCATACATCATGTTCCAAAACTATGGAATATACAACATTCATACGAGAATGAAAATCCCCTATGCTATCATAGTCCAAAAATAGGGGTACAACTCTATGCATCACCAAAATGGAAGGGCCGCTACCTAAAGAGCCAAACCCTTGCCTCGCTCCGCCGCCTCACTCGCGGAAGGACCTGGAAAATGTGGGGTAAGAACTATAAACATAGTTCCCAGTGGGTAAGGCCACCCAAGAGAGAAGCTCGACCCACCAGGTCCAAAGAAACACCATATGCATAAGTTAGATCATATATAACTATGCAACAATTATTTACATGCTTAGTAAATAAACATAAAGGATGCAACCAAATGAAATATAATTTATCATTATCATTCTCTCCTAGGTTCATCCTATGTTCCACATTGACTAAGTTCTTTTACTTGTCATTTACTTATGGTTTCGGAATCGCCGTCTCACAATATTTGTTCCAACATTCAAGGAGTGAGCTTGTCACCTCCTAGTTCGAGTAGCGAAATCGTCGCATACTCGGGATAGCGAAATCGTCGCATACCCCGTCTCAACACCGCCATCACATGGCATGGTAGCGAAATCGTCGCATACCCGGGATGGCGACCTTGTCGCACAACTCCCCCTCGACACCGCCAATACGTGGCGCGGTAGCGAAATCGTCGCATACCCGGGATCGCGAAATCGTCGCCTATCCCATGTCGGCACCGCCAACTCGTGGCATGGTAGCGAAATCGTCGCATACCCGGGATAGCAAAATCGTCGCACATCCCATTCTTCACATTACTTGCCAACCTAAATCTCATGATCTTAGGTTCAAGTCACTAAGTCTCGCCTATGTTTGATAACACTAGGCTTACTTTCTCATTGCCAACCTAGGTTCCATGACTCTAGGTTCCAATCACATGTCCAACCTATGTTCAATGACACTAGGTTTCAATCTCACATGTTCCAACCTATGTTCGATGACACTAGGTTTAAATCTCACATGTTCCAACCTATGTTCAATGACACTAGGTTTAAATCTCATATGCAACCATGCAACAAGTATCAATAATTGAATTATACTTGAAATATCCATCATGCAATAGGAGTTCATTGTTCTACCTATCATGATTTTACCTTTGCCAACATGCAAAATGCTAGGGTTCTCAACACATACCATTTTATTTTCAAATGGATAATTACCCTAGACATGGAAGTGACCTAATCACTTCGGTAAACACAAACCCATCTCAAGAGCTTTCAAATCTTGGTATTCTTCAAGCTCCTAAGTGTCCAAGCCTAGAGTTCTTGCTTCAACCCAAGCTTCTACAAGAAAACGGTTCGTTACTCGTTACGAACCCTAAAATCAACTCAATATATGAAATCAAGTGCTCCAACATGATTTCCTAAGCCTCAATTGCAATTATCGAAGGTCCAAATATTTTTAGAACCTCACATTGCAAAAGCCCTCATTCTACCTAGGGTTTGCATGCATGCAAGCCAAACCCTAGATTTCATGGCCAAACACCCACCATTTGTGGTTTAGGTTGCCAAGGGTTCCCAAAACCTCATTTCAAAGGATTAAATCCAAGGTTTGAACCCAAAACGTGAGGTACTAACCTTAATCACGAAATCCCCAAGCTCCTTCTTGCACCAAGAAGCTTCTTTTCTCTTTTGGAAGCTTTTTCCAAGATCAATCCACCTTTTCTCCAAGTTTTGGAGAGATCTCTAGAGAGAGAAAGTGGGAGAGATGGAGAGGAGAAGTGGAGAAGATAACAATGAGAAGGGAGAGGCCTCAGCCATTCATACACCCCTTCAATCAAGTGAAAAGACCATTTTGCCCCTCTCCACAAACAACACAATCAACCAGCCAAAATCTGGACATTGTATACCGGTATGCGCATGTGCATACCGGTACACCTCAGGAATCCTGCAGAATCCCGAGAGCTGGTTACACTGTTTCGCACATTGTATACCGGTATACCATTTCTCATACCGGTATACCCCGAAAAATTCCGCAAACCCGAGAGCTGGGTTTCTCGGTTTTAACACAGCATTCTGGTATACCATTTCACATACCGGTATACCAAGCTCCAATTTCGGTATTGGAGTTCACATACCGGAATCCAGTGCAGACTTCCCAAGTTCGCAGTTTTTAACTTCTCGAAGTCCATTTTCGCGCCTCAATTGCGCCGGAAACACTTCGCACAGTCCCGAACTTGGCCAAAGCCTCACATATAGCCTCTTATGCCATTTTCTCACTAGAACTCTACAATTTGTAGAAGTTCAGTACGATGCACTGAAATTTAGTGTACTACATTCCACCCCCCTTAAAGAGAGTTTCGGCCGCGAAACTAACATCATACCTCAGCTGGACTCAGCGAAGAGGTAAGGAAACCGCTCTTTCATCGAGCTTTCCAATTCCCATGTAGCCTCGCGCTCACCGTGATTCGTCCATTGTACCTTTACATAAGGAATTTCACGGTTCCTCAAACTTTTCACCTCGCGATCCATGATACACAAGGGAAATTCCTCATAAGTCACATCCTCATGAAGCTCCATAGGCACATACTCGAGGACGTGCGCCGGATCATACACATACTTGCGGAGGGTCGATACATGAAACACATTGTGTATCCCCGCAAGTTTCGGCGGCAAAGCTAGCCGATATGCCACGGATCCCACACGTTCCAAAACCTCATAAGGTCCAATGTAACGGGGACTCAACTTACCCCGAACACCAAATCGCTTCACCCCTCTCATGGGTGATACTTTCAAGAAGACGCGGTCTCCTACCGCGAACTCCAAATCTCGTCGACGCCGATCCGCATAACTCTTTTGTCTAGATTGCGCCGTCGATAAGCGTTCGCGTGCCAAGCGGTCCTTTTCCTCCGCTTCACGCAACACGTCCGGTCCTAAGACCCTTCTCTCGCCGACTTCACTCCAATGAATAAGAGAGCGGCATTTTCTTCCATACAAAACCTCAAAAGGTGCCATACCGATGCTAGCTTGATAGCTATTATTGTAAGCAAATTCAGCCATCGGCAAATGAGTAGGCCATGCACCTTTGAAGTCCAACACACACGCTCGTAGCATATCCTCCAAAATCTGAATTGTCCTTTCCGATTGACCGTCAGTTTGAGGATGAAATGCTGAACTGAAATCGAGCCGTGTACCCAAAGCTTCTTGCAAGCTTTTCCAAAAATGCGATGTGAAACGGGGATCTCGATCTGAAACTATCGAGGTCAGAACCCCGTGCAACCGCACAATCTCGTCCAGGTAGACTTGTGCTAACTTGTCTCCCGACCAAGTGGTGTGGATTGGCAAAAAGTGTGCCGACTTTGACAAACGATCCACCACCACCCATATCGCATCGTGGCCACCTAGCGATCGAGGTAAGCCCACAACAAAATCCATCGCGATATTCTCCCACTTCCAAACTGGAATGGGCAATCCTTGTAACTTTCCCGCCGGAAAGCGGCGCTCGGCCTTTACTTGTTGGCATACTAAGCATTGTGCCACGAAGCGTCCAACATCAAGTTTCATCCCCGACCACCAATAATGCACTTTGAGATCCTTGTACATTTTTGTGCCGCCCGGGTGAATCGCATAGGGTGAAGCGTGAGCTTCTTTCAAGATCTCCCTACGAATGTCCTCAACTTTCGGCACGCACAATCGATTTCGAAATCGAATTGCGCCCTTCGAATCTACATGATAATCACCGGCGCGCCCGCTCTCGATAGCACCCCGCACCTTTTGGAGTTTCGGATCACCGGATTGCTTTTCTTTTATTTGCTCCAACAAGGTCGGCCAAATCTCGAGATTCATAAGTCTAGCGGGGACGCCCGGGGCCACAACTTCCAAGTCAAACCGGCCCATTTCTTTGATCAACGGCATTTGTCCCGTCATCTCAATTGCGAAGTTCTCCACGGATTTTTTACTGAGCGCATCGGCCACCATATTGGCTCTACCGGGGTGGTACAAGATGGTCAAGTCGTAATCTTTTATCAACTCCAACCACCTCCGCTGCCTCAAGTTCAACTCCTTCTGAGTGAATAAATACTTTAAACTTTTGTGATCCGTGTACACCTCACAATGTTCCCCGTATAAATAGTGTCTCCACAACTTAAGTGCGAAGACCACCGCCGCAAGCTCTAAGTCGTGGGTGGGATAATTCTGCTCATAGCTTTTCAGCTGTCGAGAGGCATATGCTATTACTTGTCCTCTTTGCATAAGCACACACCCAAGACCACGACGTGATGCATCACTGTTCACCACATAACCCTCCCCCGCAATCGGCAAGGCGAGTACCGGAGCCGAAGTCAACCTTTCCTTTAGCTCCTTAAAGCTTTGGTCGCATTCCTCGCTCCAAATATACTTGGCTCCCTTGCGGGTAAGACGCGTTAGTGGACCGGAGATTTTTGAAAATCCCTCCACGAACCGCCGATAGTACCCCGCAAGACCCAAAAAGCTTCGTACTTCCGTGACATTGGTCGGGCGAGGCCAATCCTTGACTGCCTCAATTTTCATTGGGTCCACCGATACTCCTCCTGCGGAAATTACGTGACCCAAGAAAGCGACCTCACGGATCCAAAATTCGCACTTTTTCAATTTGGCGAATAACTTGTTCTCTCGAAGAACTCGAAGCACAATCCTTAGATGCTCTTTATGTTCCTCGTCACTCCGAGAGTAGAGAAGAATGTCATCTATGAACACTACCACAAATCGATCCAGTAGTGGTTTAAATACACGGTTCATTAAGTTCATGAACGCCGCCGGGGCATTCGTAAGCCCGAAGGCATAACCGTGAACTCATAGTGTCCATACCGCGTCCTAAACGCAGTCTTATGCACATCCTCCGGTTTGATCTTCAATTGGTGATAACCGGATTGCAAATCAATCTTTGAGTACACCCGAGACCCTTGCAACTGATCGAACAAGTCATCAATTCGGGGTAACGGGTACTTATTCTTGACGGTCACTTTGTTCAACTCGCGGTAATCCACACACAACCGCAGCGAACCGTCCTTTTTCCTCACAAATAGAACAGGGGCTCCCCAAGGTGACACACTTGGCTTCACGAAACCCTTGTCCAACAAATCTTGCAATTGTGCTTTCAATTCCTTCAGTTCCGCGGGTGCCATCCTGTACGGGGCCTTAGAGATCGGCGCCGTACCCGGGAGCAAATCAATCACGAATTCTATTTCCCGATCCGGTGGCATTCCGGGCAACTCCATCGGAAACACATCCGGGAACTCTTGGACTATAGGAATGTCCTCGAGCCCCAACACTTCCTTACGGTCATCCACTACCGTCGCCAAGTAGGCAATGCAACCACTAGCAATGAGCTTTCTTGCTTGCGACGTGGACACCATTGAAGCAAAGAGCGAACTCTTACACCCACGGTACACAAACTCTTTGTGCCCGGGTTCTTTAAACTTCACTATCCGGCTCTCACAATCGATAGTAGCGTGATACTTAGAGAGCCAATCCATTCCTAGGATCAAATCATATTCATTCATTCGATTTAATACCAGCAAATCAGCTGGCATGATCCAATTTTCAACCCTCATGGGGCAATCTACACACGCGTGATGTACGCAAAAAGTGTGTTCAGGTACTTGCACCGTTCTTGCATGTGTGGCATCTATGATTTCTATTCCATGTGCAATAGCAAATGATCGAGCAATGAATGAATGCGATGCACCAGTATCAAACAAAGCTCTACATCGAATGCCTTTAATTAACACAATACCTGCCACGACGTCCTCCTGGGTAGCAGGCTCCTCCACCTGAGAGGCGAATACTCGTCCACTGGGTGCTGGCCGCTGGCCCTCCAATGGTCTCGGCGGATATGCACGGTGCACGGCCCGCTGACATCGCCGCGGGTGGAATGCCCGCAAGCTGCCTCGGTGGCGCAAACGCCGACGCCGACGACGGTGCTCGGCTATCGTCCGTCGGGCAATTGTACCGCATATGCCCTTGCTGTCCGCATTTGTAGCACCGGCCCTCACGATAGTCACACTGCTGAGGGCCGTGGGGGCTGCTACAAATCGGGCATTGGGTTGAGGGTCGGTTCCGTCGGGACCCTCGGGATTGATTTTGCGGCTGCGAGTGCTTCGGGGGCCGCTTAGAGCTAGATTGCCCCCCCGAGCCACCCGCCGGTCGCTTCTTTCCCTTCTCTTTATCTTTTTCTTTCTCCCACGATTTGCGCTCCTCACGCGCACATGCATTCCCGTGCTCCACCCAAAGAGCACGGTCCAAGAACTCCGCAAAGGTCCGCAGCTTAAGGGCGTGCACCGCCCGAAAGATATCCGGTCGAAGTCCGCGCACGAAACAATCGACCTTGTCCAACTCTCCGCGGACAACGTGCGGCACGCAATTAATGATGTACGAGAACTCCCTCTCGTACTCGCGCACCGAGCGGTTCCCCTGCTTCAACTTGCGGAACCTTTCTTGAAGCTTCCTTTTCTCGCTATCGGGGAAATAGGTGGCGAACACCATACCCCGAAACTCTTCCCACGATGGTGGCGGAAGGCTAGAGAGTCGATCACGTCGGACCCCCTTCCACCACACCTTCGCCGACCGCTCTAGACAATGAACGGCGAGGTGCACCTTGTCCCTCTCCAAGGTATAAAGGTCCTCGAAGAGCGTCTCGATAGCGTCGATCCATGTCTCTACGTCCAACGGATCCACGTTCTCCCCGCTAAAGATAGGCGGGTTGAACTTTTTAAACCTCATTAGAGCCGCAAGCGCGCGCTCTCGCTCCGTATCCTCCATCTCGGAGTCGGGCATAGGGGCACCCGACCCCTCAGCTACAGCCAGTGGCGCGGGTGGCACCACGGCCGGTGCCGGTGTCGCCTCCTCGGCCGGTGCCGAAGCAGAGGCCGGAGGTACTCCCGTCCTCACCTCCCCAGTCGCAGCCGCCTGCTGCGCCATCATATCCTGAAGCCTTTTAATTTGCTCCTCCTGTCGCTGCATGGCTTCGGCCTGTTGCCGAACCACGCCCATTAGCTCGGTCAACTCATTGCGAAGAGCCGAGTTCTCGCCCTCCCCGAGTTGTTCGGGAGCCGCGCCCGATCCTCCGGGCCCGGTCTTCGCAGGAGGCCGACCACGTACCATTATCTCCTGAAAACACAATGACTTTGGTCATTTCATGACATTCAAAGTCATTTGCGACATAACATTTCACGAAAATAAACGTGAACCCAATCTAGGCGAAAGTCACACAAGGGTCCTTATTCCCCTCACTTGGTTTTCACGTTGTCAGCCGCCAACATGAACACACTTTGTGAAGAATAAGACACACCTCGAATCTACCTCTATTTCCAACTAGAGGCATAAGGACATAACCCAATTACTTATCTTTCGCCACATCAAAGATCTCGTCACTCACGAGCCTATACTCCTAGGGTCTTTTCCATCCTAGGGTTCTTAGGTCAACCTAGACCGTTTCTATGCTCTGATACCACCTCAGTCTGTCACGCCCCGCCGGCCCCTTTAACACCAACTAGGTGGAAAGGATAACCGCACGGGCGCATGCCCCAGACCCGCCGAACGGATAGAGTCCTTTCTACCTGCCCAAGGCGTCACAACACAAGCTTATCCACAATGTTCCAACTAGGAACGGAGTACAAGAGTTGCACAAGGAAAGCATCAACATAAAGAAGTTCTACTTCTATTACATCACATGGCACAATATACATGTCCAAATTTTTCTTTTCTTTCACTTTCATTCCATACATCATGTTCCAAAACTATGGAATATACAACATTCATACGAGAATGAAAATCCCCTATGCTATCATAGTCCAAAAATAGGGGTACAACTCTATGCATCACCAAAATGGAAGGGCCGCTATCTAAATAGCCAAACCCTTGCCTCGCTCCGCCGCCTCACTCGCGGAAGGACCTGAAAAATGTGGGGTGAGAACTATAAACATAGTTCCCAGTGGGTAAGGCCACCCAAGAGAGAAGCTCGACCCACCAGGTCCAAAGAAACACCATATGCATAAGTTAGATCATATATAACTATGCAACAATTATTTACATGCTTAGTAAATAAACATAAAGGATGCAACCAAATGAAATATAATTTATCATTCTCTCCTAGGTTCATCCTATGTTCCACATTGACTAAGTTCTTTTACTTGTCATTTACTTATGGTTTCGGAATCGCCGTCTCACCATATTTGTTCCAACATTCAAGGAGTGAGCTTGTCACCTCCTAGTTCGAGTAGCGAAATCGTCGCATACTCAGGATAGCGAAATCGTCGCATACCCCGTCTCAACACCGCCATCACATGGCATGGTAGCGAAATCGTCGCATACCCGGGATGGCGACCTTGTCGCACAACTCCCCCTCGACACCGCCAATACGTGGCGCGGTAGCGAAATCGTCGCATACCCGGGATCGCGAAATCGTCGCCTATCCCATGTCGGCACCGCCAACTCGTGGCATGGTAGCGAAATCGTCGCATACCCGGGATAGCAAAATCGTCGCACATCCCATTCTTCACATTACTTGCCAACCTAAATCTCATGATCTTAGGTTCAAGTCACTAAGTCTCGCCTATGTTTGATAACACTAGGCTTACTTTCTCATTGCCAACCTAGGTTCCATGACTCTAGGTTCCAATCACATGTCCAACCTATGTTCAATGACACTAGGTTTCAATCTCACATGTTCCAACCTATGTTCGATGACACTAGGTTTAAATCTCACATGTTCCAACCTATGTTCAATGACACTAGGTTTAAATCTCACATGCAACCATGCAACAAGTATCAATAATTGAATTGTACTTGAAATATCCATCATGCAATAGGAGTTCATTGTTCTACCTATCATGATTTTACCTTTGCCAACATGCAAAATGCTAGGGTTCTCAACACATACCATTTTATTTTCAAATGGATAATTACCCTAGACATGGAAGTGACCTAATCACTTCGGTAAACACAAACCCATCTCAAGAGCTTTCAAATCTTGGTATTCTTCAAGCTCCTAAGTGTCCAAGCCTAGAGTTCTTGCTTCAACCCAAGCTTCTACAAGAAAACGGTTCGTTACTCGTTACGAACCCTAAAATCAACTCAATATATGAAATCAAGTGCTCCAACATGATTTCCTAAGCCTCAATTGCAATTATCGAAGGTCCAAATATTTTTAGAACCTCACATTGCAAAAGCCCTCATTCTACCTAGGGTTTGCATGCATGCAAGCCAAACCCTAGATTTCATGGCCAAACACCCACCATTTGTGGTTTAGGTTGCCAAGGGTTCCCAAAAACCTAATTTCAAAGGATTAAATCCAAGGTTTGAACCCAAAACGTGAGGTACTAACCTTAATCACGAAATCCCCAAGCTCCTTCTTGTACCAAGAAGCTTCTTTTCTCCTTTGGAAGCTTTTTCCAAGATCAATCCACCTTTTCTCCAAGTTTTGGAGAGATCTCTAGAGAGAGAAAGTGGGAGAGATGGAGAGGAGAAGTGGAGAAGATAACAATGAGAAGGGAGAGGCCTCAGCCATTCATACACCCCTTCAATCAAGTGAAAAGACCATTTTGCCCCTCTCCACAAACAACACAATCAACCAGCCAAAATCTGGACATTGTATACCGGTATGCGCATGTGCATACCGGTATACCTCAGGAATCCTGCAGAATCCCGAGAGCTGGTTACACTGTTTCGCACATTGTATACCGGTATACCATTTCTCATACCGGTATACCCCGGAAAATTCCGCAAACCCGAGAGCTGGGTTTCTCGGTTTTAACACAGCATTCCGGTATACCATTTCACATACCGGTATACCAAGCTCCAATTCCGGTATTGGAGTTCACATACCGGAATCCAGTGCAGACTTCCCAAGTTCGCAGTTTTTAACTTCTCGAAGTCCATTTTCGCGCCTCAATTGCGCCGGAAACACTTCGCACAGTCCCGAACTTGGCCAAAGCCTCACATATAGCCTCTTATGCCATTTTCTCACTAGAACTCTACAATTTGTAGAAGTTCAGTACGATGCACTGAAATTCAGTGTACTACAGAGGCCGTCCACGTACCATTATCTCCTGAAAACACAACGACTTTGGTCATTTCATGACATTCAAAGTCATTTGCGACATAACACTTCACGAAAATAAACGTGAACCCAATCTAGGCGAAAGTCTCACAAGAGTCCTTATTCCCCTCACTTGGTTTCATGTTGTCGGCCGCCAACATTAACATCTTGGTGAAGAATAAGACACACCTCGAATCTACCTCTATTCCAACTAGAGCTATAAGGACATAACCCAATCACTTATCTTTCGCCATAATCAAAGATCTCGTCACTCACGAGCCTACACTCCTAGGGTCTTTTCCATCCTAGGGTTTCCTAGGTCCACCTAGACCGTTTCTATGCTCTGATACCACCTCAGTCTGTCACGCCCCGCCGGGCCTTTAACACCAACTAGGTGGAAAGGAAACCGCACGGGCGCATGCCCTAGACCCGCCGAACGGATAGAGTCTTTTCTACCCGCCCAAGGCGTCACAACACAAGCTTATCCACAATGTTCCAACTAGGAACGGAGTACAAGAGTTGCACAAGGAAAGCATCAACATAAAGAAGTCCTACTTCTATTACATCACATTTATACATGCCCAAAATTTTCTTTTCTTTCATTTCCATTCCATACACCATGTTCCAAAACTATGGAATATACAAGTTTCATACATGTAATGAAAATCCCCTATACTATCAAAGTCCAAGACTAGGGGTACAACTCTATGTATCACCAAAATGGAAAGGGCCGCTATCTAGAGAGCCAAACCCTTGCCTCGCTCCGCCGCCTCACTCACGGAAGGACCTGAAAAACGTGGGGTGAGAACTATAAACATAGTTCCCAGTGGGTAAGGCCACCCCAGAGAGAAGCTCGACCCACCAGGTCCAAAGAAACACCATATGCATATGTTAGATCACAAATAACTATGCAACAAATATTTACATGCTTGTAAATAAACATAAAGGATGCAACCAACTGAAATATAATTTTTCATTCTCTCCTAGGCTCATCCTATAGCTCACATTGACCAAGTTCAACTACTTGTCAAATTACTTATGGTTTCGGAATCGCCGTCTCACCATAATGGTTCCAACATCCAAGGAGTGAAGTCGTCACCTCCTAGTTCGAGTAGCGAAACCGTCGCATACTCGGGATAGCAAAATCGTCGCATACCCCATCTCAACACCGCCATCACATGGCATAGGTAGCGAACTCGTCGCATACCCGGGATAGCAACCTCGTCGCACATCCCATCTCAACACCGCCATCACATGGCATGGTAGCGAAATCGTCGCATACCCGGGATAGCAAAATCGTCGCACATCCCGTTTCAACACCGCCATCACATGGCATGGTAGCGAAATCGTCGCATACCCGGGATAGCAAAATCGTCGCACATCCCGTTTCAACACCGCCATCACCTGGCATGGTAGCGAAATCGTCGCATATCCGGGATAGCAAAATCGTCGCACATCCCGTTTCAACACCGCCATCACATGGCATGGTAGCGAAATCGTCGCATACCCGGGATAGCAAAATCGTCGCACATCCCGTTTTCCACATTTTACACTTGCCAACCTAAGTCTCATGACCTTAGGTTCAAGTCACTAAGTCTCACCTATGTCCAATGTGTAAGATAGGGGATGCCCTAGGATCTATCTAGATTATATCAATCACCTAGAGGGGGGTGAATAGGTGTATAAACAAAAATCACAAATCTCAATGCGATAAAGTAATGCGAAAAATAAAATCAGCATACCGAGATTTACGTGGGAAACTCCACCTTGGAGAAAAACCCACTGGACCAACACGCGAAAACACAATCCACTAAGAGTAAAGAATTACAAGGTGATTACCGAATCCACGGACTTAACCTCTCCCTTCTCTTTAGCGGATCACGCACACCAACGGGTTGTCCACGCCCCACGTCCGAATCCACGAACGCCACGCCTCGAATCCACGAGACGCCTCACTTCGAATCCTCGAAGCCCTCTACACGTCGAATCCACGACACCCACCCGAATACACGAGCGCACTCCGTCCGGAGCAAGAATAATAAGGTTGATGACGATTTATTGCTTAGAATTGTTACGGATTTTATATTGGCATATTTCGTGAAGTGAGTCGGAGTCTTGAAGGTTCAAAGAAAAATAGACGAAGATTGAAGACTCGAAGACTCACCGTTTGAATTCACGATGCTTGGTAAGTTTAAATAATCTTGATGATGATTTATAATTATTTACAAGTGTTTGGAAGACTTTAGAATGGATTCAAAGTGTTTTAAATTGTAAAAAATGAGTTTTCCAACTACGAGGTCCGGACCCTGGAACATGAGGTCCGGAACCCGTAAGCAGGTTATGCTGGTTCGCAGACCCGGTCCGGACCCTGGAAGCTGAGGTCCGGAACCCGTACGCCTCCCTAGCTGTCACGCAGGGAGGGTCCGGACCCTGAGGATGAGGTCCGGACCCTGAGGGCGGAGGTCCGGACCCTGAGGGCTGAGGTCCGGACCCCAGGCTGTTTCGCAGACCGGGTCTGGACCCTGATGGCTGAGGTCCGGACAATGAAACGCCTGGAGAGTGTCAAGGTCCGGACCCCATACCCGCGGTCCGGACCCCGACCCGTTGCGAAGTTTTGGAAAGTTATTTTTCAATCCTATTTTGATTCTAATGTCTCCCAAACATGTAAATAAGATGGTATATTCCTTAAAATATCTTAGCAATCCTAATTTGGTTCCAAACCTTTCTAAAATCAGTTTTGCAATCCTAGTCGAAATCGGTTTGCTTCCAAACCTTTCTAAAAACTATTTTTTAATCCTAATCAATTTCGGATTGCTTCTAACCTATAAATAAGATGTCGGGGAGTCTCTAAAATGTGGTGAATCACAGATTATCTTTTAGAAACCCTAGAAGCTTGTAGGTAACCGTTTTCCTCATCTTGTACATCAAGCTTCTCTCAAATTGATTCATGGTTTCCTAATTTCTAATATTCTTTTAGAATCAATTTGAGAATTGCTTAGAGATTATTCCCACAGTTTTTCAATGTTATTCTAAGCAATAAACCATCACCAACGTTACATCATCAACGTTATTTGTTCTTGCTCGTGGATTCGAGTGGCGTCGTGGATTCGACGTGTTAAAGGCGGTTCGTGGATTCGGATCGTGAAGGCTTCGTGGATTCGGAGCGAGGCGTCTCGTGGATTCGAGACGTGGCGTCTGTGGATTCAGACGTGAGGCGTGGACGGCCGTGAGTGCGCGAGATCCGCTGAAGACGAAGGAGAGGTTAAGTCCGTGGAGTCGGTAATCACCTTGTAATCCTTTAATCTTAGTGGATTGTTTTTCGCGTGTTGGTCCCGTGGGTTTTTCTCCAAGGTGGAGTTTCCCACGTATATCTCGGTGTGCTATTTTTATTTCCGCATTATTTTATTGCATCGAGATTTGTGATTTTTGTTGTTACACCTATTCACCCCCCTCTAGGTGATTGATATACTCTAGATAGATCCTAGGGCTACCCCCTATCTTACAAGAATATCATGAAAGATCTGTGGAAATAATCTCTAAGCAATTCTCAAATTGATTCTAAAAGAATATTAACGATTTAGGGCACCATGAATCAATTTGAGAGAAGCTTGATGTAGAAGATGAGGAAAACGGTTACCTACAAGCTTCTAGGGTTTCTAAAAGATAATATATGCTTAACCACGTTTTAGAGACACCCCCACATCTTATTTATAGGTTTAGAAGAAATTCGAAATAGATTAGGATTAAAAATAGATTTTGGAAAGGTTTGAAAGCAAACCGATTTCGACTAGGATTGAAAAACTGATTTTAAAAAGGTTTGGAATCAAATTAGGATTGCTAAAATGATTTTAAGAAAACTACCATCTTATTTATAGGTTTGGGAGACATTAGAATCAGAGTAGGATTAAAAAAATAACTTTCCAAAAATTCACGACGGGTCGGGGTCCGGACCTTAGATTGTAGGGTCCGGACCCTGAAACGGGCAATTGAAAGATTACGAGAAGTAAGTACCTTAGCTTGATTTGGAGCTAGGCACGCTGTGAGTGTTTGCATGAAGCAGTGCGCGCATACTTGTATGGTGAGCAAAGTGCGACTTTTAGGCTCGCCATAAAAGATCAAGATATCTATTCACTCAAAAGGAATTGAACAAGAAGGCAACGCCGGTTGTTTGAGTTGTAGAGGATTCATGATATACTCATCCAGTATCACCCCGGCAAGGCGACTGTATAGGCCGATGGCATTAGCAGGAGATCAGTTCAGCGCCTTATATGATGATCCCTCAGCAGGCTCCAAGAATGTGGGTTGGTCTGGGTGTGGGGCGGTTGGCAGTCTTCCATCGAGTGATCATCTTGCATCTCCACTTGTGTGGAAGGATCGGGTGAGAGACTACGAGATGTGGACCTACTTATATGATGCGGCCATTCTCGCGAACAGCACTCATGCCGTGGGAAAACGATGGGACCTTTTGTGTAGACTTGATCGGGAAGTACTGCCTTGTGTCTAATCAGGGAGGGGGGGTGGGGCGACTATGTGTTTAGCCTACGGATTCTGAGTTCCGGGAGAGGAGATTTTGTGGATGAGGCTCATACTCGTCTTTTATCACGGTCACTCCGGTGGAACAAATTGTATCAGGGAGATTTACAGCACACTACTGGTTGGAAGGTATGAACGCTGGATAATTTGGGACGTCTTTGTGGCTTAGTGAGTGATTTGGGACTTCTAGGTAAAGGCGGGCGGTTTTACGACGTACTGCTGGCAAGCTAGTTGGAGTCCTTACATCACCTGATGTGTGACAGGCATGGGGACCAGAACTACTTGGACCTCTTTCTTGTCACTATCGTAGATTACCCCGGACGCAGTCGCACTAGCCGTTTCGGAGCCATATTGGGTGATGTGGAAGATATGACACCAAGTTGCCTGCTTCTTACCATTGCAGACTACTTGTCCAGGGACTTACTTGCTCATACAATTTGGACGCGGATCGTGAGGTTGCATGGATTTTAGGTGCCTACTCGATGTGTTCGTATCAGAGGACACCGTTATCGTTCGCGTTTTTCGTGGAGGAGACCGTCCATCACTTTGCTATACATTGTTGTTCCTTGATACTTGTTTACTTCTTTATCATATTGATCCTTTCTTGTCTCTATGCCTTCTTAGACCTAGTGGGAAAGTCGGTGTCGTCGGTAGCCGAACCCACTGGGAACTTTATCTAGTTCTCACACCCTGTTTTGCAGAGCTTCCCCCGAGTGCGTCGGCGCAGGACCGCGGCAAGGGCGTGGCGCCCTTGGTAGTGGACTTCCCATGTATAGCTCTCACCATGTCCATGTTGTACATAGTTCATTTTGAGAAGAAAACTTGCAAAGATGTCGTTTTGTAAAGTGTGAATGTAAATATGTAAAATGATGCTAAATATGTAAATGTAATAATGTGAAGTAAATGAATGAATGTAAGGTGTAAATGTATAGTTGTTTTAGCTAAGTCTCTCTCTCTCGTTTGTGTTGATGCCCTCGCGCATATTGTGTATTTGTTGAAATTTCTGGGTGAAATTCATTGTACATGATGTTGTTTACGCCTTGGACGGACAGGAGAAACTCTGTCCGTTCGGCGGTCTGTGTGCGTGCCCGAACCAACCAAATTGGCGGCTTCGGAGCGTGACACTATGGCACCATCAGAAACCCTAAGAATTTGAGCGGTGTGCTGCGATCGATTCTTATAGTCGAATTGTGATGAGAAAGAATAATTCGAATCAAAGAGTTCGTAAAACAACACAAAATCATATCCTGATAATCGCCATATAATTTCGTAGCGAAAAGATATGCAAAATCTATATGCTTTTTTCATCTTAATTTGGCTATTAATTTTTCAACAGTGGTATCAGAGCCTTGCAGAGTACTTGTTTTTGCTTGATCCATTTTTGATATCTAATAGATTTTTAATTATTATTTTTGAACAATAAATTTGCATTCATTTGTATAAAAGAAAATAAAACAGGTATTATTTTCGAGTCGCAAACGACAGACTCTGCTCGACCCTAGAGGTGCGCAGGACAGACGCGCAGGATCCTCCCTAATCCACGCAAGTCTAGCCAGTGTTTCGGGCCTCGCAGAGAAATCCTCATGAGGGTAGGCCCGGCTGCAAACCGGCCACTCGAGGGCCGCCTGCGCGTGGGGTCGCGTGCGGGTTCAGTCAGCGCACTGGGCCTGCGGGGCCCGCCCGCAGGTTCGGCCGCACCAGGTCCAAGCCCAGATTTGGGCCTGTGAAGGTCCGCCCATGTGATGGGCCGCGCATGGGCCCAGCCCGCGCGCAAGCATTCTGGAAGGCCCAGCGTGCTGAGCCAAGCACGGGCCCAGCCCGCGCTCTGGGCCCGCAGGTTGCATTATATATTAAAACAATAAATAAATAATAATAATAAATAAAAAGGAAGAAGTTGCTGGTTATTATGGGATTTGAACCCTCAACCGAACCCACAACCTGTAGGTTCAAAGTATTCTACAAAATTATGCATGTCATTAAATTATATATTGTTTTGTGATATGTTAATTGTAATTATTTGACTAAACTGCATAATGTTATTAATTAATGTGTAACGTTGATTTATTCTTGATTAATTTGATTTATTATTTTAATCTGCACTGGATGAGATGATTATTAGCTTTTCTAAAGCGAAATTTTCGATCTAACAATGCAGTGAAAAATTTTATTATCAGATTTGAATTGAGGATAAGATTGTGAATATTTATACCTAATTTAAAATTATGCGCATTATTATAGTGATATGTGGCTTCCAAAGATTTTTTCATCGCTGATTTACTAAATCAAGATAGGCTTGATGTAACTAATTATGATATGTGGCATAAAAAAATTTAATATCTCCTTAATGAGAAAGGAGTATGGTTCGGCCACAAGGCTCAGCACCGTTGTGATTTGTAAACCTATAATGTCACGCCCCGCCGGGCCTTTAACACCAACTAGGTGGAAAGGATAACCGCACGGGCGCATGCCCCAGACCCGCCGAACGGATAGAGCCTCTTCTACCTGCCAAGGCGTCACAACACAAGCTTATCCACGAAGTTCCAACTAGGAACGGAGTACAAGAGTTGCACAAGGAAAGAATCAACATAAAGAAGTTCTACTTCTATTACATCACATTGCACATTTATACATGCCCAAATTTTTCTTTTCTTTCTTTTCATTCCATACACCATGTTCCAAAACTATGGAATACATAAGTTTCATACATGTAATGGAAATCCCCTATACTATCAAAGTCCAAGACTAGAGGTACAACTCTATGTATCACCAAAATAGAAGGGCCGCTATCTAGAGAGCCAAACCCTTGCCTCGCTCCGCCGCCTCACTCGCGGAAGGACCTGAAAAACGTGGGGTGAGAACTATAAACATAGTTCCCAGTGGGTAAGGCCACCCAAGAGAGAAGAAGCACCCACCAGGTCCAAAGAAACACCATATGCATAAGTTAGATCACAAATAACTATGCAACAATTATTTACATGCTTGTAAATAAACATAAAGGATGCAACCAAATGAAATATAATTTATCATTCTCTCCTAGGTTCATCCTATATTTCACATTGACTAAGTTCAATTCCTTGTCATTTACTTATGGTTTCGGAATCGCCGTCTTACCATAAGGGTTCCAACATTCAAGGAGTGAACTCGTCACCTCCTAGTTCGAGTAGCGAACTCGTCGCATACTCGGGATAGCAAAATCGTCGCATACCCTATCTCAACACCGCCATCACATGGCATGGGTAGCGAACTCGTCGCATACCCGGGATAGCAACCTCGTCGCACATCCCATCTCGACACCGCCAACTCATGGCGTGGTAGCGAAATCGTCGCATACCCGGGATAGCAAAATCGTCGCACATCCCGTGTCAACACCGCCAACTCATGGCATGGTAGCGAAATCGTCGCCTACCCGGGATAGCAAAATCGTCGCACATCCCATTTCAACACCGCCAACTCGTGGCATGGTAGCGAAATCGTCGCCTACCCAGGATAGCAAAATCGTCGCACATCCCGTTTCATATTTTTCACTTGCCAACCAAAGTCTCATGACCTTAGGTTCAAGTCACTAAGTCTCACCTATGTTCAATAACACTAGGTTTACTTTCTCATTCTCAACCTAGGTTCAATGACACTAGATTTCATTCTCACATGTTCCAACCTATGTTCAATAACACTAGGTTCTATTCTCACATGTTCCAACCTATGTTCAATGACACTAGGTTCTATTCTCACATGTTCCAACCTATGTTCAATAACACTAGTGTCTATTCTCACATGTTCCAACCTATGTTCAATGACACTAGGTTCTATTCTCACATGTTCCAACCTATGTTCTATAACACTAGTTTCAATCATACATGCAACCATGCAACAAGTATAGATAATTAAATTATACTTGAATTCTATATCATGCAATAGGAGCTCATTGCTCTACCTATCATGATTTTACCTTTGCCAACATGCAAGTTCTAGGGTTCACAACACATACCATTTTATTTTTAAATGGATATTTACCCTAGACATGGAAGTGACCTAATCACTTCGGTAAACACAAACCCACCCCAAGAGCTTCCGAATTCTTGTATTCTTCAAGCCCCTAAGTGTCCAAGCCTTGAGTTCTTGCTTCAACCCAAGCTTCTACAAGAAAATGGTTCGTTACTCATTACGAACCCTTAAATCAATTCAATACTTGAAATCAAGTATTCTAACATGATTTTCTATGCCTCAATTGCAATTCCCGAAGGTCCAAATATTTTTAGAACCTCCCATGGCAAAAGCCCTAAATCTACCTAGGATTTGCATGCATGCAAGCCAAACCTTAGATATCATGGCCAATCTTCCACCATTTGTAGTTGAGATTGCCTAGGGTTTCCAAAAACCTCATCTTGAAGGATTAAATCCAAGGTTTAAACCCTAAATCACAAGAACTCACCTCAAAGCCCTAGCTCCCAAGCTTCTTCTTGCACCAAGAAGCTTCTTTGCACCTTGGAAGTCCTTTTCCAAGCTCCAATCCACCACTTCTCCAAGCTTTGGAGAGATCTCTAGAGAGAGAAAGTAAGGGAGAGGGAGAGGGAATGAGAGGAAAGTGAAGAAGGAATGAGGGGAGAGACCTCAGCCCCCCTACATAACCTATTCACTGCGAAATTACCAAAATACCCCTCACTGGGCATTCTGCCTCAGCCGGGTTCGGACCTTGCAAGTGGGGTCCGGACCCCGCACTGATAACTGACCAGCGCGCAGGCCGGGTCCGGACCTTGGTGTCCGGGTCCGGAACCCGTACGCACCCCAACTCGGAAACCAGCTCGGGTCCGGACCGTAACATCCGGGTCCGGACCGTGGCTTCCCGCGGACTTCATTGTCCGGACCCCAGCTTCCAGGGTCCGGACCCCGTGAGCAGTTTGCTCCAGTTGGTCCCTTTTTCAAAATTTTTTAATTTTCGGGTTTCCACTCGCACCCATAATGTTCCGAAACCTTCGGAACCCGATTCCACACCAGCCATTATCGGCTTCCATCGAACTTTATCAAATTTAGTAAAGTTCGATACAACGCACCGAAATTCAGAGTGCTACATTCCTCCCCCTTTAAAAAGAGTTTCGGCCGCGAAACTAAATCATACCTCAGCTGGACTCAGCGAAGAGGTAAGGAAACCGCTCCTTCATTGAGCTTTCCAATTCCCACGTAGCTTCTCGCTCAACGTGATTTGTCCATTGTACTTTTACATAAGGAATTTCGCGGTTCCTCAAATTTTTCACCTCGCGATCCATGATACACAAGGGAAATTCCTCATAATTCATATCCTCATGAAGCTCTATAGGCACATACTCAAGGACGTGCGCCGGATCATACATATACTTGCGGAGCGTCGATACATGGAACACATTGTGTATCCCCGCAAGTTTTGGCGGCAAAGCTAGCCGATATGCCACGGATCCCACACGCTCCAAAACCTCATAAGGTCCAATGTAACGGGGACTCAACTTACCCCGAACACCAAATCATTTCACCCCTCTCATGGGTGACACTTTCAAGAAGACGCGGTCTCCTACCGCGAATTCCAAATCTCGTCGACGTCGATCCGCTAACTTTTTTGTCTAGATTGAGCCGTCGATAAGCGTTCGCGTGCCAAGCGGACCTTTTCCTCTACTTCACGCAACACATTCGGTCCTAAGACCCTTCTCTCGCCGACTTCGCTCCAATGAATAGGAGAGCGGCATTTTCTTCCATACAAGTCTTCAAACGGTGCCATACCGATGCTAGATTGATAGCTATTATTATAAGCGAACTCAGCCATCGGCAAATGTGTAGGCCATGCACCCTTGAAGTCCAACACGCACGCTCGCAGCAAATCTGAATTGTCCTTTCCGATTGACCGTCAGTTTGAGGATGAAATGCTGAACTGAAATCGAGCCGTGTACCCAAAGCTTCTTGCAAGCTTTTCCAAAAATGCGATGTGAACCGGGGATCTCGATCTGAGACTATCGAAGTCGGGACCCCGTGTAACCGCATAATCTCGTCCAGGTACACTTGTGCTAACTTGTCTCCCGACCAAGTGGTGTGGATTGGCAAAAAGTGTGCCGACTTTGACAAACGATCCACCACCACCCAAATCGCGTCGTGGCCACCTTGCGATCGAGGTAAACCCACAACGAAGTACATTGCTATGTTCTCCCACTTCCAAACTGGAATGGGCAACCCTTGCAATTTTTCCGCCGGAAAGCGACGCTCGGCCTTTACCTGTTGGCATACTAAGCATTGTGCCACAAAGCGTCCAACATCAAGTTTCATCCCCGGCCACCAATAATGTAATTTAAGATCCTTGTACATTTTGGTGCCGCCCGGGTGAATCGTATAGGGAGAAGTGTGATCTTCTTTCAAGATCTCCCCACGAATATCCTCGACTTTTGGCACGCTGTCACGCCCCGGGCCCTAGTGAGAGCCTACCAGGCACGTGCACAGACCCGCCGTGTACCTCAAAACAAAACACAATGTACACAAGGCGTCTATGATAACAACAATCAAGTAGAAGAAGGAATACATCCTAAACAAGGTGATCAGAGCGAGAACATAGTTCTACAACTAAAACAAAATCAACACAACTAAAATCTCGAGATATACAAGAGAATTCATACATCTTATCAACTAATAGGTCAATCAACCAACAAATCTATACACCTTTCACTCAAAATACAATGAAAGGAACGCATGGTATGTCTATAACAACATCGTAGAGGCTCTAGCTAGCTGCTAACCCCTCGCCACGATCCCAAGCCTCTCCTGCTGTGGAAGGCTCTAAAACAAAAACCCAACAACAATGGGGGTGAGAACTATTATCAATAGTTCCCAGTGGGTAAGCCGCCGAGAGTGGCGAATTACACCGCTAGGTCAACTAAGGCAAGATAGTATAACTGAAACATAAAGCATAAAACATTAAATGCTAAACAGATAAATCTACTACTATCATGCCTCCAAATGAATAAATCATCTACATGAACATGTTACAAAGCATGTAAACATTATACTCATAAACGTGTAAATATGCCATAATCCACTACACATGTTCTAATGTCATAAACTCACTATATGTCAAATTTACTATTACACATATGACTTGTCTCCAACTACAAGTATGAAATGTATAACCGACTTCCCACTACATGTATGAACTATATGACTTGTTCCCAACTATATGTATGTTATGTTCACTAACCACAAATGTGTCAAGTCATGTCAATGTCTTAAATCACGAATCCTTCCCCCATAACTGAAAGGGTAAGGATGGGAGCAGATATCAGTCTCTCCTTCAGCTCCTCAAAACTACGCTGGCACTCGGCACTCCAAACAAATCTAATCCCCTTCCTCGTCAGACGAGTGAGGGGTGTGGAGAGCTTCGCAAAGCCTTCCACAAACCGACGGTAATATCCAGCCAATCCAAGAAAACTCCACACCTCGGTAACCGTCGTCGGTCTAGGCCAATCCCGAACAGCATCAATCTTCTGCGGGTCCACCACCACTCCAGTGGCTGAAATCACATGGCCCAAGAAAGCTACCTCTCGCAGCCAGAACTCGCACTTCTTCAACTTGGCATACAACTTCTTCTCCCTCAGAAGTTGCAGCACTATCCTCAAGTGCTCCTCATGCTCAGCATCACTCCGAGAGTAGATCAGGATATCATCAATAAACACCACCACAAACCGGTCCAAGAACGGCTTAAACACTCGATTCATCAAATCCATAAATACGGCAGGGGCATTAGTCAATCCAAACGGCATCACCGTAAACTCATAATGCCCGTACCGGGTTCTAAAAGCCGTCTTGGGAATATCCTCGGCTTCACCTTCAATTGGTGGTAACCGGACTGCAAATCAATCTTCGAGAAGACACAAGATCCTTGTAGCTGATCAAACAGATCATCAATGCGCGGCAAAGGATACTTGTTTTTGATGGTCACTTTATTCAACTCTCGATAATCCACACACAGTCTAAGTGAACCATCCTTCTTCTTCACGAATAACACCGGCGCTCCCCAAGGAGATACACTGGGTCTCACAAACCCTTTGTCCATCAAATCCTGAAGCTGCGCCTTAAGCTCTCTCAACTCAGCCGGTGCCACTCGGTAGGGTGCCTTCGAAATTTGTGCACTTCCTGGGACTACGTCAATCACAAACTCGGCCTCCCTGTCCGGTGGCATAGCAGTCAACTCAGGGGGAAATACATCCGGAAACTCGCGGACTACAGAGATGTCCTCGAGTCCCGGTGCCACCGTAGGCACCTGTCACGCCCCGGGTTACCTCTTCCCAGGCGCATGACCAGATCCGCCGCATATACAGTATCTCTACCATGTATACGAAGCAAAACAACATCCACAATCAAACACACAGAGCTAAAGGTATCAACAGAGCTGCTATATAATATATCAAAAGATCACTGTACATACATCATCCATAACTCTCATATAAAACTCTCATATACAGACTGATATCAACATCACACAGTATGTACAGACTCAACCATCTATCCAAAATGGGTATACCTCTAGCCAAATGTCCGGGGAATAGCTCTACCCGACGGTCTCCTTTAAACGCTCAGTATGCACGACTGGGGAAGAAGACTCTGCAAAAAGATGTCACCAATGGGTGTGAGAACTACTATCAATCAAGTAGTCCTCAGTGGGTACCGCCACCAGCCTCAGCGATCTGCCCACTAAGTCCTCAATCTCAAGAGATATGAATAGAGCAATAAAAGAGTAGGAGATATACTACCACTACTATGCACAAAGCTCAACTGTCAGTATGAATACCAATGAACTGAATATACCAAATGAGGACTATCATACACAATACAATACCTGCGAACCAGCTAGTACAGGAACCCCATCTGTACCTAGCTCTCGCCATACAATACCTCTCAATACAATACCATACCTCACAACACGATACCTGCGGCCTGATCACGCTCAACCCTCCAGGGAGCTGCTCAACCCTCCAGGGAGCCGACTAGTACAGGAAGCCCGTCTGTAACTAGCCCCTCGTACAACCCTCTGTACGGAACATGCCAACTCTAGAGTGGTACTCGTGGGAGCGACCCAACCGAGCAAAGTACAACCATAGTAATCGCCAAGCACCCGCAGGTATATGATCGACACGACTGGGTCAACAAAGGATCATGTGCCCTCAGCACCTCAAAGAATAGTCAACAAGTAAGACCCAATCCACTGTGCCCTTGGCACTACAAAGGATAATCAACAAGTATGACCCAATCCATGCTCTCACAAAGAACCACGTGCCCTCGGCACAATCAATGCTCCAGTGCTCACAATCAATCTCAACTCTATCACACAAGAGGAGGCTCTCGACTCTACCACAAAGAGGAGGTACAACAACATAGCACGAGCCACAACATGATCACCTACACTACATGCACAACAACTGGTACAAGGAATCAACAGAATAGGTGTAGGTCCAATCATGCAACAAGGATACAAAGAAATGCATGCTCATATACATATCATTAGCACATCTAAGATCATAACATGCCCATGCGGTCTATAGATCAGTCTCACCCTAACATGGCATCTCTAACATAATCTTAGCATGGCATACTATCATAATCCCAATATCATAATCCAATATCCACATATCATAATCCAATCATGCTAACATAATCCAAACAACATCATATCATATTATGCTAACATGAGATAAAACACGTAGGAGGAAGTCCACTGAATCTGGCAAACATCAACCCACCTGAAAAGCTAATCCAACCACGGTGGGGAAAGGACAATATCCTCAGATCCAACCCTCCAGAGAACGTACTCCGGCAGCACCTCGATCTATCAAAATCTCCAAGGAAACTGCTATCTCCAGCAGAATAACGGCTTGGCACCAGATCAGATCAGCAGAGTAGAAGAGAGCAAGCAGGGTTACAAACTATGCCAACACATGGCCCTAAACCCACTTTCTCTCTCTAAAAATCGAAGTCACGAAGTGGAATTACACCCAAAAACCATCAGGGACTCGCCTATTTATAGGCTCCCAAAATCCCACTTTCGGGCGCCCACATCACAACTTCCGGGCGTCCGGAAATCCTGCCGTACAGGTGTCGTCGTGCGGTCAAGCGGTCGGTCGGCGGTCAGCAGGCGGTGGGGCGGTGTGTCTCCGGCGATCGACACGTGTCCTGCGTCACGACACGTGGCCCTCCACGTCACAACTCAAACCGGATCCTCCGTCCGGGCGTCCGGTTCATGCATCCAGATCCGATCTCCGTCGGCCACAACCGGATCGTCCACAAAGTGCAACGGGGTCCACTTCTTTCGGGCGTCCACTTCGCCACTTCCGGGCGCCCGAATCCCGCCAAGTCCAGAAACCCTAATTCATGAAAATTTTCGAGTACTACAGCACCTCTACAACAGTCGCAAGGAATGCAGTACATCCTCGACTCATCATATGTCTCGCTCGTGCCGACGAAATCCACGTCGCGAACAATGTGCTCCTGCAGCCACTATACACGTACTCCTCCTGGCCTGGCTCACGAAACGTCACGGTCCTCTCGCCGTAGTTGATCGTCGCGAAATAGCGCGCCAGCCAATCCATGCCGAGCACCACATCAAAATCCTGCAATCGCCCCAAGACCAATAGGTCTGCGGGCATCACCTAAGGTCCAAGCTGCACTGGACAAGCCCAACAACACTCCTCCACAAGCAAAATATGCTCAGAAATCTGCACCTCTCGTGCATGTGGTAATGGCCCTATCACTAGTCCATGCAGTGATGCAAATGCTCGACTAATAAATGAATGTGATGCACCGGTATCAAATAATGCACGAGCTCTAATGCCAGAAATTAAAATGATACCTGCCACCACATGATCTGCTGCTGTGGAGTCCTCAACCTGAGCCGCAAAGGCCCTGCCGCTCTGCGCCTGCTGCCGCCGCTCAACCGGGCATGGCACTGAAGCCCGGTCCGTCTGGCTATGAGTCGATGGAGCTCCATAGGCCTACTGATAAGCTGGGGGTGCTGATGCTGTCGATGGTGCTAGCGACGCTGCTCGGGGACAAGCTGCCCGCAGATGTCCTGGCTGACCACACCCAAAACACCGGCCCTCTCGCTGCTCGCACTGCCTAGGCCAATGTGGTCCTCCGCAGATGACACATCTCGGTGCTCCCCTCTACTGCCGTCCTTGCTGACGAGATCCACCAGACCTCTGTCGTCCCGAAAACCCACGACCCTGAGAACGCGATCGTGGAGGCCTCGGCGGACGTCTGCCGCTGGTCTGTCCTCCGTCGTCTGGAGCCGGGAATTTCCTATCCAGACCTTGACTCAGTGCGGCCGCCCGCTCTCTCGCCGTCAAGGCTCCTCGCTCGACCCATAGTGCCTGCTCAATCGACGCAACCAAGGTCTGCAACCTCTGCGCCTGGACTAAAACAAAGATCTCCTGTCTCAATCCCCGCTCGAACAAGTAAACCTTGTGAGCCTCATCTCTCGCTGCAAATGGGACACAGTTCAGGAGTCTGGTGAACTCTCGAGTATACTCCTACACTGTGCGGTCTCCCTGAAGTAGATTCTTCAGATCCTCCTCGAGTTTTTGCTTCACGCTGTTTGGGAAATAGGACCCGTACAACATCCTGCAAAACTCGTCCCAACTCAACCGCAGTGCATCCAGCGACCTGCTCTATCTCGTCCTCCTCCACCAGATACGTGCGTCACCCGACAAGCAATGAACCGCCAAGTGAACCTGCTCCCGCTCTGGTATGAAGAGATCCTCGAATAACTTATCTATCTCACCCACCCAGGCCTCCACCACCCATGGCTCGGTGTGGCTACCATCAAAGCGAGGCGGATCAAACCGGCAAAAACGAGCCAGCCTCTCAGTCATCCGCTCCTGCTCAGCCTCTTACATCTGTCCACCTGACCGCGAAGCACCGCCAATCAGCGCGGTCAAAACTGCCGCTGATGGGGGTGCGGCTGTAGCTGGAACATCCACTAGAATAAAAGAAGGTGGCTCCTGTGACTCCGTCGCTCTGGGTGCTGCACTCGACTGATGAGTAAAAGTATCACACACCCTCTGCAATAGAGCACCCTGCTGCCTAGATGACTTAGCTAGGGCAGCCAACTGCTCTCTCAAATCTGGGGGTGCACTAGGTCTCGCTTTCTCTGGCATCTCAGAATGCGCGGGGGAAGCCTGCGTCGGGGGTCGACCTCGGTGTCGGGGAGGCGTCATGGCCACCTGCACAACACACACATCAGTCACAAAACACAAACAACTCATGACCCAATCAAGCGAAAGTCTAGAAGGTCGCCTCTTTTCCTCCACTACTTTACGTCGTCTGCAGCCAACGCAAGTTCGCGGCAGGAAAGGACACAGGCCTTCGATCACTCCCTCCACTTAAGGATGAGTTCAACAGTCAAATCGATGACTTTCGCAGCAAGTCACGTCTCTCACGTATTGCATTCCTAGGGTCTGCCAAAGCCTAGGGTTTACTAAGTCCCAACGACCTATTCCTAAGCTCTGATACCAACTTAATCTATCACGCCCCGGATTACTCGTTTTCCCGGGCTCGCCAACAGATCCGCCGTGTACATAGAATTTTTTTATGTATACGAAGCGATAGCTAACCTGTAAACAAAGCATACAAGCAACTACAAGAGATATAGAGCTGAAATAAGATCATACTAATAGAACAAAAGCCACATGTACATATAGGATCCAAAAAAACAACAGTTCCTCCAAAGCCAAAATAGATACAACTCTCACAGGAACAACCAGTTCACACTATATGTACATGGCACAACTCAAAATAAAACTATCTCCAGTAGGGTCCTCCTCTAGGAAAAACTGGGAATGGTAGGGATCTAGCTCGCGACTCCCTTACCTCGATCCGCAGGAACAGAAGCAGCAGCCGCAACAGTCGAAGGCTCTGGAAGAAAAGGTGCCAACAATGGGTGTGAGAACTACTATCAAAAGAAGTAGTCCTCAGTGGGTACCACTACCGACCTCAACGGTCCACCCACTAAGTCTACGAGACTAACAGTATAGCTGGTAGGTAAAGAAATAATAAAGTAAGCTGGAATAAACTCTACAACTGTAATGCCACTACCCTACCACTATCCAAGTCATACTCTCAAAGTATATGCATCACTAATGTGAATAATCACTCTTGACAGCATCTAACGGAACCGCCCAAAAAGGCTCGTCCAGCCAAAAGCCTAGCCACACCGCACACTACCAAAAGGTAGCCGGTCCAAGAATCATATCCACTAATCTGTAGCGACATCAACGCATGAGAGGCCTCACTCCTGAGCGGCACTCGGGGGAGCTACCCAACCGAGTTGATAAGCGTATCTCTGTCGAGCACAATCAGGCTCCGGCATGCTATAATCAAATAAAAAGGGGTCAAATGGGTCAAAGACTCCAAGCTCACGTGCCCTCGGCACAAACTGAAACTAAAACAAGAATCTGGGTCCACAGTCAACCCCGACTGCACCCGGTAATACAAAACAGTCTAACCCTGCTGTATACACAAGCTCGGCATCTCAGCACGAGCGTAAACTCGTCCTACAACAATCTAAGTATCCACCTCGCACTAACAGCGGTGATACAAGAACAGAAATGGCTCCTAGAGCTAAATCTGATAACAGTTTCGAAAAGTGACGGTTGTAGGTTCACGAGTTTTCTCCTATGTCAAATCCCAGTTCAGCATGTAAATCATGACTATAAATCATTAATTTATGCTCCAAATTCAGATTTCATATAACCACATGCAAATTCATGAATTCGAGCTACTAACATGAAAAATCTAATAATAAAACAACATGCTGCACTCTCTACAACTTAAGAGGAATTCCGAAGCTTTCGACAACATCAACCCACCTCAAAAGCTATCCAACAAAGGCTAGGAGTCGAGTGGAAGGCCTCCAAACAAAACCAGCTGAAACCGGGCTCAAACCAGACAAAACCAGGATTCGGATCCTCCCTGCTCAAGTTCTGGGCGCCTAGAACATCAGCCCAGAACTGCAGCCTGGCAGCACGACCAACAGGGGTTCAACTTGCGATAAAATCCAAATCCTAAGTCCAAATGCAGTGAAAATTTACCCAACTCACCAGCAGGGGCTCAAGAACAATCCCACCAAATCGCAGCCAAAAAGGAGTTCGAATCGATCTCCAAAAAGCCTTTGCAAGGATTCGGACCCAACTTCTGGATGCCCAGAACCTGCATCCAGAACTTCAGCAACTAAGCAAATAGCACTTCTAGCTTAATTCCTGGAATTCCCACAAGTATAGCGCAGGGAATATGGTCACAAACCTCCCAAATACAGTGAGGGATCACTCCAAATCCATCAATGAAGCTTCCAACAAAAATCTGGATTCAAAAATTCAAGAAATCCATCAACTACACATAAATTCAGCACTTAGGCTTAAAACTCTAAATCTGAGCTAAAACTCACCTTTGAACTCTCAAATCCAGGTGGAAAGAACTTTCAAACCAGCAAGGGATGAGGGAAAACCAATCCTCACTTCAAAAATCCAGCTCCATAGAGATTTGAATCCATAAGATCAAAGGAAAATCCAAATTTCAGTTCAAGAACACAAGGGGTCCAGTAAAACAGCAACTGCAGCGTACATACCTATTCAAAATGCGATTGGAAGGATCCCACACCTTCCTCTACGAGTCCACAATCCAACAAACTAAGTTTCGTGGGATTTGGACACTCCTACATTGCACACGAGCTGAAACGCCACAGGTCGACGCTGCTGTTCTGCAGGAATCTAAAGCCTTCAATGGGAAAAGGTGGAAAATTGGAGGAGTTGGAGGGGTTCCCTGCAATTTTCGAGGGTTCACCAAGAGAAGGAAGCAAAAGAGCTTCAGGGGTTTCGTCCACCACTAATATAGCCAAAGAAAAGGATACAAAAAGCCTCAAGAACACAAGCTGCAAACCTGCACCAATGCTGAAAATCCAACATTCGGGCGCCCAGAACCCAAGAACTGGGCGCCCAGATCTTCTAGCCTGCTCCAGGACAGCCTCGGATTCTCCGTCAAGCGGTCTGGTGTGCCTTATCGTGGTCCGGCGGAACTCACCTACCAAAGCACACGTGTCAGCACGATCGATACTCACGAGGTGAACTTTCGGACTCACTTTCCGGGCGCCCTAAAACTGGATCCGAAATGACTCAATAACAGCACTAAGATTCGGGTGCCCTAAACCCAACTTTCGGGCGCCCTAAACTGCTAAACGTCCAAAACTTCAGTTTTGGCTTATTTCGGTGCTCCGAGTCCGTTTTCGCGTTTATTTTGCGCCAAAACGACTCCGACTCGTTCCGACACTCTCCAGAAGTGTCGAACAGTCTAGGATACTGCAGTCATTTCGTCAATTAGGCCCCAGGGGTACTACAGAGTGACTGAGATAGTCCTGTGATATGGATTTTTCTTGAGCAAAATTTTTCAGACATTGGTGAGATTAAAAAGAATCTTGCACTATACGAGTTACAATAACCTAACGAGAAAGCACCATTGTTAAGCGATAATGAGGCACTGAGGCCGCATCAAGTAATAGTCCAAAACAGTAGGAGTGATCCTATGGTTAGTGGAAGTGTGCCGATTGACCATGCCTCACAAAGTCCATCATTGCGAAGAAGTAAACATGGAGCTGTTCCTTGTCGTCGATTTGAGATTGGAGGGGAATTTTTCATGTGTGCTTCTACGCATCTTTATGAATCAGCTTCTTATGTAGAAGCTATGTGTCACGCCCCGGATTACAGCGGAAGCCCGGGTGACGTCAACAGACCCGCCGCATATACAAGGATACACCTTGTACGTACGAAGCGTCAACAAAATCTGTTCAAGAAAAGTTAACTAAATCCAATAACAATAGGTATCAGAATAAAATCAAAACTATATACTATAGCAACACTGTAGATATACAATTACCACCACACCAATCCTCAAAATGGTACAACATCTCAGACCACTCCAAACCTCAAAATAATGTACAGGCTGCTATATACACTGATAGGTGGTCCAGCTACACACACAAAGAGGGTAGAAGATGCTAATTATCGGCGATCCCCTTACCTCGATCAGTCGCTGATGCCGAAGACTCTGAAATAAAATATTAATAAAGAGGGTATGAGAACTATAATCAATAGTCCCCAGTGGGTACGATCGACAACGCCGACGGTCTACACCACTTGGTGCATAAGAGGCAGGAATAGTAAATGACTGAGCAATATAAATGAATAGGTAACAATATAAACAACTGCTGAAAATAACCGCTACTATCATGCCTCTAAAAGGTAACTGAAAATTGTAAATCATTTATTTCATACATCAATTAGATACTGAATAAAATAATGCAATAATACCCAATCATAGTGACCGACTCAACAGTCAGGTCTAGCCTGCGCCGCCTCGTGTCCAGCACCCACCTATAGTGGTCCGCTACCACGCAGGCTACTGTCTGGCCCATGCCATAATCATATCTCATAGCCCAACCTCCGGAGTGGCACTCGCGGGGCGCGACCCCAACCGAGTATAATATCACTGTCAAGCTCAAAGTAGCATGCAGGCTGTAGTCAAATGCGATGATCAAACAGATCGTAATAACACCGTCATAGTGTTCCAAATACAGTTATAAGCTCACACTATCTGTCACTCTCTATTGGCCTCCAAGGCAATATCACATAATACTAATAGTGAAAAATATGCATATCTCAATAGACTCTACAGATAGGTGTCAAAATACTATTATTATCTCAACTATGCCAATAGTTTATCTCATAGGCTAAATAATATAATATGGACATAGAAATTAGTTCGTCAATTTTGACAACACGGAACCCACCTATATCACAAATCCAAGGAACAGAACGGTAGTCAGACGGTAGTCGGGATAGCAGTCACAACACTCTAGAATAGCTCAAAAATTCTTCGTCAAAATCACGCGAAATCAACTCCTAAAAGGTATAAAAAAAATCAGTTTCTAACTCTCAATTTCTACAAAAATTCACCAAAAGAGTCTAAACGAAAAATAATAATATTATGATACTAACCCCAATGTAGAAACACCGAAAAAATACTCGTGCGCGCGCTCGACTCGCTTGCTTGCTCGCTACAAAGGAACCAAGCTCATCTCTCTTTTCTTTTTTTTTTCCCAATCAAACTCTCTCTCTCTCTCTCTCTCTCTCTCTCTCTCTCTCTCTCTCTCTCTCTCTCTCCAAAAGTACAAGTGAAGAAGATAAGGATCAACATAGAGAAGCTCAGGTGTCTACGTGGACCTCACCTACTCAAATGCAAAAATGCCCGTAAGCCCCTCAAAAATTACATATTTCAACTTTAGTCCCCCATAAAATAAATCTTGAGTTTCGGAGTCCGCTTTTGCATCTATTTCGTGCCAAAATATTTCCAACTCAGTCAAACACTGTAGAAAAATATTGACTAAAATAATTCATACTGCACCTTGCCAATTTGTTAAGGTCTAGTATATCACACTATGAGTTCACCAGTTTGTGATAAATGGCTAGCCGCTATGGAGGATGAGATGAGTTCTATGGCTAAGAATAATGTGTGGGAGTTAGCTCATCTTCCGCTTGGGCGTAAAGCTATTGAAAATAAATAGATTTTTAAAATAAAATGCAAGGCAGATGGATCAATTGACAAATATAAGGCCCGACTAGTGGCAAAAAGATACATCCAAAAAAAGAGAGTAGATTTCGAAGAGATATTCTCTCCAGTGATGAGGTTTGTCTCTATTCCCCTAATTCTGTGTCATGCCCTGAGCCCACAGCAGAAGCATAATTCGGGCACGTGCACCAGACCCGCCGAACGGACAAAATTTTTCCTATCGACCCAAGGTGTCACAAGCATGGATACATCGCACATTCCAAGCAGAAATTGAATACATGGGTTGTATAAGGAAAATATCACAAGACAATAAGTAAACTATTCTATTACAACTTTGTAACATTCAATTACATTCATCATTAGCTCCCAAAAATTACAACCCAAAATATTACATTTGCATGTCTGCATCTTCTATATCGTTCCAAAATGGGGCCCAACTAGAAAATCACCAAACAATAGGAAACGACGCTATCTATTCTGTTACGCCCTTTCCTCGCTCCGCCGCATCACCCGCGGATGGCCCTGAAAGACGTGGGGGTGAGAACTATAAGTATAGTTCCTAGTGAGTACCGCCACCCTAGTAAGAAGCCCAACCCACCAGGTCCAAAAGTAACGATATAAGCATGGGTTAGTTCAATATATATAAGTAAAATTGAAACAACATGCTTATGCATCTATTCATAATAATGAAATGTCACGTGTGAGTTTAGTATCATTTCTACTTACAATTTCATTACCCTATCATATGTCACCCGACTCAACCTTGAGTCAATCAAAAGCTAAGTCACCGCTATCCTCATGGCATTAGGCGGCGAGATCATCGCCCACCCCCGGCCGCATGTCCACAATTTTGTGAAGTCGCTCCATCCATTGGTATTAGGTGGCATGCCGCACACCCCCGATCCTAGGAATTGTTGGAAGCGAGTTTAACCGTCTCACCTTTGCCTTTGGTATTAGGTGGCATTTTGCACACCCCCGACCATCAGCGTATAAGCATCAAGTTATCCCCTTGGTATTAGGTGGCCTTTCGCGCACCCCCGGCCGTGGGTTGCTAGGATTTTTGAAATTCCTTGTTGGCATCCTACTTGTCACCTTTCTAGGTTCATATTCTCATGTCCATGTGGTCACCCCCCCACTATGTTTTCAACCTATGTTCTCATCGCACTAAGTTTTCACATTCCATATGTTGAGTTCTCTAATGGCCTTAGAAAAGTCAATGTACTATTTAGTCCATAATATAGGTATACAACCAATCATGCACTGCATCCATTCATAAGTTTTAACATAATATGCAAGATTGCCATGCATGCATTCATTTATTCATGAGATATGATACCTTTAATTCATGTGCACCACGTGCAACCACAAATAACTTCATATAGTTATTCTCCTCTAAACATGGAAGTGATCTAATTACTTTGGTCAAGCACAACCCATCTCAAAACGCTCCTAATTGCTTGTAGTCACTTATGTTACGGATTTTATATTGGCATATTTCGTGAAGTGAGTCGGAGTCTTGGAGGTTCAAAGAAGAAAAGACGAAGATTGAAGACTCGAAGACTCAACGTATGAATTCATGAGGCTTGGTAAGTATAAATGATATTGATGGTGATTTACGATCATTTACAAGTGTTTGGAAGACATTAGAATATATAGAAATTGATTTAAAATATAAAAATTGAGTTTTTCAATTTTCAGAATCCGGACCCTGAGGTGAGGTCCGGAACCCGTACGTGTAGTACTCGGAAATTTTTGAGATTTAGGGTTTGCGGACTTTGAGGGATTCGGGCGCCCGGAAGTGGCGAAATGGACGCCCGAAAGATGTGGACCCTGTTGCACTTTGTGGACGATCCGGTTGTGGCCGACGAGTTGTGGATCTGGGCGCATGATTCGGACGCCCGGAAGAGAATCCGGTTTGAGCTGTTGACGTGGAGAGCCACGTGTCGCGACGCAGGACACGTGTCGATCGCCGGAGACACGCCGCCCCACCGCCTGCTGACCGCCGACCGACCGCTTGACCGCACGACGACACCTGTACGGCAGGATTTTCGGACGCCCGAAAGTTGGGAAGTGGGCGCCCGAAAGTGGGATTTTGGGAGCCTATAAATAGGCGAGTCCCTGATGGCTTTAGGCTCATTTCCACTTTGTGACTTCGGTTTTAGAGAGAGAGAAAGTGGGTTTAGGGCCATGTGTTGGCATAGTTTGTAACCTAGCTTGCTCTCCTCTACTCTGCTGATCTGATCTGGTGCCGAGCTGTTATTCTGCTGGAGTTAGCAGTTCCTTGGAGGTTTTGACAGATCGGGGTGCTGCCGGAGTTCGTTATCCTGGAGGGTTGGATCTGAGGATTCTGTTCTTTCCCCACCGTGGTTGGATTAGCTTTTCAGGTGGGTTGATGTTTGCCAGATTCAGTGGACTTCCTCCTACGTGTTTTATCTCATGTTAGCATAATATGATATGATGTTGTTTGGATTATGTTAGCATGATATGATAATTGGATTATGATATGTGGATATTGGATTATGATATTGGGATTATGATAGTATGCCATGCTAAGATTATGTTAGAGATGCCATGTTAGGTTGAGACTGATCTATAGACTGCACGGGCATGTTATGATCTTAGATGTGCTAATGATATGTATATGAGCATGCATGATTCCTTGTATCCTTGTTGCATGATTGGACCTACACCTATTCTGTTGATTCCTTGTACCAGTTGTTGTACATGTAGTGTAGGTGATCATGTTGTGGCTCGTGCTATGTTGTTGTACCTCCTCTTTGTGGTAGAGTTGAGAGCCTCCTCTTTGTGGTAGAGTTGAGATGATTGTGAGCACTGGAGCATTGATTGTGCCGAGGGCACGTGGTTCTTTGTGAGAGCATGGATTGGGTCATACTTGTTGATTATCCTTTGTGGTGCCGAGGGCACAGTGGATTGGGTCTTACTTGTTGACTATCCTTTGAGGTGCCGAGGGCACATGATCCTTTGTTGACCCAGTCGTGTCGATCATATACCTGCGGGTGCTTGGCGTATACTATGGTTGTACTTTGCTCGGTTGGGTCGCTCCCACGAGTACCACTCTAGAGTTGGCATGTTCCGTACAGAGGGTTGTACGAGGGGCTAGTTACAGACGGGCTTCCTGTACTAGTCGGCTCCCTGGAGGGTTGAGCGTGATCAGGCCGCAGGTATGGTATTGTATTGAGAGGTATTGTATGGCGAGAGCTAGGTACAGATGGGGTTCCTGTACTAGCTGGTTCGCAGGTATTGTATTGTGTATGATAGTCCTCATTTGGTATATTCAGTTCATTGGTATTCATACTGACAGTTGAGCTTTGTGCATAGTAGTGGTAGTATATCTCCTACTCTTTTATTGCTCTATATATATCTCTTGAGATTGAGGACTTAGTGGGCAGACCGCTGAGGCTGGTGGCGGTACCCACTGAGGACTACTTGATTGATAGTAGTTCTCACACCCATTGGTGACATCTTTTTGCAGAGTCTTCTTCCCCAGTGGTGCATACTGAGCGCGGAAAGGAGACCGTCGGGTAGAGCTATTCCCCGGATACTTGGCTAGAGGTATACCCATTTTGATAGATGGTTGAGTCTGTACATACAGTATGATTGTGATATCAGTGTTGTATATGAGAGTTTTATGTGAGAGTTATGGATGATGTATGTACAGTGATCTTTTGATATATTATATAGCAGCTCTGTTGATACCTTTAGCTCTGTGTGTTTGATTGTGGATGTTGTATCGCTTCGTATACACGGTAGAGATACTGTGTATGCGGCGGATCTGGTCATGCGCCTGGGAAGAGGTAACCCGGGGCGTGACAGATTAAGTTGGTATCAGAGCTTAGGAATAGGTCATGAGGGCCTAGGAAACCTAAGATAAACAGACCTAAGAAATGACGAGAGAGACGTGATTGATCGCGAAAGTCAAAGATTGGGTTTTTGAATCCTTCCTTGTGTAGGAAGAGTGATTGAGGGATTATGCCTTCTCTTATCGGATGAATTATGTTGGCTGCAGACGACATAATAATCTGAGAAGAAAAGAAGTGTCCTTCTAGACTTTCGTTGGATTGGGTCGTGAGTTGTTTGTGGTCCTAATCGGGTATTCTGTTGCAGGATTATTACTATGCCTCCTCGACGACCATCGACGCGAGCGCATCCGACGCCTTCGGATATGCCTGAGCAGACGGGACCTAGTGAACGGCCCGCTATGCAGGAACAGCTAGCAGACATAGCTGCAGTTGGAAGGCAGCAGAGTGCCTTGTTGCAGAAGATGTGTGATGCTTTCTCTACGCCTCGAACTATGGAACCTCAGGCGGCAACTACTCCAACTACATCTCAACCTGGAGAAGGAAGTACTCAGCCTAGTCAAGTGCTTTCTGAAGAGGAGCAGGAGCGGATGGCGGATAGATTGGCTCGCTTCTGTAGGTTTGATCCACCGCGATTTAATGGTAGTAGTATAGAGCCATGGGTGGTAGAAGCCTGAATTTGTGAGATGGAGAAGTTGTTCGAGGATCTCTTTGTGCCAGCACGGGAGCAGGTGCATATGGCAGTGCATTGTTTATCTGGTGATGCTCATGTCTGGTGGAGGAGGACCCGTGATCATAGGTCCTTGAATCCTCTACAGATGACGTGGAGTGAGTTTCGAGGGATTATGTACGGGGCGTATTTTCCTAGTAGCGTGAAAATGAAGATAGAGGAAGACTTGAAGAACCTGAAGCAAGGGAATCGCTCGGTGCAGGAATATGCGAGGGAATTTACTAGGTTGCTTAACTGTGTTCCCTCAGCAGCGAGAGATGAGATACAGAAGGTTTATCTTTATGAGAAGGGTTTGAGACCCGATATCTTTCCATTTGTCCACTCGCAGAGACTTCAGACTTTGGATGCTACTATCGAGCAGTCTCTGTGGGTAGAGCGAGGGGCATTTGTGACGAGAGGACAGCATGTGGACCCAGCTCAAGGTCAGGAAAGGAAGCGCCCGGCGCCTGATGATGGAGGACAATCAAGTAGCAGACAGCCACCTAAACCTCCTCAGCAATCGCGTTTCCAGGGACGTGGATCTTTTAGTCGCCAGCAGTCTGGAGGATTTCGCCAGCAGTCTGGAGGATATCACCAGCAGCGACAGCAGCAGCAGCAGTCGAGGGGATCTCCCCGATGCGTGATTTGTGGAGGACCTCATTTCGCTTATCTCTATAATAGACGAGAGGGCCGATGTTATGAGTGTGGACAGCCAGGACACATCAGGTGGGCTTGTCCCAGACTTGTAGCAACTCCTTCTATGGCGTCTGTGCCTTTTACTCCACCGCAGTATTCTGGAGCTTCCCCGGTATTTTCTCAGGAGCGATCTTCTATGCCACGACAGCAGGATCGACGCCAGCCACCGGCGAGCGGGCGAGTTTATGCCGCTCAGATTGAGAATCCTGCGATAGCTGATTGAGTGGTGGCAGGTATAGTTTTGATTTGTGGCATTAGATCGCGTACTTTATTCGATACTGGTGCATCGCATTCCTTTATTGGTAGGACATTTGCATTGCATCATGGTCTAGAGATATATATATATATATAGAATTAGGCTACTATATTATTAATAGTATCAACCGCTTGCTATTAGATTTTCGGCCCTTGGATGAATGGATGTGCGGTCAGGATGATAGTAGCCCCCTAGGGTTGAGTGGGTGGCTAGTTGAATAGTATGATCTAACGTATGGAAATGGCCAAAGGAGTAGATCTAACGACAAAAAACTCGATAGCACCAAACGCTTGGTACTATCGATAGTATAATAGTTGGACTCTATATATATAGGTAGATCTAATGGCAGAAAACTCGATAGCACAAAAAGCGCTTGGTATTATCGATAGTATAGATAGTATAGTAGCCGGACTATATATATATATATATATTATATATATATATATATATATATATATATATAATATATATATATATATATATCATATATAGTCCGGCTACTATACTATCGATGGCACCAAACGCTTGGTGCTATCAAAATTTGTGTCGTCAGATCTACCCCCTTCGACCATCCCCCCTTCCTCCCATCGCATTAGACGCATACTATTCAAACTAACCATCCACTCAACCCAAGTGGCCCCCAATCAATTCTCATTCCTCAAAGACATGTCGACCACCCTTCCATCCAAGAATCGAAAATCTAATAGCAAGTGGTTGATACTATAACTAGTAAATGAAGCATATAAATAAATATATAAATATATACAATTCATATCTATAAATATATAAGGTAATATGTATTGTATGTATATATTATATATGTATGTATGTAATTAGTATATATATATATGTATGTATGTATGTATGTATAATATATAGTATGTATTGAATGTATATATAATTCATATATATATATATAATATATATAAAAAATGTAATGTAAATGATATATAATATATATATATATATATATATAAATATATAATGTATGTATGTTATATAAAATATATATAGAATATATAATATATATATAAAAAAAAATATACAATATGTAGGTATATGACTGTCTAAGCGAGCGAGCGATGAGCGAGATTTATTTAAGTAATAGTGTATATATATAAAACAAACAAAATATGAAAGACTTGACTGATGACACACACACGACTATCACACATACATACAGCCCAGACACTACACAAATGACATACATCCATACAGACATACATAAATACACACACAGCGCGCGCGCACCATACATACATAAAGTACATTCCGATACCACTCACACAAAAAATAACCCCCACCCTTTTAAACGAGTACCATACATTGTACCATTCACACACTCGACAATACTTAACATACTACATCACACTGATACATACATACATACACACTACACAAACATTACATACATACACAAGACTCTACGCAAAACGCTCGCACCTACTCTCGCCCCCCACCACCACCCTCAATGCCAAGCAAACCCAAACTCTCCTACTAGAGCGGCCCGCCACCATAACATCCAAACCCCCACATAACCTCACTAATAGACGATAATTTTAAAATAAAAAAAAAATTACCTCCAACCCCACGCGACACTATATTCCGGGATAAAAAACAGTATAAGGATACCCGGTGTTCTGCGAGTGCGATCTTTACTTTAAATTACCCTACAAGTGAGATAGAAACCTGAGTTCCGGAGAGGGTGCCAATGAGAATAGAAGTGGCTAACCGAGGTGTGTATTATTACAGCCGATTTGACACTAGCGTCCAATAGCATGTTTTCAACTGGCTCCCGCCCCTGACGATGTCGTCGGACTGCGCTCCGAAGGTGGCTGACCGTATTTTGGGTTTTGACGACGATGAAATTCGAGAAAACAGGATATTTAAATCCCGTCAAAGACAAATACTTTTATTCATATATATTGTATTTGTCTGGTCTTGCTTACAAAACTTACCGTTTGCTTGTATCTCGGGCCGTGTTGCGATCGAGAGTAAGGACCCTCAGACCGGGATCCTTTCTGTGAGAGAAAGTCTGTGTTTCGAGCGTGGCTTAGGAAATGGTGCGCATTTTTTTTACGCTAATCTAGGGGATTTTAATAGGTGATTATTGGTTTTTTATATAAATTATGTTGGTTTGTGTTGAGTGGAGTTCGAGTAGAGAGTTGTTGGTGAATTTGTCTTGATTAAACCACGACCAATTCAGGTGAAACAAAACCATGATCTCAATGGTTCGTCAGTGCTGAACGCGCCGGCGGTGGTTCCTGTATTATTTTCGAGGTGCAAATTCGACGGAACATATTTGTCCCCCCCCCGGATATCGTTCCCATGACTTATCGAAGAGAGAGCATCCTTTGATCGAGAGCGTCTAAGATTGTTATTCGCGCGAGACCCCCTAATAATTTAATGTGCCGAGATTGTTTACGTACGTAACTTGAATAGAGATTGCTCGATGTGATGTCTTACAGATATTTATAGTATTTTGAGCATGAGTATAATAATGAGAATCCGAATGTATTTACGCTTTGAATTATAGTAGTAATTATATTGATTTGTTGTTTTTAAAGGTTTAGGGTTTCTGTTTTTTGATATATGTATTTTTATGTTTGATTGTATCTGTATTGATGATATTTATAAGAAATTTTAGTGAGGAGAGTGTTTTTAGTTTGGTTGATTAGAATGTTAACTAAATTAGTTGACTTAATATTCTGGTTTTTTGTTATGGTAGTGTATGTGGAATTCGTTTAATGTGTATATTAGATTTGTCCTTTTTAGAGTATTTAGTGTGAGTGTAAAGGTTTAAAATTGGGTTGGATTGGTATTGTTTCTTATCATAATTGTAAAATAGTTAGTCGTGAATGAATTTTACTCGCTGACGGGGCGATAGTATGGGGCCGGGCACCATGAGTTTTGAAATACGCGTGACTGAGTTGTGGCGTTATCGCTTTTAGCAGTCTTCGGCGATTGGGGCGAGTAAGTATTTGTAAGAATAAAATTATATGTATATTTAATGTTGATATGGTAACCGAATTGTTGTGTGATAGAGAGTTTATGTTTAGTGTATATTTATAGTGTTGTGAATTTGTATTTAGTTGTATGATTAGTGATATTTGCAGTTCGATAATATATATTTGTTTGATATGAATTTGTATCGAGGTTATGTGTATTCAGACGTTTGATTTTATGTTTGGAGTTGCAATTTTAGATTTTTATTTTTGGGTAAGAAATTTGATTAAAATTATTTTGATGTTGTTATATGGAGGTGAGTAGATTATTTATATTTTATTAAAGTGATTTCATCAAGTGTATATTAGGAAGAAAAAATGAAAATATAATGTATTGAATAATGAATTTTTGTTGCTAATAGTGAACAAACACTCTTGCTTCTCCCCTGACAGGTCCCTCCCATTGGCCCCTCTTCCTGAAGATCCGCTTCTCCCCACTCCTTCGGATGTCTTCCGCGACACGATCAAGCATCTCCTCGAGCTACCTCCGGAGCACGGCCGAATCCTGTTCCGCCGGCTCAACATCGAGAACGACTTCCGACTGGAGGGCCTCATCAGGATGTCCCATCTGGCCACCTCCTCGCCTTCCTCTCTCTCTCTCTCTCTCTCTCTCTGTTTCTTTCCCCTTTCTCCGGACGTCTACAGCGACAAGATCAAGCACCTCCTCGAGCCCCGGCCGGAGCACAGCCGGATCCAGTTCCATCGACTCACCATCAAGAACGGCTCCCGACTCGAGGGCCCCATCAACATATCGGATCTGGTGATCTCCTCGTCTCTCTCTCTCTCTCTCTCTCTCTCTCTCTCTCATGCACACGCCCACACACACTTGCTCCCTTGCTGAGAGGTCCCTCCCCTCCGAACCCCATTGTTCCCCTTCTTGCAGATTCGCTTCTCCCCTTTTCTTGGATACTTTCTTCTTATTTGTTTCCTCACCTGTACCTTCTTTGTTCCTATTATCTATAGCGTTGCTTCGATGGATTCCTTTAGGGTTTAGCAGAATAGAATCATCCGTTTCCATTCCTAACCTCTCTCGTTTTATAACACGGATGATCAACCTGGTGGCCGTCTTCACCCCTGCCGAGTATTGCATGTACAGCAATTTCATCGACGTCCTTATGGTGGTAAGTTTTGTGTGAATCGTACAGATTTGATCCGGATCTATGCCTATTGTCTCCCTAATTTCCCACTGGCCTTGTGCCGTGGGCTTGTGGTATCACAATGCAGGTTAAGTATTGCTGTGAGAACAAGCCGCGGCTCATTCACTTCCCCACTTGTGAGGTGTTGGGAAGACTATTGGAAGCTTTCTCCCGAAGCAGCATCCTCTGCGACAGGTGATATCCCCTCTTTTTTTCTTTGTTCGTTGTTCTGTTATGCTCTTATCTGTACAAACCGAAGAATTTTTTTTTGAAACAAAGCAAGAAGTCGAGTTGATTAGTGTTCGTACCCCCTTTCCTCGTGAAAACTAAAAAATAGGTTGAAATATGCAAGAGCAGTAGCAGACCTCTAATGGTCTTGTAGAATATTTATGTGATTTCTGCAATAATGGAAGTTTGATGTTTGAATATGTATTTAAACTGGTCCTTAATCTAGATATGGCGGAAACCATGCTGCACATCATGAAGACCTTTTTTTTCCTTTTCTAAGCTGAAAGTACATTCAGAGGTTGGCATTGGCCGTATATGATCAGCATTACATAGGATAAATCAAAAGGCTTGTTTATTCATAGAAAGTTTTTTATTTAGTTGACATTTGATAGCTAAATCAAAAGGCTTATTTATTGATAAAGATATAGTAATCGAGTATTCAGTGTAGGTGCATGTATGAATTTTTATATTTGAAATGGGTTTAACATAAATCAATTTGAAGTATGGAAAATTTAACAATTTTGATGTTGGAAATTTTAGGGATGGAATTTTGTTTTTGGTTTTGTGGATGAAAATTTGATCTCGTGTTTGGAAGAATGTGATCCGGGTGTCAAGAACTTGGTTACTGAATATATAAAGCACGCGAGCGTGCTCTCGAGTCTAGGATAGAAGAAATATAATAAATTTTATCAAAATATAGTAGAATTATTAATCAGTTTGATCAATTGAAATTGTGGTATGAAAATTTGTATCAAGAAAGTTCGTGTATTCATTATATTCATTATATTAGGAAGAATATTTAGAAGCCTATTTAGGAAATTTCGGTCCGTTGATGTTTAGAGGAACCTAATTCGGATGCTTAATAATTTTATTGCTGGTATGTAAATTATGTTATGCTACGAAAGCATTAGCAAGATTTTTTGAATTAAGGAATATAATTGATAATTGATTGCTTATAGCAGATATCTTTGACCGGAAAAGTGAGTACTTTTATTAATTGCTCTTGAGGATGAAACTTATTTTGAAGATGTTAGATTTGAATATCTTGGTTTAGGGTTTCAATTTGTAAGGATCATGCTTTATGTTTGACGGACATAGGTGCAAGTAAGATATAATGGCCAGAGTAGATAAGTTCCTATACGTGGCGCATAAATGACACTGCATATCATGTAGATAAGTTTCTTTCTTTAAGTTGAAGGTGCCGTCAGAAGGTGGCATTGGCCGTGTATAATTTAGGTGCCTTAAGAGAGAAATGTGTCCGTGCATAAAGAGAGAGACATAAAAGAAAATGATGAAATCAGCCACAATAGTTGTTATCGACCAAAAGTTCCATGCTCCGAGTACTTATACTTTGGATGTATTGGAAAGGGCCAATTTGTAACGATCGAGCTTTGGGTTTGACAAACTTAGGTGCAAGTAAGATGTAACGGCCGTAGTAGATAAGTACTTATATGTGGCACATAAATGACCCCGCCATCTTGTAGATAAGTTTCTTTATTCAAGTCGAACTTAGAATTTTAACAAAAAGGTTGTTATTAGATAGTTTCTAAGATATGTGGTTTAAGCGATGAATGGTAAAAAATAGGCATCCAAGTCGAACTTGGTACTAAAATATGTGGTTGGCAGATAATTTCCTCATTCAAGTCGAACTTGGAACTTTTTAATTGTCAATAGTCGTCCAGAATTTTTATTTATAATATTAGGTTCCACCGGTGAATGGTTTACTACTTTTAGGAACTGTTTTCACATAACTTCTGTGTTTTCTACTTTTGAACTCCGAAAAATCAATAGCGTTAAACTTTCAAAATATTTTTAATATTTTGCAGGAAGTCGTGAATTATTTACCGCATATACAAAGCAGAAATTCATTCACTACATAAGACTAGTGTTGTAAATAATTTTTTACGAAACTATTTTTATAATTATAATAGTTTTTGTATCTCTGGATTACTTTTTGATGATGTATGATAAATATAGGTCTTAAGTATTCGTATAAATTCTATTTTAGCACTTGACGTGTACTCATTTCTTGTCTTTATCAACTTTCGTTCATCTTGTAGTAACCTATAGGCCTTGTACTATCTTGGTTTGTATTATTGAAGATAAAAAATAAAAAATTTCTATATGGCAGTAAACTTGGCTAATACAATTTTTAATTTGGGATTGCATATCCCGTGGGAGGGTGATTGTAAAAGTAAAATGTTATATGTTTGAAAAGATGTGGAAAGAGTTACATCCCGAAGGGAGTGTGAAAACTACCACCACATGTAGGAAAGAGCTACCACCACATGTGATAACTACCACCACATCTTCTTTTATTGGCCAAGTTTATGTCATACGGCAATTTTCATTTTCTAACTTCACGATCCATTACATCTTGATAGTTTTGTGCCTCTAGATTGCTTTGTGATGGCGTGAGTATGATGAATGCAAGTTTTAAGTATTCTTATAAATTCTATTTTGGCGCTTGATGTATTTGGATTAAATTATAATTTTTATGAAGTTGGAATGATTTTGCAGCATCTTGTGTGAAGATACGGTGTTTAAGTACTTACAGTATTCATTTCTATGTTTTTATAGTTCAAATATTTTTCAAAATTCAAATTTGAGTTTTCGATGATTTTTAAATTGAAGTTTTGATGTTCGACTTACTGATTTTTTGAAAGACTTTTGATTTCCATAACACATTCAATTTCTTGAAACCGCCTTCAAGTTCCATTCTTTGGGGATTTTTTTATTAGTAAGCTTAAAAAAATATTATAATTATAAAAATAGTTTCGTAAAAGATTTATTTACAAAATTAGGCATGTGCGGCAAATGAATTACCGCATTCTAAATGCGGCAAATCATTCACCGCTTTCATCAACCTATTAAAATTATTTTTAAAGTTTAATATTGTATATTTTTCGGAGTTCAGATGGAAAAACATATAAGTTATCTGAAAGCGGTGATTCACCGCTTTCTAAAAGCGGTAAATTATTCACCGTTTACGCTTAGTCTTAAATATAAATTTTTTGACTACCTGTTTTTACAATTAAAATGTTTCATATTGTAAAAGATGTCCCGTAGGCTTAGTAGCCCAAAAAGTCCTTCTCTGCATCAGGATCATTTTTTGAACTGGGGCTTATATTTGGTGAATTTTGGCTACTAAGGTATAAGGATTGTAGTGGCTCTAGTAAGATATAATGACTGTACTGGGTAGTTGCTTGAGAATTGATTTAGATGGACTTTTTTATAAAATAACTTTGTAAAATTTTGTAATTTGCGAAATAACCGTGTTAAATTTTTATTTGGAAAACTAATCCTTTAAACGCGGTGAATTATTCACCGCATTCAAAAAAAATTCAAGCCTTTTAAAGACGGTGAACGATTCACCGCCTTTAGAAGGAGAGGAGGAAAAGGAAAAGTGGTTGTTGAACGGATAAGTGTAAATAAGACGGTGAATCATTCACCGCCTTTAATAGCCGTACAAGATATTCTGAATGCGGTGAATGATTCACCGCCTTTACAGGGTTATTTTGTAAAATTTAAATTTGATAGGATTATTTTACAAATTATAAAATTTTAAAAGGTTATTTTATAAAAATAGTCCGATTTAGATGGCTTCAATATCTAAGGAGAAATTACAATGCACATCATAAAAATTAGCTTCTTTCTTAAAGTAGAATGTCTTCAATGCACATCATGAAAATTAGCTTCTTCCTTAAAGTAGGGTAGATGTTTATTTATTTGACCATATGTAGAGGAATCGCCAGATTTATATATTGATAATGATGTGTTGGTTTTGTATTCTCTGAAGGAGGACAATGAGTTTTTTGAGTATTTTGATTAAATTGAATATTTTGAAATGGGTTTAATAGAAATGCATTGAATGTATGTAAAATTTTAACTACTTTGCTAGTAAAAATTTTGGAGATGGAATTCATTTTGGGTTTAGAGGATGAAAATTTGATCTTGTTGTACTAGATGGATGACAAGCGGCATTGGGTCCTTTTATCCCAATTACAAGGTGTAGTGCAAACTTTGACATAAGTTTACAAAAATCACTTCCGACAGCCTCTAATTGGATAGTGTTCTTTTTAACGCTAGTTATCTTTTCAAGTCGTGCATCTATTCATTCTTCCATCGTCACTGGCTACGACCTGCTGCACGTTCTCTCTAATTTTGTCATGTGACTCACAGCTTGGCTTATGCTAAGAAGAGATGATGAAAGGGATCAGATGAACCATTAAAACAATATGAATAAAACAGTATGAATAAAAATGATTAACCATTAACCATTAAAACAGTATGAATAAAAATGAGTAGTGCTATTCGTAGATGTACTAACTGCTTTCTTGTTAAAACTCCTCATTTCTTGTTAAAATCTCCAAAGCGTATTTTCTGCTTTTGAATACAACTTTCAAGCATAGCAAGTGCTCCAAACTTTTTCATTTCTCAAATATTTATTGGTTGCTGCTCCTGAAAGTCAAAGCAGAACCTAGGCCGAATGGGTACGAAGTACTGATTTGATCCGGTATGTTTTTGCAGTGTCTTTTATGGCATTGTTTGCTACATCGAGAAAGGTTGGTCTAGCGCCCATTTGGCGTAGTGTGACACCTAAATTCTACCTTTGCTTTCAGCTGCAGGAACCTCTACCAGAACATTTTGGAAAGAATAATTTGGAGCTTATGCTTTGGTAGGAGCAAATGATCTTTTAAAGCAAAAACTTCAATTGGAGCTTTTTCTTTATTGTGCAAAGGTAAGATGCATAGGGATTTAACAGAAAGTAGTAAGTTATTAGTTTATCAGATATGTGGAGTCTAAGAATGTGAAACTGCGACGCTCTTTGGGATTCTTTCTGAGTGATGATTCTTTAAGTTTGTGAAATTCAAAAGTGTGAATTTGGATTTGCAATTATAAATGGAAAAGATATAGGAAATTTTTTTTTAGGAAAAAACTAATAGTTGTTACTTTCTAAGATATGTGGACACTAAAAATGTCGAATTGGGATTCCCTTCGTGGGTGAAATGTCGGTATACCCATCATAGAAAGATTGCTATTGTTTATCTTTTTTGAGGCAGCGTCATATGAAGTTAATTTGGGTTCTACAATGTCGGTATACCTTTAGATCATATTGTGTTATATGTCATGTTTGAGGTTTGACAAATAATCATTTACTAATATCAATATTTACTAATATCAATTGCACTGTAGAGGACATTGATTTGTAAGAGTTCAGTTGCTTTTTTTTGTTTACACTAGGGAGGACTATTGTCATATTTAAAAACTGTATGTAATAGATTATATCGTTGCCCTACTCTATTTTATTATGAACGATATGTGCCCAATCTGTATTAATATTCAGATTGCGAATCCAAATTTAAATTCAAATTCTAATGAGAGTTTATATGTTTAGTGAACATTATATTTCAATTTAAGTTTTTGTTCTTAATTTAATTTTTTTTTTCGAATGTATATTAATGTAATTTGAATTTTGATATCAATTGTTCATTTTGAGTTCAAATTATGAGTTTAAATTTGAAATCTAATTTTATTGTCAGATTGTGAATTTAAATTTTTATTAGAGTTTGTAATTCAATCTTTGAATTTAAATTTTAAGTTTGAAGTTGAAATTTTAAGTTTGATTTTTTATGATCAATTTTGTGCTTAAGTTGATGATTAGTTTGGTGATTATTTTTTGGTATTTTGTGTAGCAATTGATGGTTAATTTGGTTTATCTTATCTCATATACTATTGGTATTTAGTTGGTCCACATAATGGTTAATTCATTGCTGCTACATTTGAGACCAAGCCCTTGTGGCAATGCAAGGGAATATCCCCATGCAGCCGCCTTCAACTCACAAGGCCCTTATGCTGGCATGAAGGCAGGGACTATTTCCTCCGCGTTTGCGAAGAATGGATGAATCTCCATTCTGAGCCAATGAGCTGCTAGAAACTACAAATAGAGTACTATGAGGCATAGGTATGACTTCAAACTTGTAGACCTACAAAACTGACCTAGTGAAGTTGGGAAGGGCGGCGGCACAGATCGGGTCTATTGCATCCACCGTACAAATACGAGGCATGTTAAATCTGAGCTAATTCTACTTATATGACGGTTGCTTCATTGAATCTTATTATACAGTTGCTAGTTTAGTTCTAGATATCCATTTTTTGAGTTAGATTGATGAGAATGTATCCTGATTATTTTTCGATTTCCAATTAGCTGTCCTGTTAGTTCTGTTTGCCATCATATACTGCTACTTTGGAGTCTATTTGTTCAATCTTGTTTTGCTGCCCTGCTAGTTCATTTTGCCCTCGTGGACATGATTTTGGAATTCGATTGATGAGCCAATATCCTGTTTATATGCTAAATCTTATTTTGCTGTCTTTCTAGTTTTGTTTGCCCTATTGTAGCTTTCATTTGTAGGCTTGGTTACCAGTAACAAATCATATTCTATCATTTGGCTCTCCTTGTTTCTTTCCATGAATGCGTGGGAACTAGATAAATTAAATTCACAGGATATGGGGGTTTTCATGAATTTGGTGTGCCATTCGTCTATACAGGACAGTATGCTGACTTGTTGTAAAATAATTCTTCTTGCTACACGACAACTTTAAGAAACTTTGTGATCAATGCTTTAGAGTTTGGCCATATTTCCCAATTGATTTGAAATAGGGCACAAGTTGCAATTGATTTGAAACAGGGCAATTTTTTTTTTATGGTGCTTTTTTAAGTGACAATTTATATGGTTTCATGATTATATTTTCTGTGATATGTAGGCCTTTTTCTAGTTCATTTTGCACCCCAAAAAAGATATTTTCGGTTACTTCGATGTAGATGTGTTGTATACGTGCTGGATCATATCTTGCACCCCAGTTAGTTCAATTTCCTCTCAAAAGCCTCTCATTTTTTCAGCTAGATGATGATAATATATGCTGTATGTATGCTCAACGAATCATATCTTGCTGTTTAGTTTGTTCATTTTGCTCTCGTAAAGCTCTAATATTCAGTTTGCTGAAGATACATGCTGTATATCACTGAATCATATCTTGCTGCTCGGTTCAAGTTGTTCTCTTGAACCGCTAAGTTGTAGTTAGGTTGACAAAACTTATGTGATGATTTACCAATTTTATGTCCGTTCAGTTCATTTTGCTCCCCTAAAACTCCACTTTAGTTAGTTTGATGAATATGTGCGTTCTATATGTGCTGAATCATTTCATGCTATCTGGTTTGTTCTTTGTCGTCTTCGATACTGATTCTTTTTGACACGATGTTTGACTTGGTTGCAAGACTACAATTGCGGTTTATTTATAATAGCAGTGATATGAGGCTGGGGGTCCTGGTAATATAGCCATGGATGTGAGGATCTTTCCTTGCAGTTGCCTTGTATTTGTAGTAAGGTACCACTTATGAATAAGTCCTCATCTAATTATCAGTTAGGTATACATGCAAGTGGTGGCAAACATATTTTTTATGCCTGATATTTCAGTTTGCTCTCAGAAAACTCTAATCATCGGTTAGCGTCACGGGCATATGCTGGTTATTGTTGAATCATTTCTTGTGATCTAATTAGCCTATATTGATCCCCTGACACTAATACTTAATCAATTTGATTAATATGTGGGTTTTGATTAATATATATGTTGGTCGTGTTGAATCATATTTTGCTCTATAAATTGTTCTGTTTTCTCTCGTAAACTCCAAATTATGAGTTTGTTTGTTGACTACTTGTGTGATGAATTATACCTTCTTGCCCAATTAGCTCATTCTTCTCTGAATAAACCTCTAATTTTCAGTTTGTTTGATGAAATATATTCAGCATATGTGCTGAATCATATCTTGCCGTTTAGTTTAGTTCTTTTTGTTCTCCTAAACCTCCAATACTAATTTTGACGGAAGTACATGATGTATATTGCTGAATCGTATCTTGTTATTCAGTTCGCAAATTTTACTCTGCTAACCCTCTCATATTGAATCTCTGAAATAAAAATATACGCTGGGGATGTGCTAAATCACATTTTTGCTCTCTAGGTTATTCTGTCTTCCCTTGTAAAACTCTATGTCAGTCTGATGACTGTTTACATGATAAGTCAAACCTTCTTGTCCAGTTAGCTCAATCTGCTCTGTGTAAACCTCTATTTTTCAGTTTGTTTGATGAAATGTATTCAGCATATGTGCTGAATCATATCTTGTCGTTTAGTTCTGTTTGTTCTCGTAAACCTCCCATACTTATTTTCATGGACGTATATGATGTGTATTGCAGAATCTTATCTTGCTATTCACTCCAGTTTGCTCTCTTAAACATCTATTTTTCAGTCAGTATGATGGAAATATCTACTGGCTATGTTCTAATCATAATTTGCTATCTGTTTATTTCATTTTGCGCTTTTAAAAGGATTCTAAAAGTCAAAACTTCAGTAAATTTAATGATGCATTATAATGCGCCCAGTCAATTCATTTTGCTAGTATGATGGGATGAGTGGCTCAACCTCTGTCTGCTGTGTCTGCCATTCCCTTTGTTAGATACCCTTGATTGATAGCTCTTTCCTTATTCTCAAGGAAATTAGGGTTTGTGAAAAATTGGCCTTTCAGTGCGCACGGTACCCTTTTGTTGGTCAATCTTAGTATTTGAGCAGAATCAGACTTCACCCTTCTTGGACAAACCTAATTGATGCATTACCGTGTGAGGCTCCGAGTTCTGTTCATCTAAATCTTCTAGATTAGATCTTTAATTGCTCTTAGATGCTTTTGCCTCATGTGCAAAGTACCATTGATTTTACAATATGTATGCTTTTCTGTTTGGCAAATTTTTTTTTTTTAATTGTCCTTCTTTGAGTGACAATTTATATGGTCTTATGATTCTATTTTCTATGTGATGAGTACGCCTTTTTTTGGTTCATTTTGCTCGCCAAAATATATATTTTCGATTACTTCGATGGAAATATATGTTGTATACACGCTGAATCATATGTTGCACTTCAGTTAGTTCACTTTGCTCTCCAAAGCCTCTATTTTTTAGCTATATCAGCCGATCGAATCATATCTTGCTGTCTAGTTTGTTTACTCTGCTCTTGTAAAGTTCCAGTATTCAGTTTGATGAAGATATATGCTGCATATCATTGAATCATATCTTGCTCCTTGGTTCAATTTGTTCTCTTAAACCTCTAAGTTGCAGTTAGTTTGATAAATTTTATGTGACTCCAGTGAACCTCCAAATTATGAGTTATTTTGATGATTTGTTGTGTACTTGTGTGATAAATTATATCCTCTTGTCCAATTAGCTGATTCTGCTCCCATAAACCTCTAATTTTCGATTGGCTTGATGAAATATATTTAGTATATGTGCTGAATCAAATATAGTTGTTTAGTTCTATTTGTTCTCGTAACCCTCCAATATGTATTTTGATGCAACTGTACGACGTAGTACGATGGGATGGGTGGCATTTCTCCTGCCATCCACCATACGTGCGCGAGACATCCTGTAGCTGTAAATTAGATTCCAAGCATTTGTATGATTTCAGGGATTTTTTCCATACAACAGCTTGGATTGGTGTGAGTTGCTGTGACTAAAGCGAGAGAGAGAGAGAGAGAGAGAGAGAGAGAGAAATAAAAGAGGGACAAAACGAAACAATCAGCATCCTTATGGTGTTGCGGTTCACATAAGAAATCTTCTAAGGTGATTGCACAGCTGGAAACTTTTATTGAAAAAATAACTTCAAAATGATACGACGCAAAAGAGTCTCAAGTTCGAATGAAAGAATCTAAATCAAACTAATGTACCTAAAGATTGAGCATATTTCGCAGTTGATTTGAAAATAGAAACAACTTTCAAAGATCATTTTCTTAGATTTTTTTTTTTTGCCCTAATGAACTTGATTTTATCTTTTTACCTTCTGTGGAAAACACAATGAGTTATTGTAGGCAGATTTATTTTGTTGCTTCACTACTCTAGGTTCCTTTAACAATGCTTTCCAGACTTCATCTTGTGGAAAACATGCTCATCTTTGGAGAAATTGTTATTGTTTTCTTTTTCGGAGAAATTGTTAACTCAATGTTTGTGAACCGAACTTGTAACCTGATGTATTAGGTTCTAAACTTGTGATTTCCCATAGACTGCGTGGTACAACCACCGCATTAAGCGCTAAATGGTTGTTGTGACTTATGTATACTTTAAAAATACATACTTTTTGTCACACCCTGTATCTTGCATTCTCATTCCAGTCTAAGTGAATTCATCCTGTATTCACTCAACTGAACTTCGTCTTTCTTCTCTTCACCTATATTAAATTGCTAATTTCATCAATGCTACTAAAGACCAAACAATTACGAGGTTAATTCATTTTAATCTATAGTAAATTACTAATTTCATCAATGATATTAAAAGCCAAACAATTACCAGTCTAATTCGTTTTTCATTATTATTTTTATCCTCTCCTTAACATTTGATTATGTTGAATGCATTTAAAGAGAACTGTTTTGCATGTGCAGGGAAACATACAGCTAATATTTCTATGCATGTGCATGTGATCAATGCCTTAGCTAAGATTGGCTTTATGGTTGTTGAGTTGGAAACTTTCCAGGAGAAAAGTAATATGACTAGGCTTGAAAATTATGGCACAAGTTTCATTTGCAATACTGTGATTCATCTTGAAGGTATATACTCTATAATTCCTACAATTTTGTAACATATGAATTTTATAGAGAAAACGTCTCTAACTGTGATGGTTTGGAAAAGTATTAATTGCTTCCCTTGTTGTAGAGTAAGGTGATCAATTAGCATATTTAGTTTTGTACATCTCCAAAATGTTTATAGGGTAAAGAATAGTTAGATGGATTAGTATAGTGAAGTTTGTTTAATCACAAAGGTTAGCTAACCATGACACATCTGCAATCACCATTGCATGAAGATTTTGAACACTGCAATGCGGGTTCGCTCCTAAGAGTTCTATGTTAAAAAAGCAATAAAACATGTAGGTGATGTTGTCTTCTGTTTGGCATGTTTTTTTTAATTCATGATAATTTTCTGAAAGATAGAATTCTCTTTTTTTTGGGCATATACTGATATCTACTAAAGGTCATTGCAGTTACTAACCTGTGGTTGATTAAATTGTTTGGCCATTTTATATTTGCTTATGCCATATCATTTACCTCCATTCTTCTTGTTTGGAGGAGAGTAACTCAAAATACATGTTCTTTTGTCAAAATTCATCAATAGATGGAATACCAGTATAAAGGAGGACTTGAGATTTTTATTTCCATTGTCAGAGTATGCGCGTTATTTGGACGGTAGCAAGTTTGCATTGTATGAGGTGGTTAGTAACTTGAACATTGAGGTGGCAACAAGTGAAAGTTAAAGTATCTCACTTTGCGGTCTTGAATAATGAAATTAGCTGTGTTTGAGGTGTTAGTTAATTGCTCAATTAGCTATTCTTGAATATGCCTTCTCTTGGAGATAATTTGTAACTTGATTACTAATTTTGATTACTATATCTATATGTCACCTGAGAAGCTTGAGTTAGAGGTTCTTATATGACGCCGCTAATACTTTTTGTTCTTTGATCATATCGGCTCTGCTTATTTGATATGAGTTGACTCGCAAAAGTTATGTCTACCTGTATCTGTTGAAACTGGTTTGTGGATGTATCTGTTAGCATGTTCTTTTCTTTAGGTTCTATTAATCTATTGCAATTCGTCAGGTTTGAGCTTTAGAATAGAAGATAGAGTTTAATCTCTTTCATGGATGCAAAGTAGAGATTACTGATTCATTAATATGACTGTTTATTTTTAGTTTTGGGTTCAAAATTCTATTGCTTCGTCTTTCACAAAGCAAAATCATAGGGTCTATCGGCAATTCGGAGGACGTAAACAACTGCCAAAGCAGTTAGGTATAGTCTTCTGATTGTGCTAAGGATAATAAGAAAGAATTGTAGCCTCTTTCCAGTGAGTTAAGAGCTTATAAATTCTAGTGTAACTACTGCAATTTTTCTGTAGTTTTAGATTATTAATTCTGTTTCTTATATCTTTATAAAGCAAATTCATTTATGCAAGCTTGTACCATGAAATATTTTGAATAGTTAAAGATCCAAGAACTTTTGGGCTCTCAGAGTCTTATATCCTACTTAGTGCTACGCCAATTTATAATCTATCACCAGCGTGAATTTGATGTCTCTGAGAAGAATATTTTCTCTATGAACGGTGGTGTTTGTAGCTTCTTGTTCCATGGCACAATAAGTAAGTTCAGGTCAAAGGAATTGGATAACTTTGCTTGGCATTGCTTTTTTTTTTTCAAATTTTTTTTTTTCTGGTTCAATTTTTTGTTTGCCCTTTTGATATGCAAAATGAGGGGTGGTGGTAGTTCCCTTGCGCTAAAATTGGTTAGAACTTGGAACCAATGTCCAAGAAAGAGTAGCAATTTTTGTATACAGAAAGAGTAGCAAACATGCTGATTGTGAGTTGCATTGTCACATCGCAGTTTTATTCCTTAGAAGATATAAAAGTATAGCCTCCTGATATGCCCATGAAGTTAGATTCTTTTGGTCAAATTATGGTTATTTTGTAATTAATGGATCAATGTACAACTTGATTATACTGTAGCTTTGACAACTTTCTTAAGCTGAATGCAATTTCAGTGGCCAATTAGACCTGGAATTTTGATGTTGATTACTTAAAACTGGATTTTCTTTTTGATCCATATGCAGCAATTTTTTAGGGGTATTATTAGTTTATTTTATATGTAACCATTAAGTCGATTTATGTGCACTCCTATCCAGATAACTATAGCTTTATCCATATTTGATTTTCCATGGATCCACAATTGCTGGTTGATCTGCGTTACCTACTCCAGTAAAACTTGACATACCAATCTGTTCAAACCTCCTTAGTCTATCTAGGTTGACAACGAGGTATGGGTCAGATGATCCCTCAGGTCTGTAGGATTGTCCGGCTATGAACACTCTCAGTTGTAATTCTATTGGTGTTGTAGGGTAGTTTTGCTAGACGATAAAAAGATTTGAGTTCTGTAAATTAAGCATCCTTATTACAAGTGGCATGCATAAATAATTGAGTTGATTTAAGTTTTGTTTTTACCATATGAAGCTACAGTGTTTTCCAAATAGGTGCCTGGGCTTCAAAAATTTTGAATTTACTATCTAACCTGGCAGTGCTTTTATCATTTTGACAGAATATTCCATGATTTATTCGAATGTTCTATTACTTGGTAAAATTCTATCAGAAATGTGAACAAATACTATTGGTTTAGTAAAATAAAACTTCCGATGTAAGGATTCAGTTGGTTTGGTATTCCAATTATGAAACATATTTAATATATAAATCTTCTATGGATCCACGTATGACCTCTTGTTTTTCTTTGCATTGTCTATTCCTTTTATAGAACTCCAAAGAGAATAAGAGAAAAATGATCCAACTAGCTATTTTGGGGCCTTTTGTGGTATGTTAAACCCAATATAACCCTTTTAGACATTAATGTTTTGATTTGAAAATAAGCTATTTTTAGTTATTCTTGATATAGGTATAACTCTTGGGATATGCCGAGACAAGATCAATTTTGTATTTAAATTAAAAATTGGGTTGTTCCCAGGAATTTTAAAAAATAGTATTTGGATAGTAAGATTGAAAATAATGAGGATAATTGAAAATAATGAGGATAAGAGTAATTATAGTTTTAAAATAATAATATTTTTCCTAATTAATTAATATAAAAAATATTAATTAAATAATAATTTAATTGATTTAATTAACTAATTAATCATGAACTATTAGATAAGTATAAATGTGAACTACTAAATTAATTAATGAGTACTGCTAATTAAAAATTTAATTAACCACAAGTAATTAATAGATTAGTAAATCGTTAATCAATTAGTTAATTATTCAATAGTTAGGTAATTAGTTAAGAAAATAATTAGAGTAGTCAAAATATTAATTAGTTAGTCAATATAAATATTAGTTATTACTTAAACACACTAGATAATTAATTATAAATAATAAATTAATTGCTCAAATAGTCAATAAATATTTATTAGAGTAATAAATTAAGTAGTTAATTATTTATCTAGTTAATTAGTAAATAAATTAATATGTAATATATTAATTAATAAGTCCGGCTATGGTGCTTGTAAAAGCACCAAGCACTTGGTGCTTGTAAGTTTTCTGCTGTTAGATCTACCCTTTTGACCATTTTCACCCGTTAGATCATACTATTCAACCAATCACCCTCTCAATCCTAAGGGATCCAACCACCCACTCAATCCTAAGGGACTACTATCATCATAACCGCACATCTCTTAATCCAAGGGTCGAAAATCTACGAGCGCCAATGATTTGATACTTTTAAAAGCATAGGAGCTGAATTCTAATTAACAATATTTATTATTAAATTAGTAGAGGTATAAGGGAAGAAATTATTTTTTCACCGAAAGGGTGGAATACCAATTCCGTCTAGGAATTAGAATTTTTTTTTCTTTTTTGTTTAGGAATAAAGAGGGGAGTAAAGCTCTTATTTCTCTTATTCTTCCCCCTACTTTCCAAAACAAACAATGCCTGAAAAGAGCGCTGTACCTGCATAGGGTGGTTCAGTTTAGCACATGGGTACTATAGTTCCATGCAAAGGCAGCATTCGTGGCACTCTGTGATACATGGGTGACAATCCACAATTTCTGGTGCCTATCGGCCTAGAGCTGTACCATAGGTGGTCAGCACGAGGCGATGTCTGCAGTACAGTATTGGCTTCAATATTGCTTTAACAAACTAATTTGAATCCTTCAGGGATTGAACTCACATTATTGGATTGTTGTGGCATGTTTTGGCATTTCATAGCCCTACAAAACTATTCGATTTTCGGGATTTCATCCTGAAAATTAGATTTTGGTCACTATTATTATACGAGTTGTTGTTACAATAGCTTATTGATTTTGATTTTGGATCTTCATGGGCTAACCAGCTTTATCGAAAACGCCATGACCCTCTAGGGCCCTTTGCATCCCTACGAGTGTTTGGATTGGTCAATATTAAGCATACCTCAATGTATGATCCAAACGAGTTTCCTTGTATGTTACTATTGGAATGGATTCTTTGGCATTTATACGGTTGCTTTATCTAAACTACAATCAGATGACTTTGATTTGGGTACATAGGAATCGATGACTTGGTTTTTATATGGTTGTTTTATCTGAACTCCAATCCAATGACTTTAGATTTGGGTCTGTTTCATATATGAAGCATTGTAGCTATTATTTATTTTGGATTTGGAACCCTAAGGATGCAAGTTGTTCGCGAGCTAGTACATGTTCGGCTCAAAATGAGTCCGAGATCGATTGCTCATTTTAATAAATGAACCGAACACGAGCTAAAATTTTCAGCTCAAAATCTTAACGAGCTGAATACCAACTGGGATCAGCTCACTCGTGTTTGACTAAATACATATATATATATATATATATAGAGTCCGGCTACTATGCTATTAATAGCACGAAGCACTTGATGCTACTAAGTTTTTCGCCGTTGGATCTACCCCTTTGATCATTTTCACCCGTTAGATCATACTATTCAACCAACCACCCACTCAACCCTAGGGGGCCCACATCATCCTAACCGCACATCTCTTAATCCAATGGCCGAAAATTTGGTAGCACCAATGACTTTGTGCTATTAATAGTATATTAGCCTAGTTCTATATATATATATATATATATATATATATATATATATATATATATATATATATATATATATATATATATATCGGCTACAGTGCTATCAATAGCACCGAGCATTTGGTGCTATCAAGTTTTTCACTGTTAGATCTACTTTTTTGACCATTTTTACTCTTTAGATCATATTATTCTACTAACCACCTACTAAATAGCACTGAAGTCATTGGTGCTATTAAGTTTATGTATATTTTACAGATTTTTACTATTTGAATAATATGCCAACCCAAATGTACAAAGACCTGTATTTTATAAAGTTTAATTATTAGATTAAGATATTAATTTTCTAATTTTCTTTCAACTTTTCACTCAATAGTAGGACGGACAATCTAGCTTACTGTTTGTGAGTCAGCTCGTGTTTGGAACGAGTCGAACACAAGCTGAATTTTTCAGCTCGATATTTTAACGAGCCAGTCACATTCGAAATGAGCCGAACACGAGTTGAATTTTTCTGCTCGATATTTTATCGAGCTAACTCGTATTCTGCTTGTTTAATAAACGAACGAACACGAGCCGTAGCTCGCTCGTGTTCGGCTCATTTACTGTATATGGAACGGCGGCCAATTAGACCTGCTTCCAATTTTAATAGGTTAAAAAATATATTTTATATTAGAGTTATATATTCCTACGAAATTGCCTTTATTAGTGTAAAAAAAAAGATCTTTTTGCATAAAAAAATGGTTGGTTTTGTGATTTTGCAAGAAAGAACCAACTTTTAGATTTTGCATAATCAGTCTAAAATTTGAGGAAGGCGACCAAAATGCCCTCATCTCTTTCTCTCTTTTCTCTCGGCTTCCTCTTTCCCATCAACCCGTCTGCCTCCTCCTTCACACTCCGATGTCGCCGCCGCCCTCAACAACCCGTCTGCCTCCTCCTTCACACTCCGATGTCGTCGCCGCCCTCACGTCGCTAACTCGCCGCTGCACTATTCCCAATATTTTAGCGAATTCGTTAAAAAATTCATAAGTAATCTATAACCTTCAAATAAGTGGCCCGTTTTTACAAAAACGTAAAAACCGTTTTTAAAAAAACGTAAAAACGGTGAATTTTTACGCAAATTGGTCTAGATTGTTAGTGGATAAGATATAAAGTTATATTGGGATTTTCATGAATTTAGTGTGCCATTCATCCAAGGATTTAAGTACCCATCGACACGGGCCGTATCTACTGTATCGTATTGTGCCAATAAGATACCGGCACGATATAGCCCCTGTGCTGATGGCATAGTTCAAAACCCTTTTACTTTAAATTAGTAAGTAATTTTTTCAATATAGTTCAAAAGATTTGATAAATAATAAGCAACTAAAAAATTTTGTTGCTAAAGAAAATAAATTTTTCATATCATTCGGCACATGTATTTTTTGTGACCGGCACGCATCAGTACGGCCCGGCATGCACCGTGCCAGCAAGTTTTACGGCACGATCCCGTGCCACAATACTTAAATCCTTGCATTCATCTATACAGGACAGTATGCTAACTTGTTGTAAAATAATTCTTCTTGGTACACGATAAGTCTAAGAAACTTTGTCATCAATGCTCTTGAGTTTGGCCATATTTCCCAATTGATATGAAATAGGGCACAGGTTGCAATTGATTTGAAACATGGCAAATTTTTTTTTATGGTGCTTTTTAAGGTGACAATTTATATGGTTTCATGCAAGGTTTAAAGTGCCGTGGCACGGGGGCATTCCGCTCTGTCCTTGGCACGGTACGGCATGGGCACGCTTGCGTGCCGACACGTGGTACGCTTGCGTGCCGATGGATACACATGACCTCCTATTGGCACGCTTTGGCACGGATGTATTTAAGTTTTTTTGGTTTCAAAAAATTTTTATAATGTTATTTTGAAAGATTTAGATAAATAATTATGAATATTTGCTATGCATAGCTTATTATACTCATCAATTAACATGCATGTAAACTTTTTGTATATAAAGTACAACTATACCTGATGTAGAATAGAAATTAAAATACAATAATAAAATTTTCAAGAGCAATAATTATTTAAATTTACATCTTTACATAGAGATGACTGCTTAATTCCACATAGATCGTCGCTAGATTATATGGCATATTGTCATCTGCACCAGAGAAAGAAGGGCAAGAAAAAGAAAGGCGGGGCGATTTTTTTATTTTTTTTGGGGGGGGGGGTTGCATTAAGTAAAAAAAAGTGCAACATAACAAAAGTGAAAAAGAAGAGAGGAGAGATGTTTCGTGTTACCCAAAAAGCAAACAAAAAAAAAAGAAGACAAAAAGCCAAAAAAAAGCATCTAAGTCAAAAAAAATAGTCCGAAAGGACAAAAATAAAAAAGAGAGATGAGGGAGGGTGTACCCTAAAGAACAAAACAAAAAGAAAAAAAAAAGCAAAAAGTAAAAAAAATAAATAAGCAAAAAAAAGAAAAACACAGTGCTGGCACGACGGTACATGCCGCTGGCACGCACCTGTGTGTCGCGGCACGGAGGGGGGTCCGAGACCCCCCTGTACTGTGCCACTAAGACCGTGCCGACTTCTTAGTGGCACGGTACGTGCCACCTCGTGCCGTACAGCACGGGGCGGCACTTTAAACCTTGGTTTCATGATTCTATTTTCTGTGATATGTAGGCCTTTTTCTAGTTCATTTTGCTCCCCAAAAAATATATTTTCGGTTACTTCGATGGTATATATGTTGTAAACGTGCTGAATCATATCTTGCACGCCAGTTAGTTCAGTTTCCTCTCAAAAGCCTCTTTTTTTTCAGCTAGATGATGATAATATATGTTTTATGTATGCTAATCGAATCATATCTTGATGTCTAGTTTGTTCATTTTGCTCTCGTAAAGCTCTAATATTCAGTTTGCTGAAGATATATGCTGTGTATCACTGAATCATATCTTGCTGCTCAGTTCAAGTTGTTTTGGGTTGATAAAATTTATGTGATGAATTACTAATTTGATGTCCATTCAATTCATTTTGCTCTCCTAAAACTCCAATTTAGTTAGTTGATGAATATATCTATTTTATATATGCCGGATCATATCAAGCTATCTGGTTTGTTCTTTGTTGTCTTAGATACTATATTTTTTTGGGGGGAATTGCTTATATACCCCTGAAAAGTTTTCGACTTTCTGATTTACCCCTCTTAGAAGGCTAATATTAAAAATACCCTTTTAACGTTCAAGTTATTTCAAATATACCCCTAGAGTTAAATTTTGTTAGTGAACTGTTAGCAACGACTGTTATCTCTATAAAATTACTATTTTGTCCTTTCAAATATACCCTTCTGCCGTCACCTACTTTTCTTGTTTGCGCTTAATATAGGGGCAAAAGAAGTATTTTGATTTTTTATTTTTTCAAAAATACCCTTCTACCATCACCAGCTTTTCTTATTTGCTCTTAAGTTAAGGGCAAAAGAGTTATTTTAATTTTTTTTAACTCACGTAGAAATTTAACCTGGGTTTAACTTGAGAAAACTTAATGGGTACTAACAGCGGAGGTATTTTTGAATAATGGAGAACTATACGATGGGTATATTTGAAACAAAAAAAGTAGGGTTAAATTAGATATTTCAGAAGTTTTCGGGGGCATATTAGATATTATCCATTTTTCTTTTTACACGATGTTTGACTTGGTTGCAAGACTGCAATTGCAGTTTATTTATAATAGCAAAAATATGAGGCTGGGGATCCTGGTAATATAGGCATGGATGCGAGGTTCTTTCCTTGCAGTTGTCTTGTATTCATAAGGGACCACTTATGAATAAGTCCTCATCTAATTGGCGGTTAGGTATACATGCACGTTGTGGCAAACATACTTTTTATGCCTGATATTTAAGCTTGCTCGTGCAAAACTCTAATTATCGGTTAGCGTAACGAGTACATGCTGGTTAGTGTTGTATCATTTCTTGTGATCTAATTATCCTATATTGATCCTCTGACACTAATACTTATCAATTTGATTAATATGTGGGTTTTGATTAATATATATGCTGGTTGTGTTGAATCATATTTTGCTCTCTAAATTGTTCTGTTTTCTCTCGTGAACTCCAAATTATGAGTTTGTTTGTTGACTAGTTGTGTGATGAATTATACCTTCTTGTCCAATTAGCTCATTCTGCTCTCAATAAACCTCTAAGTTTCAGTTTGTTTGATGAAATATATTCAACATATGTGCTGAATCATATCTTGTTGTTTAGTTTTGTGTTCTCGTAAACCTCCAATACTATTTTGATGGAAGGATACATCGTATACTGCTGAACCGTATCTTGCTATTCAGTTCAGTTGGCTCTCTTAAACATCTATTTTTCAGTCAGTATGATGAAAATATCTACTGGCTATGTTATTAATTATAGTTTGCTATCTGTTTATTTCATTTTGCTCTTCTAAAAGGCTTCTAAAGTTCAAGCTTTCAGTAAGGTTAATGAATATATGCGTTATAATGTGCCCGGTCAGTTCATTTTGCTAGTATGATTAGATGGGTGGCTCATCTTCTGTTTGCTGCATCTGCCATGCATGTGTTGAGACATTGTGTGGCTGTATTAAGTATATTAGTTTCATATTAGATATATATTAGATTCCAAACATGTGTATAATTTCAGGGTTTCTTTCATATGATAGCTTAGCTTTTGGATGGGGTGTGAGCAAATGTTAGAGAATGGGGATGATTAAAGCAAGTTGGAAAGAAATAAGAGCGGAAAAAAGGAAAAAAAATTTAAAAATGAAATAATCAGCGTTCTCATGGTGCTTTAGGTCAGAAATATTTTAAGGTAATTTCGTAGTCAGAAAAATTTGTTGAAAAAAATTAAATTAGAAAATACACAATTGCACAAAAGAAAATAAAATGTGTAGTTAGAGGATCCTGACACCCTCCTCAAGTTCATATGAAAAAAATCTAAATCAAACTAATATATCTAAAGATTGAGTCCAACTAATTTCTTGCCAAACGAGATTTTGCGCGAAATAGTGAGTAATCAAAATTGCGTCTCGACAAAACATCGACCAAAGTCCAGTTGATCATCCCTTGCCCTCTAAGACGTGCTTTGTCTTCAAGGTGCGGAACTAATAGATGGGGCCAACTAATAAATTCTTGTGTCTTGGTTCCTGTATTGCATGAATGTTGAATTATACAAGTAACTAGATACCCTCGGAAGGCTTATTCTGATTATCTGTGAGCGTTGGGTATTATACATTACAAATAGCCGGCAATTATGGTTTTTTGTGATATGGATTATTTTTCCAATTTGAATTTAAAATAAAAATTAAATTCAAAACTTTAAATAAAAATTAACAATTAAAAATATAAATTTTAAATTGTAATTAAATGTTAAAAAGTTAAATTCAATTGACTACTAAATTAGAAGTCCATAATCTAGTATATTTATACTATAGATGTACTAAAGATGTTAGATTTGCATTTTTGGCTAAACTTGTTTTGTAAGGATCCAATATTATTATAGACAAATTTTGGCACAAGATATAACGAACATAGTGGATAAATGCATAAAAATTTATGTAGATGGCTTCAACATGCGAGATGGAAACATCATAAAGATAAGTTTCTTTGTTTAAGTGGAATATTCCTCCAGCGGGTGGAGTTGATAATTAACATTACTCAAAGCAATGAGAATAGACTATATTGCATTTAATTTGAAGAGTTGCCAAGTGGAAGAGTAGGTTCTTTTTTAGGTGACTATAACCAGAAGTTTTGTTTGTTAATAAAGGTGTGGTTTGATTGAGTATTCTCTCATAGAGGACAATGACTTTTAAAAACATAGTTATTTGATTTGGGGATAGTAATAATTTCGGTTTGGAGGGTGAGGATTTGATCTTGTGGTATTAGTAGGGTCTCTGGAGATATAGGGTCATGTGGTGTTGAGCAGTGCTATTTGTAGTACTAACTGCTTTCTTGTTAAACCCCCCCTCATTTCTTGTTAAAACTCTCCAAAGCGTATTTTCTGCTTTTGAATACAACTTCCAAGCATAGCAAGTGTTCCAAACTTTTTCATTAGTCAAATATTTTATCATAGGTTGCTGCTGCTGAAGGTCAAAGTAGAAGCTAGGCCAAATGGTCATTAGTCGGGCGGGGCCTTGTACTATCCCAAAAACAAGCCGCACAATTTTATTTCTCAATGATATTTACTCCAAATTTAGCCCGCATAGTGTGTATAATAATAATAATAATAATAATAATATGCTACTTGTTGCTTTGAAATCAAGTTGGGAAAATATGTATGCACAAATTTCACTACAAGTATTTTTCCTATCAAAAGAAAAAATAGAAAAAAATGGTCCTAGATTATTCAATTCTACTGTCAACCGTCTGTCCTGTTCCTAAAAATAATTGAATTGCTTTCTGTCTTTATCTTTAGAAAGAAAATGGTGAATTTGTAGTTTTTCTTGATTTTGTATATATAATTTTATCAACTGTATAAAAATTCTAACAAATGACATATAATTCTAACAACAAATAAAAATTATATCTATACAATCCTAACAATTTCAATACTCTACGTATAATTCTAATAACCTAAAAAAAAAATTCTTAACAATCTATGTAAAAAAATTATAAACAATTACAGACAGTAAACAGTTTATCGTCTTATATTGAATTGACAAGAAACGAATTTGTTTCTGTATAAAATTTTGGAAACCACATTTGATCAGTAAAAAATTATTTTTTTAAACAGTTTATCGTCTTATATTGAATTGACAAGAAACGAATTTGTTTCTGTATAAAATTTTGGAAACCACATTTGATCAGTAAAAAATTATTTTTTTAAAAAAAATTATTGGCCGGGGCGGTGCGTTTGGCTTTATTATCGACAATAAGAAAGGGTATGGAAGATTGAGGAAGTAGTAGGAAGAGGGGAGGGGAATGGCGCGATTCCAGGAGACGTGGGACGGCGTTCTCCCTGGGCCCCCCAGCCGCAGCAACGGCGGCTGCGTCGACTCCAGCCACGGAGGGCTCCTGGCTTACGGCGCAGGCAGCAGCGTCGTCGTGGCGGATCCACGTTCGATGCAGCTGGTGTCGGTGCTCCCCATGCCCGCCCCCTCGTCGTCCTCCTCCACCGTAGCCGCCTCCGCCGCCGCCCACGCCCTCGCGCCCTTCGTCACATCGGTCCGCTGGACCCCGCAGTCCTTCTCCCACGACCTCTCCGCCCACGACGAGCCCTCCAACTCCCCCCTCCGCCTCGCCGTGGGCGATCGCCAGGGACGCATCGCCATCTGGGACCTGCGATCGCGCCAGATCCTCCTGTGGCTCGACCTCGACTCCTTCTCCGACGGCTCCAGTACTAGTCGATCCCGGCTCGGCATACAGGATATGTGCTGGATCCGATCCGACTCCTGGCTCCTCGCCTCCATCCACGGGCCCTGCCTCCTCCTCCTCTGGGACGCCGCTTCCGGCCGTTGCCTCTGGAAGTACGACGCCGCTCCCGAGTACCTCTCCTGCCTCCGCCGCGACCCCTTCGATTCCCGCCACTTTTGCACTCTCGGCCTCCGCGGCTTCCTCCTTTCTGCCATCGTCCTCGGCATCCCCGACGGCGAAGCCGACGTCTCCTTGCAGGAGCATCAGATCGCCGGGATCGGTGATGCCTCCGAGCTCCAGAAGCTCGACAAGGATGCATCAGCTTCCTCTCCAGCCCTCGCCACGTTCCCGCTCTTCTTTGCGAGGTTGTGCTTCTCGCCCCGCTGGAGGCACATCCTCGTGATCACTTTCCCAAAGGAGCTCATTGTCTTCGACCTTCAGTATGGAACAGCTCTCTCTTCCACCGCTTTGCCCCGTGGCTGCGGTAAGTTCCTGGATTTGATGCCTGACCCGGACTTTGATCTGCTCTATTGCGCTCATCTTGATGGGAAACTAAGCATCTGGAAGCGCAAGGAGTAAGGCCATCCCCTCGCTGAACTTATCTTTCCAATGAGTGTCTTCTCCTTATCTTCATTATTCTTATGATAAGTTTTATGTCCTACAATTCTACCACCGTCGATGCGAACGGTCTTTTTTTCAATAATTTTGAACATTAAGGAACACTTGCAGCTAACTCCATTCTCTAACGAGAAAGGGTTGTCCAACAAGACACGGTTTAAGCGTCTGCAATTTTTTCCTTTTTTTTTCCTTTTTTTGTGTGTGTGTGTGTGTGTGTGATAGTCCCGAACTAGATGAGTTGACAGATGAATCAATTAGGTTTTCATTCGACAAGTTTATTTGAATTAGAAATTTCATGCCTTAATTGAATTTCTCAATAGGGCAATTCTAATTGTTTCTAATTGCTACAACTTGAGTACGTTTTATATGTACAGGAGGCAGGAGCTGAATAATACTTGTTTGTCATATTTCTTAAAGTACGCTTTTTTTGCCATTGCATTAAATGGCCATAGCCTTATCAGTGGACTTTTTTTAACAATAACCTATAAAAAATTTTAATTTGCCAAATAACCCTTTTAAAATTTTATTTGGCAAAGTAACCCTCTTTCTGCCAACTCAGTGCCATGTTGGAAAAATGAGGAACACGGTGAATCGTTACCGCCTTTGGAAAGCGGTGAATGATTCGCCGTTTATTATTAGAATTTTTATTTGATGGTTAAAATTGTATGGATAGATTGTTAGGATATTTTAGGTTGTTAGGATTATATGTGATTTGTTGAAATCTTTATGTGGTTGTTAAAATTATATATGAGAAATAGAAAGAAACGGTAAATCATTCACCCTTTTCTTCTTTAAGGGAAAGACCGTGGATCATTTACCGTCTTTAAAAAATAAGAAAAAGACAGTGAATGATTCACCATCTTCTAAGTTGCATTAAAGGCGGTAAATGATTGACCGTTTTTCAATTATTTTTCCAACCCAGTGCCGTGTGGGACAAAATAAGGTTATTTTGGCCAAATAATTTTTTTACAAGATTATTTGGCCAATTACAAATTTTTAAAGGGTTAAAATGAAAAAAGTCCATTATCACTTATCAGCTCATTCAATTTTCCTTAATTTCTGCTTCACTGATTTACTTTATTCTTGTGCTATCTAAAGGCAAAATTAATGTTGCTCCATTATGCTTGAGGTTTATACTTTGTATACGCCTCGTGTACTTCCCTTTACATGGGATAAAGCCTATCTTTTCACTTTGCTACGCGTTGAAGTGATGCTATAAATATTCAAAACATGATTTAAAACTAGAAATGTTGCTTTTTCTGATGTATTGGCCACTTAAATCTACTTATGGTTGTAGAGAAGAACAGGTGCACGTGCTGTGCACAATTGAAGAGCTGATGCCCTCAATTGGTACCGCTGTTCCATCTCCAGCTGTTCTTGCTGTCGCTCTTTGCCTGTCAGATTCTACTAGTCAAAATGTCAAGAAGCTCTTCATGGACCTATCAGATAGACAATCTTCGGTTGATGATGTTGCACACAAAAATCATAGTAGATATATGGATATATTTTCTAGTACATACTTCATCTCCATTTCTGATGATGGCAAGATCTGGCACTGGCTTTTGACTTCTGGCACGGAGAGATTCTCTCAGAGAGCTTCATTCAATGTATACAGGTCTACTCAGGTCGGTGAAGAATCGAGTTCACATACACATATTGGACCAGCAGGTGATGCTTTATCTACAGTTCCGCTGAATCGATCGAAAGAATTAGAGCTTATCAACAATAGCAATCCTCATTTTACGAACTCAAGTTCCAATGGAGGGGATTTGTCCATGAAGGTTGATGTAGTCCTTTTTGATCTTCCCCTTATGTTTGTAGATTATCATTAACAAAACCTTGCCTACATTTTTCAGTCCTGTGTTTGTAGAAGTATATGTCACCCTAAAATCCTCTCTTATTACTCTCATTGTTTTAGTCGGCACCAATATGGTTACTACTTTTGCTTGGCATCTGAACTTAACCATCTATCAGTATACAACCACATGAAGTAAAGGAAAATGTATTAGTCAAATTATCCATGCTTGTTGTGATCTCTACTTTTGTGTTTGTCGGTCTGTGCATTCTTCTGTTGCTTTGTGGCTTGGACAGCTGTTTATCAACCTGAAATCTGTCATTTAAATTATTTGGTCAGAATATCTAATATGCCTTGTCAAATATTCATGTCTGATGCAAGATCTGCTGGTTGCTGGTTGAGACTTGGAAGGGTTGGAAAGTTTACCTTTCATGATGTGTAAAAGAGAAGACAATACAGACAAAATATCCCAAACGACAAAACTACAGAAAATAGAGTGTGTCTGCCAAATCCCATTGGTAACCTGCTGCTTTACAAGTTTAACAGCATATGCCTTGCCTTTCCTAAAATTAGAAATCTATAAGGGATTAGCCAAGGTAAACTTCTTCTAACTATGAAGAATGAAGAAGTAATCAATAATTTATGGACATTGTTTTTATATGCAATTTTGCTCATTCAGAAATTTATAAATGAGTGAACTGAAGAAATTGGTAGCAAACACTTCATTGTTTGAACCAACTTTTCGAGAAGCTGGATTATGTAAGTCTCATAAACTCTGTTCCTGGGTTGATCTAATAAAATAACCATGCATTGATTTTCCTTTATTTCAAATTTGAGATTTCCAAAGAGGATGATCAAATCCAGATCATTGATATTTCCAAGGGGTGGGTGTGGCACTTACAGCTCAAAGTAACTTGTATTTAAGAACCACAATGCTGTTAAAGCTGTTTCTGAGCTGATAAATCATAGGAGGATTTGTAGATTTGGCAATTGAAACTGCACATGATATGGATGTTTTTCTATGTTTGTCTCCAGGGATCGATATGTATAGGCGAAAGTAAACTATTTTAGTCTCACTCTATTACATGCCTAATGTACGAAGTTTACTCTATGTGGCACAGTCTACACCTATTCTGGCAGCAGCTGCTTTGTTGAAACTGCACGGCTTACGAAGATTGGCAAATACCTGCTATTGCAAGTTATCACTGTGCATTATTGCTTACCATAACGTTAAAGATTAGCAATCTTTTCTCACTGCTTCTGTTCTTTTTCCTTGCCATTGCTGCAGTTTTTTTTATAAATTTCTGTTTTGTCGTCTTTTCTGCTTCCCCTGGTTGGTAAGTTGGTATAATGTGTCGTCTTTTCTGCTTCCCCTGGTTGGTAAGTTGGTATAATGTTTACAGATTAGCTTGATTGGCCAGCTTCATCTTCTTTCTTCTACGGTGACCACTCTTGCTGTACCATCTCCATCTTTACTTGCTACTTTGGCCCGTAAGTTCCTTCATCTTATGCTTTCTTATCCACTTGTCCTTGCATTTAATTTTCCTCTGTGACAATTTAGAATTCTGGTAATATGGACTGACTGATCTCCAATCTGAAGGTGGCGGCAACAATCCTGCTCCAGCTGTTCCCCTCGTTGCCTTAGGAACTCAGAGTGGTGCTATTGACGTTGTAGATGTTTCAGCTAGTGCTGTCACGGCAAGCTTTTCTGTTCACAACAATGCCATTAGAGGATTAAGCAATAATCCTTGATTTTATCCTTAATAAAAGGATAAGTCCCCTGATATTGAAGTAGAGATTTCAAGCGATACTTGTTAAGTAATTGGGTTTGTGATAATTTGTAAAATACATATGCTTGGGACAAGGAGGATAAGTCATAATACATTTTTGTACTATTACTAATATTAGTATTCGAAAACAACTTTTTTATAGTGGAAACAGCATTTTCAATCTTCTAACGCAAAAATAAAATTTTATGTTAGATGTGCTTCAAAATTTATTTATCGAGTTCGATTTTGTTCCCCTGATTCGCTGAAAGCTTCGCGGTGCGACAAATTTTGATAAAATAATTTGCGAAGAAAAAGTAGATGTCTATGGTGGAAGCGAAGGGCTCGGGCCGATAGAAAAGTGCAACAGGCCAAAAAACGAAAAAGAAGTTTTTTTTTTGGGGGGGTGGGGGTGGGCGGTCGGGGGGTTCTACCTGAGATGCTTCGGGTACCCAAAAAGAAAAAAGGAAAAAAAAAGCAAAAAGCAAAAAAAAGAAAAAAAAGCCCACGGCATGGCACAGTGCTGCAGTACCCTCGCGGGTATCACGCTGTCTCGTGCGATACCCGAGAGACCCGCGAGGGTACCGCGGCACGGCGGGGGGGGGGGGGGGTGCGAGACCCCCGCCCCGTGCCGTACACGGGGCGGCACTTTAATCCCTGTTTTAGACCTATTTTGTTGGTTTCTGAGCATAAACATCTTTGGTATGGAGGGTAATTGCATACTTTGTTATCTGCAATCATTCCTTTTCTGTGAAAGTGCATTATCATTCTAATTGGTTTATTCTAATGATGAATAAGTTGATGAGATCAGGTAAATGATAAAGGAGGTGGTTACACTAACAGACTTGTGATAACCTGCCTTAGAAGTGGACTGAATCGTTCTTTTCGGGTTCTTCAAAAGCCTGAACGTGCACCAATAAGAGCTTTGAGGGCTTCTTCATCAGGACGGTTGGTTTTGGCCTGAAATCTAGACTTCATTATTTTTTACTTTGAATAACTTGTGAAGTTCTTTGTTCCTTTTATTATATTTTCTGGTATAGTCCAATCCCTGCTTGTATTTATTCCATTGCGTGCACACTGAAGGAAAACTTATGTCGGTGGATTCTTTGAACTGTGCAGTAGAAACTTGTATTGTTATGATCATTGGTTTACTTTTCGTTCTGTCTTATTAGCATGTCAATAGTTGCAATCTTTCTTGTCTAAGATGGTGCTTGCAGTTTCTTTTTTAAAATTTTTTGGGTTGGTTTTACATTGCTTTTGGCGAAAATTAGTAAAGAATACACATTGTGGGTAGAAGGCTAGACCTCGTTTATTTTTCAGCCTACTAGGTTTACTATCGGTTGTGCAGGTAAAGCATTATTTCCAAACATGTTAATTTAAGTTATTACATATTACTAGTGTAGGAAACAACTACTAGCATCAGTGTTTCTTAACATTATGTAGTTAGCAGAATGCTCACTAATTTTTTCATATAGTCAGCTGCTTTATCAATTAAAGCATGCAGCCATGAGGTTGCAAAGCCGAAGTTTCTTACCTCTTCATTGAGTAATAGCCCCTTGAAAACCTTATTAATCAGGAAAATGAATTGACATTTGGCTTTAAGGTACTAGTTTTCTTTACAATAAGCGTATACCTATTAATTTAACCTTTGTACCTGCTAAGTATTGAAAATAATAAGGTAGATAATTTCACGTTATTCGGTTAGTATGTATCAAGGAATCAGTATCGAGTGTATCCAGACATATTAATTATGCCATGCTGTGCCTATGACTTGTAGTCGCATGACACAAGTGGTATTGGGCATCTCACCATCCCTCAAACTGGTTGGGTGTTCTAAGGAGAAATTCCAGTATGCTTTGTGTGTTGCGACGCATACTGAATATGTGCTAAAATGCCACGTTTTTCCTTTTCTGTTTTCTTTCCTTCCGTCCCCTCTCCCTCTATCTTCACCTCTTTCCTCATACCTCTCACAAGTCACAACAGCCGTAGAAGAGTAAAATAAAGAAAGAGGAGGAAGAACTCTCTCTCCCTTGACGATTTAGGGTTTTCCCAAGTTTTGTTATTATTTTCTGAAAATACAAGAGTAAAGATTAAATTAAATAAGGGATGTGTAGATCCACTTGATCTACTCATCACATGCTCCCTCTATCATTGTGCAATTTATATGGATCTTATTATTGCTATACTCTATTTTGTACTTATTATGAATTTCGTAATGGTTTTATAGACTTCATACATAGAGTTTTATGTATCAACTAAGTATATTACCTACCACTGCCAATAGGTCGGAGAGCCAATAATACAGTCAAGAATCATATTTACTATTGAAATAAACCCTTACAAGACCTTTAAACCAAAAAAAACCATAATAGGACCTTGCTAAACTGTACCTGTGCATGCCAGTTGAAGGCTTTCCATGCCTACCTTCATGCCATCGTACGAATGGCACAGCACTCTGCCCATGTCTATTGTGCTTCTGATGCTCATTATGCGGCCATGCCTTGGAACTTTAGTCCTTTGATATCTTCGGCATTAGTTTTTTGCACACTTTTTTCATTGTTCAATTAATTAAAAACTTGCTTTAGATGTTTAAATATCTATTTTGTTAAATAGCCAGTAAGTTTTGATAGAATTAATGGCTAAAGCTAATTCCAATCAAGTTGTCGAGTAATAGCTAATGTTATGCAGCCACTTATGAAGATTGCTTTGTATATCATGTGTATAGAATAAAAAGATGTACTTCCTATTAATTTTTTTTTCTTTTCGATAAATTTTATGCAATCCTGGCACTGGTAGATGGAATTCATTTCTTCTAGTAGTCTTTTGTAATGAAATGCAAGTCTTATATTTATAATATTTGTAAACTATGTTCTAGGTTGGAAATTCAGTATTTCCTTTTCAGTTGCATGCGGTGACTTCAGTATATGAGGGGAAAAAAAAAATTCATGCATAATTATTATTCCCATTATATACTATAATAAAGAAAAAAGGTCATCCTACTTAGTGAACCTCTTTGAATATGGTAGTCCTCTTAAGACTACTCTTACTACAAGGTTTTAGACTTTATTGAACTGCTTTGATGGTAATAATCTTATTCCTTTGCTCTGTTTCAAGGGCATTTAGAACACATAACAATTTTATGATTTAAGTAACTGCTCTGCCATCAAATAAGAATTACAGGCAGGACTCTTTTTGAGGCTTTATGAACATAATAGACTTATGTTCTTTTAGTTGGCTTCATTGAAGTGATTCTTATTAGGTGTCTTTTCCACAATTTTGGGACAAATCAAGAAATTTTGATTTTTTTTTTTTGAATGACTAAATCCTTGTTGCAGGTACCTTCTTATTATGTTTCGCGATGCTCCAGTGGAGGTGTGGGCAATGACAAAGAATCCCATAATGGTTTGTATAAAATCTTATTTATAAGCTTGAATATTAGATGGCCTTCATGAAATTTGTATATTTTCTAGTTTAGTGACAGGAAGATCTTGTTTGTCAAGTAAAATAGTATTCTTGGGGACATTTACTAACAAGTAAATGCTCTAGCTATCATGTTTTTATAAGAATTAATCAATATAAGCTTTGTAACCATAACTTAGAGCATTAGTCAGGCATATTATTTTGGCAATTGGCATTATGATTATGCTTCTTCTCTTGACTTCTCATATTGGTGCTGTTCTTTTCTTTCGTCATAAGTTTATGTGATTTGTTACTTATTTAGACATTGCATCTTAGATTCAGTATCATCTCACCAGAGTGGCAGCATGGGGGTTGAAGTGAGGTTATTTAGGTCAGGCCTTTATTTCAGCACTTTTGAGGAAGTGGCTACTCTTAAACTTGAACCTATGGTTGAAAAGATTGAGATTAGTAGTAGTGAACCAAGAAAGGACCCCTATATGTCGCTTAATGTATCAGCGCAGTGCAGTTTTTATGAGCAAATGAAAGTTCTCTAGAGTTATTCGCCCTGAGATCTAATTGAACTATATCCATAACAATAGATGTACCAGACAATATCATGACGCGGATATGCCTTGCTTACTCATGTAGCTTAGGTCCTTGGCTCTTCCATTTACGGTATTAGAATGGACGCTTCCAGCTGCACCCCGACCTATTCAGAACGGACCTTCTAGACAATCTTCATTGACCAAGGAGCAGTCTTCAGGTCCAAATTCAACTGCAAGCGCATCTTCAGCAGGTTCTAGTAAGAAATAATGTTCTCAGTCTAATATCTTTCCATCTACATTTTGTTAGAACTTTCATGATTTTTGATGAAAGGTAATATATATGCACTTTCTTGTGGTCATAATTTATCTTGTGGAATATTGCTTTGCAGAGATGACAAGCTCCGAGAACTCTTCGGATGATACTTCTGAAAGTTTTGCTTTTGCATTAGTCAATGGTGCTCTTGGTGTATTTGAAGTACATGGACGAAGAATACGGGATTTTAGGTACTGGAGTATTAGCCTTTGAAAAGTTAGTCTTGCAATGGACATTGACATTAAGTACATTTTTATAGTTCATAGAGAGCAAAATCCATGTGCCTTTTCACTGAATTGTTTGGCATAAAGTTAAGACAATTTGAAAATTTCTTGAATTACATATTTGTGACATTTGAGGAAGACTCCCATATATTGTTTGGGTGCAATATATGAACAGTTTGCTATATTAACTCTGCAGCTAGATAAATAGCTTTCAGTTCCGGCCATTTACTATTAGACTTTAATTATAGAACACTACATAATCATCATTATGCTTTTCAATTTATATTGTAATGATGCCCATTCACTTACATTCATCATGATGCTTTTCAATTTATATTGTAATGATGCCCATTGACTTACATTCATCATATGTAACTAAAGCCATTTTAACCACTCGTCACTAAATTTCCATGCTTTATTTGAGGACCTTGCTCTCTCAGGAGGTAATTTAAATGGCCATTTCAGAGGTTACAGTAACATGCAAATGTTGATTTACTTGTCCATGAATGTCGTGGAAGTTGGATGGAAATGAGGATTGCCGGTGCCACCCCGTATTGACAATTTTTTTTGTGCTTTTTTTTTTACGGAAAAGTTTTATGAAGGTTTTTTTTTCATACTTAAAATATGTAGAACTAATAAGTTTACTTACATTTGGAGCAATTAGTAAGCTCCATTGCATAATAAGAAAAACTTTTAAGGAAAAAAATACAGATAATTTGTATTTTTTCCTACAAATTTGTTTTCATTTATGATTTTGTTTTGGTTTCATGTGTATAATTTCATTATATATATATATGTGTGTGTGTGTGTGTGTATGTATGTATGTATGTATATATATACATAGAATTGGGTTGGAATACTTTTAATAGTACCAAGTCATTGGTGTTTGTGGGTTTTCGGCCCTTGGACGAAGGGTTGTGTGGTTGGGATTATAGTGGTCATCCTAGGGTTTAGTGGTGGTTGGTGGAGTAGCATAATCCAAGAGGTAGAGTAGTCAAAGGGGTAGATCTAATGGTGGAAAAGTTGGTAGCACCAAGTGCTCAGTGCTATTGGAAGCACCTCAGCCGGACTATATATATATATATATATATATATATATATATATATATATATATATATATATATATATATATATATATATATATATATATATATATATATATATATATATATATTATATATATTATATATATTTATATTATGAAATTATATATGTATATGTTTATGACTCTATTTCTACTAAATAGTGTGAGATATAATATATAAACCATGTTTAAAATCATTAGAGATATTTAAACACTCTAAAAAATTTATTTTCCCTTGATAATATAATAAAAAAAATCCATGCAAATGCACTTTTCGCAGAGGCATGCCACTAGCACGGGGGGACATGCCGACATTGGCACGCCCTGTGCCACTATGCAGTGCCATGCCGTGCCGCTTACATAGGGACAAGGGCTGTGCCAATGGCACGGCAATCCTTGGATGGAAATAGCCAAAATATATTTGCATTTTATAGTAAGTGAGAACTAAATTGCATTCATGATTCATTGATCTGGTTGCAATATTGAAAGTGCTTGTGATTATACGTTTTGTCCTTCGTTCTAGAGAAGCGTATATTGCAGTTGTTAGTGGCTCCTATCTTCCTGCAAGTTTCACAGAGCAAAGCTTAATTGGAAAAGCTTTGTTATAGACTTCTTTTTGTACTTCTGCTGTTTCTTTGTGTGAAGGATAGTCTTTTATGTGAGAAATCATGGAATTACACTAAGAGAGGGGGGAAAGTTACTAAATAAAAAATATGAGTTTATGTTGCAGCTTGATGTGATTGACCGTGCTGTTCTTTAAAGTTTGTGTTAGTTTTATCCTGTTGATGAATTTTCTTGTCCTAGTGATGGTAGCTGATTCAGTGATTCTATATGGTCCCATATTGGAAGATTTTGGGGAAAGTGGATGACTTTATTATGCAGCAAGCATAATTGTGTTGGTAACTTGGCTTTGATATTTTCATCGCATAGTTGAAGGCTCATTCTTGTTCTATCATTAACCACATTGTTAGTGTTACCCTTGGTCTCATGGGGCTAATAGAACCGACAGCGGAGGCAATATTGTGGAAAGTAGGACTTGTTTGAACGTAGATGCACCGACCTGACAAACAGGGTTTATTCACCCTTATAGTCCCGTATAGGGTATTGTGGGAAATTGGATGGCTATATGAAGGGCTACAAACTAGTGTAAGTAACTTTGGGTTGCTTGTTTAGGTATTTCTGGCAATGTGGTTACTGGCTTATTCTTTCAAGCCACTGATGTTAGTGGCTAGTTGGGTTTGACAGATTTCAGCATATTTTGTAGTTTGTAAGTTGTATTAAAGCTATTACCAAGCATTGCCCCTTCATTGCTTGTTATTTTAATTCCGAACAAAGAATCAAGAAGCATTGTTGCTTGCAATCATCTCTTCGTTGTCTGTTACTTTGTAATGTCTGTTTCTGCCACGCATGGCCCTGTCCTTGTCTCTGGCTGTATCTTTTCAAAAATTTTGAAGAAAGAACCATCTCTTCCTTCTTGTACTAACAGTAAAAGCTGGCTTGTTAATGCTCTACTGGGCTACTATTTTTTATTTTTTCCCCTTTAGGTATTCTTATCTTAGATTATACTTGTAATTCAACAGATTTTTCTCTATAGTGAAGCTTTGACGACTCATTATTATCTTTCAGACCAAAGTGGCCTTCTTCTTCATTTGCTTCTTCGGACGGGTTGATTACAGCTATGGCATATCGCCTGCCTCATGTAGTATGTATAGTGTTTTTCATAAATATCTTCACCAGATAATTCTCTGTGGTTTTGTTTGGATAATTATTGTCAGAGTTGGAAAGATGGACGACACGCTCCTGAATTTGGATTTTTTTTCAGGTAATGGGGGACAGATTAGGCAACATACGCTGGTGGGATGTAACAACAGGTCTTTCTTCATCATTTAATACACACAGGGAGGGAATCAGGAGGATAAAGTTCTCTCCCGTTGTATCCGGAGATAGAAGCAGAGGGCGCATTGCTGTACTCTTTTATGACAACACGTTTTCAATATTTGATCTTGTAAGTAGAAAAGAAGCTGCTTCAGAAAAAAAAAAAATTTTAATTCCTTCTTGGTAGCGAGAATATACCATATTTTTTACTTGATTTTAGGATTTGTGATTGAGGATGATGTGATTTACTCTATCAGAACAAAAATACGGAGCATTTGCTGTGTGAAGTTGTCATTATTCCATGTCTTTTGGCCTCTTGATTTCTCTTGATTTTTGAAATGTTGAAAATTGTAAGTGCTGAAACCATGAAGTAACTAAGCTCCAAAATTCAGGATGGATGTAATTCAAAGCAATTTTCTAGACCTTATCAATATAATTTATGTTACCGGATTCAAGATTTAAGTGAGCTTGGTATTTAAAAATTTTCAATCCCACATAATGGAGCTATTATATTTTGTACTGAGTCTAAGAGTACGATAATTTTCAGGATACATCAGATCCGTTGGCAAATGCACTTCTGCAGCCTCAATCCCCTGGAACCCTTGTTCTAGAACTTGATTGGTTGCCGATGCGAACAAACAAAAATGAACCACTGGTGCTATGCATTGCTGGAGCTGATAGCAGCTTTCGACTTATAGAGGTTAACATGTACGTTTTTCCCGGTCGTACTGTTTATATTGACCATCAGCTCAATTTTTATATTTTCTACTTCCATTTAGGTGATCTACAAATTTAGCCCTTGAAGTTTGATGCTGATATCTACATGTCCTCAATGATTTAGTTGTAAGATGTCAGAATCTTTATATAACATAACCACCAAACCTTGGTCTACCGTTTAGTATATTAAGTATGTACATGGAGTTGCCTCATATGCTCAAAGTTAGAGCAAAAGGAGCAGAGAAATTCCCATCTTTGCTTGCCGCTGAATTTGTCAAAAATTTGACCTTATTTCTGTTAGTATACGTCTAAAATTAAGAGAGAAGAATGCTTTCTTTTGGGATTAGTAATGGGGTAAATTACCCATTAAAATTGTTTCCTGACAGCTAAGTCGAGAGAGAGGGTTTTTCGATGATGCTGTTGGTATAGTGAATTCCAGAAAATTTGCTCACCTAGCGAATGCAAGAACAGTTCAGTGATGGTTCTTCTAGGCTCAAGATCATGGGATAGATAGTGGTTGAGAGACTGGTGACAACGAAGGAAAAGATGGTGGTGATGGTGGTGTGTAGGAAATGAGACGAGATGGAGGGGAATTTGCTAAGCCAAAAAAGAAGAAGAGGGTGGGGACGAGTATTGGGTAAAGGTTGTTATTGCGCACTTTGAAAAGCATAAACTTGGGTGTAAAAGAGGAGGGAGAAAGTGGAGACAAAGAAACTGAATCAAAATTTGGGTTAATTGCAAATTTAGTCATGGAAGTTTAAACTTCAAACCCAGGTTTCATTACATACTCACAAAAGGGGCACCAAAATGTCTGCTTAAGCCCGATATGTTAGCCAACGTTAACGATGTTAATGAGTACTTACATTTTCTCATTTCAATTGATAAATTGATAAAAAGATGCAGTTGTTGTGCTCTACCTGCAACATTGTTAAGATAGAAACTCCGGATCTAATTCTCACATTGGTAAATTGATGCAGCAAAGGTGTCGTATGTGCTGAGAATTTTTCTTTCTATTCAATATTCATTTGACTTTACTATTTTTGCCTACTGCATGATTTTACGTATTTCTCCGCTTGTTTTTTTCTACTTCCTGATCTTTAAATTCCTTTCCAAGTGGAGCTATTTCTTTCTTCCTTCAATAATCTTTATTTACCTGTGCTTTTTCTCATTCTGTTACTGATGTCAGGGCAAGTTCTGGTTATAAGGCGAGGATTTCAAAAGAGAGGTTCCGGCCAATGCCGCTATGCTTACCAATATTATTGCCAACAGCACATGCTTTGGTAAGGTTCTGCAGTCAAACAACATATTTTTTCCATTAACTTACTTGTGCTTAAGGGAATTGTTGACAAAATTGCATTGTCCAGCTTCAGGAGAACTTTCACACTATCTTTATAAGCAATGTTTTAAAAAGCAGTCCATGTAACCGCATATGTGGTTTGGACCATAAACGCACCGCATATATAATATGCGGTGCAATATGCGGTTGGACTGAATATGCGGCCCATATGCAGCCGCATATGCAGTAATATATATATATAAGGTGGTATTGAAATACAATGCTGAGTGGGGGATTGTTTGAGTAATAATTATACATATGCATATGACCATTTTCATACAAGTTTAATTAGTAATAATGCATATAAATTCAATTATCTTTATATAAATATAACCTTAGTATCTTTCTTCTTAATTTAGTAGGTATAATTCTTAATCTATCTAATAATCTGTTTATCAATATGGGTGAATAATTTTTTAGTTGTTAGATGTTATTATACTAGATTCTTTGGAAGTGCTGGCCCCTCAAATAATGTGAATGATAATAGGGAAAACTTTAAATATCCTCCATGTGGTTCGGCGCTTTCTCACTTTAATACCCTGTGGTTTAAAGTGTATCACTTTAGTACCCTACGATTTCATTTTTCTCTTTGCGTCAGCACCTCTGTTAACTCTCCGTTAAAACATATAGAAAAAAACTTCAGATACCCCATTGTGGTTTATCGAATATTCACTTTAGTATCTTGTGGTTTACGGAATTTTCACTTTAGTACCATGTGGTCTTAACTTTCTCACTGATTTAACGAAAAAATTAACGGAGAGGATAGCGAAAAGAGAAAAACGAAATCACAGGTTACTAAAGTGATACATTTTAAACCACAAGGTACTAAAGTGTGAAAGCGCTGAACCACGGGTGGTATTTGAAGTTTTCCATGATAATTTATTGAAATTTTTTTATTCTTCATAAAAGTTTAGCATACCGGTTTTTAGAATATTGATTTTTGTTTGGCATTTTGGTGATTTTGCATCCAAATTCTATTTATTTCTCTATTTAATAATTAAGAGTAAATTACTAATTGTTATTTTAGTAACTAGGTCTGTTACTTGAAATTAATTATTTTAACTTGTGAATTATGAATTGTTAGTTTAGTTATTTAGTTTTGTTAGGAAGTATTTATATCGTTTTTAATACCTATAAATATTTTATTAATATTTTAATAGATAGACCACATACGCGTCTGCGTATACACCCGCATACTGCATATGTGATATGCAGTAGGTAACTGCATGGATACTGCATACCACGTTTTAGAGCAAGGTTTAAAGTATCGCACCGTGCTGGTCGGCACAGGGCGATATGTATCGTGCCACCAATTAAGGGGCACGATACATGGCACGGGGCGATACGTATCGTGCCACCAATTAAAGGGCATGATACATTAGGGGGCGATACGTATCGTGCCACCAATTAAGGGGCACGATACATGGGGGGTCTCTCTTGTACCCCCGTTCCGCGATACCCTTTGAGTATCGCGCGAGACATCGCAATACTCAAAGGGTATCGCAGCACAGTGCCACTACGTGCCTATAAGGGCAAGCAACATTTGAAGTTTTAGCCCTTCTTCTTCTTCTTATTTTGGCTTTGGGCCTTTTTTTGGATTTTATTTTATTTTTTTTGCCCCACACACGTCCTTCTCTCTCACTCTCTTCTATCTTTTCTTTACCTCAACTCGCTCTTTCAATCTTTTCTTTTCTTCTCACTATCTCTTCCTCTCTCTTTTTTTCTTTCTATTTTTCCCTCATTTTCTTATTTTAATTTTTTCTCTAATTTTTTCTTTCAATCCCTTCTATTTCTACTTTGTTTCTACTTTGATTGCTTCGATCTTAAGAGAAAAGGGAAAGAAATAGCAAATCGAAGATGTACTTATTAGGTAAGGTAAAAACATTTATAATTTACAAAAAAAAATTCATATATTTTGAATATTTCTAAATTGTAAAGTTCTTGTTTTGAAGAAATTTGAAATTATGCAAATTTTTATTTATATTTTACAAAAACTTAAAAATAGATCTAGTTGATTAAGTCATTATGTAGTTCGATTTTTAATTATTTTTGCATAAATCTAGCATTGGGTATGAGATTTACTGTGGGTCGGGTTTGGGTCGGGTTTTCAAAAACCTGAACCCGAAACCGACAATCAAATTGAAACCCGAACCCGAACCCGAACCCGGCGGGTTTTAAAAATCCATACCCATACCCGACCGGACCAAAAACCCGAAACCCGAACCCGAACCCGAAAACCCAAACCCGAAGTAATGATTTCTCTTTACCATATTTCAAAATATATTGTAGTAAAATTAAAACTTTTCAAAAGACAATCAAATATAAGTAAATAAATAATATATATATATATATAATTTGACCGTTGGATGAAGATCCAATGGCTAAAATATTATTAGACATTTTATATATTATATAAGTAAATGAATAATATATATATAATTTATTCGGGTTCGGGTTCGGGTTCGGGTCGGGTACATACAAAATCCATACTCGTACCCATACCCGTCGGGTTTTTATTTTCTATACCCATACCCGAATCCATATCCATTTAGCTCGGGTAAACCCGCCCCGTTCGGATTCGGGTTCGGGTAATATTTCGGGTACCCATACCCATTGACATCCCTAGATTTACAATAAAACTTTTTTAACTTTGAAAATTTTATTTTTGGATTTAGAAGATGGAAAAGACTAATAAAAAAAAACTAAATTGAAGCGATTGATATTTAAATTTGCTTAATTATTCGTCATATGATTTATTGTTAAATTTTTATGGATAGATCTCACAATTTTTCTTAAAAATTTTAATAAAAAATTTCTCTTCAAATTTTTAATTAATATTTTTAAAAGATTCAAAATTAAAAGAAATTATTGGAGCAATTGTAGTGCTACTCTGGTTAATCTAGTCATCATACAGTCTCTCTTCGAATCAATATGAATGAATCTTGCAAATTCCATAAAAATTTTAAGAAAAAATAATTTTCTCTAATTTTGTATTTTATAATTTTTAAGTTTTGAAAAAAAGGTAAAATCAAAAGAATTTTGAAAGTTAATCGATTTTTTATTTTTATTCTCTATGGGTTATAGTCATATTTTACTTTACATGTATAAAAAGCCTACCACTATATTAATTGCTGAGTGTAGTAAGCTAATGCATAGCCAATATTTATAATTATTTTTCCAAATCTTTCAAAATAGCATTATAAGAGTTTATTGGAAACAAAAAAAACTTAAAAAAACGTGCCAAAGCGTATCACTAGGAGGTCATGCGTATTCATCGGCACGCAAACATGCCACGTGTTGGCATGGAGGCGTGCCTGTGCCGTACCGTGCTAGGCGACAACCGGCACGTCCCCGTGCCACGGCATTTTAATCCTTGTTTTAGAGCAATTGTTTATAAGCTGCGTAAATATTGTACATGTGATCCACTTCCATAATCTTAACATTCTACATAAAACTTTACCTCATATTGCACTATTACTGTTAGACCTTTTCATGAATGTTTTCTTCAATTCGTTTAGCTGAAACTGTTTTAGCCTGCATATTCATCTCTTAGAAAAAGATTATCTTTAGTAGATTCTAGGAATGTTTTCTTCTATTTACTTTGCATCGTTTAGCTGAAACTGTTTTATCCTGCATATATTCATCCCTCAGAAAAGGACTATCTTCAGTAAATTCTATTAATGGGTGCCTAACTGCCTATATGATTGGTCAACTTCCCGGAAGTTATCAGCTTCCTGGAATTTTACTTTCATATTTCAGTACACAGTTTCACTGACCTTCTGATCTTTCAGATTTTTCAGTTGCTTTGTTGTTGGTAAGCGACATCTCATGTTACTTAGCTGTTTCCTGTAGGCTTTGCGGATGATTTTGCAACTGGGTGTAAAGCCTTCGTGGTTCAATAATTGCAGTACAGGTATGCTGGCTGGTCACAATCTTGAGACAGATGCAACATCTGTTGGAGACCTGCGCAGCTACATGGTCGAGACAGCACTCCCTGCTGTTGGTGATCCTGTGGTACCTGAATTACTTCTGAAGGTTTTAGAACCATACCGGAAGGAGGGTATGTTAAGTGTTTCTTTGTTCGTGGGCATGCTTCTATCAGTTTGCTAATGCAACCTGGACTGATATATACTTTCTTCTGTTCTTTGAGAAGGTTGTATTCTTGATGATGAAAGGGCTAAGCTATATGCTTCTATAGTGAATAAAGGTTCTGCTGTGAGGTTTGCCTTTGCTGCTGCTATCTTTGGTGACTTTTCAGAAGAACTCTTCTGGTTACAGCTTCCTCAAGCCCTTCGCCACTCTCTGGATAAATCAACAAACAAATATCTGAAGGAGGCCTCACAATCGATTTCAGTGTCTGAAGCTGAAAGTGTCTCTATACTTAATAGGATAGCATCGCGGGAAAGATCTGTTGCAGGCAAGACAACAAAAGATACAGTGGTAATATCAATTGCATAAGATGTACTCTGGCATATTGTATTTAAATTCTTATATGGACATGTCTATCCTGCCAAACTTGACTTGTTTGTTCCTGAACAAGTCCTCCTGAAGATGGAAAGTAGTAGGCTGATTAATTATTTCCTCTGAAAGTGCGAGATTACATGCCTTCCTAGTTGCAGTTTTGTTATAGTTTCGTTTTTGTGAATAGCTGACTTGGATATAGATTATCTCTTTGCAGAATTATGGGCAACTTAATCTGATGGCCTTTAAGCAAGAAGAATTATGGGAAAATGCAAATGAGAGAATCCCTTGGCATGAAAAGCTGGATGGAGAAGAGGCAATTCAGAAACGTGTCCATGAGTAAGTGATTCACAAATTAGTCATATCTTGCTTGGTAAATGTTGTTTATCAGGTGGCTGAACTGTATAGTAATTCTCAAGTCTTGATGATATAGGAAGCAGTTTGTACCTGCACATATATACATTCCTATCAAACATTCGCAATCAGCAGATGCTGAATATTTTTACAGTAGAAGAGTCGAAGACTGATGTTTTAATTACATAAATGGTATTTTTGTATCCTGTCAATGCATATCTTGAAATACGAAAACAGTATATCCTGCTACCTGTTAATATTCGCCAACAACATTGTCCTCGAGCATCATTTCTTACTAAAAATTTACGATATCTGCTAACAAAATATGGAAGAGAAGTGGTAAATCACTCTATCCAGCGAGTAGAAAAATATAAATTTCTTTGTAAATCATGTGTAGTACAATACTGATGAATCCATAATATTGATTCATACTAGCAGAACAAAAGTATCGGCCATGTATGCAGACCGTGAAGCATCAAACTGAATTAGCAAAGTTGTGAGATAGGACACTAAGGGGGCATTTGGGTTGACTTAAGTTCAATCTAGCCAGAAGTCAAGTTTAGTGAGAGTAGAAACTTTACTTATTGCTGTTAAATGTGAAACACAACGGGAATCCGCTTCCCAGCCATTGCTTAATTCCTTGAACAATTGCCTCTTGAAAAGGTCTGAAATCCTCTTTTCTGGAAACCTGTACTCATCTGCCAGTTGCCTCGAGGCAATAAACAAATTCCTCTCATCTATGGCAAGGCAATCATGCTGAATGGCTGATGTTTCTACTCTCAGTAAACTTGACTGTTTGCTAAACTGCGCTTATGGCAATCCAAACGCCCCCTAAGCGCTTTTTCTGATGCTGCTTACTAAATTAATAGCTTTGCATGTGCTGTCTTTATACACCATTTGTTGGAGTTGAATAACTAGTCATTGAATTAAGCATATAGTTAAACAAGGCTAAACCAGTTCTCCATTGTACATGAATAACCTTACCTGATGAATGTATAATCAGATTTACATGAAAAGGATGTGTTTCACTAAGTATTTACTAATAATTATGGCATATTGTTTCCTTTTTAATCTTCCATGTCCTCCATGTCCTGAGTCATTTACAAAATACAACAAACGTATCTTATATGTAATACCATTTCTTCTTTTATCTGCTTTCTATCAGCATTAGTGTTTTTAGGAGGCAAAAGGATGCAAGTCTTAAGGCTTTTTCTCGGTCTTGTTTCCCTTTTTTTAGATTTTTTTTTCTAAACACAAATTCTATGCAATGGAGTGTGGAATTGTACGGTGGAGTGTATGTTGTCTATACATCTAACAGGTTTATTTGGCAACAAGAAACAAAAACATGATAGTATATATGTATAGAGTACATCTCCTGTACTTTCGAAAGCACGGAGGCTTCCGTACTTGTAAGTTGTTTTTGATGATAGGACATTCGATTTGACGATCAGCTCCGTTAGGCATGATTTACGCTATTAGAACTATCTAGAAATCAAATTTCATAATTTTTCGACATCATTTACCAAGTGATCAAAGGGTCTCAAAAATGACTATTTTAATAGCCGATGTGGCACGTTTTAGGTTCAACGGTATAGAACAATCCAAATGAGATGAAATTTGAATAGAAAATTCTACATACCTTCAAGAGTAAGATTAATATTTCTGATTGAAATTTAAGTCTTTTATTATTATTTTTTATGGGATTTTTATTTTCAGCCGTTCATTTTGAGACTACTTGTTCACTAGGCAAAAAATTATGAAATTTGATTTCTAGATAGTTCCAATACTGTAGATCATGTCTAACGGAACCGATCGTCGAATATGATGTCCTATCATCGAAAACAACTTACAAGCACGGAGGCCTTCGTACTTTCGAAAGCATAGGAGCCTTTCTCTCTCTCTCTCTCTCTCTCTCTATATATATATATATATATATATAGAGTCCGGCTGGGATACTATCGATAGCACCAAGGGCTTGGTGCTATCGAGTTTTCCACCGTTAGATTAAACCCTTTGATCATTTTTACCCGTTAGATTATACTATTCAACCAACCACCCACTCAACCCTAGGGGGCCCACATCATCCTAACCGCACATTTCTCAATCCAAGGGCTGGAAAACTAATAGCACCAATAGCTTGGTGCTATTGATAGTATTCCAGCCTAGTTCTATATTTCTCCTTAGGATTTTTTAAGATGTGTTTTGATATCACGCTGGGTTGTATTGCAATCTACCTACAATGAGAAGAGTAAGGAACTCCACCTGCATCCAATCACATAGAATTATTTTTACGAAAACGAAAAAAAGGGCAACAATACCAAATAATGCCACCGGCCGTCCCTAGTGCAAATGGCAAAGGGCTTGATAGTTGGTAGACGAGGTCCCAAGTTCGAAGCCTAGTTCTTCACATTTCTAGCTAACTTCATTTCTAAAATAAATAAATAAATAAATAAACGAAGCAGGTAGCTTGCTGCCTTTCTTTCAAAAAACAAAACAAAACAAAACAAAACAAACACAAACAAATAATGCCTAAAGAAACTTCTTAGTATAGTTTAGTACTGCTTTCCCAATTTCTTTCTCAAATGAGGATAACGGGTAGTTTAAACCCAATGACCGTCACATCCCAGGACATTAAGGGAGAGATGGAATGAAATTCTGTTATTTTATTGGATGGACGGAGAACTAAGAGCCTAAGACATTATCTATACCCAACTATCAGAGCCCATCAGATGAGAAATACATGATAAAAAATGTCTTTACCATTATGAAGTCCTAAAAAGGTCAATTTCTTCAGCTTGGATGATGGTGTTCATCATGCTAGACCTCTTTGATATCTATAGTTGATTGGTCTGGAGATAATGCCAACAGATACATGCATCTACTTCGTGCTTCTTCTTCTTTTTCTGTTTTCTTTTTTGTCCTTCCTCAGTTATCATGTCTGTGGAAAAGCTTGTAACTCCAATGCTTATAGACCTATGTTTTAAATTTCACTACATGTGGTTTCTAATTTCCACAATCTGCTTTTTTTTAGGCTCGTCTCTGTAGGAGACTTAGAGGCTGCAGTGTCCTTGCTGCTCTCGACGCCTCCAGAAGGATCTCATTTTTATCCCAATGCTCTACGAGCAGTAGTACTGTCCTCTGCTGTGTCACAATCTTTACATGAACTTGCAGTGAAGGTTAGTGGCTGTGTGATGTTACTTCTATTTTTTCAGTTCTCTTAATCAAAATTATGTAGGAACAATAATTTCTGCCATGCTGAATTGATCGCTGCTCTACAGGTCATTACAAATTTTGCAAGAAATTATATCTTCTTAGGCAAAGTTCTTAGTGAAAATAAGCCTCTTCATAATAGAAATGAATTAGCTTGTTTAATTGCAATATTGTCTAGGTTGTTGCTGCCAATATGGTCAGAACAGATAAGAGTCTCTCCGGGACGCATCTACTTTGTGCTGTGGGAAGGTATCAAGAAGCATGTTCTCAGGTTAGATTTCATAACAGTGGATACAGCTATGCAATTATCATCATGATTGGATAGCTAGTCAGATGTCTGAGATATTAAAACTTGCCTACATGACTTCCAGCAATTTAGTTCTACGGGCAGTATTTTATTTCATAATTTCTATATTAAAATAACAAGTTGTTCACTTTGCTTAATATAAATTACAATTCATTCCGTTGAAAGTCGGATTCAGTTTTTTAAGTACGGTGAATCGTTAATGCTTTAGGAAAACTTGATTCTTTTTGTTTCACTTGGGATTTTTTTTTTAATTGAGAGTATAAACACCAATTAGAGAGACTTAAAGGTCTTATACTCTGCAGTGAGGCCCATTCTGGATAATTAAATTTACCATGCATTAAGAAAACTTGCACTTTGTATATTTTGACCTCCAAAGTCAACCATAAAAAAAGAAAGAAAAATCCCAAAATTTGATAAAATCTAGATCGAATTACAAGCAGCCAAACACCCCATATTTGATATGAATTTTTATTCTTTCCTATATTAATTCTTGTTCCATCCAAAATGACTGTCATTATATCGAGATGATTTGTTTTGGTCATATTTGATTTTTAATGTAGTTGGTATTTACTAATTGCTAATGGTTGCTGCTTAAAATGTACTTAACAATCAATAGGTACTATTATACTTGCAATGTCACTTATTATAGAGTATGTTATTACATGAAGAGCGTAAATAATTAGTTTATTGTTCAGCTACAAGATGCTGGGTGCTGGACGGATGCTGTAACGTTGGCTGCAACTCATTTACATGGATCTGACTATGCAAGGTGCATTAAGCTCATATAATCTTTGTGGAGAACAAATCTAGTTCATCTGCTGTAATTTTATGTAGTTTTCATGGATTATGTTGCTTTAACTTGAATATTCTGTATAGAGCTTTATGTGAGTACAATTTATATATATTACATGGCGCTTATAAGTTTATTGCCAACCTATATGCTAGTTGCAAGTGGAACCTAGTATGCTTTCATGATTCTGTGCTTAAATCACTAATTGAAACGGTGATATTAGTAGGCAATGTCATAGACAGAACTAGGTTCATTTGTGTATTAATTCATGTAAGCATAACACAAGATACATAAATTGGTTTAACTTATCTGATGTTGATTCTTCTATTCTTTTGTTAGTTATGACGTGTAAGCCATAAATTTGTAAGTTACCTGAAACTAACCCTATCAAACATTTTCTTTGCATTATGGAATGGTTTTGCTACCTCATTGAAACAATAAACACATCCACTTAAAATTCACCTATTTAATATTTGGAATGTGATTCGTTCTGTGATCAGGGATGTGAACAATAGAACTACGAGTATTGTAAGGGTAATGATGGGTGAAACATGAGGATCCCTTGTTTTGATGGAAGATATTCAGTTGAGGTCCTACTGTGTATTGTTGAAGACAAAAGAAAAGAAAAAAAACTATTCAGTTGAGGTCCTACTGTGTATTCCATTTTGTTGAAGACAAAAGGAAAAAAAAAAACTCTCAGTTCTAAGGTTTCGAAATAAATTGTCTAAGAGCGAGGATGTACCATGTGACTTCAAGTAAATGAAAGCATTAAGATGAAGAGGTCTGTTGTTGATAGACAATGAATATTGAAAGGAGTACTTTACCTTGAACTTCTGTTAATTAAGAAGTGGCAATTAAGAAAACTGTTCAAGTTTTATAGCCATTGAGCTGCAAGAAAAATTAGACAATATAGCTATAAAATTGGTTGTAATATATTGCTAAAATTGTTGACCGATTGGAAACGAGGTTTGCAAAAGACTCTATCTGAGAGTTCATATCCTTACACTTTATATGGTTTCTTCCCAGTTCACTCTTTCCCTTGTAGTTGAAAATTCTACTTTATTGAATTGTCATCTTGCACTTTACAGGCAATAATGCTCCAACATAGCTGGAATTTCTTGTCGAAGAAAATTTCATTTCATTTGTTTTGAGCTGCTTTTTCTCCAACATAAGGTAGTACTAAATTTTGTTCTGATTTAATTGCTCTACTCCTCCAGGGTATTGCAAAGATGGGCTGGTTATGTTCTACGGAATGAACACAATATTTGGAGGTAACATGTATTTTTATATGCATTAGCAATTCCTGAGGCATTCCTATAATTTTAGGTTATTGTTAAATTCTGCTTTTGTACCTTAACAGAGCTCTGATACTTTATGCTGCTGCGGGAGCACTGCCGGAGGCATTAGCAGCTCTGCGCAATGCTCAGCAGCCAGACACAGCAGCCATGTTCTTGCTTGCCTGCCACGAGATATGTTCACAGATTGCACTGCCACCTCAACCGGCGGATGAAGGTTTAGGATCTTTGATCCATGGGCAAAAGATTCAGTTACCAGGCAGGAATAATCTGGATGATGAGGACCTGAATGCTGTCGATGAATATTATGGGCAGTACCAGCAGAAACTGGTTCATCTCTGTATGGATATTTTACCGCTTATTGATTGAACAGCAAACCGAAGTAACAATCCACACTGCCATTCTGGATGTGCAGTTCAGCAAATTCTATATTCAGCAGCCGGATCTGATTTATTTGTGAGCTGCAGCCTCTTACATATTGACTAAGACGTCTGACAGAAAATTCTGCTCTCAGCTTTTGTGATGGTTCTTCATAAATATTATTCCCATAAAGCAGGCTAGAGGGCATGAGTCGTGGTGGCCTCCCAGGTGATTCAATCAGTTGGGCGGAGGGATCGCACAACCAACTCTGGTGCTACTCTTCAGAACTACGAAGATCTGACGGTGTTTTTTTGTTTTTTGTTCTTTTTTCGTTTTTTGGGTACCTCTAGGGAATTTGGTGATGAGACAAACCATTCAGGATATAATGTGACAAATTTTCTATTTTAGAATTTTTCATGTTATAGTGGGTATATTATGTTTGAGATAAACCATTCAGGATATAAACCAACAAATTTACTATTATTGAATTTTGCATGTTATAGTGGGGATATTGTTGTTGCACATACTTGTAACAAAATTCCTTTGTGATTCAGAAGTTGTTTCTGATTTCTGTGTAAGTTTTTTCGCATCACAGAATGAGTATGAAATGACATAGTTGCCATTTATTTTTTTCCCCTCATTCTGATGGAAGAAACCCATCGGTGAAGAGATATTGGCATTTTTGTTTATGCACATTAAACTCCCATGACAAGCGGCAAATCGTCTCTTCTTTTATACTCTGAAATTACAGTTGCTACCGCCTTAGAAGCATGTAATCATATGCTTTTTTAGTGGCAGTTGCAATCGTAATTTTAAAGCATTCGAAAAAGAAAGATTGTAAATGTTTTAAACTTTTGGAACTGTTTGTAGTATACCAGTAGTACTTTTAGCCACCAAATTATCAAACTAAGTTTTATTACTGTCAGATTTAAAGCATTGGCATGCAAATATAGAATTTAGATGTCATTGCCCGTACAAGGACCAGTATTTGAGGTCCCTTTTCTTCACTCTATAATCCATATAGTAGTAAAAATTGATGGCCTAAATTGATAGCCTCACATATAAAAAATCCATTAAATACATACGAATGTCAGCTGAAACAGATGAGAACATCCAACGCAAAACTGGCATCTTTGGAAGAAGGTCACTACCGATAAACAGGGGATTCTACCTGCTGACACTGAAATTGACTTAAAATAGACCGACTTGGCCCTCGCAACAGGCTCCTTCCTCTCAAGTAGAGGACTATACAGGCCTCAATCAATTGCATATGAATTATTAAAACTGATGTATAATGTTCAACCGCCGTTATGATGTCCCATAAATGGCATCCACTACAATGGCTTTTAAATTTGAAAACATAAGACGGCTGATGTTTGAGGCATACAAAGAACCACAAGATGAACATAGTCATTAAATATCATCCACTTTGAAGCATTCCAATGCCTCCGCGCTGGAGATGGCACAAGACCAACCTTTTCCAATCTTTGCTACTCTGTTTCATGATTCATATGATATGTTATTAGTTTAACAGGTACAAAAGGTAATATTATAGGCGTGTAAAACAGGCTGGGCAGCTCGTGGGCCGACCTGGCCCGGCCAGGCCAGGAGGCATGCTGGGCTCTGCCTGGCGGCCCATGGCCCGGGCCGGGTGGGTAGTTCTGGGCCGCACCTTGTTGGCCCGCAGTCCTGCCCAGCACGGCCCGCATCATGCGCCACCCCGTACCGTAATACCGTCGCCTATAGCGCTTAATTTTTTTGCCATTGGTTCTGATCCAACAACGATTGATATCTATCTTCTTATTGTATCGTAGTATCCTCCTCTCTCACATGTTATATCAATATCATAAGACTTGTTGCCTATCCAGTCACTAATTCATCTAATTAAATATACCGTCACTTTTTTTTTAGAACGGTTGAAAATTCTCTTTCATTTTTTAAAAACCTCTATATATTCTATTTTTAAATAAAAAATAATATTATTTTCCTACATCTTTTCTTAAAAAGATTAAATATCCTCTCTCCTCAACCACCTTAGAATAAAAAAAGATTAACTATTTTTATACAATTATAATAAAGTTTTAAAAATTATAAATATTCATTAATTATCTATTTAGAAATTATTGATTATATAAATATCACGTTCGATCTGAATTATTTTAAATATCTTACGTACATTGCACGTACAATAAAATACGCAAAATAAATAACGTAACGAAACAAGTTTTTAATTTTTTTATATAATATAGATGAATTTATTTTATTTTTTTAAATCTATTTTTATTGTAAATTTTTAGATAAATATAATAATATATATAAATTTGTATTGGTTTGAGACAATTTTTAAAATAATTGTGTGAGTAAATAAAAAATGTACAGCGAGTTTAGACTATCGCTGAAACGCAAAGGTAAAGGGACGTTGCAGCGCTCATCGCGCGCATCCACCCCTCGTCAACCAACGAACCCTTCCTGCCCAAACCAGCCCCCGGGGTCTTCCCCCTTGCATTTTCCGTTTTGGTTTTGGTTTTGGTTCTGGTTCCTTCCCTTCGTTGGTGCGCATGCACCGACGACAGAGCAGAAAGAAGGCATCGAACAAGAGATGGGGAAGAAGGCGACGGGGCGGGCGGAGGAGGACGTGGAGGCGGCGTGGGCGGCTGCTCCCCAGCAGGAGGCGTGGGTGGCATGGCTGGTGCCGGCCTTCGCCCTCGCCAACACCATCGCCTTCGCCTACACCATGTACGTCAACGACTGCCCCTGCTCCCACCGCCTCCGCCTCGGCCCCCCTTACAACTACTACTATTCCTCTGCTTCTTCTTCTTCTTCTTCTTTGTCGCCTCCTCCTCATTCTTCCTCCGCCTGCGTCTTCACCTCCCTGCTCGGCCGCTTCGCCTTCGAGCCCTTCTCCGTCAACCCTCTCCTCGGCCCCTCCCTCCGCACGTGCGTCATCCTTCTCTCTCTCTCTCTCTCTCTCTCTCTCTCTCTCTCTCTCTCTCTCTCTCTCTCTCTCTCCTTCCCCCTTCTTCTTTTTGCCCCCGCCGCATTTGCATATATTGGCATTAATTATTATTTCCTCTTATCGACTCGCGCTGGTCTCGCTCTTGATTTTGCTTCAGGCTCGACAAATTGGGAGCGCTTAATTACACCGAGGTAGTGGAAGGAGGCCAAGGGTGGCGACTTATTGCTTGTATATGGTTACATGCCGGGGTCGTCCACTTGCTTGCTAATATGCTGAGCCTCTTATTTATAGGTGTTCGTCTTGAACAGGAATTCGGATTCGGTAAGCCAGAAATAGAAGAAATATTTGTTATACTTACTTTTGTTTTTTACCTTCTCCTGTAGACCCCCTAATTAAGGAAGTGACTCCCTGGTTCTTTAATTCACATGTGATTTTGATTTTGAGTCCACATCTTACTTTCGTCCTGATGTAAAACTTCTTGTGTTCGATCCGAGTCAAAGTCATGGGTTCAGATGGAAAAAAAAAATGTAAAAAGAATAAAGGATTACTCACTCGGTACAAAGCTGCTTTCCACGAGTTATGTCTACTAAACAGTGTATTTCGTGATCTTTCGTCACAATATTGGAGCCCCTCGTCACGCTTGCTTCGATATCACTAGCATGCAGTGCGCAAACTTTTAAAATATCTGGGCCTTTCATTTAGTTGTATTCCTCCCATCAGAAAGCAGAGATAATCTTCCTAAACATATTTGAGAGTTCAGGTTCGGGACATTTTACCATTCACTTGTGTGAGAACAGAATCATGTCATGTTAAGTGAGGGCATAAATTGCATTTTACCATTTTTGCACCATTAATAATAGGATCATGGTTCTGCCTTGCAGTTAAGATTGGAATATTGTATTTACTTTCTGGATTCGGTGGGAGCTTGATGTCTTGCTTGTCTATTCGTACAAAAATATCCGTTGGTGCATCCGGTGCACTTTTTGGCCTACTGGGAGCTATGCTATCTGAGCTTATTATGAATTGGACGATATATGCGAACAAGGTGACTATATATACCTCGTTGCAATGGCAGTATGTATAATGTACGTTTCCTATTTCAAAAGCTTAATTCTATTTTATCAACTGAAAGTTCCGCTTTCCAGTTTGCAGCACTTTTGACTCTGATTGTTGTAATAGCAATCAACTTGGCTGTTGGAATCGTTCCGCATGTGGATAGTTCTGCGCATATTGGAGGATTTATTTCTGGTTTTCTGCTTGGATTTGTTCTTCTGATTCGTCCTCAGTTTGGTTGGATTAACCGCAAGCACATCCCTCCGGGTTACAACATTGAACTTGTGAAACCAAAGCACAAAACATATCAGCATATCTTGTGGCTTGTTGCTATAATCCTACTAATTACAGGGTAACCTCTTCAATGTCACCTAACTTTCTAGAGACTAATTTATTTTGTAGTATTTACTTTCCTACTGGCCTTCGAGACTATTAGTTTCCGAGCAATCCCCTTCTTACAATTTATGCACCTTACTTTAGAGGTAGACGACGCTTAGCTCCCAAAAGTCATTGAAAATTAGGTGTTGAAACGCAGAGTGGCGATCGGCAAAATGTCTGTGCCAAAATATCTGAACAAAAAGACATGATAACTTATTATAGAAAAATGGAAGAAAAAAAAAAGGATCTCATTATCTATCTTCTTAAAAATGTTTGCCTTGCGGTTGCATTTTTTTCCCCCCATTCTCTAGTTTCTTTTAACACCTGATATTTGAATCTTTTCACTGCCAGATTCTTGGTTGGATTGATAAAGCTATTTCGTGGAGTCTCAAAGCAACACTGACTATGCACTTTTATAGCATTCTCTGCTGCAATCCTGGAACTACATTAAGTAATACGTAGCCTATCAAAAAATTTCAAGTAATAGCATCAGGCTCTGCTTTCAAGAATCTATCCTGAAGAGTCTTACAAGTGAGGGAGAAGCAGGTTTGTCATTGCCTGTTCGATGAAATGTTCTTGATGGCAAGGGAATGATCTGGAATTGCATAGCTTCATCAAGAAGGCGCAAAGAGGGTGGGATTGGAGGCTGTTGTCAATTCAATGCAAGACAGAGATTGGTATGGACAATATGGGCATGCAATAAGTTATTCTTCGTTTCTCTCTCTCTCTCTCTCTCTCTCTCTCTCTCTCTCTCTCTCTCTCTGATAGTGTCATGTTTAGCTTGGAAAGTGCTGCTGTGTGCTATTGAAAATCCTTTGCTTGTGCCTTTCAAAAGAAAAGAGATGTTTCCTCAGAAGTGGACTAGAACCCACTGAAACTTCAATCTTGTACAGATCAGTTTTGCAATAGTTTTGCAATGAATATTAGATACTGTTATGCCACATGTAATCGACAAACACAAATAATTGATGCATAACCGTAGCAACTATGATGCGGTCCTAATCCCATGGACAGTAGAGATCTAAGTAATTCGAATTGAGGGGAATCGCAATTTAAAGAGCACATTGATCTTCTGAAGTTGAGAACTTTTAGCCTGGAATGTTAGTGCATTTTGTAAGCGGGATAGCTTTGATTGTTGCTTCCTTTTTTCTTTTTTCTTTTTTCTTTTTTGGTTTGTCATCAATTGTCCACTGACAATGCAACTACCCTCCAACTAGAGAGGAAGTCGTCTTGCATATGCGTCCTTCTTGCCTACAAAGGAACCAAAACAAGCTAAAAAGTGATGACAAGCCAGTTCCCAGTATAAGCGAAGTTTTGTAAAACAGACGGCCGGGGAGAGATTAAATTTAAAAAAAGTTAAATCAAGTGTAATGAGCACTAAATCAAGATTCTCGTCAAACCAGACGAGAATACAATTGGGTCGTGGGTAATAGTCTTTAAAGACATTTTAGAGGTTCCCAAAGTGTCATTTGCTTGGGCTGGCCATCCCACGTTCTACGCCCTCAACAATTAGCTATTCCACTCTGAAAGAACTGGTACACCAATAGCATTATCTGGCCAAAGCCACTTCATTAAACAACCAACTTTACAAAAGAACTTGGGCTATAGCCATTCATTAAACAACCAACGCAAGAAAAGAATTTTGTGACAACAGCACAAACTCAAGATGGTGAATAGAGGTCAGCGAGAGGGGAGAGATGGGCATAAAAGTAAGTTTACCCTGTCGAGTTATTTTACATAAGGGTAAAAATACCAAATTATTATTTTTCCTTTAATTAGATTATTACTATCTGACATTGCACGATATAATTAGTTTAGTAATACCACAAAAAAAGCCACTTTCACATGCAAGTGGCGACGACATAACAGAGACTTGACTCAACTTCAATGCTATAGTATAGTAAGTATATTAACTATGGATGATAGATTACAACTTGACTGCGTAGGTACAGGTTACAAATCAAAAGGAAATAGACGTGCCCGAACCAGTTAAGTGAAACCAAAGACAAGCGGAGGTATCAACGTAGAAAAGGATGGCCATCTTGCTTCGCAGAGCATAATGCCACAAAGACATGGCCTGTCAGCTGTTGAAAAAAGATCAACAGTTCTAATCAAGACTGATCAAGAGAGAAGCTAGCATAATTTGTGTTGTCTTCGTAACAACATGCCACTAGCAGATTTTGCAATCCCAATTATGAGAAGGGAGCGGCCACAAGATCCCCCCGCCCAAGTGTTGAAGGTCATAAAAAGCAGTTCAAGAAAGTACCATTTCTAAGAGGAAAATATAGGACTAAGACGTCCGACAGCTCATAGACATAGAGCCATCTGCAGCGTGCTTCTTTTTTGAGGTTCATCATGTCCATACCTATTTAACCCAGCAACAGCATGCGTGGATCCACAAGTTGAATACAAAATATAGAGATCACAAAAGTAAAGAAACAAGAGGCCTGACAGAAATATTCTAAACGCAGACAGTAAAAACTACTGGCATATAGAGCATCAGTGGTTGCCGCCAGCACTACACAAGCTAATAAGATCCATCACTGTGGAATATAATGCTTCAAGAGACAAATATCCCAAAAACTTCCGATTATCTGACTCGCCATTGCCTGTGGAAAGCTTTCCCTCCTCCATTGACCAATTTTCCAGCACCACCCACCATGCAATGCAGCCGTAGGCATCGTCGGGATCCACATGAGCAACCAGGCCAAGCGTGTCACCCTGGTCCAAATCAAAGTACAGGCACAAGAAATCTCTGCTTGCATTCATCCCAACGACCGATGCTTCCTCGTGTAGCCAATGGATTACCTGACCAGCAACCTGGGGACATCAATGAACTCTAAACATGATCAAACTTTTATAAAAGAAGTTCCAAGTGGTGTAAAAAAAAATTTAATAATAATAATAATAATAGTAGTATAGACTTCTGTTTGATTCCTTTAGCACTATGATCTCAATGTCATTAAACTAATGTCATTAAAACAAGGTTGCCAGTTGAATTGCAATCCAATGTACTTCTCATATGGTTCATCATAATTGCATGAATGTCATAGAATGCCAAATCCAATCAACTGGCATAACTAGCTTGGCCCATAATGATTGGTGACCTTGTAGAAACCACCTTTAGAATCGCATAGTCTACTTGGTGATCCTAGACTTTTGTAATTGGACCTGACAAGCACGTCAGACTCTGACAGGTTAAGAATTTCCATAACCTCCAGAGTCTCATACTGGACAATGATGGCAAACTACTTGCGTAATTAACGACTAGTGAAGTAATATGAGTAACTTAGCATTTTGAGCAAAGAGCTTTAGGCCCAACAAGCTACTTAGACAGTGGGTTGGACTTTGGCATGTTAAACATGTAAAGTCCGATAATTCATATAAATCAAATATCCATTATAATTAGACCCATTAACAATGCAAGGAAAAGGGCTCAATCCATGGGGATAAGCATACAAATCCACCAGCAAGACAAAATATTCGTTTAATGCTTTATTCTAGAGAACTTATCATAGACATAATAAAGAGGTACCTGCTGTAGAAGAATCATTGGAAGATCTTTCAAGTCGCAACCAAAACAGTTTATCAAGCATAAATCAGAATAATTTCCATTAAACGAGCCAACAATACTAGGAGAACCTTCGCCAATCACGCTAATTTGGTCATCCTTCAGGATCACCTTTGTGTGGAACTGTGACCTGATTTTGCACTTCACTTCCTGATTGTCTGAAAGCTTTCTTAACCGACCAGCATGAAGGGACGGCTGCGGAACTTTCAGACACAGAGACCACGATGAAGTTCGAGAATGCCAGGTAAATTGGGATATCAAGTGAAGATAAGGAACCCTGCTCACCTGAATTCAAAGAAAGAAATTACTACTATCAAACAACTGTGTTGCCTAGGCTTTTACCCCACACCCAACCCCCCCCCCCCCCCCCCCCCCCCCCCCCCCCCCCAAAAAAAAAAAGAAAAAAAACAAGGCACCAAAAAGAAAGCTGTTTTTTCTCACACCAAAATAACAAAAGAAGAGAAACCCATGAGACTAATCTTTATTTCTGCTTATGTGTATGAAAGTAATGCGATGGTTACCAGCCGTTCTATCTCTGAGAGAACTTTGTTGGCAAACATCCTATGAGCCACTGTCATGCAGAAATGATCCAACAAAGCATAACCGCTACCAGGAGGCTGACCAGACAACTGAGGACGGTGATTGACGTGATAATGCCTTTCTTTTGCTCTTGTCAGGAAATATTCATGAAAAATATATAGCAAATAGATCTCTAAACTTATTGGACTAGGAACATCCAATAATTTCTTCTTAAAAGGATCGTGCTTCTCATCAGTAACAGCAAGCTCAGAGCTTGAAAATTCACTTTCCTCACTATGTGTATGCCTTGTAAGGATCATCTGAGAGACATCTTCACCACCAGAGGGCACAAGGCATATACATAAGGAATTATCTTGACCAATTGCTAACTGTAAAAAATCTTCTCGCATCCCAGTCACATTTATACCCTGTGATGGGTTGTATGTCTCACGGTTCAACACATCGAAAACCTAAACACAAGAGATGACCCAATTAAGCATAAATCAACAGAAAATACAATTGAAGAATATAGATATAATTCATACATACCTGCTCTTCAAATATTGACCGATGAATTTCCCGAAGAACCGAATGTGTTCCTTTAACGCATTTATTGACATCTTCATCAGTCGATGCTTCTCTCTTAGCTGCTTGAGCAACCGCGCTTGAATTATATACTTCCCCTTTACTAAAGAAGCTTCTTGTGCGACTGGTATCAGCCCCAGGAAATTGCACGGATAAGGAACGGCATGACTTTTTTGGTATTTGTATAGCTAAATTGCCAGCAGAGTCATGATCAATACGGACCGTGGCCATAGATAATGGGCGAGATATTGCAGCCAGATCTGATAGAGCACTACTGTCGAGCAGATCAAATGAGAAACCCTCACTGCCTGGACCACTTGTCGCCAACCGCTGTCGTTTCACTTTCCAATTCTGCTGCAATCTGTCAGGTAATTGCTAGTGAATTACGTTCGTATAATAATAGAGTAGCTAATATGAAATTCTGGTTTACCTGATCAGTGAACCATAAAATCTTGCTTCCCGTAAAACCTGCTGCTCCAGTGCTTTAGATGACTGTCTGAAGTACCTTCCAAGATTCTAAGTGAAGCATAACACAAGGCCCATTAATAAGCCCAATAAGTTTTAGTGAAGAGCAACTGAAAAGGGAAAGAAAGAAGCATAAAGGGAAAGAAAGAAGCATAAAACGTAAAAGGACCAAAGGAAAAAAAGGGGGGGGGCTTAGGATGGTTGTTCTAGTCAAATGCACAGACATAGGGCTAACCAAAGAAGTGTTATTCTGGCAAATCATTATAATTATGCTATCCCTTACTTACCCTTAATTCCTCATAAGCACTAAATTTATCCTTTATCATTACAGTAACCCATGTAATCATTAATTGCTATAGATGTTCCTATAAGATTAAATTACCACTTTGATAAAATTATTGAGCTTAACTAGGACAGTAATTTTGAGATGTTGGCTTCACAAGTATTGCCCCATATTTAACATGATGTGACAGTCAATATCCTCTTTCAACGATGTTTTCACCATCTTGTGAACTTCTTCAGTTTAAAAATTCATAAATTTAAATTTAAAGCACATAAGAATAAAATTTAAATATATATTTAAAATTAAATTCAAATTTGATTGTTGGTTGCAATCAATAAAAAAGTTAATACAACAACTAAAAATTAGTAGATAGTATTAAGATAATCTGAAAATATTCACTTAAAAAAAAGTTATGGAATGATATAGAAATATTTAATAAAAAAGAAAAGGTTATCCGTTTGAGAAAAAAGAAATTTAAAGCTTATTTCGTTACGTTATTTGTTTTGCGTAAGGAAAAAAAAAACCAAAAAACCAAACTTCTTCTTCCCGTCAAAAAGTGGGTTTATCGACATACCCAAATTCAAAATATGTGCATTCATATGTAATATAGATATATGAGCGTGTGTGTGTGTAGACATATATATGTATATACACACGCATGTACATACACAGATATATTTAGAAAATGGATTAACAAGTGAAACTGCACCACACTCAATCAAGATAGTGTATATATTTGGACAAATAGAAAAGACAAAGAATTAGGGCTACTGATCTACCTGTAGAAAAAAGAAAAAAGACTAACATTTGGCAGCAGCAAAGTTATGCTAAGACATACCCTTAGGCGGTGAAGTTTAGTTGCTGCAGACACTGCAAGGTCTGCTAAAGCTTCATTAGGCAACTGCTTTGGTCTTTGCATTCCAGCAACTGCTACAGCATCATTTGCTTCAACCTAGGAGATTATCTTCAAAAAGAAGGAAATGAGTGCAGACAATCTTGAATAAAATCATCACAGCTACAAAATTCCTAACAGCAACGAGGAGATTAATCACTTAAATTCGAAAACCCAGCAGTTTGTGGTTGCTCGCTCAAGAGCTCCTCTGACGTTATCAGCACTAAAACCAGAAAAGGTTTTGTGTTATCCTTTCTGTTAAATCCAACAGTTCTGCAACATGATCAACTAACAAAGAGGAGACAGAACAAAATTAAACAAAACAAAAACAAAAACCTGAAGTCCCCATCATGTAGGATTATGCGTCTAACTTAAAATCTATATATATACTATGCATAGTTCTACAACATGATCAGCACTAAGCACAGCATTTGAGAGCGAAAAGGAAATATATATATATATATATATATATATATATATATATATATATATATATATATATATATTGGAAAAACTATAGAAATGAATAAGTTGATCCGTTGGAAGCCATGTTGCAATTTTATTTTATCTTTTCCCAATTCGTAAAACAGAGCTGGTCGAAGGCAAACCATTTCGACCAACCATTCGATTCATATAATTGGAAGCCAAGAGGATTTCGAAAGGCCGAACGAATATATATAATAGGTCCACGAGCACCATGCACAGACAAAGCAGACGGACATCTCCGAAATGTGTTGATTTTATTCAGCATTCTAAATTTATCTTGGCTCGATAGCTAAATGAAGCAGCGAAGAGAGAAAGGAGGAGAGGAGAGGGACGGGAAGAGAGAGAGAGAGAGAGAGAGAGAGAGAGAGAGAGAGAGAGAGAAATAGAGGAATACCGTGTTGATGAGGTCGATGATGACGGATAACTCCTGGTGGGCGAGGTGGAGGTTGTCCACCAGGCCCTGCCAAGGCCAAGCCTGCGGCGCCTCCTTTGAGGCGGAGCTGCTCGTCTTCTTCGCCTTCTTCGCGTCCTTCTCCACCACGGAAGAGAAGTCGATGCGCCGAATCTGGGCCAGCCGCCGCTCCTCGTTGCTCCTATCACTGCCGGAAAAGCAAACGGACGGAAGCCCGTCGATCAGAGAGCGAACAGTAAAAGCAGAAATCAATCCATGAGACAGCAGGGCGGGGATTGCTCGTACGGGGGGAATTGCTCGTTCCCGAATTCATCGATGGATTCCAGTCGCTTGATGGGGAGCTTGTCGAGATCGATTCCCATGCTTCTACTTCCCTCCGTGGAGCCCGATCCCATCGTAACAGGGGAGGGAGAGAGAGAGAGAGAGAGCGAGCGAGCGAGCGACGGAGCGAAAACCCTACCCTACTACAGATCCCGGCGAGCTCGATGGGGATGGCCCCACACCGCAGTTCGCCACCCAAGTACATGTATTTGGGGCGCTCCGCTTTGATGATGCTACGCCGGGGCACCGCACGCATCTTAAAGCATCGGAAACGTACATCCTTTACTAACCCCCTTTTTAAAAAAATTTTGCACGCAATTTTTAATTTTCAATATTTTTTATTTTTATGCAGAGAATAATTAAGAGGGCTAGTGTTGTCCCTAACATAATGTTTTCCCTTCTGAACTGCAAGGTGTTTTGTTTTATTTTTATACTTTACACTTTAGCTATTTATAATATGCGTGGAGATGTTGCTAAACTTTTAGTTAATTTTTATTTTGCTTCTCAAAATTTTTACTTTGATATTTAAGTCTTCACTGTTTTTAAATTATTTTACTTAAATTCTTATTTTAGAAGATAAACTATTATTTGCACGCGTATCATATACATACTTATTCTTCATTTATCTTATGTGTTTAATCTATAATCTAATTTTATATATGAAAGTTCTTGCAATTCAAGAAATGGTATGATTGAATACGGTGAAAAATATCCAACAAATCATTAGTTGCATGGCGCATGAATGTAGAGATGCATCAGATTTAGAAGGTAATAATTTTTTTAATATAAGATTAAAATTAAAATACATGTGAAATTAAATATTTTTAAAAACTTAAAATTAAAAATGTTAAAATTAAATTTCTCAATAGGGTTGTTCAGTTGAACCAAAAATCCAAAAAATTGATTTTTCCGAAACAGGTTTGATTTTATTGATACCTAATTTTGCCACCGAAACGAAAATGAATTCGAGAAAGATACTTAGCGCCGAAGAGGGAACTTAAGATTTGAATTTTCGTAAACAATTAGACCAAAGGCCATTTAGAAGAGTGGCTTAGACAAAAGAATTTAGTTTCCATAATACAGGATATGTCAAAAGTTATTTTAAATAAAAACTTCAGCAAGACTTGAAAAGTCAAAATAAAAAATACGTGTAAAATTTAAAATTCAAACAATAAACATCGAAGAATTTAAAGATAAGCAAGATCAATCATGTACTATACTTTGGATCGCTAGGATGTGAAAAATTAAAAAAATAATTTTAGAAATAAGTTACAATTACTTTTTATGGTAATTGCTCCATTTACGGTTACGTCACATTTGGACCTAGAGCTATAGAACCAGTTAAAACCAGCCGAGACAAAACAAAAACAAAGACGAAAAAAATGTGGAACCGGTTTGGTTAACCGGACCAGTTTCGCACTCGATATGAGTATGACCGTATGGACTATTGGACTGTGAGGACAAAAATTAAATTGTACAAAAGATTGGGGACTCGTCGATAAGATAAGAGTACAACGATATTTTCTCTCAAAAAAAAAAAAGAAAAAAAAGAAGAGAAGAGTACAAAGATATTCGGCTCCGGCTGTTTCCCCGTTATAGATCAGACGAAGTAAATACGGTGAAGAGAAGCTTTCCGATGGCCCCTGCCGCTGCTTCTAGCCAGCGACTGACGAGCCGCAGGATCTCCTACTACGCCTCTCTGATTTACTTCGTTGTCATCATCTTCCAGGTACCTCTCTTCAGGTAAATAACAATTAGCTCTCACTTGCAAAACCAGATCGCATCACCTTCTTCGGGCAACTTTTGATGCTTTTCATGTTATCTTTCTATGGCTGTCGAGAACCGTATCATAGACTTCTATTGCTTTTTTTATTTTCCGGTTCAGTATTGAAATTCGAGGTACCGGAGCGTCACGCTCTCCTAAAATCGACCGGATTATTCGTTGGACGAGGGAGTTTCACCGTAGATTTGGTAATTGTCGTCCTTTAAGATGGATTTATCTAGGAGAGGAAAATCGGAGATCTATTCCCTTTTGTTGTCGGAAAGTATCGTCCCTAAAGTTCGAATTTTTAGTCTCTCTCTCTCTCTCTCTCTCTCTCTCTCTCTCAATTAATCGTATCGTATACTAGTATCAAAAAGGATAAACGATCACTACAGGAGTATTGAACCTCCAAGAAAGAGAAGGTAGAGGGAAAGGCAGAGAGAGAGAGAGAATAGAAAATGGTGGCTTATTTAATCTGTGGTTGATAATCCTTAGGAATACATTCTCCTCCATCTTTCATAATTGTAAGCAAACCTCCCCTTTTGTTGCAAATAGCTGATTTTCTCATGATCTGGCATTAGTGTGCTCCATACTCTAGCCACAGATTGTTCACTTCCACACAGACATCTATATTCAGTGACCATGGTTGACGCAAATCAAATTGACGAAGTGAACTTCTTTTTTAATTTAACTTCCAGAGATGGAACGGCATTCTTGCTTTAAAACAACTATCAATAGACGACCGCATCAAATGCATATGCTACTCTAGACCTGCTCAGAAAATGATCTGACTAATCCACTCATAACTTCATCTCTCACAGCATACATCAATACCTTTGTGCATCTTTATTATTAGTCAAAGTGTTAAAACACTACGCTCTAAAAGCTCTTCCTAATTGAAGATCCCTATGCTTTCACATTTATTTATATGTTTGTCATCTGATTCCAGTTTTGATATATGAAATCTTGTTTCTTCCATATTCATGTGCCTTACGCAATAATGTGCATCGGCATGTGTATTAAGAAATCCAAATGCTCATCTTTTGTACATCAGTAATTGTGTATTAAGAAATCCAAATGCTCAAATTTTGTTTGAAGTTACCTAAGTCAGATTTTAGGTAGAAATATTAGCAGCTTGTAATTGATTTGACGATTCTCCAAGAAATAAAAAACTAAAAGTTAAAGCATGAGGCTTCGCTTTCATTGTTGCAGGTTTTGGGCCTCTGTGGAGGTCCAAGTCTACACATATGCTAGTATTAGATGACAATATACTTCAGTTCACACACAACACATACTGGAAAGAATCCTTGTTTACCTTTTGTTGTTTGCCTCTATTTTTGTCTTATATTTGCTTTTTAATTCTATGAATCCATGAAGGGTTTCCCTTCCACTATCACATATTCAATATTAGTTGGAAGCATAATATTTTTTCGATTGTAGCTTTTTAAATTGCATTCCCTGCTTATTCTGATGTGATGTAGCATTGCTCCCATCATTTTGACGATAGTATGTTTTCATGGTAAGCTAGCGTGTTTGATCTGAACTCCGATTCAACTGTCGAGAGTAAAACCTTGAATGTTCTTGTCGCTTGCTATTCAGAGTGTCCTATACTCTGAAGGCATGTTTGGTTTGAAGGATTTGAGGCTTAGAATGAGAATTGGAATGATCTATTCCTATTATTAGTGTTTGCTTTGACGGATTGGCATTCCGATTTTCATTCCGGTAGAATCGAATCCCTTCAAAATGATTTCCACCATAGAGGTGGAAATCAATTTTGATTCCGGAAGGGATTGAGAAAAGAACTCCTTTTTTCTTCAGTAATAATAAATCTAGATCTAATTTTAGAATAAATTATAACTTTATATTTGAATTTGAATAATGAATTTCTAAAGTTTAAGTTCAAATTCTATTCGAACTTTGATATTTGAAATTAGGTTTAAATTTAAATTTTGACTTTGAACTTGAATTTTAACTGTGAATTCAAAGTTTAAGTTCAAATTTGGATTCAAATTTTGATTACAAATTTGAATAGTAAATTTATATTTATATTTATATTTGTATTTTTTTGAATTTCAACTTGAATATGATTCCGACCCTGATTCCTCTTATGAACCAAATAAATTAGAGTTTTCATCATTCTGTTTTCTATTCCGGTTCTACCATTCCCATTCCGATTTGATTCCTATTTTGTATCAAATTGTGCCTGGAGTGTCTGTTGCATTACTCAATCTTTGCAACTTTTATATTCCTAGCTTCAACCGACTTAGGCAGATACGGTGGATACTTAAGACTCTTTCTTTTTCGTGAGATTTCAGGGTTCCATGCAGATCAGGGATGTGTACAACACCAATACAGGTGACTTCTTCTCAATTGATTGCAAATGAGATATTTCCTCCAGCTGTTGTAAAGGCTCTACTCTATCCTGGAGCTGTAGCCAGTTCTCTCGTCACAAACATGACTCTCCCAAGTTGGAGCAATCTGCTTCACATGTACAACCTTACAGAAGCCAAAAATGCTTCGGCACTGATTGATCTCCAGCATCTAGAGGTATCTTCTTAGATACGTGCATTTTGATATAATCAAGTGCTTAATTGTTTTTTGGATTTTGACTGAACTAAAAAAGCCAACTTTGTCAAACCATCAGATTCTTGCTGGAAGCTACTTCTGTGTTGCTGGAGCACTGGTTGGCGTAGTAAATCCAGGGAGGATGACTTTATTTGGGACCCTTTTGGTCGTTTGGGGCCTAGTGAAAGAAGGAATTCTTGGGAAGCCGGTGAACACAGATCCTGCAAAAGCTGTTTATGTCTACCCAACTATTCTGATTGCACTCATTTGTGCCTTCTCATCTATAACATACAGTATAAAGAAGGCGGCTAGGAGTACTCAACCTGTTTCTGTAGCGAAACCGCTGAAAAGTTCGGCCAAGTCCAAACTGAAATAGTTGCTTCATGGTGACTTACGGTCTCTTCCCTCTTCCTAGTTAATCGTTTGGTCTCTTCTTTTTCTTTCTGGCTTGGAAATTTATTAATGGAGGTTTTACAGTATAAATCATGACTATCTATGCTGTACTGCATGCAGTTTTTGTAACATAGTTACTGTTCCTCTCTGATTTGATTTTATCATCTCAAACATTACACTGCAAGTGCCTGTTGATCTCGGATTAAATGGGAATATATTGCATGATGGTGGGGCTCCTTTCTAAGTGAAAGGAACTTTTCTTACTCGGTTGGGTCTCACTTTTGTCTTTTTTGCTCTAAGACAAAATAATGTTCACCCTTTGCTTGTCCAATTGTGCCTTCTCCAGCGATGAGAATGGCAAAGCATGTGCCTCTTTTATTTCAATTATTCGGCTACTTTGGTACTGAACCGAACTTATCATGTGAAAGTTGTCTGATTGGAAATTGTCCCTTCCTTATTCTTTATGTTTATCTTTGTGTGAACAATGGGTCATCATGCGCTTACTTATCCATAGCTCATCTGTCAGATTGTCACATAGACATTATCCTGAGTTAGGAGTCACTTACAGGGCTGATCATGCAGAAACAATCATTATTTACCATGTTCAGATTTGAATGAAAAATATAAAAAAATAGGAGGAATGAACCTACAGAAGGATAAAACAGAGCGCTTCGGACTACATAATAGTGAAATTCAAACTGGCGGGCTGCACCATGGGTTTATTGTAAGCTTTCATATTTGATTAGAGTAGATATGAATTTACCGTGTTGTGAAAATGTTCTTATAGCATTGTACATAACGTTCTCTTTATCCCGAGATCTAAAAGTTGTTGCCAAAGAGGGAATGATGATGAGATAGTCCTCCAGTACTTTTAAACTAGGTGGGGAGCTTAGGTTTCAGCATCGGGAAGGTACTTTTACCACAGCCAAAGCCACAGTGATTACAGTCACTAGGCCAGGAACCTCTCCTTCCTCCTCTGCCAGCATTACGGCCATGTAAATCTGGCCCTCCCGAGGGATCTAGTTCGATGACAGAGCCCAGGAGGGAGACGTCATCAAATAATGATATTTGATGGGTTGGTTTGGGTTCTTCTCTCTTTCTCTCTCCTTCTGCAGTTACTCGCTTGTATTTATCTTTATGCAGCAGAACCCAAGATATCTTCTCACATTATTGAGATTCTTCTTTGTCAAATTTTCCATTGACAAGGAAGGCCCTCGAAAGTAGGCTCTTTCAGTCTCCGTCCTATTCCGCCTACACCCACCCTTATAAAAATCAGACTTCTTGATGTTTTGCTTTGTCTACTTTCTGGCTTATTAGAGTTTCTTCGTTCATTACTGTGGTGGTTTTTCTTTTTCTTTTTCTTTTTCTTTTCTTTTTTTTCCTTTTGCCTCTTTCGGGGTTTAGCAAGGTGATCCTTTTATCTCTTTTCTTAGGTCACTACTCATCTGAGGTGAATTTCTTTGGTCGGCCTGGCCAAAATTTGCATATCAAGAGATTCCAGAGAAGGCTACTTCATTGGCTCTCTTAATTCTCTCTCTCTCTCTCTCTCTCTCTCTCTCTCTCTCTCTCTCTCGCTCGCGCGCGCACGTGGGGCGTGAGGTCTAAAGCTTTTCAATCCAAAAGAAGACAATACCAGCAAAAAGGGTCACAGCTCAGGTAGTGATAATTTCAAACTTCGTAGCATAGGTGAGCCTTCTCTAATTACTAATGTTGATGATCCTATCTATGGCATAATACCTGACTGACTGTTTCCTAGGTAAACCTATGTCAATGAAATCACCAGTTGCCTTTGGTTTTCATCGCCGAGATATCTCGGTAGCTCCCAGAATGGAGGACGGCAAAGATGTGATTAGCTTGCTCATGAATTAACAAAAAAAAAAAAAAGCAAGGTAAGAGAGGTCTACGAATACTACTAAGACAGGAGAGTGGGGGTGCCCAGGGTGCTCGACAGGAGCATAGTAATGTCATGCCAATTGTTGAGTTACCCGTTACATGTCGTGAACGCTTCAATAATTTGGAATAATAGGACCCATCGCAAATCTCGGCCTTGTTGTTCTGTTTCTAATTCAAAACAGTCATCACTCCTAGTGAAGACTGATGGGAATGGCAGAGTTCTTTCCGAATCAAAGAACTTGGACACGGGTTCCTCTTCATCAGCAGCAGCTGCTCTCATCAGTGGCCCTGTGCTCAGTCTACCCAACACAGTAGGTGTCATAGGAGGGGTGTCTGCTGCTCTTACGCTCGCTTTCTTGGAGAAGCTTGTCGCATGGTCTTCTCAAGAGAGTCGGGAGTCACTTCCTTTTATCGTTTGCAATGATCCAATTCTCACTAGAGAGTATGTAAATGCTAGCTCAAGAGACAACAATGCCCAAACCAATTATACTTCGATCGTGAGGAGTTTATGGAGGAAGCGAGTTTTCTTGGAGAGATCTGGAGCTCGTTGCATTGTTATGCCGTGTCATGCATCTCATAGGTGGCATGAGGAAATTTCAAACGACTGTTCAGTTCCATTTCTTCATGTGGGCGACTGTGTTGCCAAGGAACTCAAGGCGGCCGACCTGAAGCCAATTGAAGCCGGAAGCAATGTGCGTATAGGGCTTATTGCTACAGATTCTCCTCTAACCGCTAGCCTCTATCAGGAGAAACTGCAGAACGAGGTAAGTATACCTCGCTTATCTTAGTTTTGAGTATTGTTCTTAATCAACAGAACTCTTTAGTTTCACAACCGGCAGAACTGTGTGTACTACTGTCATTTGAAGTTCTGATTTTAAGTGGTTTAAGCAGAGTGCTCGAAATTGCTCCAACATTTTCGATTTCTATAGTTTTGGATGTTAACATTTCATGCTTCAGTTTATCATACCGGGTGAAAAGTCTCCACATTTTTCCAAAAGATTTGAATAAACGAGATTACGTTAATGACCCTTTGTTTTAAAACAATTTGCTATATTAAAGTATTCCTTTGTACAGTTCTTATTAAAATATAGCTAACTTTGGCATTGTCGTCCTAAAATGGACCAAATTACAGCAAGGAAAATAATATCAATAACACATGGGTAAAGATAGTTTGGCTTTATAAACTAGGTTTGGCCATTTCTGTTTTAAGATTTATAGATCAGGCTTCTTTGAAACCATTCCAATTAAAACAGGAAAATATCGATCATTAGTTGTGCCCTAATTTTGGATCAGCACTGACCGCAATGTCGAGCAGAAATTAGTTTAAAACTTGCTTTAATCTTATACATAACAACTTCGGTCATTCTCTGCAGCCAAGAAAGTAAATTTCACTGGCAACCTCTGAGCATTATCATTATCTATATTGCAAGATCTAATGAAAACCCAGACAATACAGTTATTTGACTAACTATACTCTTGTGTTATGTTCTTCATCAGGGCTTTGAGGTAGTGTATCCAGACAAAGCAACCATGGAGCACATTGTTGTACCAGCTGTCAGTGCGTTTAGAAGAAAAGACATGGAGGGTGCAAGAACTCTTTCACGGATAGCACTCCAAGTTCTTCTAGTAAGGGCTGTCAACACCATAGTTCTCGCCTCCGATGATATTACCAGAATCTTACCTCGAGATGATCCCCTTCTTGAGAAATGCGTTGACCCTATGGATATTTTGGCAAGGGAGACTATAGCATGGGCTAAATCATTAAAAGGAAACGACCCTAATGTGGGTGAATGATGTACATCCTGTATAATGTATTCCATCTTATAGGATTTCTCTTTCCTTTTAAAGAGCGTATCCTCAATGGTTGCATAGAATTGAGGATAGATCAGATTTTCTGTAATCAATTGGCATAAGACACGCAGCAGTCATGTAATCATAGAATATAGTTTGTTCTGTAGCTTGATATTCGTCTTCTAGGTTACAATGAAACTCGAGGCCTTGTGAGCTTTTCTGCTCATATCAGTTTTACGACAGTCGTGTTCATTTGTGAGCAAATCCATTAGGTTTAGTTGAATACTTGAATTTAAAGTTTCCGGGGAGAGCCTTCAGCTGTGTTCCAAATTTGGTGCGTTTCAAGCTAGGCAAACAATTGTTTGGCAAAGATTAGAGTGTCTCTCTTTCTATATCCATGCAGATAGCACAACATGATGGAGAATATGCAGTGCTATCTACGTGGGTATAGAAAGCTTGATCTCAAGCAACAGCTGCAGGCACAGCTGTGTCAAATGATTGCCCAAATCGTGGCGCCAAAAGAAAAGAAAGCTTGATATGAAACTCAGAAAAGAAAGCTTGATATTAACTCAGAAAAGAAAGCTTGTAAAGAATATCTGGCTTATCATGTAACTGAGCTGAATGAGAAGTCACGTATCCAGCAAGAAGTATTCGTCATCCACAGTGCTACTACATTCAAATTGAACCCAAATAAATAATCATCAATTTAAATTAATTACTTGCAAATTGATACAGTTAAAATTCTTGCCGTATCATTTGATTGATCACTAACCCAGGAAAAAAAAACAATTTAAATTAAGACAGGAGAACCAGTCTACTGGAGCTTCTTAATCCCAGGGAAGGAAGGGAGAATTGCTATAAGGGCATCACCATACCCAACAGGTTCTGCGAAAGATGGCATAAAAGCTACTCAGAAGCTGAGCAGGCAATGCAACTGTAACAAAAAAATAATTAGGTGAAAGTTTGGGCTCCTTACCACCATCTTCTCTCAGTATCTTGATAACTTCCCCAGAAACATCAGACTGCAAAGAGTATCAAAAATAAGATGGAAATCAAAGCCATCAATGTCACTGAATTTCTAACAGCAGTGGAATAGGAAATGCAAGTTCAATAGTTAGTCGATGATAGTACCTCAATTGGAATCTCACCACCAAGTTGTTCAATGTAACAAAGCACTTGACCTTCCTTCACTTCTTGCTTCTGCCAAGAGCATGCTTTTGACTAAATTAACTAGATGCCTTTTGACAAGACTATTGAATTAAAAGAAAAAAAATCTAGCAGATTATATATTTTATAAAAATGTGAGAAAAAAAAGGAAAACAACTTAATAATACAAAGGAATTCATGCAGACTAAAGATTTTATTTTATTTTATTTTTGAGGCAATGCCTGTAGGCCATGCAGACTAGAGTTATCTATTGGACTTTACACATGCCTAAACAACACATTACTTTCTTCCAGCTGTTCGAAAGGAGAAAATTGGGTAGGAAAAAAAGGAGAAAAAAGAATTTATTAAGCAATGCCATGCTTGTTATAAGTACGACGAGCTCAGGTTAGTTTTGGAGTTGGTAGCACCGATGCCAATACCCAGAGCTAGTGGTGTTGAGATATTAGACAATGTCTCAGCACAAATCTTACCTATTATATCCAGGGCTGTCAGTTACCATCTGATCTTTAGGTTTTCCATACAAGGGCAAGTATCAAGCCATATAATTATCAGGTTTAGGTTGTGCATTGGGATAATTTAGATGCCAATCAGCTACTTCATGACATAGAGCTCTAGTTAAAAAGTACTTCCAAGATTGACTCTCAGGTATCAAATATCACAATACTAATTAAAACTGCAAATGCTTGAAACAAATTCAAAAGCAAAAGGACATCATACACTTTTTATAATGCAAAACTTATCACAAGATTTTTTAAGGATATCAAATGCCACTTCAAATCAATATACTAATGGACTAAATTGCTCAGGAAACTGGACAAAATTATAATCATTATTAAGTTGGTAAGAAAAATTGCCTGTAACATGTCCAGTACACAAATCCAATAGAAGAATTTTAAGGGTTGTTGCTTGGTTGACATGGATTTGTTGACATAGATCATTCACAAAAATTTACTATACATGTCCGACGTGTCAGACGTTCTGTGAAGAACACATATATCATCCAAATTGTAGTCATTATACTTAAAAAGTGTTACCTCTTTACATGATGGAGGAGCTCGTTTTCCTTTGATGGTTCGGGATCTTCTAAAATAACCAACCTGGAATATGACATCAATATAAAGATGCATTAACAAGTACCAACAAGAAGAAAAGGAGAAAGCATGAAAAGGAGAAAGCATCATACATACCTTTGGTGATTGAAGAATAACCAACCCTTCATCTGAAGCTGTATCAAGGATTCTCTGAATGCCTCCTGCTGAAGATTTTGCAGGTGAAATGGCTAAGGAAGTTGCAGCAGCAGACCCATTTGAACGAGATACTTGGTTTGCATTGTCAGGTTGAACTGCGGGGAGATATGGAAGAGGTGCAGGTAGGTCTTTCTGCTCAACGCTCCTTTTCACATAAAGCTGAAAGCCTGTTCTCTGCTTAACCAATAACAGCAAGAAGAGTAAAATAAGATAACTAGGGAGTCTAGAAGCAAATCGACCATTAATGTGAGTGCAAAAGTGTGCTATAGAAAGCCTAATCCGTTTACAGGAAAGGCTGTTTACACAACCCAGCAAGTGATGGCCTCAAAGCTTTCCTCTTGTAACTCAAGAAAAGGTACTCATAAATAAAGAATCTCTAAAATGTATTAAAAGGTTTGATTACTCACTTTCAGTTTAACCTCCACAATAGAAGAAGTGTCGCAAAGAGTTGAGATAAACGACTCCACCTGTAAATGTAAAGCAGTATAGTTAAAGGCTGTAGACTTTGCTCGAAAAATGACAAGAAAAGAAAATTTTTGCTACTCATCAGACAAATATGCCAGCATGAGATCTAGGAAATAGCAAATCCATCATCGTCATCATTCTCTTTGTATACTAGATTATATTGCTGGCATCTTTCTTTAAATTATGACTACACAATTAGGTCATTTTACTGGAAGAGTAAATCCACATATGATGTTTATATAAATATTTTTCTGCTCTATGTTAGAATGCTAGCATGATCATCATGTGCCTGGGTCAGTACCAAAATGAACCAGATCTGCTACAGGACTCGGATATCTGATATCCAAGCTATGAAATTTTAAAGTAAATAGTTCTCATAAAACTTGTAAGGCACTTATTTTTGTAGAAACCAAATTCGTCATTTGATCCAAGTAACATTTTTCTTACAAAATAATGCTCAAAAATTTAACAAGAAATTCGTTCACAATCACTATGCATGAGAAAACATATATGCAGTGATAAAAAAAAAAGGAAAAAAAAAAGAAAAAGACGAAGTACATGACCAAAACTACACGAGGTACATTGCACACTGTCAGATACTTGCCTCTTGTGGGATGATTTGGCTCCTAATAGCTTTGCTTTCCTCCAACTCAACAGCTTCTGAGATATTTTCTGATTTCTCAGAAAATCAGAAATGCATTAACTAGTAAATGATCTAGTAGGAAAAAAGACCAACTCTTAAAAGGCATTTAATTTGACATTCATACCAATTCTATATTCACACAAAGGATTTCTATGAAGCATTTCTTATGAGATAAGAAACTAAACATCCCATCAATAGCTAGAAGTTAGGGGAATACAATATATAGAATTATAGATTGCATAAAATACTCACAATTCTACAGTGCTTTGTTACATGATGAGAAGGTACTTGTAGACAATAATATTTAAAGTAAAAGAACAGATGTTTGTAGCTTAGGTTCTCACTTCTCCAATTAGGGCGCAAGAAAATGGAAGGACTTTATAGTCTTAATGAAGCGTGTAAAGAGTAACTAAGAGAATGGGTGCAGGAATGCAAGATGCAACTTAGTGTTCTATTTTAATTTAGGCGCGAAAATTACATTTGTTCCACCTACTAAGTTATCAAGCTTGAAGCACCAATGCTTCTTTTTCTTATACAAGATATGTTGAAAAGCAAAGTGCCTTTTGAAGGTAGTGCAGAAGTCCAAGCGTCAGACCTACTTTGGATGGATGAGGACTCGACAATTTAGTTCTTAGTTTCTGCCCCAACTCCAAGGTACTCTCTCGATCACTTATTTCTAAAAGAAGCATGCTCCTTTTAGCTCAAAAACAACAGCTCGAGCGCACTTGTGCTAGGTAGAACAAAGAAGAACATCACGTAGTGTATTCAAAGGTTATAGCAGATCAGCCATCTCATTCATGGTTTTGGTGACCTTTTTAATTGATCTTTAGAACAGCTATCTTTTCAGTGCCTAGATTAACTTTTAGATGTAGAGTTCTTTTTTAGTTTCATACTGTTTACCAATATTTCTTTTACCATGTCCTGCCATGCCTAAACCTGAAACTGTTTCTTCAGTCTCTCTATCAATTAGGACACCCCTATTGGTTGTCATAGGGTACGATAGGTACGATAGAGTAGGAATAGAAATATCTTTTCCGTGTAAGATAACTATCAGCAATTTGCGACGTGGCCCACATGAGAACTCATGCTTTCGTTGCTTTTGAGTGCCCAACCAGAGTGTTCTATAAGTATCCAATAAGGGTAGCATCTAAATTGCCCAACCATTCTGCTTCCTTCAAAAATAAACAACTCATAAAACATTTCCCAACCTAAAAATGAGAAGGAAATGACATTGCAACAAAAAGTAGCAAGTATCTGAAAGTAGGATTAATCGCAAACATACATATCAGCCAAATCATTTAGCTGTATGTGTCGTGTCTGAGTGATATCATACACCTCATGATTACGAAGGATGCAATCTAATATCTAAAGTTCCAATAAGGACACAAGAAAAGCGCATACTTCCTGAAGAGGATGAACAGCTTATTGATAATGAGGATCCCCGAAGCTGTCTATCATATCTTACACTACGCATAGTTTCATGCCATGCCGAAGTTTTTCTGGAACTGGAGAGCCTCTCAACCCCGCTGTATTTGGTCTTACACGGAGTAAATAACCAACTGCACCTAAACTTGCCAAATTCCGAGCGTAAATTAAACAGTTTAACATTCGAGACGCCCCCAAATCTACCTGAAACATGAAATAAATTAATATGATTCCAATAACTTAAGTCATAGTTTGTTTGATGGAAAAAAGACCCCTGCTAGAGTAGAAAGAAAAGAAAGAAAGCAATTCACGGGGCGAAAAACAGCAAATTTGGCAAAGGAACTAGCAAGCTGAGTTGCTTTTTTTTTCTTTTTTCTTTTTTTCACAGAAGCACGGCGACATCATAAAATTTGGAAGAAGCGCATTCCAACAACAATCGGATCAATTAGAGAAGCAAGAGTTCAGTTCATGCATCGATATCAAAATCGGCAAAAGAGCAGCAGCGTGCGGAACAAACAGTGATAAGCACGTTGGCCCCATTCTTCAGTTTCGAAAGAGAGAAGGCAGAGGCGGACGAACCTCACGAGCGCCAGACCATTTAACAATAATCGGGTTGCTGAAAGAGAGCACACACTGCCCAGAGATTTTTCTCGTCTTCTTTTTTTTTTTTCCTCCATCTTCCTCAAAGGTAAATAAATTGAGATTTGGCTAGTGAAATTTATCGCATTTATGTGTCAAAGAGTGAAAAGAGAAGGAAGAACATTTTTAGGAAAAAAAAAAAAAAAAAAACTTTATCCCGTTCAGGATTAGGTATTCACCAAGGCATGTGGACGGATAAAAGAGAGCGCAGAGCAGAGAGAGAAAGTTGTGGAAGAGAAGAAGAGGGTTTCAGTCTTTCAGATGGACAAGAGAGAGGTCGGAGAAAATACTTACAAGAATCCATAGCTGTCGACCCGTCCCTTGCTGGCCGCCCACCCTGCTGAACTCGCGCTTTTCTCCTCTTCCGCTTTTGTTTCCTTATATAATTTTAATAACAACAGTAATAATATATACTGTGGTAGGGGTGTAATGTGGGCAGTGTCGGGCTGGCACGGCCCACATTTTCCGGGCCGAAACGGGCTAGGGGCTAAGCCAGCCCGGCTTCAAATTCCGGCCGTGCCGTGCCGGGCCCGAGCTGCCTAGCCTCCGGCCCAGCACGGCCCTTCGGCCCGGAAGGCACGGGCCGTGCCGGGCCAGGTCGTGCTTCGGGCCGGCCCTTTAAAATATTTATTTTTATTTTTTTTAAAAAAAATTATTATAAACTTTAAAAATAGAAACAATACATTATTTTCATTTAAACTAACATTTTGATTAAATAATTAAAATTTTATAAAAATAATTATAATATAGTAAATATTTAAAAAATAAATAAATTTGTATTATTTTTTTGAAAAAAAAAAGAAGAAATGATATGGGTTTTGGTCCAATGGACCTAAATGCTTTGGTCCATTGGACCAAAACCAATCCTCCCAAGGTCTGCTACCTTGGGAGGAGAGCTCCTGGGGAAGTGGGCTTGGCCCTCCTCCTCCCCAGGAGCTCAGACCCCAAGGCCCAAGGCAAGGCAATGCCTTGGGCCTTGGGGTCCGGGCCGTGCTGGCCCGGCTGGCACTGCCCAAGCGGGCCGGGCCGCCCGCCTGTTCTCGGCCCGGCACGGCCCAGGCCGGGTCGTCGGGCCCCACGGGCGAGGCCCAGCAAGGCCCCGAAGCTCGGGCCGGACCGGGCCGGCACGGGTGCTACAGCACCCGTGCCGTGCTGTAGCCCGGCCCGAGGCCGTGCCGGGCTGGGCGGCCCACGTGCCGCCCCGGCCCGTTTTACACCCCTAGCATATACACAAGGAGCAATGCTTTTCTCCCTCTTCCGAGAACAACTACAAGGCGCTTGTCTTTGTCTCGGTGATCAGGACTAGCAGGAAATTGGGATTCAGCTCATCGACCGGAACTCGACTCGCTGATTCTGAGATGACTTTTGGGACTGGGTTCAACTGACGGCCCAGGCCTAGGGAGCAAGCAGGCCCGGTGACAGGATTCTTCGTCGGTGCTGTAAGCTTATAAGAGAGCCAACGCCCACCCAGCCCGCTAACAAAACAAAAAAAAAAGCCCAATACCCCAAAGCCCAGCCGTCGAGTAACGCTTTCTGTCTCCGCAGCAAGTGATAGAGTGGGCTCCCTGGAATTGAGGACCACATAATACCGGTCGGCCCAAAAAATTTAGGAAGGAAGCATAATGTAAAGATATATATATATATATATAGAGTTAGGCTAGAATACTTGTGGAAGTACCGGGGCTCCGGTACTTCCACGTCGTTTTCGATGTTGGGACTTCCGAATCGACGATCGGCTCCGTTAAACTTGATCTAGAGTATTTGAAGTATCTAGAAAATAAATTTCGCGATTTTTCGATATCATTTGCCTGGTGATCGAAAGGGCTCAAAATCAGCAATTTCAATGGTCGTGGTGAGCCGTTTGCAAGTTTAACGGTGTAGAAATATCTAAATCACGTAAAATTTTGATAGAAAATTCTTTATACTATATAAAACAAGATCAATATCTTTGATCTAAAATTTTAGAGTCATATTATCACATTTTGTGAGATTTTTATTTTCAGCCATTGATTTTGAGCCCTTTCGATCACTAGGTAAATGATATTGAAAAATCGCGAAATTTATTTTCTAGATACTTCAAATACTCTAGATCAAGTTTAACGGAGCCGATCGTCGATTCGGAAGTCCCAACATCGAAAACGACGTGGAAGTACCGGAGCCCCGGTACTTCCACAAGTATTCTAGCCTAACTCTATATATATATATATGGGTTAATTGCATACAGGTCCCTGAAACTTGGTGAATATCAAATATATTCCTGCAAAGTTTAATTTTGCAAAAATATCCCTGCAAAAGTCCTAAGTTATGCAGATATATTCCTCTGGTTTGTTTCTGTTAGAATTCTATTAAAATTTTAACAGCAGATGAGTAAAATGACATTTTTGCCCTTACAGATATGTCCCTCCAAAAAGAAGAAGAAGAAGAAGGTGCTGGCAGCGGCGGCCGGCGACGGTGTCCCCGCTTCCCCCCTCCCCCCGTGGTGGCGTCCCTCGACGTATGGATCGTCGCGCCCGCGCGACGAGGACGAACACAACGAGGGTTTCTTCGAGGGCTTCAGCTTGGGATCGGGAGAGGAGAGGAGGAGGTGGGATCGGCCGGCGGAGAGGAAGCGGCGGCGGCGGCGACGGAGGCGGAGGCAGAGGCGGAGGCGGAGGCGGAGGAGGGAGGAGGAGGAGGAGGGAGGGGGGGCGTCGTTTCGATCAAGGAAGAGGAAGATGAGGAAGAGGATGAGGACGAGGGTAAAATCGTCATTTCACATTATTAACTAATCATGGTTAAGCATGTTAACTGTGGTTAATTCAGTTTTTTTAATAGAGTATAACAGTAGGGACATTTTTTCAGACGGTAGGACTTTTGCAGGAATATTTTTGCAAAGTTAAATTTTGCAGGGATATATCTGATATTCACCAAGTTTGCAGGGATCTGTATGCAATTAACCCTATATATATACTTGCGTAGTAACTTTTATTTTATTTTATTTTCTTGTCTTACACAGGGCAGTCTACCCACAGTTAGAAGACTGCCGATGCTAATGAACGGTACATGTAGTAACAGCAGTAACGCTGGCTGCAGTGCGATGCTAGTCGCAAGAGCTGATTGAACAATTGGTTATGGGCCCCACGAAACAAAACAGAAGATACTAATCGTGCCTTAATTATATGATTTTCTTTTATTTTATTTCAAATTCGAGCTGGAGGATTGTGTTCGCTCAATCTATAAGTGAGTAGGAGTTGGTTTGCGATTGGAATTGGAATGGGAAATAGAATTGGATTGCTTTGGAATGGAAAATGAAATGACGAATCATCCAAAAACGTTTGGTTCATTATTGGAATGGGTAATGGAATGAAAATCTAGAATTTTGAATAGAGTGTTTTGATTAAGAGAGAGAAAAATGATGATGGGAGAGGAGGGGAGGTGTTGATAAAAGAAAATTTTGAGTTATTTACTTTGGAATGAGCCAATCCGGTATTCAAGGCCGGATTGGGCCATATATGGAATTAGCCATTTCCATTCTATAGTAGAATGGGAGTCGGAATCTGATTCCTTTAAAACAAACAATAATTATTGGAATCAATGAATCTCATTCCGATTTCATGGTCTAAAATAGGTGAACTAAACATGCCCTAAATGTAGATTAGTTACGCTCTGAATCCAACACTGCATTTCGACTAGACCAATATAGATCATGGACAAGGCCCTATCGATTGATCTACAAGTTAGACGTACGTCTTCTTTAATTAGGAAAGCGCTGCTTCATGAATCATGATCCAGTGATCATACGTCCGCACCAAATTGAAATTGCGGTTTTATCGATCGGTTATGCACCTTGCTGCCACGTTTTAAAGCTAGCCCTTTGGACTACTTCTGTATGCATACACATGTATGTACATCAGATTCTGATGCCTGGCGAATCGCGGTAATCATGCATGCTCCCAATCAAGCCCACTTTTAGATGTAAAAAGTAAGTCATAATTGTTGGTGGAATCTTATCTGTTATTCTAGCTTGCTATGTCTGTCCCTCTCCACGCTTTAAAGACGTGATCAGCTGGCTTTTCCAGTGATCACTTCTCTCCAGCGCCGATCGAAGCCTGGCTGATCATCAGCTGCATGAGATCATATATAGGCCACAACATTCATTCCTGGGACCACATGGACGAGGGGCCGCGTATACAAATGTGAGATCGACGACACGTAGTTGTATATAACAAAATAGAAATTTAGTTATTTCCTAAAATAATCTTTCTTTCTTTCTTTTTTTAAAAAAAATCTTCTGAAGGGAAGCAAAAAATGCTCTTTAAGTAGCCTTAATAATTTCTGGCCCAGCGGGGCACCGAACAAGCCAATAGTTGGGCAAGATTTAGAAACGAACTGATTCCAAATGAAATATATATAGCATAATTAATTTTGAGGGGCCAAAAAATACTTACTTTTGAGCACTAGAGAAAAGTTCTTTTTTAAGTTATCCACGCGATTGATCTATCTTGTGCATCATGATTCCGCATGATTTCACTCTGCGAACTCCTATTTACTCTCTTTACGGCTAATTAACCATGTAAACATTTGCGTTTCCACACAAACAGCAACAACAATAGTAATTAATAATAGTAATAAAACAAACCAACACAACACCAACAACAAGGACAACATTAAAACACTTGTTGATAGCACTGAAGAAGAAGCTTATTATGATTTTCTTATTTTTCTTTCACTAAAAACCTTTTTGTAATTTCTCTCTCAAAAAAAAAAAACCTTTTTGTAATTGTTACGTATATCCATCTCCTGATGAAGTGCTTAATGTATTGGATCAAGACACCAGTTATATGCTATATGGAAAATTAAGGTTGGTAATTAATACGTCATATAGTGAGAAAGAAATCAAGGTGCAGAAAATCTGGAGTTACATTGATAGATCCTATATATTCTCCCTTAATATCGAGATGCCTCACATATATAGAAGGGAAAAAAGAAAAAAAAAAAAAGAAAAAAAGAAGAAGAAAAGTCTGCGTTGAAGCTTTCATGTGAGCTCTTTTCTTGGTTTTGGTGCATGTTCAGCCTGTATTAAAAAAAAAATTGCAAACTGTAAGAAAACGTGAGATGTGTATGTGATTCAGTGATTAACAACCTGTTATAATTATAAGTCAAAAGAAATATTGAGGCCAAACGCACCGTAGTTCCTAGGGGCGTTGCACCGAAAGCATTCGGTCCTGCTAGCGTAGTTGTGCTCATTGCAGCCCAACCTGAAGTGACGTGCATATATACACTAGATCAATATTGTATCCATTAATGGGTTGGAATAAACACAAGTAAAAAGTCAGAGTGTATGCACATGCAGTTAATATAGTACGAACAAAATGAATGTATATATGAGCTACGAAATAATTAAGCAGTGTTGAATACTTGAATTAAGGCCAAGTATGACTGCATGCAAATTTAATAAGCGTATCAGCTTAAAGGAATGGCTTAAATCCACGCATGCAGGTGCACATACATAGACGATATATCGATGTAACAAGTACGTGTACAGTAGTAGGACAAGGATATATATATATATATATATGTACCTGGTACATGTCCAGTCGCCAGACTTCCAGCCATGCTGGCCGGGGCAGGCGAATCCCCAGGAATTGGTGACGCCGGAGTCGTTCTTGACAGCTCCGCACTTGAAGCAATTGGAGCGGCTGGCGTAGTTGTGGACGCCGCAAGAGCAGTACCAGTCGCCGGGCTTGACATCCCAAGCGCCGCCGCCGGCACTGGTGTAGTCGGTCCTCTCATGCAGCGGCACGCCCAGCTTGGGCTCCCCGCATCTCTGGCAGGAGTCCCTCTTGCAGAAGTTAACGTATTGGCACGACCTGCAGTTCCAGTCCCCTGGCTTGCAGCTGCTCATTTTCTCTACCAACCTGACCTGCGCGCCTATTGATCAAGGATCAAAGAATTTAACTATATATATATATATATATATATATGAATTTTATATTATACATAAACTCTCTCTCTCTCTCTCTCTCTCTCTCTCTAGTATGAAATTAGAAGGTGAACTTACTTGGAGATATAATTAAAGAAGACTTGCTAGCTAGCAGAAGAAGGAAGGTGAAGAAGGAAGAATTCGACCGAGCGTTTGCTAACGAGCTAATTATTAGTTTGCGCTTGAGTCACTGATGGTTTTGTGGGTATTTATAGATATATATATATATATATATATACACACGCGCATATACAAGGTTTGCTAGGTGTGGGGCCCGAAGGATCGATGCATCCATCTATCTTTTCAGTGTGCTGCCCTGCTTATAAGAAAGAGAAGGGAATCAAGGGGAGGGGGACAAGAGATAGATAGAGAGAGAGAAAGAGAGAGGGGGAGTTGAAGGCAAGGCCAATTAATTAATTAAAGATAGGAATTGATTGAAAAGTAAAATCTTTTTTAAAAAAAGAAGAAGATAAAATTCTTAGTTAAGAGGATCGATGTGAGAGGGGGCTGGGTAGGGCAGGGCAGGGCAGGGCTTTCAATTTCATGTCAATCTCTTTCCAAGGTCCGCTCGGTGGGAGGGCATGGGCACATTATGATTAGAAGAATATCACATTTTCACGAGTTCCGGCCCTGAATGATCATCATCTCCCCTTTATGTGATTCCCATTCCCCTGCACGTCTTCGGCAAGAAAAGAACATCCAAGGAGTGCAAGGAAGGTTTTATGTGGGGATGGAGGTTCCGATAAAATCACTACTCGATCATACAACAACAGTACAGCAAGCAATTGCTATGTGGTGCGGGCGGATGCTCTCCGCTAATAATTCTTTTACACAACAAATGTTTCAGGATTAAATTAATATATATTCTAAGATAATATTGGACGAGATATTTATTACATGAGTAAAGCTACTATGTTTTCGGAAACATAAGAGAGTTCGTGTTTTCAATTTTTTGACTCTTTAATCAACTTCTTTGACTATTTCTAACGTTTGAATTAATATTGTTATCCTGGAGGGACCACTCAATTCTAGAGAGATTACTCAACTCTAAGGAAAACCACTATCATTCCGATCCTACAATTCTTGATCCAAGAATCAAAAAATCGAAAGTACCAACTCCTTTATACTTTTGATAGTATAGTAGTTCTACATTTTATTACAGTTATCGACATTTCTCTCTCTCTCTCTCTTTCTATATATATATATATATATATATATATATATATATATATATATATATATATATATATATATATTAATGTAAGAGTACTGGGAGAACATCTGATATAACTATAGATAAACATAAATAAATAAACAAATTAGAGTACCGTCAAGGAATAAAATCTTTAGATTACATGGTACGTCGGAGATATATATAAATTTTTTTTTAAAAGGTCCGGGAAAAGGAAAGCGGGTGGGTTGAGCTAGCAATAGCTCAGTCTAGACGTCAAAACGGAAGACTTTTTTACAAAATAATTTTTTAAAATTTGATAATTTGTAAAATAATTCTGCCCAAATTATATTTAAAAAATTAACCCTTCTTTCGTCACGTAGGCGTCAGGGTGGAGTTTTTCTTTGAAGACGGTAAATCGTTCACCGTCTTTAGGAAGACGATGAACGATTCACCGCCTTCCTAATTTCCCACAATAACGGTGAATCATTCACCGTCTTTCGCTTATTTACTATTTCTTTCTATATCTCATATATAATCTTAACAATCACATATAATCTTAACAATCTGAAAATTCTAATAATCTATCCATACAATTTTATATAATCTTAACAGCCTGAAAATCTTAATAATCTATCCATACAATTTTATATAATCTTAACAACCTGAAAATTCTAATAATCTATCCATATAATTCCATATAATCTTAACAACCTAAAAATTCTAATAATTTATCTATACAATCCTAACAATCAAATAAAAATTCTAATAATCCACGTATAATCCTATTTTATTTCCTATATAATTCATGCACAATTTTAACTAATAAATATGGCGAACGATTCACCGTCTTTAAAAGATATGAGAGAAGACGGTGAATGATTCACCGCCTTTAAAAGATATGAGAGCATGCGGTGAACGATTCACCGCCTTTAAAAAATATGGTATAATACGGTGAAAAATTCACCGCGTTTAGAAAAAAATCTCACGTGGCTCCTACTTGACGAAGAGAGGGTTAGTTTGCCAAACATAAATTTGACAGAATTATTTCGCAAATTATAAAATTTTGTAAAGTTATTTTGTAAAAAAGCCTCAAAACGGGAGACTGACTAGGTAACAGACCATATACGAAGTTCCTCGCCAATGCAAATCGGCGGATAAGTTACCGAGAAATTCTCTTCAGTATTATAAAATGCTTTCTTTAATTTTCATTTTATGAGTACTGAATATCTATGGGGAGGATTTGATGCCAGAAATTTTTGACTGCATATAGCCCACTACATTATTGGTGATCGAATTGGTCCGTATAAAAATGTGACTCATCTTAAAAAATTTCCAACATTGATATTCTTTTCTCTTACCGACCAAAATACTTCCGATCACCAATTAGAAATTAGATACTCAGGTGAAATGCTATGGCAAATTAGACCTTTTAGCCTGAAAAGTCCTGCCGGCATGTATATGAGGTCGAATTTAAATTTTAAGACGATCAAATTCAGCAAATCAGACAATCTGCATTCATAAATAGCTATTAGGAGGATATCTAATTTTTAATATTTTGAGGAGGGAGAAATAGAAAAATATAATATACTATCTGTTTTATTTATTTTTTATAAATAAATTTAGCTAGAAACATAAAGCAACTAAAGTTTGAATTCGAAACTTTTAATATTAATCATCAAATTCTTAGTCAACTGCGATAGATCCGGACGGTGAGAAAATCAAATTGTTGTTTATATTTTTGGGAGAATGGTACATGCCCTCTAATCACGTGGGCTTGAACCTCACGTCATCTCTCCAGCAACTGGAATATATGTATAAATGAAACGGGGGATCGTTGGATTGTTCACATGCGCGCATGAAAAAAATGAAAAGAGGTGGTATATATTTATTAATTGATTCCTACTATTAGGCCTAAATCTATGATTTAAAGTTTTTAGTTTAAATAAGTGTGCCATATCTTTAAGTTATATGCTGGTCGCTTGGGCTTCGCGTCATCCCACCAACACAAATTGTGCTATAGAACAATTTATTTTTTCAATTATGTAAGGAGTAAATTCTTACCGCAGATAATTTACTAAAGAGAGGGTAGACCGGAGACGGTGCCTGTGTGTTGTGTGGAATCGAAGAGAAAACTGTAGGCCATCTGTTCGCACAGTGTGTTTTCACGAAATTCCTTTTAGTGACGGATGTGGACGATGCCCAGTCCGAAAATTTGGGAGACGATGTTATTTCGGTCTGGGACAGGTGGGCGAGCAAGAAAGGTCCACAGTCAATGAGCAACTAGGGATGTCAATGGGTCGGGTTTGGGTCGGATTTTCCAAAACCCGAACCCGAACCCGACAATCAAACTGAAACCCGAACCCGGACCCGAACCCGGCGGGTTTTAAAAAACCATACCCATGCCCGACCCGACAAAAAACCCGGTACCCGTACCCGAAACCCGAACCCGACGGTCGGGGGGCGACGAAGGAGAGGAGGTCGGGGGACGGGCGAGGTGGGCAGCGAGGTCGGGGGAGGCGGAGACGCAGTTGACTCGACGACGGGCTTGAAGAGGAGAGGGCGGCCTGGCGGCAGAGGGGTAGAGGAAGAGGAGTTAGCAGGCGGCGGCGACGAGGGGGAGGAGGGGGGGGGGGGGGGGAGGAGGGGGGGAGGAGGTCGGGCCCGGGTTCGAACGGCGAGGTGGGCCGTGGGCGGTGAGGTCGGGGGAGGCGGCTGGGGAGGAGAGGAAGTGGAGGGGGAGGTTGCGGGGAAGGAGAGGAAGTGGAGGGGGAGGCTGCGGGGAAGAAGAGGAAGTGGGAGCATCAGCAGATGGAGGATTAGGTTTGAAATTTTGACCGTTGGATCTTGATCCAACAGCTAAAATACTATTAAATATTTTATATATTATATAAGTAACTAATATATATATATATATATATATATATAGAGTTAGGCTAGAATACTTGTGGAAGTACCGGGGCTCCGGTACTTCCACGTCGTTTTCGATGTTGGGACTTCCGAATCGACGATCGGCTCCGTTAAACTTGATCTAGAGTATTTGAAGTATCTAGAAAATAAATTTCGCGATTTTTCGATATCATTTGCCTGGTGATCGAAAGGGCTCAAAATCAGCAATTTCAATGGTCGTGGTGAGCCGTTTGCAAGTTTAACGGTGTAGAAATATCCAAATCACGTAAAATTTTGATAGAAAATTCTTTATACTATATAAAACAAGATCAATATCTTTGATCTAAAATTTTAGAGTCATATTATCACATTTTGTGAGATTTTTATTTTCAGCCATTGATTTTGAGCCCTTTCGATCACTAGGTAAATGATATCGAAAAATCGCGAAATTTATTTTCTAGATACTTCAAATACTCTAGATCAAGTTTAACGGAGCCGATCGTCGATTCGGAAGTCCCAACATCGAAAACGACGTGGAAGTACCGGAGCCCCGGTACTTCCACAAGTATTCTAGCCTAACTCTATATATATATATATATATATATATATATATATATATATATATATATATATAATTTGTTCGGGTTCGGGTTCGGGTTCGGGTTCGGGTTCGGGTTCGGGTTCGGGTTCGGGTCGGGTACATACAAATCCATACCCATATCCATACCCGTCGGGTTTTCATTTTCAAAACCCATACCCGAATCCATATCCATTTAATTCGGGTAAACCCGCCCCGTTCGGGTTCGGGTTCGGATAATTTTTCGGGTACCCATACCCATTGACATCCCTATGAGCAACAGACTATCAGACCTAGTAGCCAGCTGGTGGGTCATTTGGGAGGCCAGAAACGGAACGATTTTTAGTAAAGTTCAGACGGATCCCCTACTAGCCGTCCACAAGCTTAAGTTACTAGTGGAGTTTTGGAAGCTTCTTCTTCCATCTTATCAGCTACATCATAACTCATAAGTTAGTTTTTTTTTTTTTTTCACTCTCTCTCGAGGTCTTGGCTGTCTCACCCGTGTAGCCTAATTCATTTCCTCTCTGAATGAAGCGGGTAGCGTTCTACTTTTTCCTCAAAAAAAAATTATGTAAGGAGTAAATTGCACCCTTAGTCCCCAAACTCTAGGCCTAGATTTATTTTGATACTCAAGTTTGTAAGTTCGATCTTTAATACTCTACTCTTCTAAACTCTTGAATGTGTCTGGCTTTTGTCCATGTTCTTATTTACTATTAGAAGAATAATAATGGACTAGTACTACACATGTTGTATTCTTGTATATACGCTTGCACCATGTATGAACCCATCTTTAATCTCTCATCTCATATTTAATCTTTAAAATGTAGGCTTTGTCTATATTTTTGGATTAAAAGTACGAGATGAATGGATTATTGTTCATGAATTTGCAGTGCATTGACGTATGGATGAATCAAGTAGTGCATGTTATGGCCGGGTGGGTCGTCGGCATGCAATAATTTTTACTTTAAGACGAGGACTAATTAAACAATTCCAAAAGTTCGGCGTCTTGAATCTCAACCCGAACGGCTCAAGTACGTACCAAAATGAAACTTCACTAAGTTCAGGGACTAGTTAGTGCAATTTACCCACGAGATATAGATATAAGTGATGAGGAATTATCTAAAAATAGTATGTATTAATTAATCACGTTCTTTTATTTTTTTTGGAGATGAAAAATGTAGGAATCACGTTGATTCCTGCTGAATAAGCTAGTTATAGTTAAATATTCCAAAGAACAAAAGTGAAAATTAAGGCATACAAGAGTCAGCTACGTCACATAGTTCACCTGAAATAATTTGGGCTAGCTAGCTATAAATGGAACACGTTCTTTTTCTGTTGGTACAGATGTGAGATTCGCTAGCCTGGGGTAAACGCAAAATAATGTAAAGTTATTATATATATATATGCAACCAGGTTGACTCAGCCTGTCAACAAAAGCGCAGTAATATTTGTGGAAGGAAGGAGCTAATAAAGAGGGCATCTCCGTCATCAACAATGTCTTCATTGATTCCCCAGACTTTAATTTGATCCCCACTACTTTGTGGATTGCGACGGAGCTACAGGATACGCCTTCCCCGAGTAGTTCATCTATACATAGAGAATGGGGGCCGGGCCAACTACAAATATATGTATGTTATGGTGTAGTACACTGAACTTTTGCAAATTGCAAGGTTCTAGTGTGAGTTTAGCGTTTCGTGCTAATCTGGAGGTTTTGGTTGTGATTCGAGCTCTTGGGAGCGTTTTCGGGACTTGAGAAGTGCGAAAACGGACTCCGAAAGTCAAATTCTGTAAAAAACTGCAGGTTTGACATTGCATACCAGTATGTGCAGATCGCATACCGGTATTGGAGTGATTAGTACCGGTACTGGCATCAGCGCATACCGGAATCCCTTCGCGTGGCCTATTAGCCGAGGCTCGGGTTTGCAGGATTTCTGGCCAGATACCGGTATGCCCATACGCATACCGGTATACAGAATCGAAATTTTTGTTTTGAGCTGTTTTGCGAATGTTGGCTTTTGGAGGGGTGTTAGGGCAATTGTTACAACATGTAACTTAACCCTTCACACCCTTCACCCCCCCCCCCCCCCCCCCCCCCCCCCCCCCCCCCCACAGCCATTTGGGCTGAGGACTTAGGAGAAAAAGGTAGGTTTTCTCCCTTTCTCTCTCTAGATTCTTGTCTCCTTGGTGTTGGAACCTAGGGTTTGATCTCATTTTCCTTCTCCTTTGCACTCAAGAGCTTGCTAGCTTACCTTTGGAGGAACATGGTGGAGGAGAGGAGAGCTTGTTTGAGGTTTATCTCCAACCCTAGCTCCCTTGGACCTAGCTTGGAGCTTTAAAGAGGTAAGTTTTCCTCTTTTTGACCCTCTTTTGGTGTTTATTTGGGCTTTTATTGTTGAAACCTTGAAATGGTAAACCTAGGGTTTATTTTAGGGTTTCTTGATTCTAGACTTTTGAATGGAAATTGATGGTTGTAGAATGCTATGTTAGGTTGGATTTGAAGCTTCCTAACTTCATTTTGGGTTTTGGACAAGAAATTCTTGATCTAAGGTATTTCCACCGTTTTTTCCATTTTATTATGACGTTTTTTCGAAAATGGTTGTTCGATGTTTCTAACCTCATAGAAATCTTCTTTAAGGCGCTAGAAATCGAGGGGGCAATTTTGTTTTCGGATACTGCGAGGTTCCGAAGGGTATCGGGTGGGTTTGACCTCACCGAAATGGGTGAATTCTCCCTATGTCTTCGTTTCAACTTAAGAGCTTAAATTAATGCATATTCATACTAATTAAGACATGGTAGAATTTTGGAATGCATGGAATTCATGTACTATATAGATGCAAATTATATGTCCTATGTAGTAGGAGGTTTGCATAGTTATTAAACATAGCGCATCATGGTTGGCTATGGGAATTGAATGTTTCGTTCATGTACTTGTTTAATTGCTTATTTGAAGGAGTAGAGACATGTGTGATGGTAGATGGACAATAGATTTGAAAACACTCTTGACACTTAGCTTGTTGAACTAGTTATAGAGTATATATGACATATGACATGTTAGAATCAAAATGTGAAGCTAAACATATGACATTCCACTTAGATGAATGACAAGATGGACATCATGACCTAGTATTGGACATTAGTTGGTTTTCCATGTTTATAGACATGATGATGAATGATATTATATGGTTGATTGTTACTTGTTAGCCACTATGCTCGTTTACACATGCTTGTGAGGGTCGCTCCCTACAAGCCGGCACTCCGGAGTTGGCCTCGCGACAGTTATTTCGCCCGTGTGTTAGAGAGAGCGCCGAAATGGAACCGCCGTGGGTAAGGCTCACCAAAGCGTGAGGTGTTGACTACCACGGAGCCATTAGGCACGGCACAAGTGAACATCCCTCTATTGTATTCTTTTATGACTACATAGTTATGGTATTATGAAAAGGTGAATATTCATATAGTGAGAGGTGGAACATTGCATGCTTACACATGTGCTTGGGTAGAATAATTCATGTTTATATGATAACATCTTGAGGCATAGTAGTATTAAATTTCAACTATAATTATGCTTTTTGTTGTCTAACCCTACTTTGCCTCAGTTGGCCTAGTGGTGTACTCCGCTCCTCTCGGCGGCTTACCCACTGGGAACTATTGAATAATAGTTCTCATCCCCCTGGGGTTTGTTATTTTATTTCAGAGCCATCCACTGCGGAAGAGGCTAGGGACCGCGGCAAGGGCATTGCGAGTAGCTAGAGCGCGAGGGAGCTAGCGACTAGGTGGAGCACCTTTCTTTTATCTTTTGTTGAGAGGTGTCTTTGTACCGACCACATTTTGTAGAGACCACCTTATGTCCCCTTTTGGGTGTATTGTTGTACTAAACTTATGTTTGGCTTTACTCTTTTATGGTATTTCATATTTTTACCTTGAGACCTTACTCGTGTAATATGTATGCTCTGATTATCATGATAGGATTACTCGCTTTATTCTTTTCTTGTATGTTGTTTTAGACGCCTTGTGTGCATTGGGTTATTTTGTGTACACGGCGGGTCTGTGCATGCGCTCGGGTGGGCTTCCGCTGGGGCCCCGGGGCGTGACAGATTATAGTGGTATCAGAGCCTAGGGTTAAGTCATTGTGGACCTAGAAAACCTTAGGCCGGTTGGACTATAGGATTTAGACTCGTGAGAGACGAGAATGACTATGGCGAAAGTAACACAATTGGGTTGTGTCTTTATTCTCCAAGTAGTTGGAGTTTGATCGAAGTGTGTGACACCTAACTCTTAGGAGGTCACGTTGGCGGCCGACAACGTGACATCGGGAGTTAGTTAGGAACTCACTTCATTTACTTTCGCATAATTGGGGACTTTATTGTTGAGTGGGGTTTCGTTAGCGTAAGTTTTTCTAACTTGCGCATTCTATGTTATTGTAGCTTGTAATGCCGACTACTCGTTCTCAATCGACCGAGATGGCAGCGGCAGCCGACACAGAGGATGTGGAGGCCTCTGCAACCTCCGGATCCAGTGAGGTCCGCGAGTTGAGAAACCAGTTGACAATGTTAACGGGTCTGGTGACACAGCAGGCGACTGCGGCTCAGCAGCAAGCCGACGCCGCACGCCGACAGGAGGCGAGGATGAAGAGGATGGAGGAGTTACAGCTGCGACAGGCTACTACCAGGACCGCTCAGGATCCTACGCCACCTACGCCAGCTGGAGATGTTACTGCTGGAGTATCGGCGCCCGTACCTGGGCCGGCATCTGAGGCGCCTAGTACCGAGCCGAGGGAGGAGACGGCCGTGACACCCCCGTTTCGGGCATCGCCGGCGAGGACGGTTTTGCCTATGATGGTTACCGGAGCAGAGCGAGATAGACTGATGGAGCGTTTGAATGAGTTTCGGAGGTGTAATCCTCAAGTTTTTGATGGCGAGAAGGCAGACCATTGGATGGTGGAGAAGTGGGTTCTCCACATGAAAAAGCTTTTTCATGATACTTTTGTGGAGGAGCAGAACAAGGTATGGTTGGCCACGTATCACCTAGATGGTGCGGCATATCGATGGTGAGCGGACATTCGGGATGACCCGAACACCGACTTGGCGGCCATTACTTGGAGCCGGTTCAAGGATCTATTGTTGTCGAACTACTTTCCTCCGAGTGTCAAGAGACAGATGGAGAGGGATTTGCGCAGCTTGCGCCAGCGGGACATGACGGTGACGGAGTATGAACGAGAGTTTTCTCGTCTATTGCACTGCGTACCCTACGTGGTGAGGAATGACGAGGGTAAGGCTCGCATCTTCGAAGCGGGCCTTCGACCGTCGATTTATAGGTTGGTGCAAGCGGCGGGATTGCAGACTTTTCGAGAGGTGGTGAATCGCGCCTTGGTTGTGGAAAAGGGCGCGGAAATTGCAAAAGAGGAGATTGAAGCTTGGGATAGATTAAGGGGTAAGAGGCCAGCGGGCGAAGGAGGCAGCATGAGTTATTCAAGGAAACCACCGAAGCACCCGAGGAGCCAATCGGGTGGGCGCGGCTCGGCTCCACTGCGTGGAGCACCGGATCCCCGAAAGCCGCTGCGTTGCGTCATTTGTGGTGGTCCTCATTTCTCACCTCAATGCCCGCAGCGTGGCGGCAAGTGTTTTAAGTGTGGCCAGGAGGGTCACATTCGAGCTGAGTGCCCGAGAGGTTTTTCCCCAGCACCTTCGTCAGCTTCAGCACCGGCACCACCGGGTCAGGGCCGAGGAGCCCCACCTACTCAGCACTCGGCGGGGCGACCGCCCTTTCAGCGTCAAACTGAGGGATCTCGATAGGCGCCTAGTGGGCGCGTGTTTGCGGCGCAGGCCGTGGAGGCGGCAGCACCAGAGGAGGTCGTCGCAGGTATCATTTTAATTAATGAAATCAGAGTTAGAGCTTTATTTGATACCGGTGCATCGCACTCTTTTATTGATCGGCTGTTTGCCGAGTTGCATGGCATCGAGATTGTACCTACCTTGCATCCGGGACGTGTTATCGTCCCCGACCACATTTTGGACATACGGGAGTTTTAGTTGCCCTGTTAGAGTAGGGGATTGGATTATGCCGATTGATTTGTTAGCTTTGCGAAAGCTTGGAGAGTTTGACGTAGTATTGGGCATGGATTGGCTTACTAAATACTACGCCACAATCGATTGCAAGGATCGGATTGTGACTTTTCGGGAGCCCGGAAAGGATGAAGTTGTGTTCCGAGCGTGCAAGAGTTCGCTGTTCGCGATGACTATCTCATCTGCGCGGGCTAAGCACTTACTTCGGAGTGGTTGTGTAGCTTATTTAGCTAGCGTTGTTGTGAGGGACGGCGATACCCCGCGGATTGAGGACATACCCGTTGTGCGGGAATTCGTCGATGTGTTTCCGGCTGACCTTCCGGGTATGCCACCGGATAGGAAAATTGAATTCGTGGTAGATCTCGTTCCCGGAACTACCCCGATTTCAAAGGCACCCTATAGGATGGCTCCTGCCGAGCTCAAGGAGTTGAAGGCGCAGTTGCAAGACTTGTTGGACAAGGGCTTTATCAGACCGAGTGTTTCACCTTGGGGAGCGCCAGTTTTATTTGTAAAGAAGAAGGACGGATCTCTTCGTCTATGTGTGGATTATCGTGAGCTTAACAAGGTTACGATCAAGAATATGTATCCACTACCGAGGATTGACGACCTATTTGATCAATTGCAAGGATCTTTGGTGTATTCCAAGATAGATTTACAATCTGGTTATCACCAACTCAAGATCAAGGCCGATGATGTACCCGTGACGGCTTTTCGAACACGGTATGGATATTATGAGTATACTGTTATGCCGTTTGGGCTTACCAATGCCCCGGCAGCTTTTATGGATCTAATGAACCGTGTCTTTAAGCCTTACTCAGACAGGTTTGTGGTGGTGTTCATCGATGACATCTTGGTGTATTCTCGAAGCGACGAGGAACATAGAGATCATTTGAGGCAAGTGTTGCAAGTACTTCGGGAGAAGAAGCTTTTCGCTAAATTGAAGAAGTGTAAATTTTGGCTCCGCGAAGTATCCTTTTTGGGGCATGTAATATCAGGAGACGGTGTAGCCGTGGATCCTAAGAAGATTGAGGCGATCAAGGATTGGCCTAGACCAACCAATGTAACTGAGATTCGAAGTTTTATTGGTCTAGCCGGATATTACCGGAGGTTTGTCGAGGGATTCCGGAGGTTTGTCGAGGGATTCGCTAAACTATCTATGCCTCTCACTCGACTCACGCACAAAGGAACTAAGTTCATTTGGAATGACTTGTGTGATAGAAGCTTCTTAGAGTTGAAGGAGCGCTTGACAACCGCCCCGATCTTGACTTTACCTATTGCGGGAGCAGGGTATGTGATTTATAGCGACGCTTCGCTTAATGGTTTGGGTTGTGTTTTGATGCAGGACGGAAAAGTAATAGCTTATGCTTCCCGTCAACTTAAGGATTATGAAAAGAACTATCCAACCCACGACTTGGAGTTAGCGGTCGTGGTGTTTGCTTTGAAGCTTTGGCGTCATTATCTTTATGGCGAGCGTTGTGAAGTCTACACCGACCATAAGAGCTTAAAGTATCTGTTCACGCAAAAGAAATTAAATTTGAGGCAACGAAGATGGTTGGAGCTACTCAAAGACTATCATTTGACTATTCTCTACCACCCGGGGAAAGCAAATGTGGTGGCTGATGCCTTAAGTCGCAAATCGATGGAAAACTTAGCTATGTTGCTGGTTACTCAACCCCCGCTACTGGCGGAATTGCGACGAATGGATTTGGAGGTGGTAGCTCCCGATACACCCGTGAGGTTAATGGCATTGGTAGTGCAACCTACCTTACTTGAGTGGATTAAAGAAAAGCAAGTTCTTGATCCAGAATTGCAAAGGATTCGATCCAAAATCAGCGAAGGTCATGCCAATGGTTTTCTTGTGGACTATCAAGGAATGCTACGATTCCTGAATCGATTATGTGTACCGACAGAAGCGGAGATTAAAGAAAGGATATTGACAGAAGCTCATCGAGCGCCTTACACCGTGCATCCGGGTGGCACAAAGATGTACAAGGATTTGAGATTGCACTATTGGTGGCCCGGAATGAAGAAAGATGTTGGCGAGTTTGTGGCTCGACGTTTAACTTGCCAACAAGTAAAAGCTGAACATAGACTCCCCGCGGGAAAGCTCCAAAGTTTACCGATACCGGTTTGGAAGTGGGAGCTAATTACTATGGATTTTGTCTCAGGTTTGCCTCGCTCTCAAGCCGGGCATGATGCAGTGTGGGTGATTGTGGATAGATTGACTAAATCAGCACACTTTATCCCTATACACACTACGTGGGCAGGAGAGAGACTTGCACAAGTCTACCTTGATGAAGTGGTGCGGCTTCATGGTGTGCCTACATCGATCGTATCTGATAGAGACACTAGATTTGTGTCGCGCTTTTGGAAAAGTTTACATGACGCTTTGGGCACTCGTCTGGATTTCAGCACAGCATTCCACCCCCAGAGCGATGGGCAATCTGAGCATACCATTCAGATCTTGGAGGACATGCTTCGAGCATGTGTGATTGATTATCAAGGTGGATGGCATCAACACCTACCTATGGCAGAGTTTGCTTATAACAATAGTTATCAAGCAAGCATTAAGATGGCACATTTCGAAGCTCTTTATGGAAGAAAGTGTCGATCACCGCTTCATTGGAGTGAAGTTGGTGAGAAGCTAGTTTTGGGTCCTGATGTGCTGCAGGAAGCTGAGGACAAGGTTCGTATCGCTCGACAAAGATTGATTACAGCTCAAAGTCGCCAAAAGAGCTATGCTGATAAGCGTCGGCGGGATTTGGAATTCCAAGTGGGAGATCATGTCTTCCTAAAGGTATCGCCGACAAAGGGGATTAAAAGATTTGGTATTCGGGGAAAACTTAGTCCTCGTTTTATTGGACCCTTTGATGTTTTGGAACGGGTAGGCCCAGTAGCGTATCGGCTTGCTTTGCCGCCGAATCTATCGGGAGTACACAACGTGTTCCATGTATCTTTGCTCCGGAAATACGTTTTCGACCCAACTCATGTGTTGGACTCCACTCCGCTGGAATTGCATGAAGACTTGAGTTTCGAGGAATATCCGACGAAGATTCTAGCTCGCGAGGTGAAGAAACTCAGGAATCGAGAAATCCCTTATGTGAAGGTGCTTTGAGCAACCATGACGAGCGCGAAGCCACTTGGGAGTTGGAGAGCTCACTGTTGGAGCGATACCCCCATCTTTTTCAGATGGAATCCTAAGGTATTTGACTTCTTGTTTCGCGGACGAAACTCCTTTTTAGGAGGGGTGTATGTAGTACACTGAACTTTAGCAAATTGCAAGGTTCTAGTGTGAGTTTAGCGTTTCGTACTAATCTGGAGGTTTTGGTTGTGATTCGAGCTCTTGGGAGCGTTTTCGGGACTTGAGAAGTGCGAAAACGGACTCCGGGAGTCAAATTCTGCAAAAAACTGCAGGTTTGACATTGCATACCGGTATGTGCAGATCGCATACCGGTATTGGAGTGATTAGTACCGGTACTGGCATCAGCGCATACCGGAATCCTTCGCGTGGCCTATTAGCCGAGGCTCGGGTTTGCAGGATTTCTGGCTAGATACCGGTATGCCCATACGCATACCGGTATACAGAACCGAAATTTCTGTTTTGAGCTGTTTTACGAATGTTGGCTTTTGGAGGGGTGTTAGGGCAATTGTTACAATATATAACTTAACCCTTCACACCCCCCCCCCCCCCCCTCACAGCCATTTGGGCTGAGGACTTAGGAGAAAAAGGTAGGTTTTCTCCCTTTCTCTCTCTAGATTCTTGTCTCCTTGGTGTTGGAACCTAGGGTTTGATCTCCTTTTCCTTCTCCTTTGCACTCAAGAGCTTGCTAGCTTACCTTTGGAGGAACGTGGTGGAGGACAGGAGAGCTTGTTTGAGATTTATCTCCAACCCTAGCTCCCTTGGACCTAGTTTGGAGCTTTAAAGAGGTAAGTTTTCCTCTTTTTGACCCTCTTTTGGTGTTTATTTGGGCTTTTGTTGTTGAAACCTTGAAATGGTAAACCTAGGGTTTATTTTAGGGTTTCTTGATTCTAGACTTTTGAATGGGAATTGATGGTTGTAGAATGCTATGTTAGGTTGGATTTGAAGCTTCCTAACTTCATTTTGGATTTTGGACAAGAAATTCTTGATCTAAGGTATTTCCACCGTTTTTTCCATTTTATTATGACGTTTTTCGAAAATGGTTGTTCGATGTTTCTAACCCCATAGAAATCTTCTTTAGGGCGCTAGAAATCGAGGGGGCAATTTTGTTTTCGGATACTGCGAGGTTCCGAAGGGTATCGGGTCGGTTTGACCTCACCGAAATGGGTGAATTCTCCCTATGTCTTCGTTTCAACTTAAGAGCTTAAATTAATGCATATTCATACTAATTAAGACATGGTAGAATTTTGGAATGCATGGAATTCATGTACTATATAGATGCAAATTATATGTCCTATGTAGTAGGAGGTTTGCATAGTTATTAAACATAGCGCATCATGGTTGGCTATGGGAATTGAATGTTTCGTTCATGTACTTGTTTAATTGCTTATTTGAAGGAGTAGAGACATGTGTGATGGTAGATGGACAATAGATTTGAAAACACTCTTGACACTTAGCTTGTTGAACTAGTTATAAAGTATATATGACATATGACATGTTAGAATCAAAATGTGAAGCTAAACATATGACATTCCACTTAGATGAATGACAAGATGGACATCATGACCTAGTATTGGACATTAGTTGGTTTTCCATGTTTATAGACATGATGAATGATATTATATGGTTGATTGTTACTTGTTAGCCACTATGCTCGTTTACACATGCTTGTGAGGGTCGCTCCCTACAAGCCGGCACTCCGGAGTTGGCCTCGCGACAGTTATTTCGCCCGTGTGTTAGAGAGAGCGCCGAAATGGAACCGCCGTGGGTAAGGCTCACCAAAGCGTGAGGTGTTGACTACCACGGAGCCATTAGGCACGGCACAAGTGAACATCCCTCTATTGTATTCTTTTATGACTACATAGTTATGATATTATGAAAAGGTGAATATTCATATAGTGAGAGGTGGAACATTGCATGCTTACACATGTGCTTGGGTAGAATAATTCATGTTTATATGATAACATCTTGAGGCATAGTAGTATTAAATTTCAACTATAATTATGCTTTTTGTTGTCTAACCCTACTTTGCCTCAGTTGGCCTAGTGGTGTACTCCGCTCCTCTCGGCGGCTTACCCACTGGGAACTATTGAATAATAGTTCTCATCCCCCTGGGGTTTGTTGTTTTATTTCAGAGCCATCCACTGCGGGAGAGGCTAGGGACCGTGGCAAGGGCATTGCGAGTAGCTAGAGCGCGAGGGAGCTAGCGACTAGGTGGAGCACCTTTCTTTTATCTTTTGTTGAGAGGTGTCTTAGTACCGACCACATTTTGTAGAGACCACCTTATGTCCCCTTTTGGGTGTATTGTTGTACTAAACTTATGTTTGGCTTTACTCTTTTATGGTATTTCATATTTTTACCTTGAGACCTTACTCGTGTAGTATGTATGCTCTGATTATCATGATAGGATTACTCGCTTTATTCCTTTCTTGTATGTTGTTTTAGACGCCTTGTGTGCATTGAGTTATTTTGTGTACACGGCGGGTCTGTGCATGCGCCCGGGTGGCCCCCGGGACGTGACATATGGGTACGTAGCTAGCTAGCTAGATCGATTATATATGTACGTACGTAGCTAGATGATGCATGCCTAGCTCATCGATGATCATGTGGTTTAATTGATGTGTGGCTAGCTTTTCTCTATGTGTGTGTATATGTACATTTGTGTGTTTTTGTATACGTATGCATGGTTTTTATATATCATCTGATCAGGTGTTGGGGGTGGGGGTTGCTGGATAAGGAGGAACCTTCCCCGTTACCCCAACCCCACCCCATGCATAAAATTAATTAATTAATTAATTAATTATGATCGCGCCCATATTCATCACGACCACTCCAATCTCGCCGGATTGGATGAACATATTCCCCGCCCCTACCCCGCTTTAGCAACCTTGGACATGAAGGGCCCCGCTTATTCCTATTGAAATGCCCTTTATCCCGATCCCTTATTTGGTCAAAGTAGTTATTTCGCTGAAAACTACCTTGCAACGGTCACCAACTGTACCATACGAAGAGCAAAAGTCCTACAGGGATCTCCTAATTAATTTATTACGGGAAAAAAGGGTCAGATTCCTAACCCCATCAATCCAACTTTTTTTAAATAAGTATAATAATAATAATTACATATATATCCCTACAAAATAAAAATATTATGTATTTATCCCTCTAAACTTTTAAAATATCCCAATACTTCTACAAAACTTATAAATATATCTCTCGATCGGTCAAAATTTATTAGATGACTATTTTATCGTTTTCGTGGTCTGTAACGACGGCTAATTGGGATGATGAAGACAAGCTTTGTTGCTTTTTCATTAGTAAATCCGGGCCATTAATTTGATTTGCTTCGGTTTCTTTTAAAAAAAAATTCATTGCTAAGTTTATGAGAGGGATGAAGCAAGTAATACACTTTTTTTTTAAAAACATGATGTCTTTTCAACATACGGTTCAAGAGCAAATTTTAAAATTTGCAAGAATATATATATATATATATATATATAGTTGAGCTAGAATATTTTTGGAAGCACCAATCCCTTGGTGCTTCCACATTTTTAGCCCTTGGATCTACTTTTTAATTACTAATAGCCTTTAGATCAAACACTATTCCACCTACCACCACCTACCACCTACCACCACCTATCACCATCATCCCAACCCTCCAAATCTCAATCCAAAGGCTATAAACCCACAAGCACCACATCCTTGATACTCTTAGAAGTATTCTAGCTCAACTATATATATATATATATATATATATATATATAGAACTAGACGGGAATACTATCAATAGCACCAAGCTATTTGTGCTATTAGATTTTTAGCCCTTGGATGAAGGAAATGTACGATTAGGATGATGTGGGCCCTCTAGGATTGAGTAAGTTGTTGGTTGAATAGTATAATCTAACAAATGGAAATGATGAAAGGTTTAAATTTAATGGCAGAAAACTCGATAGCACCAAATACTTGGTGCTATCGATAGTATCCCAGCCGGACTCTCTCTCTCTCTCTCTCTCTCTATATATATATATATATATATATATAGAGAAATGATTCTGTACTTTATTTTATAAAAAATAAAAAAGATCCTAACCGTTGATTGAGTAAGGATAAAATCGTAATTTTATTATGTAGCAGGTTAATAGGTTTCTTAATATGAGGACATTTTAGTAATTAAATTAGAAAACATTATAAGAAAGTTTTCATGAATATTCCAATTAATTGATTATCTTAATTTTAGGCATTAACTGTGCATCAATTTAAGCATTAATGAAAGGAAACTTGAAATTCTTCCAATTTAGGCATTAATTTAAATTATAGATATTTAGAAATATTAATGTTTTTAAACATGTTGAGTTTAAATATTTAATATTTAAATTTTTAAATTTAAATTTAAATAAGAAAAATTTTACAAAATTATTTTAACGAATTTAATGTTCATAATAACGAATTGAACGTATTTAATATGTTATAATATTTTTTTATCACTTTAAATTCAACATATGTAATATTATAATTTTAATATTTTTTTTATTTTAGAATCAATTTTGTATCACTATTTAAAAAACTTGTAATGTTAGTAAATGTTTAAATTCAACTAGTTTTGACATTATTTTTGTATTATTAATTTAAACATATTTGAATGTGGGTGAATATTTGAGTTCAACATATTTAATATATTTTTAAAAAAATTTAAATTTTTTCTAATTTAGACTTTAATTGATTAGGAATATTGGGTATAATTCAATTTATTCTTAGAATAGAATTGTATAGTCTAAAAAATTTAATTCAATATTAATTTTGTATCACTATTTAAATTCAATGTTAATTTTGTATCACTATTTAAATGTAGTTTATTTATATATTTTATCAAGTTAGTCAATCTAGTTGATTTAAGGTGATTTTGACTTTTACCTTTAAAATTTTTCAACTTTTAGTCGATTTTTAAAATATCAACCCCTTACCTTTTAGTTTGCAATTAGCTTCTTAATTTTTGTTATTTATTTTATGAAAAATTATTATCAATGATTTAAAAATTAAATAAAATAGTTATTTCGACTGATCAAATTATAATCTATTCTATCAAGTTTCTCAGTGCAACCTACTGAGCTGAATAATAAGAATACTTTAGAACCATTAGATGTAATACAAGTTCTAAAATTTTTAATAAAACTTTTACACAAAATTTTAAAAGAAAATTTGAAAAAGATTAAGATTATTGGTCAAAAAAATAATTAAGGACTCGAATTCGAATCCAACTACCAATCGCAAAACCTATTTTCAAAATTAACAGATTTCGAAAATTCATATCCATACCTTGAACTGATCAAAATTTCGAAATCCAAAACTAAACCCAAACCCATAGATCTGAACCTGAAACAATAATTTATTTTTATCATATTACAAAATATATTATATTAAATCTAAATTTTTAAAATATAAATTTAAGTATAATATTAAATTTGATATATGATTCGGGTCGGGTTCAAGGTGGGTATAGGCCCAACCCATAATTGGTCTACAAAATATTTTCATATTCTTATTGGAAATTAGTGTAGTCTGTTCAGGCGCAACCCGATCCAATAAAATAAATAACAATAAATTGATAAGTATTTAATATAATAAATGTAATAGTATACATATAATACTATATAATAAAAATATATAATATTTTATAAATAAAAATATAAAATGATGTATAATAATTTCCCTCTCTCTCTTATATATATTTAAATGTAATATACTTAATACAATTTAATTTAATAAATGTAATAGTATACTTAATACAATTTAATTTAATACGATTTATATATGGCTAAACAGGATTTAATAATTTAAAATTTTATTCTTTATTTCAAAAAAATTTAAACTCATTTCATTAAAGTATTAGGTATGGAAATAAATTTTAATGCATTATAGTTTCCTAAAATTAAACTCGTTTGCACAATTTAAGTAATTAAACAAAGAAAAAGAAAAATTACCTTTTAAAGCCTTGTCAAATAATTTGAAAATATGTGAATATGTATTTTAAAATTTTAAATTTAATTTAATATTTTGAGTTTAGGTTCTATTTCGGTTTAACTTAATACAATTTAATTTAATACAATATATCTATGACTAAACAGAATTTAATAATTTAATATAATTTAATTTAAAATAATTTAAATTTAATAATTTAAAACAGAGTTACTAATATTGTTTAAATTAAACCTTTGTGGCACAATTTAATACAATTTATTAAATTTTCTCTCTTTATCTATGGCTAAAGAGGAAAGGTAAAGAGAGAAAAAGGAAACACAAAAAGATAAAAAATTTAATAAAATGATAAAGATAAAATTACTATATTATTCTTATATTAAAAGACTATAATGTCCCTCTGTGAGGTACCTGGCGACCGGTACCTCTTACAAAGTGACCTGCTATTGCAGGTCACAATTTATGAAAAATTAAATCGTATCCGTTGATTAGAAATGAATGAACGGTGAGAAAAAATTACAAGTATAGAAGCACTACTCATATATATATATATAATATTTTAAAGTTTGGAGGCATAAATATATAATATTGGTAGTCGGTGAAGTGCAGGTAACATCTCGGTATATTTTCATTCCATAAGTTGTCTAGATCCCCAATACATATGTGGACTAGTAGAATTAAGTCCGGAGTAATTCACAAAATTTTATGTAAAGAAATAAGAGAAATTCTAGTTGTACACTCCTTTTGGATGTATGTAATATGTATAGCATTGCTCAAGAAATAATCACGATTAGTTCTGGAAATGGTTTAAAGATTTAGTCCCCTTTTGTTTTTCTGGAGATGGTTTGCTTAATAAAACCTGCAGCTAGCTAAGAATATGTAATGTGAGCATTCCTCCTCAACAACCTCCAGATTAATTCCAGACCTCCATTCTATTCTAGTCGAATTCTATATACATCAATTAACCAAAAAAATCCCAAAATGATGGTAACGCAAAGACGCCGTGAACGATGAATGGAATCTAACTAGCTAGCTAAGCTCTAAGCTAGGGAGGCCGCATGCCCAAACACTAAACAGTGTTGCAGATTTGACCTTTAGCTATCTCATTCGGGCTCAAGTGTCTCTTACAAGTTAATTACCACGTGTCATTCCTCGCTATTAGTTGTCATGATGCATTTTGCTGCTTAATCCAGCTTTCCGAATCTAAATGAATGTAGGTGGGATCTCAAAATGTTTTTTCTTTTCTTTTCTTTTTTTTTAATCGCCAATAGCCTTAGGACCATCCCCATATGCACCTAAGCTCCACTAGTGGCAAGGCTTATTCAGAAATCCCTACTGGATTTGGATGCTCACGTTTAGCCCGTGATTCAAACTTGAGTATATGATGGAAAAAGAAAAGAAGAAAAAAAAAAGTTGCCGTGCCTTCGTTCCGTGTCGTAACGAAACACAAGAGGAGAAATTAACGAAAGTAATAACTCGTGTGTTTGGAAAATTCACGTGTATAATATGAAAATCAGGGGTGTCAAAAGGTTCGGATGATTAATGGACCGTCCCATCGGGCATCTGCCGCAACAGACCGGGGCTTTGCAGATCGGACACAACACTCGGACCCAAAATCATGAATAGTGCCCAAATTGATGGGTGCTGAGTTCTCAATACCCAACTGTGCAAGATAGCGAGCGCCCCCCATGAATGACCCAAAATACATGAAAAGCTAGTCATCAGTACGGAGTAGTCCCTCTTCCTGGTCTGCTGATGCTCTAACCGCACGTATGTCCAACACAGGCAAAACCTCCTTTGCGATCTTGCCCATTTAGAAGCACAAACCGGTCGCAACAAGCCCAGGTCCATTATTTTGCGAGTCTTGTATGAAATTGAAACTACAAGGAGTTCGAGAAGAATTACTTAATTGTATTGTATGAACCGGTCGTTACGAAGGCCCTGGTCTAACTCGGCCCAGGTTGGTCCAGTTAGATTAGATGCATCAGAGATCCTGTGTACGATGAAAGCTGCTGAAGTTGGCCCAGTCCACTTGACTCGTGGCCACTGCCTAATAATCCTCTCCATCAGCTGTAGCCCAGATCCCAGAGGCCCGGATATTGTCCGGCCTACTTGCAAGGCGAGCTACAAAATATATTTTATATAATGGGCTCAGCTTAATTAAGCGCGCGCCGCCCGAGCCCAAACGCCTGCCCTATCTCTACGAAAGCGAAAAGCGAGACGTCATTTTCTGTCGACGACGACATGGTTCTTCCGTCCGCGTGGCCTTCGTTTTGCGAGTCCATATCAACTGAGATCGACGATAGGATACAGTTAAGATGGTTGTGCAGGCCTTGTTTAAATTAAGGCAACTGTCTTTCTTTCTCTCTATCTCCCCTGAATCCTGCGACCCTGGCTGGTTCCTCCCGGCCATGCCAGCTGCCGGATGGATCCCCTGTTCCTTTTAACTATATATACTTAGGAAGACCGAGTAAAGGCCTGCAACCAATAATATACCTCTACCCCACGCCATCACTCACTCTGTGTATTCATTATATATAAGAAGCTGAAGGTCTTCGTACTCTTCAAACAGGCACCTGCACTCCAACATTAATTCATACCAACTTAATTTGCAAATCCGGAAACAGAGCCACTAGTATTCGACGTCCAATAATTAGCTTCCTAAATCTTCCCCATGGAGACCAAGTTAAGTGATGGTGCGATCTCCGTTCCATTATTACTCTTCATGCTATTCGCGGTCTGCCGTTCGGACCCCAATCCTCTCCGCGACTTCTGCGTGGCCGACCTGCAGGCGGCGAACCCGCTCACGTCCAACGGAATCCCGTGCAAGCCGCCGTCCGCAGTGGCGGACGACGACTTCTTCTTCGGGGGCATGGCCGTGGAGGGAGACACCGACAACGCCCTGGGCTTCAACATCACACGCGCCACGGTGACCGAGTTCCCGGCCCTGAACACGCTGGGGCTGTCGATGGCGCGCATCGACCTGGCCCCCGGCGGGGTGAACATGCCGCACACCCACCCCCGCGCCACCGAGCTGGTGCTGGGCCTCGAGGGGAGGGTGCTGGTGGGCTTCGTCGCGAGCAGCAACGTGTACTACTCCAAGGTGATAGGCAAAGGCGAGCTGTTCGTGGTGCCGAGGGGGATGATGCACTTCCAGTTCAACGTGGGGAGGAGCAAGGCTTCCTTCGTCGTGGCGTTCGACAGCCAATCGCCCGGAGGGATTGGTGCACCGCTTGCGATGTTCGGGTCGAAGCCTGCTATTCCCAACCAGGTGCTTGCCAAGTCCTTCTTTGCGGACGAAGCGCTCGTCGCCACCCTCAAGGCCAAGTTTGCCAACTGATCGCCTATATATTCCAATAGTAATCAGACTGCTCGTTCTTATACAATTTCAAGCACTGCAGATTGAGCAGTATCTGATCACGTCCTATCAGTTCTCTTAATTTTTCTTCTTCCCGGGTTCTCGATCTTCATTGCCCTGCTATTTATTTGTTTGTTCCCTTCTTCTATATATCTGATCATCATTTTAGTGCTGCTTGTCATTTTGTTGTCTGCGCAGAAGTTGAATTTATAACGGAAATGGTGCACAACTGCTTCGTCTTAATTAATTTACTCGATCCTCTGTTCAATCAATTTATCATCTCATGCCTACTAAATATAAATATAAATCTAAGAGTCTCCTTCTCTTTTTTTTAAAAAAAGAAAATCAAAAAATTGAAAAAGACCCCTTCCAACAACAGCTAGCACTTCTGGGATCAAATACGGATCAAAGATGATGACATCCAAATTAACGAAACGACTACAAAGAAAAGCACAAACCCCTCGGGAATAAAACAGTAAACAAATTAACAACCAACATCCCCAAGTACTGACAAATTCAAAAGCTTTATTACAAAGAAAGCTGCCCCCCAGTACCCTCGCCCGACGAGCAAAAACTAGAACGATCGACGAGCGGACACAGGGCCCAACGCTTTCTGAACATTGAGAGACCCAAATACAGACTCGATCGGACAACACTTACGACACAAGACCACGAATGGACATCAACACATACAAGGAAATACAGAGTACTCAAAATACTTTATTTGAATTAAAAACATAATGATCCGTCCATCGGACAACTGAGGGAAAATAGTAGGTAAATCCGTTCCGTTCCGTTCCGTCGGCATAACTAATCCCTGACTGCGCCTTGGGTTGCATCTTTGTCAGCGGCCTTGTTGGGATCGTTCTCCCCCCCCAACCCCAGCGTGTTCTTTACTGCGTCCTTCGCTCCCTGTGCCGCGTTCACCACCTGCTCCCCCGCCTAAACAAATATCATTTCAATCAATGCAGCCGTTTATCAACAGGTCTAGCTTAAACGTGAAGTTTTGAAGAAGCAAAAAGAACATAATATATATATATATATATATATATATATATATATATATATATATATATATATATATATATATATATATATATATATATATATATATCGTTTTTTTTTTTAAGAAAAAAAATAGCATGCTATCCGCTTTGTTTGTTTTTTAAAAAAAATATATTTAGTTGAAAATGTGAATCAACTATTCACATTTTCAAAAAATTGGATGCGGATGGAATTAAACCGACCTGCTGGAAAAAGGTGGCGGTCTTGTCCTTGCCGGCCTGGGTGGTATCTTTGGCGCACTCCGCAGCCTCGGACGCCTTCTGCTTCGCAGCCTCGGCCGTGTCGCCGACGTAGCCGCCGGTCTTGTCCTTGCCGGATTGGGCGGACTCTTTGGCGGTCTCGGCGGCGTCGGACACCTTGTGTTTGGTGGCCTCCGTCTTCTCGCCGACGTAGTTGCCGGTCTTGTCCTTGCCGGAGACGGCGGTCTCCTTGGCCGACCCCGCGGCCTCGGACGCCTTCTGCTTGGCGGCCTCCGTCTTCTCGCCCAGGTACCCGCCGGTCTTGTCCTTCCCCTCCTGCGCCCGGTCCTTCGTCTCGTAAGCCTTCTCCTTCGTGGCGTCCGCCGTCTCCCTCCCTTTCCCCATCACCTGCCCCGTCTTCTCCTGCACGCCCAGAACAATCAATTAATTAGAATGCATGTACTGTTATGTTCGGAAGAGATCTAGATTCGTGGAGAGGAGGGACAAAAAAAAAGAAAAGAGGAGGAGGAGAAAGTTAAGAGACGAGCGAGCACACTCACCTCGGCGCGGGCTTTGGTTTCGCCGGCCCTGTAGTTCGACTGCTCTTGGGATGCCATTTCTCTGCGATTTCCCTCTTCTTTCTACTTCTCCTCCTCCTAGTAAAGTGAATCGGCACTTCCTTCCTTCCTTCCTCTCTCTCTCACTCAAGACTATTTTACGAAGAAATTGCTGCTGCTGTTGCTGCTACTGCGGTGGAAAGGGAAGGGCGTGGGCGTGGGGATTTTATAGTGTTCAGCGGCGACGGGGACGAGTGACGCGTGTCCTCCGATTCTACCGACGACGCGACACGTTTTGGGACACCTGTCTCGGGTCCATTCAGGTTCCCAAGTCCCATCCCATGTCGTAGCCCTTCCAAACCCATCCGCCACGCTGGATGTTGCCCTTTTCTTTTTCTTTTTCTTTTTTTTTAAAAAAAACTGACCGTAAGCTAGAGCGGTGGTAGCAGGTAGCAGGAGGAGCGTCGGATGAATACCTACCGATTCGAGACGATCCTCATCAACGATCAAGATGCTCCCACGCGGCCAGCATCGATCCGCGTTTCGTCCCGGTGGTCGGGTGGCTCTTTCCACTTTTAGAAAGATAAAGATAATGCTATTCTATCTAATTGAAAATTATTATTTATCTTCTTCTAATTAAATTAGTGGCCAAATTGGCTTAGCATACCCCAAAAGGAAAAAAAAAAACAAACAAACAAAACGCAATAAAATATTTCCGTCTTATTTCGATGGCAAAATTTAGAATTGTCTGGTTGATATTGTTAAACACAAGTTAAAAAAAAGAAACAAAGAATAGTTCAACCGAAAACCATATACTACATAGCATGGTGAAGTACAAGTTTGGTACTATATATTTATCCACAATACACCACCTTTCAAATTTTTTTTAGTTCATTAATTGCTACTAAATTTCAAGGAGAAAAGAAAAAAAAAAAAATAGTAGAAGATCTAATTGAAAAGAATAATTTAATGAAAAGCATCAAAGCTAGCCCAAGTCTTCTTACTTGATTCGCCATTGGGGAGCGAGCTTTCAATAGAAATATTATTTTTTGTTCATTAGGCAAGCACTCCAGCTGTATTTCATCTAGGCCGGCGCTTTCTTCCGGATTGTTCTGGCTAGCATTAGTTAAATCCTCAATTATTTTGGCTCACATCAGTTAAACCTACTTTAGTCCAGTGAAAAGAGTGTGGTTTTGTTTTTTATTCTCATAAGCAATCTAAGGATAGACGCTAATATCCGAAAGGGTAGGCATGGACTTCACACGTACACCTCAAGAATGCTAAAAGATTAAAATGCCCTCCTTTTTTCTGCTATTACATTTTAACATACTGGATCATTTTAGTAATTTAACACTCAATCCTCCTCTCTCCTTTCCTCCTCTTCTTCTTTTCACTGGGATGCATTTTTACCTCAGACGACGTCTACCATGTACAAGCCACTCATCTAATATTAATATATTAACAATAATGTTTTCAGAAATGGCTCGCCGTCTACCTGATCCATCCACATGTAAGTAACTTGTGCCGATACATCGACATCGTCGTACCTGATTTAGATATAATTTTTACTTAATCGAAACTTAAAAAGTAAGTTATATAGAAGCTAGATAAGATAAAAAATTATTACGCAATTGTATACAACTTATCCACCAAAAAGTGTGGGTACTTGATTTCGAAAAAACTGTCAATTCTTTTAGTAGAAAATATTTCTTTTCAAATAATTTGAATCGCAAGCTGTAAATACTCTTTTAAAAATGCATACAATGCAAAAATCAACAATAAAATAGCTATGGAGATTAAAAGTTCGGATCAGGTATGTGAGTCGAGCCGTACGTGCTAAGTACTGTCTTAAAAACGAGATTTATAGCCCTCCATGCACGTGTGAGGCTTCAGCAATCACCTTATCTAGCGATACAACGACCGCGAGTTACTCCGTCGGCACGTCTCCAAGTTAGCGCAGTACGAACCAGAATAGCTCTAAAAGATCCAGCAATATAAAGAGTAGTAAAAGTTCAGTAAAACTCGGGGTAAAAACTCAGAGTAATAAAAGTTCAGGTGTAGAACACAGGTAGAAGAAGAAGATATATATATATATATATATATATATATATATATATATATATATATATATATATATATATATATAGCCCCTTCTGTACATTTCCTGATATAGGGTTTGTTGTCGCAACAAGTAACCAATAGGAACTGCCGTTTCATGCAACCAATTGGGAGGCAAGGTTCCAACGACTACTTTAACCGTTCTCCAGTTAGCTGTTGGACCAATATTTAGGTAAGACATTTAAAAAAAAACTCTAAAAATAAAAAAAATAAATAAATAAGGTGAATCGAACCGGATAGCCAAGACTGCGAGCGCAGGGAAGAAACTATGTGTAGGCCCAAGGTGGCCATGGCCCCCATTAACTTCTCAATATTTTCTTAATAGTCCTTGGTATTAATTCAGCTCTCCTTTTTGGATAGCCGTGGCCCTCCGAGCTTTTTAGTATTTGCTTAATAGCCCGTGGTGTTAACATAACTCTCCATCTGCTTATTTGTATACTCTTTGCATAGGTGAAAATACATTTAGAACTTTTTACTTATAGAGCATTTTGAAATATATTTCTCTGCTCTAAAATTTTTGTTTAATATTTTTAAACTTCTAATTATATTAAGTGAGCTATCTTATTTAACTAAATAAAAGAGTACACCAAATTTAATAGCTATATTAATTTTATTTACTAAAAAACTAAAAAAATACTGTTAGATTTAGTAAAATTTCTAAGTTATTTGAATGTAATAATATAAATAAAATAATTAGAAGTTAAACGTCTGAATATAAAAAAAAGAAAGTTCATGTTTTTATGTTAATTATTTAATTAATAAATTTTTTTATTAAAATGTTTCAATTAGGTAAAATCTTGTTTATTTGCTAAAGCTTCTATTTGAATATATTTTGTCCCCCTCAGCATTGAATCCTAGCTCCGTCCCTGCGCGCACGCCGCTACTCGGTTCGACTCGTGCCGTGTGCATGTGCGTGTTTAATGGATGGCATCTCTCTCATTATCACCTAAAAAACTAGCTTAAAGATAATGGAGTATATAAGGCTTTACTACATATCATGAGTTTTTACTGTGGGACTAAACTCTCGTATAATAAATTATGCACAGGCTAGCTTCCAGATAGAGCCCATTTGATGTTCGGCCATCTACTAGTCCCATGGGCCAAAATAAAGTTTTAAATCACACTTTAAATAAATAAAAACTAACACTCAGTCTCGTGTTACTCTCAAAAATACCGAGCTAGCTTGCTAGCAACATCTTGAGATGAGCAACGATCGTTGGAACACATTTTCATCTCCATACTAGTCCGAAGTCTCCATTAATTAGGCCTCAAATCGTCTTCAGGTCGGGAGAAGATTAAAGAAAGTCTACCGCAAGAGACCGATTTTTCTCAGCATAAAGAATTAGTGAAGATTAACTCCCAGCACTATAACAGGTATATTACAGAAATGAAGCCATTAAGTGCACGTACGTGCATACATGCATGGTTGTTTCGTGTACACTGAATTACAGAAAATCAAATTAGGAAACGGCAACATATGGAGAGGAGGGGCTAGCTAAGTAGTAGCATTATTTGGTAGTAATAGTGGTAATACTAGAAAAAATAAGGACTGTAGAGACAGGAGGAGGGACGAAGTTAATAGTGCAATATACAAGTTAGGAATTGCAAATGCCTGTGTATCACGAATTGCAATTTAGCTAAGCTAGCACGATATTGATCCACTCGCTCGCCCAGATAATCTTTGCCGCAGAATTAGTAAAGATGCGGAGCGAATTATTATTAAGTAAAGGTGCATGTCTAGCGCGGGGAGGGGGTGGCTAGCGCCAGATCCGTGGTAACAATATTGCTCCATGCGGCCGCGGCTGCGTCCAACATGTCGGAACCCCACTTGTTCTTCTCTTCCGCCGGGCTACTACGTGCCACCGATGAGGGCATTTCCTGATTATGGATCAAGCTCATCAGATGAATGCTAATAATAAATAATAACTATCAATCATTTATATGCGATGGAGGAAAACAAGATACGTACGTAGTAGCTAGATAGGTCTGTATAACTTTATACCACCAGCAGGCAACGTACCGCGCGTATGCGATAGTATATAGTTACTTAACGATGCCATTATATTTTTTCCACACTTTCTATTTCATGATCCAGGAAGTTGAGATCATGACTAAAATTTACAAGAAAAAATACTACTCGTACACCTAATTGTATAGATACAAACCTTATTTATATCAGTCATTCAAAAAGTTATACAAATACTTTATAAATTTTTTAGCATTAAAAAATAAAGGTGGCAAAACTGGTGTAAAAAACAGCCTAAAATGATAATTAAATAAGAACTTATACTCACTTTATTATGTAGATATAACTAGCCTTGCTCAAAATTTATATGGTGAGTGAAACGTAAATTAAGAGAAAGAGAGAGAGAGAGAGAGAGAGAGAGAGAGAGAGAGAGAGAATACTGGTTTTCTTTGATATTTAACTTATTCTCTTTTAAAGGCTTTGGGGAAAAAAGAAAAGAAAAACTTTTTCTAAAGTGAATTTTTTTAACAGTGGCAAAAGGGGAAAAAAAAAGTGGTCTGATATCATATATATAAAATAAAATAAAAAGAATTTTTTTTTGAAAAAGATGGGGGGAAGAGGCGGAGAGATCATACGCGGGGCACGTGTTGGAACATGGAATGGCGCGTGACGTCCGAAAAGCGGGCAGAGACCCCCTGAACCTGAACCAGCTGCTGCTGCTGCTGCTGCTGCTGCTGGGCCTGAGCAAAGGCCAGGCTCTTCTGGAGCTGCTGCGGCTGGAGATGGAGAGGGAGAGGGAGAGGGAGAAGGGGAGGGGGTGAGGAGTAATTAGTGGTCGGGGCCACCACCCCCAGCTTCGCAGCAGCAGCAGGTGGCGGGCGCAGGAGGACCGGGGGCGGCGGGGTGGGCAGATGCAGGAGCAGGTTCGGCGGCGTGGAGGCGGAGGCGGACGAGGAGACGGAGGGCGGCGTGGGCACACCCCCCATCATCATCACCTGATCCTCCACCGACATGCCAGTCGAGGAGGACGAAGACGCGCAGGCGGAGGAGGAGGAGGTGTATGCTGCTGTGGTGGTGCTGGTGGTGGTGGTAGTGCTGGTGGGGACCACCACCACCTCCTGCACCAGCGGGGGCCGTCGCGGGGACGCGCAAGTACTCCGGCCGCTGCTGTTAACGCTGCTTATAATGCTGCTGCTGCTGCCGTTCGGGTTGATGACGTTCCCACCCATGTTCGGCCACAGGAACGTCCCCTGCGGCTTGCATATTTTGAAACCGCTCTTGCGGGGCGTCTTCTTCTTTTCAGGCCCCGCGGCAGAGACAACCCCTCCGCTAGTGCCAGGGCGCTTACCCTCCGCCTCCTTACAATTATCATTGGCAGCCGGGCTGGCGTTATTCGCCGTAACTGTCGGCGCTTGAACGGCTGTCGTCTTGTTGCCGCTTGCCGTAACGGTGGAGTCCGGTTCGGCAGCCTCCTTGCTCCTCGCCAGATCCCCTCGCTCATTGTCCTCTCCGACCGATCTTTCCCTGCTGTCTTCCGCCACCACGCCCACCTCCTTCTCCCTTTTCCGCTCCTTTTCTTCCTTCAGCATGCGTACGTCTTCCTGCACAATTATCCAGCACCGCAAATTAATTAAATTTAAGTTACGCGTTTTATTAATTTGTTCATGTTATTTCTCCTCTGATCCAGGTATAACACTCAAAAAGCAAGTGCTATATGCTAATGCTAGCCTTATAAGAACAAATATTTTGATTATGACCCTACAACTTTATCATGCAAGAATCTTATTTATTTTTTTACTAATTTTATATATTATTATTATTTTATTATAAAGAATACAAACAAATATATTTTTTAAATTATTATAAGGTAGGATTTTTTTTTTTTTGGGTTAAGTGTTGTAATTCTTTGACTTTTTTTTTTAGATTATAGAAATAGCATTTTCTAAGACACAAACTGTGGGAAAAGATCTGTAAAGATTAATGAACAACTGTGCATGCATGGAGATGGTTAATGGTTAATAAACAGAGCATGCCTCGTGTCCGTCCGAGATAAATACATAGGCTTACACGTAAACGTACCTTCAGTGCTAACAGGGAACTGGAGATGACAGCTATCTCTTCTTCCAGCTTTACATTTTGATTCAGCACGTACTCGTATTTCTCCTGCACAACACATCTCCCCATAAATACATTGCCATACATCATTAAATAAGCCATCATCAATGACACAGAAGGTAGACAATCATTAATCTTCAATGTTGGGCATCCAACACTGAGTCGCAGAGTAGACCGCCCTCACGTGTAACTAAGTTCGTCAATAATTAATACTTATTTTAACAAAACCCACCCGTTCCTTTCTTCTCCTGACCGCACTCAATTTGCAAAAAATTTCATGAAAAAATAATAATGGTGAAGTAAAATGAACAAGTACCTGCCAAGTGCTACGAATAGATTGGACTTCGGACTTGATGTCCAAAGCCACCTTCTCCAAACACTTGAAAGAGCTCAGACGTTCCTCCATCTCCCTGATCAATATAGAAGCCATTGAGAACTTATAATCCATATATACATATATATATATATATATATATATATATATATATATATATATATATATATATATATATATATATGCAGCCCCCGCGAATCCGCGATTATTATTGTTATTACTATTCAAAGAAAAAACAAGTAACTGAGAAGGGTGGGCTAGGGTAGAGATGCATGTATATATATATGCATACCTCTTCAGATTGCGCGTGAGCTCCCCTCTGAGCTCTTCCAGCTGAGCTTGGCACTTGGCGGAGCAGGGGCAAGGGGAGGTGGCGTCGCCGAGCTTCCAGCCGGGAGGAGGGACCCAGTAGGGGTCCATCACGCCGGCCATCCGGCGCATCTCCACCAGCTCCGCGGGCTCCAGCCAGTACTCCATGGCGCCCTCCGCGTTGTGGCGCCTCCTGAACCTCTCCTTCCCCTGCGACACCACCTTCCCGGCCATGTGCTTCAGGAGGTGGTCCAGCAGCCCCGTGTCCCCGATGTGCTTCCTCGCCTCCTCCCTCAGCGCCTGCCTGAGAATAGGCCTCCCCAGCGCCGCACCCTTCAGCCTCATTATATCCAGCAACTTGAGCTCCGCAGCTTGGTACCTCTCGCACGACCACCTCTCCTTGTACCCGGCCTTCGCCCGGCTCCCTTCTCTGCTTCTCTTCTTCCCCTCCTCCTCCTGAACGCCGCTCATCAGACGGCCCGGCTCCTTGGCCTCCGTCCTATTATAGCCCTTATTCTCTTTCTTCTCCTTCCTCTTCTTCTTCTCCTTCTCCTTCTTCTTCTTCTTCTTCTTCTTCTCCTTCTTCCCATCTCCAGTACTAGTCTCCGGCGGCCGCTTCCTCTTGCATCCGCTCCCGCTCAGCCCCTTCTCTTCCTCCGCCTTCACCTCCTTGCGATCTACTACTTCGTCCTCCTCCTTGGGAGAAGGCAAGTGATCTCGATGCCGCCCTATATACTTGACCTTCCTACGAGTCCCCCATCCAAGAGCTCCGCTGTGCTTCAGGATAAGGAGGCACGAGCTCATCTCGTTCTGGGAGCTCTTAACATCTTCAGCGCCCGGCACGGAGCTCGGCGACATCCTCGGGTGTTGCAAGTTGTACGACCCCGGCGTTACGAGCCAGAATCTCTCCAGGTGCCTCTCCCCCTCCAGCTGCGGCCTGGGTATCGATCTCCGCAGGATTTTGCCCGCGTGGTTCGAACTCATCACGAACCTCTCGTCAAGCTCGGGCCCTCTCTCGTCGGACCGGCAGAAGAAGTAGTGGCGCAGCGAGCGGTTGCTGGGAAAGCTCACGGTCACGTCCAGACTCGTCGTTTCGCAAACCTGCCATTATTAATTAGAATGCGGAAGGAAGAGTACGTACAGGCACAGCACTCCGTTAGAATTCTTAGCTAGCTAGAAACAGCACTGGGGAAGACGAATTAACTAGCGGAGACAAAAGCAAGGAGCAGCGCTTTTTAACTCACCTTTACGACGCGTAACGCTTTAAGCTGGATGGGGGATTTGGGGGGAAGCTTTTCGTGATCGATTTCGTAGAAGGCGCCTATTTCGAACCCACCTGGACGAGGTTTCCGAAGAGCTTGTTAGCATGGAGGAGTAATATAGAAAGCTAAGTTCCCAGGCTGCCCCCATAATTTCGACTGTTGCATTGTTGCAGCGAGGGCATTTTCGGGACACCAGCTAAAAGTCGGAAATAATTAACAACGATATATAGAACGGAAGAGAAACAAGGTGGTGGTAGCGGTGGGCATGCGGACTCGTACCGTTGCATGGAGGTGCATGGCTGAAATAGGTAGTGGACAGCATCTGTCTGCCCAAAGCCGACCTTTTCAGGCCCACGGCGGTGGCCTCATTCCTTTTTGAGTAGCACTTCACCTGTGGACCCCACATTTTTTTGTGCTCGTTATATAATCAAATTTTTAAAAAAGGACTTTTCCATGGAAAACAAAACAGACAGGAAAAACGTATGCAATAATTTAGATAAAAATAAAAATTTCAGATGGTAACAAAAAGATTCATGCAGTGTGCCTACATAGCGAGACCCCATCGCCTCATCATCATAATTAATAGCGACATCACCCAGCATGCACTGCCTCCACTCGCGCTCCCTCCCGTTTCTGTTATCTCCCGCGCCAGGAGAAAAGAGAATATACGATCTTCTCCTGATAGCGACCCAAACACGCACCCCTCCCCCCTCGTTCGAAAACACACCTCAGTTAATGATTCTCTAGCAGTTTCATTATTAGTGTTGCTTAATCTGCACGGAGGGCCTCTTCCGTGATTCAAATTTAGTATTCATTTTCGAAAAATAAGAAACTGTATATTTAACTTATAATTTACATCGATTAAGTTATAGTGCTCCCCAAGACCCCGACTTCATTTTAATAATTATGACCTCGCCCGTTTCATCTTGATCCAACAGGCAATGTTGATTTAAGCCAAAAAAAAATATCATAGAAGCAAGCAAAACAGGAGAGAGAGAACGAAAAAGAGAGAGAGAGAGAGTGTGTGTTAGCATGGAAGAAGAAGAAGAAGAAGAAGAAGAAGAAGAAGAAGAAGAAGAAGAAGAAGAAGAAGAAGAAGAAGAAGAAGATGAGGTGGGTGTTGTCCATATGTCGATCCATTACCATTATGGGGAATAAAGGACATACCGTATTGGGCTCAGCCGCAAATGCAGGTACACCGGGACGAGCTTCCATGCTTCTGAACGAATCAGAAGTTTGTCGTCGATTAAAATTAATACTAATAATTCTAAGGAAATAAAATATATAAATTAAAGCGAAAAAAATATCGAAAAGCTCAAAGCAAACAGTCGCTTGAGATCAGCCAAAAAAAAAAGCCAAGTTCGTAAGCATCCGCATTAAGAAAAAATTGGAAAGGAACGATGAAAAAGAAAACGAGCCCGATCAGACCATCTGGTACAAAACAGTAGCAAAAGAAACCCTAGAGCCGTGCTAAACTGCTCCTTGCTTTCCATTACTAAACCAAACAAGATCTGCGGTAGGAAAAGCAGATCTGGATACAAATGCCTCCATAGAAGGGGGAAGAAAATCATACTAATTGAATTAAGTAGCAGCGAGCTAATTGGAGCAACATCTCAGCAATCGGCGGTAAGATCTGCTCCTTTCCTCACCGAAAGAAGCGTCTCGATCGGTAACTCAAGTTAACAGAAAGAAGAGGTATGGAGTTCGTAGCATGCATGATCTCTTTGTTTTGAGATCGGAATTAAATGCATAGCATGATATCAAAGTTAAAAGAGGAAAAAGGGATCACGGACACGGACCTTCTGATAATGCCAGCGAGTCCAGGTGATCCAAATAAGCAAATAAAGCTACCAAAAAATTAACCAAGCAGAAGCTTGAGCATCAGATGAGAAAGTAGCTCTGAGCTAGATCAAATGAGGCAAAAAGAAAAAGAGAGAGAGATATATAGAAGAGAAAAGGAGAAGATTAATTAAGAGTTGTGGAACAAACCCTAATTCGTCTTTATCATCAAAGACGATTGAGAAGCTATTGGGAAAATGGGGACAAAGCAGAGATCTTGGGATCTCTGAAAGGTGATGATCGGGGGAAATTGGAGCTCCTTTTCCGTTTCCCCGACCCTTTGCTTTTCTCCGCTTCGTCTTAATTAGTAGGAGCTAGCTTAGCTTAGTGTGGGGAGAGGGAGAGAGAGAGAGAGAGAGAGAGAGAGGAGTGGGGAGAGGTTATTTGAGTAGGGAGGTAGTTATAGAGTGAGAGTGGAACATTCTAACAAACGTGATGAGGTGGGTAAAGGGGGTGCAACGACGCCAATAGCTAGCTAGAGAGCTCGCTTTGTAACAAAAGCACGGGAAAGGGAGAAATATTAATTATTTTTGTGATTATTCAGGTTCCAGAGGGGGGGTAAGCCGTTACAAGGTACACGTGCTGCTTGGCCAATAATCATGTATTATGATTCCAAATTACATATAATATAATATATATACATATATATACATATATATATATATATATATATATATATATATATATATATATATATATATATATATATGTCCAATTGCGTGCTTTTATATTTACAACCTTGACCTTAATTTATGGAGTTTTGTGACTTGATGAGCGGCGCCTCATGCTTGGTGCAATCCGAGCCTCATCGAATTCATGATGAACCCACCAGCTGATAAAATGTCTGATCCAAATCACATAAGTTAAATGTTAGCTCAAGATTCAAACAGTGACTTGATAAGCTTTTTTATGCTCAATCTTAAGCTAAGACTAAATTGGAATATAAACTTGAGGGCATATTGTTGCTCAGTCAGTTACTATTTATTTTCTAATAATTTATCTTCCTAAAGCAAAATTTGCAGAAATATTATTATTTCTCTGGCCTTGATACATTTTTAAAATGCAAACTAATATATATGTTCCAAAAGCTCCGCTAAAAGTGTTTTATAGTCAGAGACGAAACATTATGGCTATTTGTATTGATATATACCTACAAAATATTTTACAAGACCAAGGATTAGAAATTCATTTATTTATTTATTTATTGTTGAAGTTGTTTGTAGGCTTCTAATTAACTCCAGGATCTTCTCTAGAACTGGTACTAAATAATCCCCGAGACGAGAAGTCTGAGACTCTGAGCGATGAACCTCCTGACTTTAAAATGTGCCTGCGGAAATTCAAACATCCAATCTCAAATACTTAATTATTAGTCAAACAAATATGGACCCGAGGCCCATAACATTCGTCTAGGCCATAATGCGTTCGTTGGTTAGTGGCCTCATTTGTCCGAGAAATTACTAAGTTAGAGGATGGGCCCATTCTTATAACTCCTGAATCGGCGAGATGGCCTGGATTAGTTTCTAAAACTTGGCGGGCATTGTTTGGCCCAACGCTAGACCTTACGTCCATTTCTCTTTCAGATCAAGCTTTAGGCTTTAGATGGCCCAGTTCGAATCTTATCTTGTCCACCCATGAGAGATGGTGAGGTGGCTTGGTGAGGGACCGAGAATTGATCGGACGGTGATGACGTGTTTGATGCTTAAGATCGCAAATCCAGTTGACGATGCCGTGACCTATTTTTCTTATGTTGCGGCCACAGAACTAACTGCTCGCTCGTGACCTCGTCCGCTCCTGCGCGCCACAGAAGCGCACAAGCTGCGGCGTTGCTCGCAAGAGATGTTGCCCGAGCCATCGTGGCAATTCTGCTCACCGTACACGTGTCCTGATGCAAGAACCTCACACAGCTCGATCCCCGGACCCTTCGTTCACGTGAAAGTAGCCGCTGCTCCACTCTGCCGCACTCGTTCCTCGCCCGTTTTATCCCCGCGAACTCCCCGCACCCGTCGCCATCGTGCGGGTCAGATTGGGAAAAACAGAGCAACAAATAACGTGGTCGAGCTGTGGCGATATCGTATAGGTATAGCCCCGCGTGAATTCGAATTAAACGCCGAGTCCCTCCCCTCCACCCTTTCATACATAGTATACAGCTACAGGGAACGTCTGTTTTCAGGGCTACTTTAAAAAATATATATATATATATATATATATATATATATATATATATATATATCTAGACAGCTCATAAAGAGCTAAGTAATACGAAAATATTTAGGAGAGGGAATTGGGGAGGAGAAAGCGAGGAAGGTGCGAAAGAAGAGGGAAATTCCTTTTCTTTTTGGCTATTCGTACGGAGCGATTATGAGCAGAAGCGGAGCAGCGTTGGTGGCCGCCGTCACGTCCTCCGCCGTGGCGATCACCGTCGCCGCTTCCTACTCCACCGTGCTTTCCGGCCCAGCTTTCCAGACCCCCATTCTGGTTTGTACGAGCATCCCTTGTCTTGTGTTGCATTAATTAATTTTGGCTTAAGCACCTCTGAGTTCTTTCCCTGTTATATGTCGTACTCTTTTCTTTACTGCGACATACATTGATGCATACATATACATACATATACATACATACATGATTAATGAACGCCAATTACTAATCGGCTTGCTAATTCTTTCATGAATATATAGGAAGGAGGAGGGTCTCACGAACAACAGGAGGCGCAGCAGCAGCAGCAGCAGCAGCAGCAGCAGCGTTTTCCTCCTACAGCAGACCGATTCTCTCCGAGATTTGATGGGCTGCGCTTCATCGAGACCCTCGTCACCGCTCATAGATGAAGAGGATCGGCCGATCAGATCCTTCTCTCTTCTATATACGTCCAATTCATTCCACTTTATATTCCTTTTTACAGTGTTCATGATTGATAGGCACGGTGCAAACTTTGTTATCAACCTGCTCACCTAAGTAATTAGGCTAATTACCCTTGAAAAAAAAAATGTCTCTGCTAATTGCGCAGTGTTAAATGAATTTTATAGAGTTATTGGCTTGATCTCTGAGTTACTTTCACCAATTAAGTACTACCGTGCAACGTATTTACAAGAATTATAACTGTTGCTGAAGCCAATCACCTAGCCGAGGTGAATAAGGTATTTAGTTTCAAGCTATATGTTCCGGATTTTACGTCTGCAAAGGACAAGGAGGGGTTTACTTTTTGGTTTTCGAGTCTAAGAACCCAACTTGCTGTGCCAAGTAACAAAGGGGCTCAAAGAAAAATTTTATTTAAATTGTCAAACTTCAATATATTTAGTTAAAGCATTAAATTTTAATTTATTATTTTGCTCAGGCAAATTTGTCAGTGAATAATTAACTTCCCGAGAATAAATAATTGGTAGAGACATAAGCAAAAGGGCTGAATATTGACATATGTTCTCTGCGTATATGTTGTATTTCCGATTTTTTTTTTTTTTTGGTGTTATAATTGTTGTTTATGATTCATTTTATTTTTATTCGTTAAACTTTGAACCTCTGTCTCAATCTATCAGCTTCCTCTGCATCTCAACCAAGCATTAGAAGATTCCTCCATACCTTGTGTCACTTTGGGTTGTTTAGAGGTGTTTAAGAGTGTAATATTGTTAGTACTGTTTAACTGGTGCCATAAAAATATATATATATATATATATATATATATATATATATATATATATATATATATATATATATATATATATTTCAAATAATAATAATAATTTTTTTCTAGCCGAATTAGAAACTTGGAACTAAAATTTTTTAGTTTTAAAATATAGGATAAAGTCTTATTTTTTACTTAATTTTTGTTGTTAATACAATAAATTGTTCCATTTATTTTGTTTATCAAACTTTTCAACTCCATGCTGTCATTGATGAAAGCCAATAAAGAATAAAGTCCATAAATGCCTTTAATCCCTTGCGGCAATATCTCTAATTTTATGACTAATCGCTAACAAAATCTCTAATTTTTGTCGCACAATAATGTAAGTAGGAAGGAATAATAAAAGTCAATAAGGGGTGCAGATTGTATAATTCTGATTCGGTAAAATTATACATAACTTACTTAAACTATAAATCATTTTAAATTGGCTATATGACTTTGCAAAAATTTGATTTTATCATTCAATCTTTCAACTTGTCCGATTTGAATTAGTCAACGACACTTTAACTTTAAAACTAAACTAATTATTTACTCTAACATATTTATAATCATAAAAATTGTGTAAAATATAATAACTTAATATGTAAAAATAAGTGACACATTCAAATATTAAAATCAAAACGCCGCTCATTAATTTAAATCAAATAAAATAAAAAATTAGCTAGTAAAATTAAAATTTTGAAATGCCGAATCATCATATCAAAATGGCCCATAGATTAGAAATTTTTTGTATGTTAGGAGAGGCCACTCGGTTCCAGACGGGCCCAGTTGAGAAGCTCTTCGTGAAATTGCATCTATCTTTCCCTTCCCCGCAAAACGGCCGTATCCAATATAGAAAAGAAGATTGGACATTGGAGGGACTAATATGCAAACTTCTCTCCGTAACTGTGGTAACTGGCCGGGAGAAAAAAAAAGAAAAAAATAAATAAAGAAGAAGCGTGGTCGTACTTAGCGCACCCCCTCCTCCGGACTCCGATCCGGTCTCCCTCCCCCCCGCGACTCGTCGAGGAGGAAGAGAGATGATGCCACCGGCAGAGGACCCGGCATCCTCCGCCGCGGTGGGCGCCGGCGACGACGTGGTCGGTCTCCTTCCCCTGGGGCTGGTCGGGGCGCAGCTGATCCCTCCGGCGCCCAACCGACGCGAGTCGGCGCTGGACTGGCTCCCGGAATTCGGGGGGGCCTCGTGGGTGGCGTACGGCGCCGGCTCCCTCCTCGTCATCTCCCACTTCCCTTCCCCTCTCTCCCACGCGGAGTCCCACCTCGGCCCTCTCTTCCGCCAGGTCATCGAGCCCCCTTCGTCGTCCCCCGCCGCCCTCGTGAACGCCGTCTCCTGGTGCCCCGCGGTCCCCTCCGAGGGCGAGGTCGCCGCCGCGCTCGGCAACATCATCTGCGTGTATTCGCCCGTCCCCAGCCGCGACGGATCCGGTACGCTACTTCTCAAAAAAACCAAATCCCCCGCCGCTCCACTCTCCCTTCCTTCTCTCTCGCAAGCAACTTAATTGCGCACGCCGTATCAACTTTGTCGAGTTTCAGCGCATCGTGTCGTTCAGTCCTCTCTGATTCTCTGCTTATTTTTTGAGTACCGAACCATCTGTGCGCGCGTTATAACGACTTCCCTATTCTTAATTGGATATTTGTAGGTAATGGACTGTAATTCCGAATCTGCCATTTCCAGGTTCTTTCTTTTGGAAGCAGGCTGTGCTCATTGAAGAGACCTTCAGAGTTGAGGCAGTCGCATGGACCGGTTCCGGAGACGGGCTTATAGCAGCTGGTAGTGATGTCGTCCTCTGGGTTCGGAAGCAAAAATCCTGGGAACTGGGTTGGAGGTCAAAGGGCAAAGTGCCTCAATCTCTTGTCTCTGCAACATGGTCTGCGAAGGGCCCAGTTGCAACAGCTGCTCGCTCAACCGTGCGTCGTGCTGGAGCAGATGCTGACGAAGAACGCTGTTTGTCCGGAGAGGAGTGTGGGCAAGTTTTAGTCTATCTAAGCGATGATAAATCTGGGCTAACACAAGTTCATCTCTCCCATCCTCAGGCTGTCTCAATGATTCAATGGAGGCCGTCTGCTACGGCAGAATCGGAGGCAGGTGTTTCACATGTATGGAGGGATGTCCTCTTGACGTGCTGCATAGATGGTACGGTAAGACTCTGGAGTGAGAATGACAATGGTAGGCCTAGAAAACTTGGTAGAGATGCACATTCTCCTAAGGCTATGAGAAGATCTTTCCATGTTGTTGCAGCGATTGAGATGAACAATATTTTGAAGGGGATTCTTGGAGCCGATATATTTGTAAAATGGGCCGTAGAATTTGATGGTGTGATTTCTCAAGATGAAGGGGGTAGGTATACATTGTCGTCAGGTCGTCTCGAGCGGCATCCGGTTGGGAAGTGTGAATGGCTAATCAGTGTAGGCCCTGGATTCTCTGTTACCTTTTGGGCTGTCCATTGTCTTGATGATGTGTCTCCTGCCAGGTTTCCACGGGTAACTCTGTGGAGGAAACAGAATATTACTTATGACAAGGAAAATAAAGTTAATTATGACTTTCGAAATTCTGGTGACCGGCCTATACTTATGAAAGTCATAACTTACAGAAGAGTACTTTCTGGTCCTCCTGTCGCGTGCTCTTTGCTTCAGTTGTTGCCTGGTAGTTTATTTGGTTGGTCAATGATATACGGTCCAAAAGTAGATAGTACGGATGGAGTTTCAACTAGAAGCGTTAACGAGAGAGCCCTATCTTGTTATAAAAGGGGATTTCTGTATAAAGATGGCCACACCAGTAATATCATGCAAGTCTCTGTCCATCCATATGGTTGTGAAATTGAGCTAGCTGTGACGTTGGATTCTAGTGGTGTGCTTCTTTTCTGGTCTCTTTCTACCTTCTCTACTTCTACCTGGAACTCTCTAACGCTCTTGCATCCTCCGTGGAGTCTCTTGGGTAAAATTGATTTACGAGAATTTTCCCCAAATATTGGATACTCTTGTCTGAGTTGGGCACCTTCGATACTAGATGAGAAGCGTCTTCTTCTTTTGGGATCTGAAAGTGGAATTGATTGTTTCATTGTTAGAATTCCTGGAAAAGGAGCAAAGATTTCATGTTGTAAGATTTTTACAATCCCCTATGATGGTGGCAATTTTGGAAAAGGGCCGCCAGATCGTATTTATGTTACGCCTTTGGCTTCCAATTGTGGGGTGACTTTTTTCCCTTGTAGTTTTGTGCTATTTTGTATATGGAGGAAGAAGTTTCAGGCTTCATCATGGAAAGTTATCCTGCACTCTGAGACACCATCCGGAAACAATTGTGAATGTGTCTTTGATGCTATGCCAATTTCTGTCTCGGAAAAAAGGAGATATGTTAGTTCTTTTGAAGGCAAAACATATTATGCTACCATATTCCCAGGCTCGTCAGTTTTACCAGCTCCCCACGATAGTGACCAAATAACCTCTGTTGCTGTAATTTCTCCGTCTAGCACTTTGGTATCTATACAACAATGTGCTTCTTATTACAACAGGTCATGTGGCCTCTCTCCAAGTTATCATATGGCTACAGGTTGCTTTGATGGGACGTTGAAACTTTGGAAAATGTCTGGTGCTCAAAGTGTTTCTCACTCCGATAGACAAGTCCTCTGCTGGGAGCTCATGGGTATGTTCGCTGCACATCAGGGACCTGTTAGTGCAGTTGCTTTGTCCAGTTGTGGCCGTAAAATAGCTACAGTCAGCTCAAGTGGTCAAGCCAATATCACCAACCTTCATATCTGGGAACCTGTGTGTCTGGTTGGTGGTGGGGGTTTCTTGTTGGAGGATGCAATAACATTGCAAACCACTGTTCTTGGTTTAAGTTGGTCATCTTTGGGCAATGGCCAGTTATTGCTTGGAGTCTGCATGCCAAATGAGTTACGTGTATATTTTCGTAAAAGACCTGATCAGAATTCGGTACATCCAGTGGAATCAGAAGAGAGGCATCTTTGGTTTTGTGTTGCAATGTCACATTCTTCTTCTGTCATTAAGGACTTTCTTTGGGGTCCGAAGGTAACTCCTGTGCTTGTCCATGAGAAACATCTTTCTCTCTTCAGTCAGTGGTTATTCAGAACAGATATCAGAGATAGTATTGATGATTTTGTTGCTCATGCTGGTAAATCGCATGAGTTGTCGTCTTCTGCTGCACATAGTGCTGAAAATACTTTCTATGACAGTCAATCTTCAGATAATTCTAGAGAGTGGAAAAACAGTCACAAATATTGCAGTTTCCCTCCGAGTTTGTCCCATAAAAAAAGCACTCCTGATTATCTTGGGGGATTTTATAATTTGCTGGCTATAGCTGACAAATTTGGCGGACCTTTGCCAGTATATCACCCCAAGGCACTCTTTCAGTATCTTTATTCAGGTACTTTATGTAACATACTGTGATAATTGAGGATTGTAAAAAGCTTATTTTGTGCAATGATGATTTCTCAAACTCCATAGCCTGCCAGTTTGTTTTATAGAAGTGAAAGTTTGTCCCTTCCCTTTTTTAAGTGTTGTCGTGTTCTTCGAATGCCTGCTTACTTCTTTAGCTGTTAGCATTATAACGAAACCACCGTAGAGTTACGTGATGGTCAGATATAAGAAGTCTTACCCCACATATGGGGAGTCTTCAGTGATTCGAAGTTTGAACCCATGACATTTGGGTTGCAATTTAGCAATCTTACTGCTATGCCGAGGCCAGCCTTGTGGCTGGTTCCTTGTTGACTTCACATGATTTTTGACTAAAGGTAGGTCTACCTAGCCTTGCTAGTCTTATTAGGTTGTCTAGCAGGTCTTTCCTCTTGAACCAAGATGCCTGTGAAAAGTGCTTATTATGTACTTCAACATCAGATTTGACCTTGATTAGAATTTTGATTTTTTTTTTCTTGTGCTTATTTCATTAATGCCTTTGTGTCCCTGTTGTATAAAATGTAAGGATTGATGAGATGGAGATAATTAGTTAATTACAATGTTTAATAATGACTTTCTATGAAAATTACAACTAATCTATTTTGGTTTCCAGACAGTTGTCTTATGCTGATCTTGTGATTAGGGTAAACTCTGTTTCTTGGTATGTTATTAATTAGATGCAGCACCTTTTCTTGAGGAAACTGCTGGGTGTCTTCCTTTTGTACGTATATTGGATTGCATTGGAGTTCAGTTTCATTTGATTTATAGAACGCTCTTGGCTGCTTTGTGTAATGCATTCCGCTAAATATGGTGGCACTCATTCTTAGGTAACTGGAAACGTGCACAGGTTGTTCTGAAGCATCTTGTTGATTCTCTAAAGACCCATGAAACTTCAAGCAACAATTTGGCTTGCAGTAGAGGTGGTAAATCATGCCTTGATGTTCCTGAAATAGATTTATCCAAATATTTCATGGATACTGCCTCCGCTAATTTTTCCAATGAAGGATTACAATGGGGTCAGAATATTAGTACTGGAATATCTGGATTAAAGTTCCATTCAGATGTGTTTCATAATATTGAGGGTAGTTCAGGGATGAACGTTTCTGCTACCTACTCTGAAAAATCTGAGATCATAAGTTTCATTGATACTCTACAGAACAGTCATGCTATTGCTGCAATTACTGACACAGAAAGAACTCAAATCCTTGCAATAATTGATCTTTTGGGTGAAATCAGTGATTCAGCTCATGCTTCTGTATACAAAAGCCTTGATGAAGCGGGTCGGAGGTAAGCTAGATTTCTTTCACTTTTTGTGTATGCATAGGCTTGTAAAAAAATATCAAATAAACATGATTTGATAAGTTTACTTCTTTTTTTGTGTGTGTGTGTGTCTGTGTGTTGCAGAACCACTGAATTCATATGCCATATTTGCTTGTATGGTTGTTGCTTTGTTATATACATGTTAGTGTATGTACTAACTTCATTGAGAGAACTTGCCCTTTGATGTACGAGAGAGATTCAAGTAATTAGGATCACGGATCACCCACTCTAGCAAGTTCCATTAGTTCTTAATAGCAAGTTTTTCAATGTATGTAACATGTCAGACCACTTCCCTCTCATCAATGATTGCATGCTTGCATAATAAAGATAAGGCTCTATTTTATCTAGACGTTATGTTTCCTAGTTTAACCTGGTACAACCAGGAATCAACCCCTAAAGTTCCTGCACACTTGCACAAAGATTAAGCTGGGTTAAGTGGAACATTTTCATGAATTCATTTTTTGTAGGTTGTGAACTGATATACCTACTCTGTTTCAACTAATAGGGCTTGACCTGTCAATGTCTCATTCAATATTTCAAAAGTGAGATGCAAATGATATGCCAATGTATGCTTCAGGGGGATTTAATCTTGCTTTCTTTGTCGAGTCACAACAAAATGCAATATCAGATGCAACATTAAGTATAGATTATTGAATTTTTGCAAAGATCGCTTATTGGATATTTTCTTTTTCTGGAGGTTCTGGGTAGCTGTGCGGTTTCAGCATCTATATATGCTTCGAAATGTTGGTAATTCTGCCAAGAAAGAAATGTTTGTTGATTCACCGTCAGTTGCATGGGCCTTCCAATCTGATTGTCAAGATGATCTGCTTAATTCTGTTCTGCCCCCAGAGCCAACGTGGCAAGAAATGCGAAATCTTGGTATAGGACTATGGTACACCAATATATCACAGCTGCGGGCAAAGGTAAGAATATACTATTTCTGGCATGTCTCACTTCATGGAATTTTTTACTTCTTTAGGAAATTATATATTCTGTCAAAGAAAGTCCCTCGCGTAAATTGCTTTGTATTTTATTATTTTTAAGATCGTTCTGGAAGAAGTTATATAATTTTAAATGACAATTTAGATACATGACCATTTCGTAACAACTACAATGGGGAGAATCTTTCATGGAATCATTAAATGACAATTTAGATACATGACCATTTCGTAACAACTACAATGGGGAGAATCTTTCATGGAATCATGAAGGAAATGCTTTGCCTTGCTGATGATTGTAGCTCTCACTTGTTTAGTGAGTCCAGCTGTTCTTGATAGCTTTGCACCAACAATTCCCCAGAGCAGCATAAAGGTGTGGCCCATTTGGCTGGATAGGAAATAAGAAGAGATGTGCTAGTGTGCTACAATTAGGGCTGCTGGTGGGTCTTGGACCTCCTGATAGTTCTTGTTTTAGTGGTGCTAGACCCTGTTATCACCACATGGGCCGTACAATAAATATCCTCCTCCCATCCTTCGCCAAGCTGTCCCCACTGCTCCCTCGCCACCCTGTGTCCCTCTGACCCTCACACAGCTCCCCAACCACCTCCATGTCTGCCCTCCCGTGACCAGCCCCATTGCCCCAGCTGCCTTCCGCCATCCTCTTATGTTATTGATATTGAGGTTTGAAGCAGCAGCTACAGTCAAGATGTTTGGCTAAACAAATAGGCTCATTCCTAGTTGCTGTTGCAGATGGAGGCCAAGAGACCACTAAGTTCAAGACGAGGAACTTGGGGTCAAAACTAAGCCAAATGAGTCTTAATTTATCATTAACTGAATCTCAAGAACTTCATTTAATTAGCTTGAGTTAGACTATCTTGCTAATTATATTTCCCAAATTTCTCGAAGTTATATCACTTTTTCTCAATTTTCCATAAATTAAGTATTAATCTCCATTTTGTTTTCAATGCTGAGTCATTGACTTTGATTCCGAGTAAATAGAGGTAATCAAATTTGCCTATATTTTGCACCCGCTAGAGACTTCTGCACTCACTAGTGACTTTTCTTCGAATTTACATTCTCCAACTGCTGTAGCTGTAGTTCCTTTAAATCATTATTTTTCTTAACGAAGTCTGCATAATATCGGTTACATGACAACATTTAATTACTAAATTACCTTGATCTCAGTCTATTTCTCAGACACACAGGGTTTTAAAAATATCAAGTTTTAGAAAGATAGATCATAGTCAGCTTATTTCTTCTATAAAGCATTTTCTCATCCGGTTCTGAAATCTGCACTGTTTTTTTTTTTTTTTTTTTTTTGTGTGTGGAGATTTATGACATTCTTGATAATGTCTTGTGTTGATATGATGTGTCTGGCCTTGCAGATAGAGAAGCTGGCCAGATTACAATATCTGAGGAACAAGGATCCCAAGGAATGTGCTCTTCTATATTTAGCATTAAATAGGCGTCAAGTTTTGGCTGGCCTCTTCAAGATTAGCAAAGATGAGAAAGACAAAGTACTGTTTGCATTTCTCTCACGCAATTTTGAGGTATTGCAGAACACAGGAGTATATAGTATGCAATTTTATAATCTGTATATTGTAAATCACACCAACTAACTTGGTTTGATTGCTGACTTGTACCAACATCATTTGCTTTCTTTATCATGGCTTCTATATTTTTCACTACACATAGAGGTCTTCAAAGTCATAATAAAAGCTAGGTATGACCATATTTTCTTATATGACTTAAACCTGCATGATCAGCAGATTCAGCACGCTTTGCTGTTGTTAAAATTGTTTGGTTGAAGTATATAGAGGTGGACAATTGGAATGCTGGCACTCATATCTATACCGGAAATAACTTGTGTCTTTGTAATCAAAGATTTGAAAGATGCCAACCATTTTACTTTCTATTTCCTCCTTTTATTTGATTCAAATTCTTTACATAGCACCTTAATATGAGTACTGTACAGCTGTGGATTCGTGATAGTATTCCAGTCATTAAAGCTTCACATCTTAAACTATCCTTTATTCCTGGAACCAAAAATAACCATGAGGGCTTTCTGATTTAAGCACTTTGCATACATATTAGCATTCCAATTTAAGAATGTTGAGCTTAGATCAGATTTCATCGGCGAAATATCTTGTCTATATCAGCTAGACTTTGTCTCCGCAAGTATGACCAAGATGAAGAAAAGTCAGCTCTTTTCTACTGGATTACTACTATTTTTTATTTGAACTCTTCAACCGTCCAGCTTTTGTGTAAATAGAGAATTTTATGAAACTTAGGAATCACCAATATGAGTTTGTACTGGCCACATGTTAGCTAGCCCTGCTTAATTTACATAGAAAGAGGAGGCAAGATATGTCCCACTTTACTGTTTGTTCTATCACTAATTTCATAATTAATCTGTGTAGGAAAAGAAAAATAAAGCTGCTGCTCTGAAGAATGCTTATGTTTTAATGGGAAGGCATCAGTTGGAGTTGTCTATTGCCTTTTTTATTTTAGGAGGTGATCCGTCCTCTGCTGTGACTGTATGTGCTAAGAACCTTGGGGACGAACAACTTGCTCTTGTAATTTGTCGACTTACTGAGGGATATGGAGGACCTCTAGAGCGTTCTCTAATTTCAAATATTTTGCTTCCTAATTCAGTCGAAAAAGGAGACTACTGGCTTTCAAGCCTGCTTGAAGTACGTGTCAACAGTCACAACTATTGTCTTTGTTCCCAGAAATTTCTCATTTTGTATTTTAGGTTTGATACTATTAAAGCCTCTGGCATCTTAATACCAAAATGTTTTATGTCTGCAGTGGACATTGGGAAATTTCTCTCAGTCACTCCAGCGACTTTTTGATACTAAACCTGTGACTGATAAGTCCTGTAATTTGTGTGATCGTGCTGTCAGTTCAGACCCAGGTATCAGTCAGTATTGTGCAATAATTGCTACGAAAAATAATTTTAGAAATTCTGTTGGTGATGCTTCGGCTACAAGGTTGTCCAAACTATCAACATCACTGACTGCAAGTGCCTTGAACAGATGTGGACTCCCTGTAAGTTTGTTTTTGCCTAAAAATTTAGCCTTCGCCTTTGTCCTTCATCCTTCTTACATGATTTCAGCTGAGAATATATGTTAGTGTAATTTTGAATTGCCTAGTAGTTGACAATGACAGTCTGCAAGTACCATCGTTTGTTCTTTGTATCATCTTTTCATTATGATAATTGCTTTCTTAACATTTAGTTATAGGGATCTGAAAGAAGGGCAAAAGAGCATACCCTCTTGGGTTGAATTGATGAAAATATATAGTACAAGAGATAGGTCTACTATAGTAACATTGCCTACTATAGTAATACTACAACTAGGATTACATACCATATAATCCTACTCTATATATGATAATAATATACAGTATCCTAATATACCATAAGATACTAAATATATCGTAACATCCCCCCGCAAGCTAAGCATCCACTGGCCGGATGCGAAGATTGAGCCGCAAAGCCGAAAATCGAGAAGGTGACAAAGGCTTTGTGAAAATATCAGCAAGTTGCTTATCAGAAGAGATGTGAACCAATTCTAAATCACCAGACTGGACTTTTTCGCGCAAGAACTGATGGTCAAGCTCAATGTGCTTCGTTCGAGCATGGAGAACAGGATTGGCCGCAAGATAAGTCGTGCTGAGATTATCACAATAGATGCTGATGGAGCGCCATAAGAACACACCAAGGTCACGAAGTAAACGTCGGATCCATACTGTCTCAGCAAGCGCGTAAGCCACAGCACGATACTCGGCTTCAGAACTGGAACGAGAAATAGTGGGCTGTTTCTTAGCGGACCAGGAGATAAGATTGGGCCCTAGAAATATACAATATCCTGAAGTAGAGCGACGGGTATCGGGACAACCAGCCCAATCAGCATCTGCGAATGCCACGAGAGAAGGATTGATACAGCGGGAGATAGGAATGCCATAAGACAGCGTCCCGCGAATATAACGTAGAATGCGCTTGACCGCTTGCATGTGGGGTTCACGAGGTGCATGTAAATACTGGGCAACAGAGTTGACGGCATACGAGATATCTGGTCTTGTGAAGGTGAGATACTGGAGAGCACCAACGATCTGACGATAAATGTAGGGATCCTCAAGAAGGCGCCCCCCTCATGAGAAGAGAGACGAGAAGTCGGAGAGAGAGGACTAGAGACGGGCTTACTATCAAGAAAGCCATGGCGCTGAAGTAGTTGATGCGCATATTTCTGCTGAGTCAAATGAAGACCAGAAGACGAACGATTAACCTCAATGCCCAAGAAATAATGTAGCGGCCCGAGATCTTTCATAGCAAATTCTCGTTGTAAGGTGACAATAAGAGCCTCTAAAAGAGAGGAGGAGCTTCCGGTGACAATAATATCATCAACATATAATAGAAGAACAAGAGTGCCAGAAGAGGAATGACAAAGAGGCTGAAATTACTGTAGCACCGACTGTAGCGCGCGTACTGTAGCGCGCGTACTGTAGCAGTACTGTAGCGCGCGACTGTAGCAGTACTGTAGCGCGAGACTGTAGTAATACTGTAGCGCAGATACTGTAGCAGTACTGTAGCGGAGAGATAGAAGTCCAATGATAAGAGGAGATAGAACACCAAAAGGAAAAGAACACCTATGGAAGAAGGTGAGACTTGTTGTGGATGATAGTTGTGGATCAATATCCCTAAATTAGGGTTCCCGCTCTGATACCATGAAAGAAGGGCAAAAGAGCATACCCTCTTGGGTTGAATTGATGAAAATATATAGTACAAGAGATAGGTCTACTATAGTAACATTGCCTACTATAGTAATACTACAACTAGGATTACATACCATATAATCCTACTCTATATATGATAATAATATACAGTATCCTAATATACCATAAGATACTAAATATATCGTAACAGGATCAAACTGAGCATCATTGAATTTTCAACTTTCTTTGTTAAGAAACTTTTTGCTTACAATTCTTTCTATGCTTTTAATCCTCAAGCAAATTAAGTGATTCCGTACATTCTTTCTCAGCTTGAAGCATTGGAATGCTTATCCTCTACGTCAAATGTGGATACCAAAGATCAAGGCAACTCATTATATGATGGAGATAATAAGATTTTTATTGAAATACTTAAGTGTTTATTTGGTTCTGGTCCTAATTGGCTATCAGAAGATGCCGTTAGTTACTTTGATTTGAAGTTTAAACTAAACATGGCATTAGAATACATATCAAAGTTGATGAAAGGTCATCCACAATGGCCACGAAGAGATCTAGCTTCAATGGGAGAAATAGCTAACTATGAAGAGAATAATGATCTTCAAATAGAAGAGCTCAGCAGCGGTGTCAAGATGGTTGTTTCAATATTTGAAAAGAAGTTTGCACTGAAGTTTGTCGACTTGGCTGAAATGGTAACATGTTGCAATACCCGGGCAGATTAGTTTCCTTAATTCTTTACCTTTACTAGCTGGCTAAGTTTAGAGATTGTTCTTTATGGTACTCACTCTTAGATTGTGTTTACAGATCCTAGTATACGCCTGCAACGAGGGATTGCTGTTTCTTGCATACCTGTTGTTACAGCACAACAGATCTAGCAAAGATGAGGCGGATAATTACAGTCTTAAAGATTCTATCCTAACTCCTACTCTCCGAAGGCTGCTTTTAAAGGCAAGCGAAGAGATCTGCTTTTTTTTTGCTGGACACATTGTGTTCTACAATTTCACTGATTCCACATTGAAGTTGATCCACAAGAAAAGCTTCTCATTTGAAAATTATTATACTGGGGGATTTTGCCTGGCAAATTTAATCTGCTTATTGAGGATTAGTAGATCACTTTTGAATCATTATGATAAAGAAATATTTTCAAAAGATAGTGCTCTGAGTATCTCTGCTATCTTTGACCTTCTTGAATTCAGTGTAGAGTTTGCTTTCACTTGGTTCAAAAAAGATGTGAGAAAACTAATTATGTTAATCCGTCCAATCTTAGATGCATTTGTCACAGGTGACTCCTCTATACCAGTGAAATTAGACGAGTTAATGAAAATCTTACGTCAAAACTTTTGTGGTACATCAAGTAATGGTTCCTGCCAAGGGAGACTGCTTACACGTAGTGAGGATTCCATGCCTACTCTTGATGAAAAGTGGCATGTGGTAAGTGCCTGCCTCTGGATACACCTTTCAACCTTTGCGAAGAAATACTTAAGCAATTTTCTGGTGACAGAGAGTCTTGAGGATGACTGCAGTATGCTGGATGTAGACTTGATTAATTTATCCCCTTTCCTTGTTGCCAAGTTTGTAATGAACTCATTGGATTGCGTTTCGTCTTCATTGACAAAGCAGTTTGCATCATTCCTAAGGCATAAAATGTTGAAGAATTTACCTTCAAACACTCTTATCTTGTTGGATGCAAATAACTGCTCTCAGCCGGGGTCTTTAAATTATTATCAAAATCAGCAGATTGGTAATTTGGATGTGGCTGACAATAAGGACAACGAATCACTGTTCAATTTATTATGGGAAATATCTGTTAAACCTCAGGATATTTGTGCTGGTTTTGCAAACGAAAGAGTTGATTGTTTTCCTTATAACAGCCCAAAACTCTGTGGATTCTGGAAAGTCATGGAAAGAGGTATTATAGTTGAAGAAAGAAATGATGCTCCTCTGAATGGTAGCTCAGAAGTCAAATCTAATATTACAGCTCCTAATAATGGAACAGGACGAGGTCTTAATAGCAGGATCGTAGTTACTGATGGCCCTCTAGAAACTGAGAGGAAACATCCAAGTGATGAGCGAGTGATTAGTTACTTTAACAACCCAAGGGAACTAATCAAGAGAAATGGAGAACTTTTAGAGGTAATTGTTCACTGTAATGCAGTTTTAATCTTTAGGATTGTATAAAGAAGCTTAACTGTTAATTATTCTGTAGCTAGTTATTTTTAAAATTGTGCTTCATGATCAAACTTGTTCCACGGAACTTTAACAAAGCATCCGTAAACTTATGTACCTGATGTTGGCTAATAGGTGAGTCACTCATCATGCAGGCAATTTGTTTCAACTCTATCAATGAGCAGCAAGTAGCAGTTGCAAGCAACCGAAAGGTAAGTGTTTTTTACATCTGTAAAACATGCCCATTTTTATAGTTAATAGAAACTCTCTTCGTGCTGCCTTTTTCTCTCTTCTTCATGGGATGATGCGAATTAACATTTCTTATATAAATAAAAATGCCTTCTACTGATTTTGTGCCAATTGATGATGGTAGTTTAACTTTATGATAAAAGCTTATGTTAAAGTTGGTGATTGTGCATCTTAAATCTGCACAGCCATCGACAAATGCTCAATAGTTTAAGTCTGCACGACAGGAGGAAATGTTTTGTGTCTCCACGTGTTATTTCCTCTTTTTTTTTGCTCTCCATATTTTTCTGCTTTCTCCTTTCTCCATTGCCCTTCTCCCTCTCTTGTTTTCCTGTGTTCTGTGTTCTTTCTTGAGTGGGCTGATGGTTGGTGAGCTGTGACTGGCAGTGGTCCACAAGTCATTTCCAATGTGCTTTCTCCTAGATTTCTGGAATCCACCACCATGCTAGATGATGTTCAAATACTAGATAACTGGAAATATTATTAAGGTGGCTGCGGATGTAAAAGCAAACTCCTTAAAGACGGAAAGCCCAGGAACTGATTAAAGCATTAACATTCTGCCAGACGGCCAAAATATCTCATAAATCAAACTCTGGGCATGGTTCAATTAATACATGGTGTACTTAGGTTTTCCTAGAATTTGTGAGAAACAAACAACTGCTCGTCATGCTGGTTTTCGTTGACTTCAACACCTCCTTACTCTATTTTCATCTTCTGAAATTTCCATGGTTCTGCTTTTGGGTACCAACATCATATTCCTAGTATTTAAGATCATCCTCTAAGAAACATCCTCTCGTATTACCTTGCAATGTATTATATTGACATATAACGCAACAAATTATGTTAACAGATGACTTGAGTTTGCTATGTTAGATACGTAGAAGGTCTGTATCTCCCAAAGCTTTTGGTGTATTTTTAGTACTTTTAAATATTTTCAAATGTTGCCCTTTGTCTTTTTTTTTTAAATTTTTTTTATAATTCTTCGCAAACAATGTAGTGTCTTGGGTTCCTTTTTTCCTGCTCTGTTGGTGTATTATGGTAATAATGGTATTACAAAATGGTGACGAGGTTTCAGCCTTTTCTCAGGGCCTTCTTTTTTTCAACTGGAAGGATGATGAGCAACATTACAAAGAGCAGACAGATTACCTCTGGCCAGAATCTGATTGGCCACAGGACGGATGGGCTGGTGGTGAATCCACACCTATTCCAACATATGTTTCTCCTGGTATTGGTCTTGGAAGCAAAAGAGGGGCCCACCTTGGGTTGGGTGGAGCCACATTGGGTTTGGGCTCATTGGCTAGACCAGGGAGAGATCTGACAGGTGGTGGAGCATTTGGAATTCCGGGTTATGCTGGTATTGGAGCCTCTGGTCTGGGTTGGGGTGAACAGGAAGATTTTGAAGAGTTCATCGATCCACCACCGACAGTTGAGAATGTGCATTCACGGGCATTATCTTGTCATCCTTCACAGCCTCTTTTGTTAGTTGGTTCTAGCAATACGCATGTGTATCTGTGGGAGGTGATGTTTCCTTAATCAACATATTAATCAAGTTTACATCTCTTTATACCCCTAGTCCCTGTAAAATCATCCATTTGTATATATACCCTTATAAAATCTGAATTTTCAATACATGTGCTTAAAATCCTAAATTACCTACACTGTATACTATCATGCAAGCAGAAGGTGCCTTCTTAAGAAACTCGATTTAATACAAAACCAACTTCGCCCAATGAATGGCATGGCTGCCCAGCTTAAGGTTATTTTTTGTAAGAAACTACACTTTCGAGGGGTGTGTATAAAAATTCTGATTTTTATATTCCAAGAGCTATATATGTACCGTCTCCTTATAAATATTTCTGGGAATATATTTTTCATATAGGGATAGCTGGCATGCCAACTTAAGACAGTTTTCAGATTCTGCATTTTACATTTAATGCTGATGGACTATCTTATATGCATTTTGCTACTAATGTTGCAGTTTGGCAAGGACAAGGCTCTGGCAACATATGGTGTACTGCCTGCTGCTAATGTACCTCCACCTTACGCACTCGCGTCGGTCTCTGCCCTCCAATTCGATTTCTATGGCCACCGATTTGCTAGTGCTGCACTTGATGGAACAGTTTGTACATGGCAACTTGAGGTTGGGGGAAGAAGCAATGTCCAGCCTATAGAATCCTCCCTTTGCTTCAACAATAATGCATCGTATGTAACCTTGCACAACCTCACACTTTTGCCCATAAAGTTTCTATTCACGTTTTGCTAAATACTTTTTAACTGCTTGCTTTAGGGATGTTGCATATGTGGGTGCAAATGGGTCAATTGTTGCCGCAGCTGGATTTAGCTCGAACGGCGTCAATCTTGTTGTCTGGGACACATTGGCTCCTCCATCCACATGTCAGGCTTCTGTTGTATGTCATGAAGGTATTTCCTTTTTTGCCTGCATTCTTTTAGTCCGAAATTTCATTCAATGGGTATTAGTGATGTAAAAATACTTCATAAGATGCTTGTTTAATGAAACTGTAAAGAGAACTGCCGAAGAGGCGATGTTTTCAGCAGTAATCAGTTACTTGTTTCTGTCAGAGGTTGCTATTATATATACCTGCTGCAGAGTTAGAACTTAGAAGCCTGCTCACAAGATTTTCACTTCCAATTTTACCTATTGATTGAGTGAATTTATTGAAACACATCTTAAAGGTACTTAGAAAAGGAAATTCAACTTAGATCTGATGTTGTTGATCCTTTTCTTGGCATTTATTGCATTTGTTTGTGATTGAGTATATATTGTAGAACACACTCCGAGGCCCAAAGAGGTCTTTGGAATAAATTATTTGAGAACTAAGAGTGCATTATTTTTTGTAGAATATGGTGAATCAGGTATTGTTCTGCAGAGATTTGATAAGATTCCTTGAATAGATTGAAAGACTGCATTGCTTAAGTGAAACGTTCTTTTTCTTCTTGTAGGAGGAGCTCGTTCTATTTCTGTGCTTGATAATGACATCGGGAATGGATCTATTTCACCCATAATTGTTACTGGTGGCAAGAGTGGAGATGTCGGGTTGCACGACTTCCGCTTCATTGCAACTCGAAAGACAAAGCATCACAAGAGTTCTAGAGAGCAGGATCTTAAGAGTACCGATGGGATGATCTGGTATATACCAAAGGCCCATCTAGGTACATTCCTCGCCTTTATCAAATGCTCTTCTTCTAAACTGCTGGCTTCTTTTTGCTAAATTGTGTTTTTTTTTATTTTTTTATTTTTATTCCTGTTAAAATGAATTCAGGAAGTGTTACCAAGATATCAACTATTCCCAATACCAGCTTGTTTTTAACCGGTAGTAAAGATGGAGATGTTAAACTCTGGGATGCCAAAAGATGCCAGTTGGTTCACCAGTGGCCAAAATTGCATGATCGGCATACCTTTTTCCAACCAAATTCGAGAGGCTTTGGCGGAGTTGTTAGGGTATCCTCTTTCTCAGGAGCTAATAGGGAGAAAAAAAAGGAAAAAAAAAGAAAGAATGTCATACCTTAATCTGTTGCTTTGTTTTCAAGCTATTAGCTGATTTAAACCACTGATTTGTGCAGGCTGCTGTCACAGACATTCAGGTCTTGTCTCATGGTTTTCTCTCGTGTGGCGGAGATGGCTCTGTAAAGCTTGTCCAGCTTAGGAATTTGCAACACCAGATATAAAGGGGAAAAAAGAAAAACAATTCTAAATCGTGGTCTTTCGGGTGTTACTTTGTGGAAGCATTTGAAGATCAAGGCTTAGCACTTCAATTAGAGATTTTGTATAGCTTTTAAAATGATGCACGCTTATTCCTTAGGTATTGATGTGAGACTGCTTGGGTATATAGAGGGTGGGGTTTTTCGGGATGTTTATTTTTTTGTATGTTACCAGGTTTGATTCTTTCTTTTAAAAAATTTTAACGTCAAAAACTTTCATCAAGTGGTGGAATTGAGGACTCGTCAATGGTAATACACATACTGGCGGAGGAATTTCGCCGCGTGCCGCTGTTTGCCTGATCTGTTTTAATTTCTCGGACTCGCCAAAGCAGCTAATGACTGGTGGAACGCAAGGTTCGAGATTTGATACATGCGACGTTTCTCATTACTTATTTGTTTATTAACTGCGAATGCTTTGTTCAGCACGCCTCTATCTGATATGAAGTATTACGGGGAGATGAAAGTGATGGGCTTCGGTTTTTACAAATTTTGCTGCAGCTTCGTGGCCACTTTCTTTTGAAGTTGGATCTTACAAATGTATACTGTTACAAGCAGTTACGCTGGGATACGTATGCTGGGAATTGATTAGAGAATTGGCCAATGGACGAGGCCAAGGTTGCGACCCACTTTGGTGGAAGAGGTAAATAAACAAACAAAGCTGGATGATTAGAAAGGAAAAGGGACAGATTGAGCCATCCTGCTGTTACGTTTTGGCTTAGCCGTTCACTTTGGATTATGCTGAACTTCGCTGTCACGTTACTACTTGCTAGAAGCTGACAAACAGGATTAGAGTAGAGAGCAAGCAGGACGATTCCGCCGCGCACTGTGAATTGCCCAGTTAAATAAAAATTATAAAGGGATTGTCAAATCTGATTTTTATAAGAACGGTTGAATGTTTGCTGCCTTGATCAATACGTCCAATACGACCACCCAGATCAATCTTTCAAGACAAATGCGCACACATACGCGCGCGCGCACACAAACAGGGGAAATGTGGAGAGGTATAAATTAAATTACTAGTACAAAAACAAAAATTCTTTGCAATATTGGTTTAAAAACTTTTCTTGAAACGAATGCATACAGAACAATCATGCTGCTCCTCAACCGTAGATGAGTGATAGAACCACTCCGATTATTTTTGCGCGCACAGACGTTCTCAATGATGGGTGCATAATGCGGCCCCCATGTGGCCTGCGACCCGTACTCGTGCTGCTGTGCTTTCCGGTCATGGAGACCACCATAAAATAATACGTGATCTGAAGAAATTGCATCGTATCCTAAGTTCCTAACTCTATTCCTATTTACTAATCTTTTCATGCGTGCAAATTTTTTACTCAATAGGATCCCTACATTCTACCTGTTATCTTAAAATTATTTATTATTATAAATTTTGAATTATACCTGTTTATTCACTTGCACAAATGCTTAAACTGTCCGCACAAGTGGTGGGCGGTGGACTCGTGTCGCTTGTGTATAGATGGTCCGTCGTAATGATTTTGAGTGACCTCATAAAAGCCGGCCGGGTAACACTAGTTTTAATCACAGAGCACACTGGTTTGGATCCTCCATATCCTATCCCTCTGCCACGTGGGACCCAACATTTGTCCTCTTACCACCTCTCCCACGCAATCGCCTCGCCCACTTCCTCATCACGGTCATTAGTTTGGGAGTGGCTCCACCTTCTTTTTTTAACTTAATTATTATTATTGGTTAATAATTAGTGCAGTATTAAAGTAACGGGAACCGGTGAGTTTTTTTTTTTGTTTTTTTTAAAGTACTTAAGTAAAATATATAGAACATAATAATAATATATTCTGGCTAATTGTGATTTGTGGGAGCCCATCGATCACGCCCACGGAACTTCCACTAATCAATCACAGGGGCATTTCCTTTCTAATAATCAGTTGAGCGCGGCCCCTAGTTTTTTGGGGCCACGTGTATCTCACGTGCCCCGACCCATGGGCGAGTCATTCGGTCGGTTACCCCGGCAACATCTCATCCATTCCACGGGCCCCACCAGGAGGACCACAGATCGACGGCTGTGCTGCGCTGTACAGGAAAAAAGGAAAAGATAATAAGAAAAAAAAAAAGAAATTATAATTCAGATTTCAGTTGTCTAATTTGGGAGGGGGGCGCCAGGGGCCAGGGGGACGCCGTCTATATATAATATATGTAAATAAAAACAGAAATTACCTCATTGCAAAGAAGGCAGGAAAAAAAAAATTTTGAAAAAAAAAAAAAAAATCTTATAGTTAGAGAGCGAGAGATCGCCATGTCGTAATTCGTAACCCCACCTCCAACCCCCTCTCCCCATCCCCATCTCCAACCCCACCCCCACCCCCACCCCCAGTCCTCTCTGTTCTTTCTCTCAACAAATCAAGAGTTTTTCTCTTTGCGGGATCTCACCTTGCTGAGACAGCGATCTTATCCTCGCGAAAGATTCAATTTTGAGCGTTTCCGCAAGGTATCTCTCCCTCTCCCTCTCCCTCTCTTTTTTCTTTTGTTTCCCGATCATAAGAGTATAGAGGGTTCTCTATCTCTTCTTCTCTGGGAGTTTATGTATGCAATTATTGCTAAACCTGTATGTGAAGTTTTGTGATGTGGGTTTCCCATTTCTGACCATTTCTTTTGCAAATTTTGAGTGTTGTAACTGTACGCGCGTCTTCATTTGCCGGGGCGTGAACTTTGTGGGCTAAATTTTCTATATTTCGTCGTAATCGCGTGGTGATATGCGCCTGATTGGAATCTGGTATTGATTATTTTCTGCATCGGATGATTTGGTGATGGGATTTGGATGTTAGGTAGTAAAATTGCTTTGTTGCAGCGCATAACTACCTACCTATGCTTTGAATGTTATTTATTCTCAAATTCTTTTGGTGGGTGTGTGGATTTGGAGGAAAACCTCTATGCTAGCCCCTTTTGCCGTTAGTTATGACGATTGTCTACTAGTAAGAGGCCAAGATAGTGTTTGGCCTGGTTGGGTGATTGTATTGTACAAGAAACAGAGATGATCAGTCAATAGATTGATGTCGGAGCCTTTTTTTTTTCTTTTTTTTTTTTCATTTTCTGGTTTGGGAGGAGGATTGTTCAACTAGAAAGTTCCATGACCTACTTTGAGCTTATATGCTTATTGGATTGGATTTGGGGAAGGAACCTTGTGCTAGTCCTACCAATAAATTAATGAGACAAGGGTAATTTAGCATGTATCTTCATGTTTATGTATGCGGTTAGTATTAGTATTGGATTCCAGTTCATGATGTAAAATAGCATATCAACTGTAAAGCATTTCTTTTGATTATCTGCCACATTACAGAGGGTATATTTTTTTGTTCCTCGGATACGTCTGCTTGTCTTATAATTCTCAAGAAGGATGTTTTGCTTTCTTTATAGTTAATTGTAGACACTGATGACGAACCTTCCAGAGGTGGCTTTGGATGTAACATAGCTTTTGAGCGAAAGGGCTGAGGTTCCTTCATCGATGAATGACGATTGCCTTTTGATTTTGAGTAATGCACTAGTTCCATGTTGTTTTGTGAACTAAGTTGATAGTTTCTAATGGTGCTTAAATACTGGAATTTTTATAGCCCGTCAGAATACTACATGATTTGTTCTAGCATTTCGAACTGTTGAGACTGTTGCAATACATGTGTAGCTGGAACTTTTCTTAAAGTATTGTGTGATCTCACTTTCTTGATAACATATAGTGACTGAGACCTTTTGTTTTTTCCGTCTTTGATGATTTTACCTTCTGGAGAATATTCATCAATTTATTTTGGTGCCATATAGGGCAAATTCAGAGCAATTTCGTTTTTGTATGTTTCTTTTACTTCAAAGTTCGGGAAAATGCGGGAGTGATGGCAGCTGCAGAAGCAAGGGCTGCTTGGCAACGTACTGCTAATCGTTGCCTAGTACAGGAGGATGCAAAGAGAGCTCCAAAACTGGCCTGCTGCCCGTCATCATCTACAGAGCATCAAGATACAACCAATGAAAATGCTGCAAACACACGAGATCATCCTATCCCCAGTCTCATGCCTTTGAACTGGAACCCCACAAACTCTAATCTGCCCCCCGACACAAAATGGTGGCTCCAATTGCAGCCCAATTTTGGGTATCAGCAGGATTTTATAGTCAAACAGCCGAATTTATTAGAAAATAAGCCCGACGAGAAGAAAATGGAACCTGTGGATAGTGATTCTAGAAGCACAGAGACCTTTCTTGATACCCCATGGATGGTCTCAACTGCTTTTATGAAGCATACTTCTGAGGTTGTTGATCCTTTAACTTCTAAGAAAACAGAGAAGGTTTCTATGGATGTGGATGCACCTTGGGTGGGAGGAGGTAATAAGTGCCAACCTTGGTGGCGAATTACTGATCAGGATGAGTTGGCTTCATTAGTTGCCCAAAAATCAATGGAGCATATTGAGAACTGTGATCTCCCAAGACCCACCCAAACTATGCATGTTAGAAGGGATCCATTGTCTGGTTTTGAGAGTATGGATGATGCTGGGTTATTCTCATCATCCTCTGGTCAGAAATCAAATTCTGGGTTAAGTGATCCCATTGATTATGTACAGGATAGTTATAGTAATGGAAGTTGGTCTTCTGGCGGAGGGGCTCAGCTGTTTGATGACAAGGAGAAACTGCACAGGTATTGATTTTGTACATTTTTTATAAGTCATTTCTGCTCTTTTTAATTGCATAGGCTTGTGCATGACTATTTCTTTTGTTTCTTCCACTTTGTTGTTGCCCGGAGACAAGTAAATTATGTATGCATATCTTGAAGCATATCTATATTTTTAAAATGAGTGGTAAGCAAGGTGTTGGGTGTTTTCTACTTAATAATTTTTGCCCAAATTCCGTCATGCTATGCCCCGTCAACCGTAATATGATCATCAGTCACTAGGGACAGACAAGCAAGCAAAAAGCATGGTTTTCTTTCTTTTTCCTCTTAATCTTTATGTGCAATCAAGATTTCATTGGACACAATCTGTTCATTGTGCGTATTTTTGCTGTGAAGAATGTGACTATGAAAATACTTTTTGTTAATTCAGATTGATTTCTGTTGTGCTGCTTGGCTTGAAGATTACGACTTAAGAGCATACTGCCTGCTTGCATTAATAACTATGAGTTGACTCTTGATTTCATGATGAATTGATTATTCTATATGCTGTGATATTTATAGAACTCATAATTTGAGCCTTTCCTAAATCCGAGAATTTTTTTTCCCCACAGCTCACTTCTTGCATATGCATTATGCCATTTCTTTTTTTTTCATAGCTATTAGTGCTTCTTAGTTTGTTGCATTTTTCATGATTTGATTTGCATAGATTGCAAAATTTTAGTATTATCCTGTATACAGAAATGCTCCATTTCTTTTGCTTCTGCTGTTATCAACTACTCTTCCTATCAACTGATGGTCTTCCTTCAACAACTTTCTCTAAGGATTATTTCAAATCAATATTAATGCAGTGGTACACAAAGTTACGGCACAAGCCGAAATGATCCAACAGAAAGTAAAACTCCCGGTCAGAGCGACCCAAGCCGAGCTGAGTTATTAGAAGCACTCCGCCACTCTCAGACCCGTGCAAGGAAAGCCGAAGTGGCCGCCCAAAAAGCATACAATGAGAAGGACCATATAGTGAAACTCTTATTTAAACAGGCTTCTCATCTCTTTGCCTACAAGCAGTGGCTACAAATGTTGCAGTTAGAGAGCCTGTGTCTCCAGCTCAAGATCAAAGATAATCAGATCGCGACACTTTTCCCTATTCTTCCTTGGATGCCATTGAAGGAGAAACCATCAAACGATAAAGACAACAGCAATCCTAATAGGAGGGGTAAGAAAAAGAAGAATAAGAAGTGCAACTTCTGCAGGTATGCAGTAGTATTTGCTGTTGGATTGGGCCTTGCAGGTGCGGGAATACTCCTGGGTTGGACTCTTGGCTGCTTGATACCCCAGCTCTGAATATTGCGGTGTGAAAGCTTACAAATGTTTGGGTTCAGTGAATGTGATGAGCTAGGTCATATGTTGCTTCTTTTTTCAACTCAGATATTCAACTCTTCATGTATATATGGGAAAAGTTTGTGTGCATAGTACTGTCTCTATTGCGTCGTGTTTCTGTGCTACTATTGTACATATAATAGGCTGATGAAATTTGTGTTAAAGTAGGGAGTTAGAGTATTGGATTTTACACCCGCCTCACACAAGCTATAGTATTTCATTTTTATTATTATTGTTCCGAAAGTTTCTGAAGCAGCTGTTCAAATTCACTTTGATTGCGTTTATGATTTAACTGTTGTAGTTCAATGGACGAAGTAAAGAAATTTGGCAAGATACTCAATTACGAGGTATTCAATTGATCGGAATACGTAACGTGCGGGTCGTATAATCTGCCATGATACAGACTTCCGATACGTAAGAGTTACTCAGATGCTCATAGATCGAGTCTCATATCAATTAGCTTTTCACTGTGGAGGAAAAAGAAAATTTCTTCTGTTGACTGAAAGGTATAAATACGGAAACACAACGAGGAGTGTGAGGGGAAGGTAGGAGAACAAATCCATCGCCTTCCCGTATGTATATCTCCAAATCCCAGTGCCTCAGTATTCGTCCAAGTAACTATACAGCATCTCGTCTTTTCTGGACTTGCGCCGAGTAAGGAAGGATTTGAGGAACTTCCTGCTCTTGCTCGGGATCTGCTCACTCTCTTTATCATCAGTTCTTTCCGCATGTAAGCGCATTGATGCCGACTTCTGGGTCTCCGAAGGATACTGCGCGCATGACAAATAACAAAAGAAACGAATAACTTTTTTTTTTTTTTTTTTTTTTTACTTCCTTCTCCGCAGAAACAAAAAGGAAACGGATAACTAATCGCAGTGCCTTTTCCTGCAAGCTTGATACAATCTTATGTTGGAGAAACTTTTAACAAGTTTTTGATGTGATACACGGGGGCTACGGCTGGGTAAAAATCATTACAAACTAAACGATAAACACACACAGGTATATGCATTTGTCATAATCAAATTATATACTCGGGCATCAATTTAGCCTACAAAAACTAACTTATCAACTTTTCAGAATTGAATTCTTACTTCGGCATCTGGTTTTTCAAAATTAGACAGCATGAAACAACAAGCCATCATCAAACAGTGCATCGTCTTTCCAGGTAGAAATGTAAATTACATAGAGTACTGCTTACCTGCACTCTGACGCTCGACGATTTGAGCAATGAAGGTTTTCTAATTATCGATCCTGAATGTGTGACTGGATTTGAGGTTGGGATTGGCGAGTCTGCTCTTTTATCTGTTTACAAAGAAAATTACGAGATAGAAGACTTTTGAACGCCATGCCAACTCAAACATGGTGAGAACAAATTTCACATCTATATGGACATGGATCAGTAGATAATGAGGGACCGAAGTGTTTCATTAAAAGGAAAGAAGAAAAAAAAAAGTGTTTCACCTCCACCTGCAACTTTTGCAGGTTGTGATGACGGTGACTGAGAACGAACTTTCTGAGCTGGCGATGAGGAACGAGCACGTTGGGATTGTTTAATACGAATAGATCGCAGCTTCCTGAACAGAAAAACCAATAGATCAAAATTTTCGGTATGCCATATTTATCCTGCGGACTTGATATTTCAAGAACTAGAGTTCCATGGGCTAGGGTTTCGATGTAGACCTGAATGAAGGTGGTTTGTCTTTTGTTTTCTGTCGAGTTTCTGCAAAAAGTTTCGAGTGATAATCAACAGGTTAAAGATGCTCAAGTGTTATTCCCAATAGAGTGGAATGACTTCAGGAGACAGATGAGTCCGATGGAGCATACCAGCCTCAAACTGATGAGCTTCGGCACCATCCCGAAATCTATCCAACTCTTGATGCTTCGGCACAGCCTGTCTTCCAGACTCGGGCATGGATCCGCCAACTAGGAAGGTGGAAGATTAAATTGGAAGGAACAGTGTAATAATACAAGCATAAAAGCAGCAATCTCATAATATTTCCAAATTTTGGATTTAAATTCGAGAGCGAGCTACCAAATCCCGTAATAGATATTGCGCTGCGGTTGAGGGAAGGACAGGACAGGACATTACCAGGTAAAGTGTATCGCTTGTAGAACTTGGGGGCTGTGATCACTAGAGACTGTTGAGAAAGGCCTTGCCGATCCGTATACTCCTGACACGTCCGAATTCTCTACAAGTAGTTTCATTTCATCACGAACTCAACACTTTCAACGCTAGCATTCATTATGTAGTCTACGCATCTAAATTTCTAAGCATAAGCATTAATTCAATGCCCTCTGTATTATACATAAACACCGAAAACATGCAATTTCGGCCTACCTGCTCAATGCAAGAAACCCGAAGCTCCGTCGCAGAGACCTCATCAAACTTCCGATGAAGAAGACCGTTAACCTTGAATGATACGGATCCCAGATGATCTACGGTGTTGACGAGAGCCTTTACTGCATAATCCTTCAAGGTGTTCACCACTCTATGCCAAAACCAACTCGTCAGTCAGGGACTCAGAAGCAGCAGCTTCGTAAGAAAACAAAATAGAATAAGAAGAAGATGGAGGAAGGAGGGAAGGAACGATAGGCATGCAAATTCCGACCCTCAATGGGATCCACATACACATACACATACACATACACATACACATACACATACACATACACATACACATACACATACACATACACATACACATACATCTGTTTCTGATCGTCGTTCGTGTAAGTTGACTCAAAATACTCCGCTGCTGAGTACAGCTGCGACCGCAGCGTCTTCAAATCCTGGAAGCAGCAGAGGAGGCATTCAGGGATTGCAAAAAACAGCTCATTTTTACGTCGAAGCGAAATCACAGAAAAGGGTTAACTAATTACGACGCACAGCCAGCTCCTCTTCCCAGCTGTTAAAAAAAAACTGGGAAAATTCGTGATCGGAGTGTATAATTCAGATGAAGCGAAGAAACCCAATCAAGTTTCCTGTTCAATTTTGCGAAACAGAAGAGGAAAGCCCGGCCGGCCCGTGTATAAAAAAAATACGAGTGAAGAAACAAATTTAGTGTGCGATGGAGATGGAGATGGAGATGGATATGGATATGGATATGGATATGGATATGGATGGATGGACGGATGTTGGTGTTAGTATATGGGGAGTAAACAAGCGTAGGCACCTTGAGGCTATCAGAGAAGAGGAGGCTCTGCTGCATGGTGAGCTCGTCCACGGTCGACGCCAATGCCGATGCCGATGCCGACACCGACGCTTCCAGCGGAGACGATGGCGAGACGAACGTCTCCATTAATTAATCGGATGGGAGCAGCCGCAGCAGCAACAAACTAACCTCTCTACGCACCTCAAATTTCACGCTAATATATATATATATATATATGCACTTTTATATACCTTCTTCCCGTCTCGTCCAAAGCGAGGACCACACAAGCTTCAATTGCGTCTCTCGAAATTAATCAGTTTCGCACGGAAAAGGCTTCCAGTTCCTTTAGCTCTGAAACCCACATTCAACTCACATAAAGAAGAGAGAGAGAGAGAGAGAGAGAGAGAGAGAGAGAGGGCATGTTAATTTGTAGGCGGGACAAGGCGCTTTTTAACCTGGGCACGATCATGATGGGTTTAATAGAGGCTAAAAGAATGATGAATCTGAGCAAAGCAGCAAACTAGTAAGATTATATTCTCTTTCTTTTCCAAATGGTAACGAATTCGGTTCATTTATTCGGATCCATTTCCTCTTTCATCAAAGCAACCTTCACCAAAATCCGAAATTTTTCTCAATATATATATATATATATATATATATATATATATATATATATATATATATATATATATATATATATATATATATTCCTTGGCCCTTTATTTGTCCTATAGATATAACTGGTGGTCATGATTGAGTTAATTTGGATACTAATAAAACAAAAGAATCCCCTCCCGTGAGGCGTGAGCTCTTCACCCAAACTTGTACTAGTCTCCATATGAAAGGAAAAGAAACTCACCCAAACTTGTACCAGTCTCCAGATGAAAGGAAAAGAAAAAGTGCGTTGCTACGTTGTACACCTGGTGCCGGTCTTGTCACACCTGTCGGGTCCGATCTCAAAGTTCCGAACCTGCAGCCCCCACTTGAAAGTTGGATTTATTATTCATCAAACTCACATTTTCCTACATCCCGTTATAGTTAGTACACTCAATTCTGATAATAATTCTAGTTCAAGAGTAGCTGTATAATCTGTTTGAGTTTCATTAATTCTTTATGTGACATACTTTGCATTCCAATTCGATCCCTATTTTTTAGTTTTTTTAGCTTGTCTGAAGTATGACGAGCTGTGAGATTAACACAAATTTTCTACAAAATGTTGATTTGTTTAATGATTCATGCTAAAATGTAAATGAGTATTGTAACTTAATGCATGAGAGAGTATACATATATATATATATATATATATGTACACGCTAAATAAATCTACAGGCCAGGTAGCTGAGGGAATTTGGTTGGGGGACAACATCATGGGAGGCACGTCGTAAGTCGCCGCCATAATATTAAAAGTAATATTAATATATTTAATAGTAATATTAATATAAATATTAATATACATATATGTATATGTATATTAAAGTAGTCCTCGTTCCCTAGTGTAACAAAATTCTCTGCTCCCGAGCTATACACGTGATGCTTCGGTCGGATTACGTGGCTTCATGCTGTTGGCCGTCTTCGATCGGATTAGCGAACGAGTTAATAGGTTTTTAGTTGTGGGCTGCGGAGGTCCGGAAACCAATGAAAACCAGGCACGTGTTGAAATTGGAATACGGTGTGTGATGTGCAGGAGGATCCGTGCTACCGCTTCCGTTTTTGTGACGGGAGCTCGATCATCGCGTTGTGTTTGGTCATCCTGCTCGGGCCCACCTCCGCCTGAGTCAGTAGTCTCGGTCACGGGCGCTTTGTCGCGCCGCCTTGCTGTCGCTCGTCCGTTTCATCCCCCTCAGCCCTCTGGATCAAAAATCCGCAGGGGGCTAGCTAGTACTCTTTCCTTTCTATTATTATTATTATTATTATTATTGAGGAAGAGAATTTGATCAGATGAGACGCGAATTGGTCCCAGGTAAAGACAAAGAGTAAGAAAAAAAGTAATGCTAGGCATACACCCCGAATAGAGACGGAGTGTACAAGTAAAATTTATCATACGAAAAAGTTGGCGTGGCGTGAAGGGCGGGACCCACTGTTGTAAGCTAGTCAATGGCCACGTGGCTGTAGTGGCCGTCACGATCTTTGCCACACCTCTTTTTCTATACCTTCGGCCTAACCTCTTCATTCATTCTGACTTATTAAATAATTTTTTCTAGAAATCCGTCGGTTTGACAACGCTACTTACGCTTGAAAAATATACAGTATTAACTAATAATAATTATTAACATGATAGCTATTTTTACTAAAGCTGTCGCAGTGAAGTGAAATAGATCCTTATATAGTTTTGAAAACAAACAAACACAGTAATAAGATTGAAACCACCCTACAGTTGCTGAAATTATATGAATGTACTATTCCAAACGAGTATTGCTTGATGCTCCCTAGAAGGTGCTCTCCAATGCAATGAAAGTGGTGTATCCAACATTTTTATATATTTTAACAACAAAAAAGTACTATTTGTACAATCTATTAGAGAGTATATATACATCTTACGATCTATGATCGGCAGGTTCATTTAAAAAAAAAAAAAAATATTATTAAAGAATAGAATAAATGAATAAATTTTGTCCTTTAAAATACTAAAATGAAAAAAATTATACCTATTAGATGGGCAACATTTAAAGGGAGCACGGTTAATTACTGAAAGCATTTAAATCCATGATTCATCAAGGTCTAACTGCATAGCAGTTCTGGTAGATCAAATGAGGCGGCCGTACGTAAATTCTTTGCTTCATTAAGAAGGAACGAGGGTTTCATAATTCACGGGGCTCTCATGGATAACGTGAAGCCTCATCAACTGCAAGGCCCTAAACCTAATTATTCTAACTCGTGATGCTCCATATACATTTATATATTTATATAGTATTAATTATATGGGGATAATACACATGTAAGAAAATGCTATATGTACATTTTATTATTAATTAGTTATAAATTTTACATTAAAGTTTAAGCTATGAGAAGACAACATTTTAATATTTTTATTCAACAATATTAAAAAGAATTTGATAAATAAGTAAATAAATTTTGATTTTTGAGAGGTTCGGTTATAAAATTTACACGTACAACCTGGGTGTATCTGAAGCATTGCTCGTAAATACTATCCACTTGTACTATTTGATGTCCCGTAATTATGATCTCTCTCTCTCTCCTTCTAAGTTTATATAATTCCATGCACGGATCTAATCACTATTTGGTGGGAGAGTAGTAGTAGGGCCGAGCTTGAGGTACCTAGCAAGGTAGTGGTGGGAACGAGTCTTGCTATATTTCTTCTCTCTTTTTTTTGTTATTTAAAGGGTCAGCTGACAAATTCACTAACAAATAGAATTCGAATATATTCTATTATTTTGAAGAGAAAAAAAAACACTACCATTTTCATATACAGACGAGTCTAGCTTATCAACTAATTCAATGAATGATGCAGTAGGAGAGGAGAGCTTTCCACGACTTGACCTACCAGCATATACGGAGCACCACCGTTGGCATTTATTTATTTTTTTTTTGAGAGAAAGGTAGCATGCTACCCGCTTCGTTTATTTCTTTTAAAAATAAACTTAGCTAGAAATGTGAATCAACTAGGATTCGAACTTGGGACCTCGGGTACCAACCATCAAGCCCTTTGCCACTTGCGCTAGGGACGGTCGGTCGTTGGCATTTATTTATTAACATGGACTAGCTAGCGGAATCTCTCCCCTCTTTCTTTTTTCTTTTTTTTTTCCTTCTTATTTGTTCTCTTTTCCTTTTATTATGCACAACTATTATCTGGGCTCCACGATGTCTCAACAATGATGATTATGATTACTTACTATCTGTACGTCTGAGTTACACGTCATGTATAAACTCTTTGTGGCATAAATACTAACTAATAAAAAAAGGAAGCGGTTGGAATGGGCCTCTTCAGTAGATCGTAGATCGCTCTGGGGCTTTTGACTTCGCTGCAGAGTCCAGCTCATCCCTTTCACAGATTGTATCTGAGCCCAGCCCACAAAGTAAGCTAGAGCCCGTACGTCACAGTCCTCCTCCTTGTCACTTTGGGCCACTGGACCGAGGTCCGGCCCATCTAGGCTCAGCCGTTTGGATCATTGGGCCGAGGATCGGCCCGCTATCAACTCGACGAATGGTTAGTTTGTTTTGCTCAGTCCAAATTCTTCCTTGTTAATAATTAATTTGTTCTTAACTAACAAATTCTACATTATTTTACATAACTGTCTTAATAATCTTATAAATCATATGCTTCTATCCTCAAAATATGCACATTTCTCCGCACTAACTATTGCCGCATACGTATGTTTGTAAAATGAAACAATAGTGTTGTTCGTCAATTCTTGCTTGATAATAATAATAATAATAATAATGATAATTGTTCTCTTCCCTCTCTAGTTCCTATTCATCATTCATTTATTATTTTGATCGTTCAGTTCAGAGTGGATCATTAAATTACGTACAAAGCGACTCCAAATCTTCCGCTATAAGAGGACTCACCCCTCATCGCCAAAAAACCAGGAGCGATACATTAATTACAAGTTTTAGTACAATTGATTAAGAGAGAAGTGCTCGCTCGTACGTTTTAATCTGGGTTAGTAATTAATACGGATGCGCACAACAATAATTAATTACGCCGCACCACAATGCATCCATAAACACATTCCCCTTCACCGTCTTTAATCTGTATATTCCGTCATCCGTTGAATGCATGCATGGATACTTGTGTTATTTGTTAATTCCTCCAAAACCCCATCACCGAAAAGGTGCCAATTATAAAGCTCTCTCTCTCTCTCTCGCCCCATATAAATTGCATCTCTCCGTTTCCACCATGTTGCCAACTCGGGATTACTCTCTCTTCTCTCTTCTTCTTTATTTATCTATCTTTTCTTACACCCATGCACATTCTCTAGCAGTTAATTATAATAATAAGTACTCAAAATATTAGTTAAGCAGGCCCGCCCTTTTCCACGAGTATGGACGTCTTCGACCATGCCGAAAACAACGAATTCATGTGCGTGGAGGAACAAGATACATTTGAGTGGCCTCGCATGATACATGATGACTCTCTCCCTCAGCTCCTTAGGTGCATTATATATATATATACGATCTTAATCTGTGTTCCTTTCATTTCGATCACACTCGTTTAATCACATTGCAGTGAGGCAGATGCACTCGCCCTTCCAGAGATCATCGACCAGTTCGACGACGAACTCTCCCAGCTCTGCTCATCTGCCATCTTCTCCTACCAACGTTATCCGTCACAAACTATCGATGATGTGACGATTGACGATATCGACCTTGATTCTTTCTCGTGGAATAATCAAAGCTTACCGTCCCATTCTGATGACGATACTCCGAACAAGGAAGTGAATGCGTGCAAGTTTGTAGTACCTAGCAGCAGTGGTGGTGCGAGCATTAGCATGCGCGAAGAGAGAGTGGTCAGGAGAAGAGCGACGGGGCGGTCGAGGCTGAGTAACATCGGATTCGACGAGTTAAGGAACTACTTCTGCATGCCAATAACGCGAGCTGCAAAGGAGATGAACGTGGGTTTGACTGTGCTGAAGAAGAGGTGCAGGGAGCTGGGCATTGCAAGGTGGCCTCACAGGAAGATGAAGAGCTTGAGCTCTCTCATCCACAACGTTCAGGTATATTATTATATACATTAATCTACGTACGTATCAGTATATACCATCAACAATACCATTCTCCTTCATCTCAAAAAACAAGTTAAGCCATTCCCCTCTCTAGTTTATAAGATTGATGTATCAATTATATAACATGCTCAATTATGATACATATATACTAGTATCCTAGTTTAAGACGGAACAGAACATTCTATATATCTCCCAAGTTATTAATTATATCTGAGGATGGAACAGTATATATATGATGGGTACTAATACTTCTTCAACACGTGCACTCTATGGTTGTTTAATGTAATCTAATTAGGAGTTGGGAAAGGGTTCACCAGATTCAGAGGAGAGCATCCAGAGAGAACTGGAGATGTTGGAACTACACAGGCAGCTGATGGAGGAGAACCCAGAGATTCAACTCACAGAGAGAACAAAGAAACTGAGGCAGGCATGCTTCAAGGCTAATTACAAGAAGCGGCGGGCATTGCAGCATCCTTGTATACTTTGATCATCACCCTAATCATAAATTCAATCTACTCCTAAATCAATCACAAGTGTGAATATTTTGCATTGTTAGTACGTACGTAATACCTACATATTATATCTTATTATGTGAGGTATAGTACCAATCTATTAAATCACCATCGTGTGTTGCATTAGATCATGAAGTTTCCCGGATATGCTTCAGAGTAGATCTCTCATGGTGTTGAACATATTAGGGGGTGAACCCCTGCTTTATACAAAAATATTGAAAACATAATTTTGTATTAAGCTTTTAGAAACAAATAGTTGTTTCACATTGCTATCCAGACTTTTGGACAAAACGGTTGTCTTATATTGGTTTTAACCATCATTGATTTGTGCACAAATACAGGCATCCAGTTATACAACCCAAAGTTTTCTAACAGATTTATACTTTTAAAGACAGAAGAAGGTATAATTCGCAGCACCATATGTGTTGAAAGTACAGTATAAATTGTAAGTAAAGGACGTATGTCCCTGATCTTCCGTAAGGAGTTCGACAGAGAGATGCACGATAGCTACTTATATATCGACAGATACAGACTCTACAGTAATTAGTAAGTTTGTTTGTATACAGCAAAAGTTTTTTTTTTTTTTTTTTGGTAGATAAAATTAATTAGCCCATGTGGCCCATGTTCCACTAACCCGCATTGAGGGGTATCTATTTGTTGCCTTCAATAAACTTGAGTTTTGCGAGCCCTTCTCCGCGAAACGACCTGCTTCAGGCTCTCATAAATGTTGGCCTGCGTCCACAACCAATGAATATATAATTTGTTAACAAATCAACAATCCCTTCACAAATGAAAAAAAAAGAGGAGGTGAGTCTACATATATAGAGTAAATGCGCATAGTGGAATGGTCGACAATTTCATAAGCAGGTGAAAGCAAATAGGCTCTGTCGGGTCCATTACTATATCACGTCGTATCTTATCAGGGGTCAAGTCAAGTCCTCGAGCAGGCTCAGTCGGTTGGTACAGAACCCAAAAGGCCAAATTATTAATCAAAGAATTTTATAAAAAAAAATCAAGAAGAACAATATTTGGAAGCCTGAATTATTACTCCTAATTACTTTTCATCCTCCTCTTGAGATGCCTTAGTAACGAATAATAATTTGTCTGCAAGTTTCATTATTCTTAGAAAAATATGCTAGGAGATACTTTTACTCTTTATGCCTGAATCAAATCATCAATAGATATAAATGCATTGGTTAAATAAATGGATTAAATGAACTACTGTGTAGTCTTAGTGGTTCTTATCTGGAGGGTATATCGTAAGGCGGGGGATGGAATCTGTACGTGCTTTAGTTACGAAATTTTGATCACCGGCCTCCTCCGGCATACTTACATACTAGTAGTAAGTCGTTTGGGATGAGATTAGAATTATGGGGCCAGGGACAATACTAAAAACAAAAGAAAAAGATTAATTTGCTCTGCTACTACTTAGACCGGACCATGGCGTGGCAGCGACATGATGTGAAAGACAAATTAATTTAATAGAAATGGCATGTTACGCGTTTCAAAGTGTATAGCTCGTCGGATAGAATTAGGTGGAGAAAAATGAACAGAGTAAAAACATAAACAAAGAAATCTAATCAAATTAGCTGAGCTCGTGTTGGAAAATAGAAAAAGAGAGAGAAAAAGAAAAAGCATTAAAGATTCAATACAATTAGGATCTAGTTTGATAATATACTAGTGTAGGGCCCGCGCTTCGCTGCGGGTAAATAATTTTTACAGCCTAAATAAATTATTGTATTATAAAAATTATCTTTCATATATTTATTTTTTAGAGTTGGTTTATCCATCCGGGTGCGTCTAATATTTTCTTCCCACACATGGCGTTTCAATATTAGCTCTTGTTCAGATGGCGACGTACCACTTTGAGCAGCCAACATTATTGATGTGATGTTATTGACAAATAATATATTACTATAGATTAGCCAAAAGTATCATTTTAACACTATAAAATATTATAAAACTTCAGGAGTGCTTATAAGTTTTACTCCTCTAATATTTTTAAATTGCGGTTGCGATCGTTACGGAAGAAAAAAAAAATTATAATTCAAAAGATATGGCCATGTTTCTTCGATGACAATTACAACAGTAAAAAATTATAAATATTTTTATTTTAAATTTTTTATAGTATAAAAATAATGGTTTTAGAGACCACGTACGGTGCTAAACTAGGCGTAAGTGGGGTAACGAGCTGGGGTTTCGATCGATGGTAGCAATTACTTACCCAGAGGTGAGAGGTGGTGCGGAGGGATAATACGTTAGCGAGACTCCTCTTCCGGCTGCTCCCGAACCTGGTGATCCTCACTTTCCTCTCTTCGAACTCCTCCGGCGGCGCGTGCTCACTTTGGGCGTAGGGACCGTCGAGGACGGCGGTGGGGGAGTACTCCTCGCCCTTCGTCTCCGGCAGTAATACCATCCCGGGCGGGAGTTCCAGGCTCCTCCGCCTGCTGCTGCTGCTGCCGTAGCCGATGAGATCGAGAAGGGGCGGCGGGTCCCTCTTGGGCCTGCCGGGGGCCTCCTCCCAGAGGAAGGGGATCGAGCCCGGCAGGTGGAGAGGGGGCGTGGCCAAACCCGGCGGCTCGGGGCGGAGGCTCGGGAGGGAGTAGAAGCACAGCTTGGGCGGAGTGCTGTAGCATCCGGCATCGGCGCTGTTACCGCTCGCCATGGATGGATGGATGGATGGATGGATGGAAGGTCCGTCCTTGTGTTGCTGTGAGGCTCTCGCAAGGGGGAGAGGAGAGACGTTCGTTGTTGGGGGGTAAACTTCAAAAGAAACAAATGCTACTTAATATAAAGAGAGAGGACGATATGACGGCGGGGCCCAACTAAAGAGGCGCGGAGGGAGGTGCTATGCGTATGTAATGCTCGTATGTGTGTGGTGCAGGTACGCGGCATGAGTAAACGCTCCGTTTTTATTTTCTTCTGATACGAAAAAGTAAGTCAAGTCATTATACTTGTCGAGAAAGGATAAAAATGTGATGACGTACTCACGAGAAAAGCAGGCCTCAGTTTCAGTTTTCCTTTTATCATCTTTATCTTTATTTATTTATGTGCCTTCTTAATTACGGAAGCGCCGAACCGGTTTGGACGTCTTGAATTTCCGCTGCGCTCTCTCCGTCTACAAGTTGATTCTTATCCCCAACTTTAGCAAGAGCCAAGACCAAGAGAGACTTTTTCTTCTAGGTATTTTTTTTCCTCTTTAAATCTTCATTATGTTTGGCTAAAAATATGTTGGGTGAAAATTAGTTGGGATAGGAGTCGGATAAGTAATTCTTTTCTCTAATAAATGGGAGTTCTCCTTTTATAGCTAATAATAACACGGAAAGGTCAACTATCCAACACCAGCGAGATGACTATTGGTCATACTATACCATCTTCCAAAGGCTATTCGAACAACATTAATGATAGCACCCACCGTTTCAAAGATCTATGATACCCACCATTCAAAGAAAAATAATAATAATAAATTTTTTTAAAAAAAAGTACCGTTTTATTCATTTAGAAGTTGAATTAAACTACAAATTGAGACAACCAACCTCTCATAGGGAAGAAAAAAAAAAAATCTACTTAATACAGTAAAATAATAATTCTTCAAAAGTCGGTGCCTCTGCCTGAGGGAGATCCGTGCATCAAACAATGCCGTTGATGTGCAACGAGGCCAACCGCATTTAAGAATCCGTAGCATGAATTTCACACTTAAGTTTCATTTTAGGAGATCTCCCATGATCAGCGAACAAAATCATGAAATAAATACCAACCAAATGCAGCTATACGGACGCACATCTTACACCTGTCGGAGAGAGTACTGATGGAAACAGAAACAGAAAAATGCAATTTATAAAACATTATGCAGCATCACTGGAAAAGAGAGGTAGGCAAAATAAGAAGAGGAGATCTTACTCAGAAAAGATACAAAACATGTTCTCAAGGCCTCATGGCACTCCAATAAATTCCAAAGTTACAAATTAGATACAACAACAGGACAATGTCGAGTAACGTGACCATCAAACCTTTTGACAAGGGTAATATATTTGGAATTTAATCACGGTTAAGACCCGTCTTACAAATTCTACATGATTACAAGATATCTCTCAGGAAGATAATTCATGGACAAGAAAAGCTACACCGCATAACTGCAACAATATAAGACAAGATTAAGCATACTGTGCAATAAAGGAACTTGTAAGTAGCCACATCGCTTCAATCAAAGAATACCTATCCAAAAGTCATTTAATAAGCTTAGGATTGTATTCTTACAATTTAAAAGTAGTCAAAAATTGAAGAGAAGAGAGAAACAGAAAAGCGACATGGCTCAAACTGGCGCACAATTCTCTTATAAGCAGGGGCTCTAATATTTCCTCTTGCGAATCTTGAAGGTTAATGATCTAATAACATCATCATCGGCCTTGAGCCGGGTCTCAAGAACACTGATGGATTCTGTCTTGGTGAAAAAGGTGAATAAGAGGTATATACCGTCTAAGTAGGTGTTGGTTTCACCTGCCTTGTTCTTTTTCTTGATGCTGTATGCAAGAGGGATGACTCCACGGTTGAACACCTCCACGTACATGCCACCCCCTGCCACAAGCAACTGCAAGCAGAGCAGAAACGAACATGACTGAGTTGCCCACAATATATGTATATTCATCTAGAGGAAGGTAAGGGAAACGAGAAAAGTACTGCACAAAAAAGGTTGATAATCTATCAACAATATGAGCAAGCTTGAATAGGATATGAATGGGTAAATGCAAGACACTTCACAATTCACAGCAATATCAATAAGGAAACACTGATATTGTGCCAACCAAAACCTTACCACTCCATCTAGACTTATGAGCAGAATATAACAAATAAACACAATGCACAAACAGATGGAGTTCCATGAATAATTTATACCCAGACAAAGAAAATGAAAAGTAAATACGCAACCGTATTTGCATGATAAACCCCATCAACAAAGAATAAGTACTGAAAGTTACACAACTAGAGCTATGAAGGAATTAAATTAGGTACGATCAACTGGAAGGAGGAAGAGACATGAAGTGCAACCTATTTTTGGTCATTTGAAAAATGAAGAGCTAATCAGCACACAGAATCAACTGATTCTACAATTCTGAAGCAAACTTTAGCAAGTCTGCCATCTAACAATTTGAATAGCCAAAGTAGACATTGTTGGCTTAAATGGGCTAGCATCCTGCCCTGTGGCGGAAGGCCATGTTGGGCCGAGTCATGTTCGGAATGGCGTGAGGCTGGTGGGACCGAGTCATAATCGAGGCCCGTTGGCGCTGTATTTGTACGCTTTAAATGAATTGGTTGCGTATTTCTAACAGCTCGAGTTTTTGGGATTAATAATTAGCGCCAACGATCCGACAGACATCATAATGTATTCAATAGCCATTTTCTATTCCAGAAAATAGAAAGTAAAAAAAAGAAGGCCTTGTATAACTCTAGTTAAATTACACAACGAAAATTTGAAGCCTGACCAGTTCAAAAATTGATAGCTGCCCATTTGCAGCTAAACCAGGAAATGCGTTGTAAAGCCCCAAAACCACACTTGAGTTCTCATATGTATGAAACAACTCCTGAATTTTGCTTGCTTCTTGGATCCCCCAAACTCAATGCTGGGAAATCTGTTTGAGGGTCCAATAAACACCATCTTTTGCAAAATTTTGAGCAGTTGCGAACAGGGGCAACAATCGTAGTTGGCCTACAATCTTTAAACATTGTTGTCCTTTCACCTCTCGCATTACCTGAACCGAGCTAATTCGTCACTGGTCCAAAAACTCAAACTTTCTAGTCCAAAGGTTTGTGATGCGCATTCTTATTCTACGGAGCATTCTGATAAATCCAACCTTTTATGCTAGAATCTACACAATTTGTTCCAATTGCCGTGAGTAGACGGTAAAAAGGTAAGAACACTTAAAATCGAGAGATCACCTCTTCGTATCGCTGGATGAGGGCGAGGCGCTCGTCCTCGTTCATGTCGGGGCGGAGCACAGCCATGGACTCGTACTGGCGAAGCCCCGGAGGGCACTGCGGCTCCTCCTTGTCCTCCATAATAGCCGCCGCCGCCGCCGCCGAAGGCCCCGACGAGCGCCCGTCGCCCTCCTCGTCCCCTCCCTCCTCGAAGAAGGACCCCGTGAAGTCGAGGGTTAGGGCACGGACGAGGAGGGGCCGACGCCGCCCATGGGGGCTCGCGGCTCGGGCGATGGATCGGCGGGAGCGGAGGAAGGAGATCGAGGGAAGCGAGCGGAACCCTAGGGAGGAGAGGCGGAGGGTGGTCGAGGAGGAAGAGAGGGCTAACGAAGCCATGGCTCCTCTCTCCTTGTGCGCGGGAGAATGAGCAGTTAAGGGGTAGGGGTGTGGTTGCGGGAGAGATGATAGAGGAGTGTGGTCGAAGAAGAGGAGGATAAGGGGGCGGACTCGAGGATGATGATGGTACGTTCTATACCGTGTTCCGCCGAGTACACTGGGATGATCTACGGCTAAGATGGATCGGATCGAACTGATTAGAAAACTATAAAATAAACCGACCAGACCAGACCAGACCGGACCAGATCAGACCGGACGCAAGGGGGACCTCGCTCTGTTTCTAGCCCGGTCTATCGACCGACACTCGGTCCAGCCAAGTAGTCTCCGTCTCCTCTCGCGTCAGCTTAGTTAGGATCGATCGACTCGATCCCGATCCGGCGCAGCAGAGTCGGTCGCCAGGCCCGTTGTCCGCCTTATTCTAGTGCTTTCCCGTTCTCTCCTGGCTCCCGCGACCGTGCTTCTCTTCCTCCGCTTCTCCTCCCTTTTCCTTTCCCCCTCCACATCTCCTCCTCCTACACGACGACGCTTCTCTGCTGCGATCCGTAGTAGCTTCTTCGCGATAGCAAGGGGAAGATGGAGGAGTGGTCGCTCCCCGCGCTCTTCGAGGAAGCAAGAAGGATCCATTCCGTGGCTTCCGATTCCTCTGTGGATCAGGTACTCTGCAGATACCCTCGCTTCCTCATCCGATCCCCCCGTTATCGGCGCGAGTATGGAATTCGTCGAGTACTCAGCAACTGGGTGTTTTTTTCTATTTCAAAAATTGCTGTAATAGGAGACACTGAGGAAGGGAATCGAGGCCCTGCAACGCTGCGACGAGATGGTGAGCAAGCTGGGGCTCTTCTCCCTCAACGAGACCAAGGACGACGTCACCACCGCCAACCTGAAGTATCTCCTTGTAAGCTTTTCTGTTTTCGTTTCCTCCGGTGATCTGCTCGAGCGCATAACATTTTAATTTACAGAAGGACCCTATGCATTATCCCTTATTCATGCCGTAATAGTAGTCGCAAGCACTTCTGTTTACAAATTTCAGTCAAATTGAATGAAGGGACTATAGTAGAATCAAGACATAGCTGGAGGGTAGACAATTAGAAATACGCTGATTTTATTGCTGAAATTGCACAATAAAGTAGACTGGCATGTAGGAAATGATGTCACAGTATCTGGCATAATCATCTCTCTTAATGAGTTGTCATCTGTATTGTCTTTTAGCTACATTTTACTAGCAGAAGTTTATGCGTTTTTTGGTAATCAAATCTTAACATCTCTCACGCCTTTCAGGTGCCATTCTATCTCGGAGAGTTAATCGAAAAACTTGCACAAGAGGATAGGATCTCGATTCTTAAACTATCTCAGAATAAGTTAAAGGTGATCTCCTATGCGAAAGTATACCTTTGGTGAAAACTTTTCTAAAATGATCAGTTATACTATATATCAGATTATTGGTGCTCGCCGGTGATTCTGGTACATAAGGTCATTTTGATGATTTTTTTTTTTTGTTTGGTTTTAAACACTGCGGTTGGGTGCTGCAGGAATTTATTTCGATTTGTGAGGCGCTAGAGCTCATTCCTGAAGAGGAACTAGAAATTTCTGGGCAAGGAGGCCCAGATACCTTTGCAACTCGAAGGGCGAAAAAGGTTATTATTCTATTATTGACCTGTTTTCTTATTCTTTCTGCTTAGATGATTTCAAGTTCATAGACATTTAGCTATGGCAGACTTTTAAAGGATCTAAAATTATAACCATGCAAGGTTTGTGTAACCAGTATGATGACTTCATAAGGTTCTTTTGCAGCATTTTTGCTATTGTTGTAAATCATATAAATACTGCTGGTGATATCGCAGGATTGTCAAGGGAATAAGATAGTTCTTTTATTTCGCCTCTTAGACTAATTGCTAGAGCGGGAAGGATCTATAATGACAAATAGTTGTTAATTTTATCATGTATAGTCATAGTTCCACCTTGCAAAGGAGAGGCACAAGGTCATTGATTGTATAATATTGTCCCCTTAGGTTAGATTTTCTTCCCAGAAGTACTAAAGAAATAGATGAATGTTCTCATTCACAAGTTCTATCTTTTCCTGTATACAGTATGATTAGCCTAAATATATGGAAAAGTTGAGTTGTTTGTGTGATTTTCTGAAGTCAAATGACATTATAAATGTACCCATCCAGTGAAGTATTTATTTGCTTGGCTTCCAAACTATGGTAAAAGAGTCCTCTTTTCTGGCAATGCATTATTTATCTCGTAATTTGATTGTGGATAGATTGCCCGGTTCAAGCGCCAAAGAGCTGCAGAAGCAAAATTGCAAGAAATTAAAGAGAGAAGGGAGAGGCGTGGGCGCTCCTTCAGAGCAACTGCTTTATCTACACCTATTGAAGCTGGGGAAGAAGATGCAGTGGATGATGATGGAGAAGAAGAAAGAGAGGTTTGATTCATTTTGCAAAAGAGATTTGATCAAGTTCAGTAGAAGTAGATGAATTAAATTGAAAGTGTCCTTGCCAACGCGATGCCATTACTGTTTGTGTGAAAATTCAGACACTAAGGTTTTAAACGAACCTACGTGTTTTCTTTTCATGCGCTCACACTAGTTGGTCATTTCTAAGGTATTGATTTTTGTGTACAGTTTATCTAATATTGGCCTTTTAGAGAACAATCACTTTGTCACAGCTCTAGCCTTTTTCCTGCAATATGTTTTTCAAGTGCTATCGTCAGTATAAATTTTGTTTTGTTCTCAACATTATTTCAATGCCTATTGCGGCAGAATGCCATGTTTAGGAAATTATACAATATTTCTCCAGTAGTATATGTTCCAATGCTGAAGCTTATGTTTGATTAAATTCGGGTGGGAACTTCCCTCGGTTTGACTAGTCAGTTTCTATGAACTGCAGGCTTGGCTAACTGCGATCTCCTTATCTGTCTGCAAGGTTAGTCTGATTTAGCCCTGGAAAGCTGATTAGTTATTTGCAACCATCCTCTTGGTTTTGTAAAGCTATATTTACAACCTTTTCCTCTATTTCCTTGTTTCCTCTAAGGATGATGTATTGTTCTTTTATTCCTCACAGGCTTTTGATCTCTTGGACATGCTAAAGAAAGAAGAAGAAATGCTTCTTTCTGTAAAGGAACGACAATCAAAGGTATTGAATACAGATTTTACGAGTCTTGAGTGTTAACTTTGCATCGCCTATAGTTTATGGATTTATCTGGTTAAGATCTAGATCATAGGTGATATGCACTTATAGTCAGTGAGTTTTGGTAATTCTGCCCTTGCTGCTCAACTTGTCATTTGGAAGATGATATTTTTATTTGTTAATCTGGTTTCAGCTGATTGGTTCACTTCGTTTTTCCTCTGGCTAACCTAATGTAGTTATCCTTTATGAGAGGTTGGCTGTTGAATATTATATTTACAGTTCTAGCTATTATATTTTCCTAGTTAAGTAGCAAAAGAAAAGGCAGATATAAGCTTTAGGATTTTGAGATCCAGCTGTGTGTGATAGAAAGAATTAACTTTTTGAACATTGAGATAATTGTCAGCTACTGTCGGTCGATTTTCAGGACTAAATAGTTATTTTTAGTGCATTTTTTTAATGTAATCAATTAAAATATCACAATTATGCAGTTGGATTGTGCTATCATTTGAGAAATAATGACCTACCAAGTGGTCAGGAATCATTTTGTGTAGGTAATACATGTGATATATTTATTCACCCCGCAACCTGTTTTAAACACCCGGCAACCTGTTTTAAACTTTTCATACATGTTAATTATCAAGTTCACTGAACTATATTACAGGAAGGGGAAAAGGAGTTTGCTCGCGAGATCCTTGACGAACGTACAAAAAAAGCTGAAGTTTGGCACCAAAATGCTGCCACTCGAGCACCATTGGCAAAACCAGTGGAACCAATCACATGTGCAACATTTGCTCAAGATGTTATTGAAGGGAGGGCAAACATTTCGCAGGCACATGAGCATAAACATCAACCACTTATATTTGGACCAGCGAGTCTTGTTGGGGGCCGATTAACTAGTGAAAGGGAGAGAATGGCTGCACAAGTGTTCCAACCAGGTCACAGGTATGCCTCTAGTTCATTGTGTATAATGATTAGGATTTTGATTCTCATGCCTTGATTTCTGTCTCCATCTATGTTGTTGGAGTTACACGACTCAACATTTGGCTACTGATAATGAATTGTTCGTTCGAAAAGACTGTTCATGCAATTAGATGGAAATATGCACAGAAATAGCTTTAATCTTGTTGTTGAATATTGAATGTTGATTGAAGCCTTAGATATCGAGCACATGCATGACTTTGTGTTGGGCTATTCCCTACCGTACATTTTTTTTTCACCGGTATTCTTGTGTCTTCCCCCTTTCTAATAGGTTGCCTACCATGAGCATTGAGGAAGCTGGATTACGCGAAATGGAGATGATGAAGAAATGGCAAGAGAGGAATGCAAAGCTGATGGAAGAAGCAAACTCGTCGTGGCACAAGGACGGTCCCAGGTCAGCGGCCGAGGATGAGGAAGCTGAAGAAGAGAGAGCCAGGGCGTGGGATGATTGGAAAGATGACAACCCTCGCGGTGCAGGCAATAAGAAACTCACTCCCTGTGGCTGAAAATGTTGCATGCTTTCTCTTTTACTTAAATTTGTTTATGTAACGAATAATAAAGTTTGCGTTTCTGTTTGTTTATCATATGTTAGTAGGGGAATTCAGTGCGGGTAAAGTCCTTACCTGAGGGTCATGGTAGTGCAACTCCTGTTCTTCTGTTCATTTGAGTATCTGAAATTTTTTGCTTCGGTTGTTCGAATCTGTCGTATTGGTTAATTAAGTCTTAGCATTTGTTAATCTTGTATGTCCCTCGTTTATTGAGTTCCTGACCCTTGCCAACCAACAGCTTGAGAGTTGAGACATCTTACACCAACCACCTTTCGCCCGCTTCCTACGCATTTGTTGAATAACCCACTCCCAGATCAGACGACTACAAAGGTGTAAAGTGGCATTAGAGACAAAGCTCTTCTGCTTGGCCTGTTGTAGAGTGCAGATTAATTAGCGAGGAATGTTACTTGTTTAAGGTTTAATTTTCTTTTTACGCCCATTTTATTTAAAGGTTAATTTTTTTATTTTTATTTTTTAATAATAATAAAAATTTAAAAGAGATTGTGTAAATTCTTGACGGTGAGTGTGTAAGATTCAAGTACTATTTATTTATTAATTACTTCTTTTAACAAATTCATGCACTGCTACGTTTTGGCTTCTAACGGGACCCACACCATGTATTATTGGTCGTCGCTCACAAATCACAATCAACCAAAACCTAAGGGAAGACAAATGCGCGGAACTAACGGTCCAGATCGTTTGGTACCTTTCGCCGTCGGGATGATTGAGACCGTCGATCTATCTAACTGCACCGCTTCCTAACGGTCGCCATCCTTCACGATCGACAGCGATCGGGCACGTGTACGCGCACCGACGAGCCATATGTCCGTCAACACCTGAGCCGATGGATATTGCTAATTATTATTACAGTCACCCCACGCAAGTCTTAGCGACGAAGCAAAGTCGAGATTAAAGTTACAGAAAGAAAATGAAGAAAACGCGGAATTGTTATTTTGAGATTTGAGTGTAATGAAGCCATCGAATGACATGTGGAGCCCACTGCAGCCTGGGACCACATGTCAGTCTCTCGCCGGTTGAACATACAAGCGTTATACGAGAACGATAGGGTCTCCGTCCTAATTAACATCCCACACCCACTGTAATTATCTACCTTTCTAAATTCTAATCACTTATTAGCGCACTAATTAATTAACTAATGAATTATTACTCTCTTTTCCCTCCTTCCTCCCGTCATCATCTGCCCCCCATTTAGATTTATTATTATCTACTAGGCTTCTTGTCTCTCTAGAAGCGCGTCCGCGGCTCTCCCTTTCTCTCTCGCGCGCGACATCTGCACGCGCTTTCCCTCACCCCCCCCCTCCTTCCCGGAAATTTCCTAACCTCGGCAGAAGGCATGAACTATAAACACCCCCACTTATGCCATCCCCTTAATCCTCCCATGTCATTCCACAACTATCCCCACTTCCCCAGCGTACGTAAAACAACACTTCTCCTCACTACTCCTCACCAATAGTAACAGTAGTAATTAGTTAGTAGCAGTAGCAGTAGCAGAAGCAGGAGGAGAGGAGATGGAGGGGGAGGGGGTGTATAATAGCAAGGAGCAAACCTCCTTTTGGCAGTTCAGCGACCAGCTGCGTTTGGAGACCACCACGAACTTGTCTAATCTCTCCCTCGGCGACAGCATCTGGAGCGACTCCTCCTTCGCCAAACGGGCCGACGACCGCCGCAACTTCGACGGCCCGGTTTCGGCCCAATTATCCTCCGAATTGGGATGGAAGCTGGGCCTCGGCCTTCCTCAGAAGCTCGCCTTCGGCAGCAACACCACCACCACCACCCCCACCCCCACCACCGCCGACAGGTACAGGTACAGGCACAACTACAACACCAACACCAACACCACCAACACCACCACCACCGACAGCGGCACTTACAGCTCTAGCAAGAAGGGATTTGGCGATGCTAGTAATGGGATGAAAAATTGGAATTATTACAATAATAATAACAATAACTACAGTAACGGAGAGATCAAAAATTATTACTTCAATAAGCACGGGAATGGCGGCAGCAAGAATGGAATTGGGGACAATAACGAGGGAATCGGAGGGAGCGGAAAGAAGAAGAACAGTAGCGGGAAAAATAACAGTAGCGGCGGTAACGGGAATAACGGAGCGGTGGATAAGAGGTTTAAGACGCTGCCCCCCTCGGAAGCTCTGCCGAGGAATGAGGCGGTGGGGGGTTACATCTTCGTCTGCAACAACGAGACCATGGAGGAGAATCTTCAGAGGCAACTCTTTGGTATGTGATCAACATCACTTCTTTCTTCTTCTTCTTCTTCTTTGTTTTTAATGATCTCTTTGCGAAAGATCGAATTTTTTTTCTATGTCGAATTCATAGGGTATTACATGGTTTTGACGGATCAAATATAATGGTGGGAGTACATAAATGAAAAATCCGTTGAATTATAGTTGTAAATGCCAGGTCAAAAAGAAGAGGAAAAAAAATAATTGTGGATTAATTAGTTCCTTGCTCGGATATGTTCTTAAACCCTCTATTGGAACTTAATTAGATGATTTCATAATTTAGTGAAGAGTGGTTTCACACTTGAGATGCTTACTTTTCATATGATTAAGTACTAGTACAGTTTCTTCCAAGAATTTTGCCGACCCTATGTCGCAAGCTAAGTTAGGTGTCTTTCCTGTCTGTGTATATATTGCTTCATGAATCGTGTTAGAGCTGTTGTTTGAAATTCTGTATTTCGAATGATAGTCGATGAAAAATTCTACACCCTAATGATTCCAGTACTGATCCAAGGATGAAACTCTTGCATTTGTGGTTGGTATCAGGTCTTCCACCAAGGTATAGAGACTCGGTCAGAGCAATTACGCCGGGGTTGCCCCTTTTCCTCTACAATTACTCTACACACCAGCTCCACGGTATTTTTGAGGTTTGCGGCATTTGACCATCCATCGTTCTCGTCTTAATACTGACTTTAGCGAATGTTACGTATATTGATTCTGAATTTGGTTTGCAGGCTACTAGCTTTGGAGGAACCAACATTGATCCAATAGCTTGGGAGGACAAGAAATGCCCCGGAGAGTCCCGTTTCCCCGCCCAGGTTTGTCTTCCCGTTTTCATTTTGTGCTGTCTAATTTGCTAGACCTATTGGACTGCATCTTCGCTTTAAGGAAATGATTTCTTATATCTGCAATTTGGAAATTGCATATTTTGATATGTAAGCAGTAATAAAACGGCTAGACAAAAATTACCCGTAGGTAAACGGTCGTACTTTTGGGATTAGCTCGTACAGAATTATCTTTGCTATCGGTGTGTGACTGTTATGCGTGTTGCCTGTTTCTGGGTTTACTTGCTAGTCGATGTTGAAGTGTGTTTCTCTCTCTGGCTGCCTTAGAAGCCTTAGATGAGATTTAAGCTATCCTCAATCACAATGCATTTGATTAATTTGAATCCTATTGAGATTGGTCTTCCGATGCACAAAAATTATACCATTTGGCTACATTTACTAGTATGCTGTTTGAACTTTGAAGCATATAGAGCAGCCTTAAAACAATCTATCTTTCATATAGAAGAGGCTTTTTGTTTATGAGAAGTGAACTGGTAGACGGTACCAACCTCTACATATGTCGTTCGATTCTGTTTCTCATAATCTTGATATGGCGAGTGATGGATTAGATAATTATCTGTGTGTATATAAAATCTTTGTTTACGTTGCTTATTTCTCTTTGATTAGGTGAGAGTAATGATGAGGAAGCTCTGTGAGCCGTTAGAGGAGGACGCTTTCCGGCCTATTCTCCATCACTACGACGGCCCTAAGTTCCGGCTCGAGCTCAATGTTCAAGAGGTACATAACTTAAAAGCACCTATAAATATTCCATTTCGAGTAACCTTAATTTTGTTGGCAACTTATTGTATGGCTAATGGACCTGTTCTCTGTATTTCAGGCTCTAGCTCTTCTTGATATATTTGCAGAACAAAATGCATGAGTTTTTTGCGTGAGCGACCTGGGCCTGTTCTTGCAGTTGCTACTTTACTAAAAGGATCAAAAGAGGAAGAAGCAATACATAGCTGTATAAATTTAGTATACGATTGTCGAATAAACATGTACTATCTTGTAAAATATTTTGAGGTTGACAACTTTAATATTGTGCCATGTACGCCAGCACTGAAGCCCTGATCATTGAGGCTAGAACTTTTTAGTTTGCGTGGATAGAGGAAGTTCATATATTATTAAATAGAAAAGTACATTATAAGTAATGCAAAATGGTGGGATTTGAACTTGAAATTCGTTGATTTGAAGGATTGTACTCTTATCAGCCGTGTATCAACTATCAAGTAGAAGCGAGTTCTCTGCTGTATAGTGGACACATATAGTAACCAGGCCGGTAACAGGCCAGTGGACTTCATTTGCCTTAGTGGGCTGGGCTTACAACGAAAATTAGTAACCGGCCCATTGGGCTTTGTGGCCTACGTAAATTGGGCCTTAGCGGGTTAGGTTCGGTAGTCTACGCAAATTGGGCCCTCGCCTGATGGGCTTAATAGTCTTTACAATCTCAGTCGATGCTTCAACAAGCGTGACAAATTACCTAATTTATTTCAAGGTTGACTTCGAAATATATTCAAATATTACAAACAAAATCCTTTGACATTGATATTTGCTCTCTCAAAGACATATAGATGGAATTATTCGCACGTTTATCTCTTATCCAGTTTAAATGATCCTCCAACCTTGTATTAGGAGGGGGAAAAGGGGGAAAAAAAATAAAAATTGCAGAAGTATATTGTGATCGAAATCCCAAAATTAGAGAACTAATTATGAAGAGATAAATTTTCCAAAATTGAAAAGTAAAGAAAAAGCAGGATTGTCTTGGATTTTTCAAATTGAGAAGTGAAATCTACATGAGAAACAAAAGGAAAAGCGCAAAAGAGTCATTCATATTCTGTCTATATCTTGGGTTTCAGATAGCTAGTTCACAAATTCTGCTATAAGTGAGAACTGATGGGCGTGTTCCTCGCACCAAAAAAGGTAAATAAATAAATATAAAAATAAAGCAAGGCATGCCCTCTCATTTAAATTACTCAACATTCCTCCTCATCTTTGTCGCCTCTCTTCGGTCTTAACCATCCACATTAAGGGCATATTTGGTTCGCGATTAGAATTGGAATGAAAAATAAAATTAGATTGCTTTGGAATGAAAAATGAAATGACGAATCATTCAAAGACGTTTGGTTCATTATTGGAATGGGTAATAAAATGAAAATCTAAAATTTTGAATAGAGTGTTTTGATTAAGAGAGAGAAAAGTGATGATGGGAGAGGAGGGGAGGTGTTGGTAAAAGAAACTTTTGAATAATTTACTTTGGAATGGGCCAATCCGGTATTCAAGGCCGGATTGGGCCATATATGAAATTAGTAATTTTCATTCTATAGTGAAATGGGAGTCGAAATCTGATTCCTTTAAAACAAACAACAACTATTGGAATCAATGAATCTCATTTCGATTTTATAGTCTAAAATAGGTGAACCAAACATGCCCTAACATAATCAACTGCTACCGTGTCCCTTTAATTCGCAGAGGGGAACTCTCGTTGAGGGGAGGGACCCACGTACATAATAAACCCACCCTCGGAGTATTAAAACAGTTCTACGGATTGTTTGAAAAGGCCAAAAAAAATAAAAATAAAAATAAAAATGAAAAACATGAGTGGGGGTGGGGAAAGGGAAATAAAAGGCTAAGACAAGTTTCATTTAATAAAGAGTGGGGACGCAAACACAGGATTCCTTACTCCTTAGTCGGGGCAAATCGTCCGGAAATTGGACCCAAAAACAAACAATGACCCACAATTTAATTTTAGTGGTCCATCGGTAAATGATCACGAGCGAGGCATGTACTTCCTCATGCGGAGTGACACAATACTTTTAACTCGTGGCTACACCACACTTAGCCCCTAAAATGAACCCATCATATTCTTCTTTTTTTCTCTTATTATTATTATTATTATTATTATTATTTGAAAAAATGCTTTATGTACAATTTATTATAAGGTATGCATCTTATACTCTATGATCCAAGAATTTTAATTTAAGTTTTCTTTTTGTATATTTAGTATCAACAAAAATAAACTAAGTGAGTAAATCTTGATCTTTTATTAGAGTCTAATTAAGGACCTGTATAATTAATTTATACATCTAATTAAAATAGGTGTACCGGTACTATTTACTATTTATGTGGCAAAGGACACTTCCATATATAGTTCATTGATCGAATTCATGGCAGTGTCGTGATGGTAAGGAACTCTTACACGCTCACGCCTTTCACATGCTTCGCGTTGCCGTACGTCCGATTTTGTCGTTTTTGAATAATCATCCTCTTTTTTTTTCTTTTTTTTTCTTTTTTTTTTCCTTTGATCATCCCTTCTTCTCCATAATACCCAAAAGAGAATTAGAAAAATACTTTAATTTTCAGCAATATTGTCTATGTATATATTATCGATGTATTAGTATGTTCAATAATGTATAACTTTTAATTAGCTCATACACGAAGCATATTGCATATATTTGCCAACGTATCAGTAATATATTAAAAGTAAAATTATGAAAAAATTATAGAATAAATCAAATAATCATGCAATGACAAACTAGTGATGAATTTCGCAATTAGCAGGTGTGGACCCTTTGGGGAGTGTTTCTAGGTCCTCGACCAATTTTTATATTTTGTCTTAGGAGTTTTCATTATTGCCGAGGTTTAATTGATAACTGCCATTGCATTTTTCAAATATCTGGCTCTTTTAAAACGGGGTTTATTCAAACACTCCAACGGAGCGAAATAAATCCTAAATGAAGAATTAGGCATGTAAAAAAAAAAAAAAAATATTTACAATTCAGGAGCAATTAGAAAGTCTTTTTTTCAAGATCCAATTTAGAAAGTAAAATCGCCACTTTCGGAGCGCACGTATAACCCGGTCCAATTGATCAGCTCATTAAACAATTCCGTGATGCTTCTTCCGGTCGAAATAAATTATGAAGTTTGTTAACAATAAAGGTCAATGCGGATCAAGTTGACTTAATCTGCTCACCCTGTCGTCACGTGTTGCCTCACGTGCTTTCCCTGACTCCACCAAACCTTCCATTCATAGCGTCGAACCACGCTTTTCCTTTTAATACCTTTTTTTTTTTTTTCTATTCATAAAAATCTCTGAACCAAGTAGATAGTTTCTCCAACCAATAGAAATCAAGGCCGTTTACGTAAACCCGATCCATACACCTGGTCCAAGCAATAGCTTCTCAATATGTTCGGTACTCTTTTCCCAATCCCAACAAAAAATAAAATAAAAAAAAATTGTGAAACATATGTAAACGATTTTGATTCTCGGTTCGGCTCGGCTCGGCTCGGCTGGAGCCTGGTGGAGTAGAAAATGGCGACGAAAATTGAACTACGTACGCGCCAGCGATTTCACGTGAAAGAATAGGGAGGCGCGTGAGCCAACATCCACAACCACTCTCGTGATTCTTAGAATTATTATACAACACAAAATAAACAAAAAAACAAAAACAAAAAAATACCGCACAAGTAAAAAAAAAAAAAAAAAAAATTGAAAAAAGGAAAGGTAAACAGGCCATTTTCATCACCGTTGGATAGGACGCAGTGGTTCGACGTGGAGACAGGATTAAGGAGCTGAGCTCCGTACGTTTTATAATCCGGAACTCAATAATAATTAATTACTAGACTAGATAGTACGAAAGTGACGTCCACGAGGTTTCTCCAGTGGGACCCATCAGTTAGCATGTAACTATATAGAAAAAGTATAGAATGCACTACTTATATTGCTGATATATCGTTTTACTTACACCAGTTATTTATTTCATCATGATAAATAAAAAATATTTTATTATATTTTTTTCAAAAAAATATATAATTGATTGATTATTAATAATTAATGTGTCGTAAGCGGGATATAATAGACTTTCTCAACTATATATGTAAGGGCACAGCAGTCTTGGCGTCAACGGACGGAGGTGCATGTGCCGCGCAAAGCGAACATGATCTCGCGTGTGCAGCAACATCTCCCTCACATCCACACACATTAAAAAAAGGGTACAAGATCGATGCTAATTTTCCTCGTCTAAAAAATAATTAAATTTTATAATATTTTACTACTTTTAAGAGAAAATTTTTAACTCTTAGATGAAAGAGTATTAAAATAATTTACACCTAATATTTAAATATACAAGATGCCTCTTTTTGTACCCATGCGAACAAATAGAAAGTTCTTTAATGGGTCCTATATATAAATAGGATGTGCCACTAAATGTACAAAAAATTATTTTTTTGATTAATTTGACAGTTCATCAACGATAAATAACGAAACTAACTAACGAATAAAAGCTTTATGCGCATAAAATTATAGAGTAATTATTTACACAACATTGTGTGAATTATATTTATTTCGCTGCTTCACATTTCAGGGCACTTACAATTGATTATAATTAAATTAATGGTGTGGCGTTGTGGGGGAACAGAGGGAACCGCTCACGTACGTGCGGTGAAAGATACAACAATTAATGCACGTAGGAGCTCTCCCTTTCATTACTGCGAATACCCAATTCCCAATGCGGAATATGATCCCTCACTGATCGCGCGAAGGGAATATTGGCAGCAAGAAAGAATTCCTGGTTAATTATTTCTGCGCCAATCAAATTTGTGAGCGGAAGCAGAAACACAAGAAAACCTAGGAGGAAAAAATACTAGGTCCTGTTCATGTCCAGTTGCAGTAATGAACTCTATCTACCCTTTCAAGGACGATGTTTTCAATGACCACATTCCAATCTGGGCCCCACCTGCTCCCATTCAAATATTAATTTTCATTTCTAAGAGAAACTCGAGAGAGCGATTAGAGATGCAAACGGAACGGATCCGGAGAGGGAAGAGGTTCTTCACCCCCTGTCCTATTTTCTTGGTTGGTCCTAGCAGATTCAGGATATGTTGAATATTTTTATTCTATTTTTTATTTTTACCGGCGACTTATTTCGAGACGGGATGAGACAATAATAAATTTTTGACAGATTAGGGTGGACTAAAGTAGGCAAAGGTTCTCCCCTCTCCCTCTCCATTTTCTTAGCAGGATTGTGACATAATAAGGACATATTATTATTTTTTATTTTTGGCCCTCGCTTACCGTCATATTCAGAGCAAATTAGGGCAAGAGCTCTACGAATTCATTTGCATCTTTATGCGAATATTTAGGGACTTTTCATATAAGGATTGGGAATAAATAGGAACTTAAAGTTACAAAGGGAGTATTATATATGCAGATTAAAAAGAGAAACAAATTAACTTAGGGTAGAACTATAATAAAATAAATTAAAAACATAACTATAGGTGAAGTTTTGACACCAACTAAAAATAATATTTAATTATTGATCATATATACCTAGCGCTGGTACTTGAGATTGTAAGTTCAAAACTAATTATTAATTTCATATTTCTAGCTAATTTTATTTTAAAACATAACCGAAGCGGATAACTTGCTATTTTTCTCACAAAAAATAATAATAATAATAATTAACTCACCGCTTAATAAAAATTCTTCCTTAGTTGGGTTTTTTTCAGTCCATGCCTACTATAATAAATTATGGGTATTCGGAAAGTGCATTGATTCGTCAAAGTTGGTAAGCGATAAAAGCATTACTGCACAATTTGGTATGTGTCATTCGTGCAATTAGAACCCTAGCGTACGTAAATCAACATCTAATTGAGGTTCCATCCCAGCTGGAATTATGAAAACTTCAACAGCAAAGAAATGGGGACTTCTAACTTTTGCCACCAAATTAAAGTCAAACCATGATTTGTTGAATATTTTTTTTTTTTTTTTTCTTGGTTTGGTTTTTATAGAGAGAGAAAGTGGCTCATCTTTGACTATTTGTGAGCGAAATGTCAAAGTAGTGGGCTTTTTGTGGGATTTGCATTGAGGAAGAGAGATTTTTCTATAATTTCTAGAAGATGAATTGGAAAGATAACACTTGCCTCCCACTTGAGACCATCATCCAAATATATGTGGAGGAACAACTGCTTAATTAAAAATTAATAAATTGAATCACAAGGCTTTTAAAAGTGCATAGAATACAAGTCAAATTTTATTTTCGTTTGTAAATTAACCATTTAATTACTATTGTCTCGATTAGTTTAGTTATCAGCATATGACATAAAAAGTTAGTAAGAAATTTTTCAATAAATTTTAAGCTATCAATCAGAACAGATTAATTGATCTTTACGAACCAATTGATTTGCATTCTGTAATATATGTATATTATAGCATAAAATGCTCAGATGGATTGAAAATAACAGTTATATTTCATAATGCGCATGCATGCGCACAATGTTTGAATGTTTGAATGTTTGTTGTTTTTAAAGAAGACAAAGTTCACCAACTGCCGTACGATGCCGTACGAATCTACATTGTAACGTGCACCAACAGCTCACCGTCATGTGCAGCGGCCCAAAAATCTACAGTGTAACGCGCTCGAATCGAAATTGTGAAAATGACCTGTGGGCCCCGACAAACGTGATATATAACCGTCGCACAGGACCGGGGCCCATCTGCGAAGTAGGACCCAAATAAGCCCATGTTCGGTCCACAGCGCGGATCGGCTCGGTGTAAACACGCGGCTCGCTAGTCGTTCGCAGCGTCATACTATGGTTCGTACCCGGTCTACCACGTCATTTTCGAACCGCTTCCAAAAGCTACTGATTCCGCTCGATGCTCCTCGGGGTCTGTAGACCGGGTCTAAGGATAACTGACGGGTCGGTGTGGTGCAGTTCGAGGAGGAAAGAGGTGTTGACACGCGTATTTAAATCCAAGCCCTCGCCGACTTCGTTCCGCCCAAACGCGCTCCTCCGCCTCGTTTCCACGAATTTTACGCGACGCGAGTAGGAGGAGGAGGAGGAGGAGGAGGAGGAGAAGGAGGAGAAGGAGAAAGGCGAAGGCGAGAATAAACCCTAGCCCCCACCCCTAACCCCGTGCGGAAAAAGAGATCCCTATATATCCCCCTCCGATGCCATTTCATTTCCTCTTTTAGCTATACCTTACCCCGGATACAGCAAATTCGTCGTAATTAGAAGAAGGTCGGGTTCGGGTTAGGGGGGGAGGAATTAAGGAGGGAGGAGAGGAATAGGGGAATAATAGGGTTGGTTTAATGGTGATGGGGAGAATCTGGTCGGAGGAGGAGCGGGCCATGGCGGCGGCCGTGTTGGGGCCCCGCGCGTTCGAGTACCTGTCGGCGTGCCGCGTGTCCCCGGAGGGCGTGGTGGCGGGGGACGTGGACGCGGAGCTCCAGACGAAGCTGCAGGAGGTGGTGGAGGGCCCATTGGGCCGCCCCTGGACCTACGCCATCTTCTGGCAGGCCACGCGGGCCAGGACCGGCGAGGCCCTCCTCGTCTGGGGCGACGGCCACTGCCGCGACGCCGAGCCGCGCCGCCGCAGCCGCAGCCGCAGCCGCAGCAGCGTCGTCGCCCGCGCCGGCGAGGCGGAGAAGGAGCAGCAGCAGCAGCGGATGATCAAGCGCGTGCTCCAGAAGCTGGACGCGCTGTACGGATGCGGCGACGAGAACGCGGCGCTCCGCCTCGACCGCGTGACCGACGCCGAGGCCTACTTCCTGATCTCCATGTACTTCTCCTTCCCCCTCGGGGAGGGGGGCCCCGGGAGGGCGCTCGCGTCGGGGAAGCCCTTCTGGGTCTCGGACGTGGCCACGTCGGCCTCCTCCTCCTCCTCCTCCTCCTCCTCCTCTACGGAGTTCTGCGTCAGGGCCTTCCTCGCGAGGTCCGCGGGGTTCCGCACCGTCGCGTTCGTGCCCCTCGACGGCGGGGTCGTCGAATTGGGCTCGCTCGATCGCGTGCCCGAGGGCTTCGAAGCCATGAAGATGATCCGATCCGTGTTCTCCCGCATCGAGAATCGCTTGAAGGAGTCTACCATTCCCAGAATCTTCGGAATGGACTTCACTAGCATCGGTCGCCCGCCCCAGATCTCCGCCTCTGGGGCTGAAGAGAGGCCGAGGCCGGTGCATGCCAATGTTAACGGGCTGGATTGGAACCGGATGGATGACAACCAGTTCCTCAACGGCGTGCTAGGGCTAGGTGGGTTGGGCTCAACGCCGTCGCCGTCGCCGTCGCCGTCGCCATCGCCATCGCCATCGCTGCAGAGACCGATTCCTCGCCCCGCCCATCTGTTCACGGAGGAGCACCCTCGCATCAGCCAATCCCTGCTTCAAAAGCCGCGTCCGCATCCGCATCAACAGCCGCCGCCGCTTAGGACAATAGATTTCGGCAATGGTGGTGGGGCGACTTCGGCGGCGGCCGCTGCGTCCGCCGCGGCAGCCCAATCGGGCGCATTAGACTCCGATCTTCCGGACGTCGAATCGTCGAGCAAAGATGATCGGACGGCGGCTGTAGCGGCTGCGGCGGTGGCGGTGGAGGAGCGTAGGCCGAGGAAGAGAGGGCGGAAGCCGGCCAACGGGCGGGAGGAGCCGCTTAACCACGTGGAAGCGGAGCGGCAGCGGAGGGAGAAGCTCAACCAGCGGTTCTACGCCCTCCGGGCCGTGGTCCCCAACATCTCCAAGATGGACAAGGCCTCCCTGCTCGGCGACGCCATTTCCTACATCCAAGAGCTCCAGAACCGGATCAAAGAGTTCGAGTCCGACCGAGCCCGCTGGACCCCCGGGCTCGGACCCAGACCCGAGCTCGAACCACCCTCGGTCGAAATCCAAGCATCGCACGATGAGGTGATTGTTCGGGTTACCAGTCCCTTGGATGGCCATCCTCTGTCCAGAGTTATCCAGGCTTTCAACGAGTCTAACGTTAGTGTGGTCGATTCAAATGTGTTGGCCAGCAATGGCTCCGTGCTGCATACGTTCGTCGTGAAGTCGCCGCCGGATTCCGAGCAAGTCACGCGAGATAAGATCTTCGCCGCGATTTCATGTGAGATGAGCACGTCGCAGTGATCTATGCTCAACCACCGGAATTGTGCTGTCCACTTAAGAGGAGCAAAGGCTCGGAGCGGATTCAGAAATATATATATATATATAGATATATATATATATATATATATATATATATATATTTTTGTTGTTGTTGAGGTTTATAGCAATCAGTTAATTTCACTAGTTTTCCTGACGAAAACTGCATATATGTAAATAATGCAGTGTAAGAGTGGCAATTTTACATTAGCGTTAATTAGTTCATCTCCTTTTCTTTTTTCCTTTCTCTCTTTAATTAGTACATGGAAACTGCTCTCTTTAATTAGACGAGCTTGTCTAGCGGGAGCTTTATCTTGGTGTAATAACATTGCTTTTTCTGATAGTCAATATGGTAGAGGTGAATGAAAATTCAATTTTCATTATTATTATTATTTTCCTTTTCGTTGCGGCAGAGTCTTCTTTTTATGATAAGCTTTTATTCTATGTTCGTCGTAATATCGTATGAAAGAAATTTTATGGCCTTCTAAAATTGAATGTATTATCAGGTCGACTGCCAAGGTGGCGGTGGCAATCTTATGTGTTTGCATATATATGAATTGCAGGAAACTTAATTATAGCTTTTAGTTTTTGAGATCTTGTTTGTAGCTGTTATGGTCCTTAATTGGTTAAGAGTAGCAGCTACAGGAGGCGCACATGAATAATGTACTTTTTGTTATGTCCAAATATTTTTCATTATTTTGTGATTTATAGTTTCTACAACTAAATTCAGCATAATAGTATGGGCGTGTGATAGTGCTGCCGGGAGTAATTAATGCTATTTAGCATAATTATTTTGTATGCATTTGATAATCTAGTTTTGTATGCATATTAGGAATTTGGCTTTTTAGAAGTTTTTATCTTAAACTGAAATGCTGCGTCGGAAGAGTACTCGCAACCTCATTTTTGAGGGACTAATTAAGTTGCCCAAAGCATTACTGCTCCGTTCTTTAATATTTTGGCCCTTTGTTCAGCTCATTGAACTACTACAAGGAATTCGAAGTCTTCATAGGAGAAAGATACTACAGGGTTTTCAAATGGATAAAGACACAACAGGGTTTTCAAATTATCCATTTGAGAATACATTATTATTGTCTTATAGGCTCCCACATCTCGAAATAATTTGACAAGCGAAGTTAAAGTTTGCTTTCCTTCAACTATTATGAGGTCCAAACTTTTTTTTGGGAACCTATTAACTAAAAGATAATGATTTTTATAAAAATATAAAATATTTTTCATCTAGAATTTAGGATTTTTTTTCTTTGATTTTTAGTATTAAATATTATAATTTTATTTGTTAAAATAATTAGAATAGGGATAATAAGTTATCCAAAAAAATTAATTTTATTTGTTGTAATTTGTTTGCTCATGTTATAATTTTTTAATTAGTGGGTCAGAAAAGGTTTTGGACCCACTAATAGTTGAGGAAAGAAAAATTTAAGCTATTTTACGCTAAGTTGCCTCGAGATGTGGAGTCTGACGTCTATGTAATAAATTGATTCTACATTCTCAAACGAACAATTTGGAAAGCCGGCCTTCCCACGCAATTTTGCCCCCGGTGTCAAGAATGACTTTGTCTACTATTGTGGCCAGCTGTAAAGCACCAAAGCACTTCAAATATTTACATTCTATTGGGCACTGTTGTAGGCCATAGTGCTGTTAATTAAGTAAAGTGCTGTTTGAATAGTGATATAAAGAGAATATCGCAATTGTCAACAATTATAGAGTCTGATGGAAACACAATATAAGAGGACAACGCTACAATCAGTGAATCAATATTCAAACTCTCACAGTGTCATAATCCTAAGGGTCAATATTGTTCGGCTGGAGCCATGCGTAGCAGCATTGCTTGAGCAAAATCATTCTTTTCTTCCTCTTTTTTTGTTGCTGTTGTTGTTGTGTGAGAGAAAGGTAGCAAGTTAGCAAGTTATTCAATTTATTTATTTATTTTTAGGAATAAATTCAGCTAGAAATGAGCAAAGCTATTATTTTTTTTTCCTTTTTTGTTGTAAGAGAGAAAGATAGCAAGTTTCAGCTAAAAATGTAAAACAACTAGCTTTGAACTTGGGAGTTCGAGTATCAATAAGCAAACCTTTAGTCAGGTGTGCTAGATACGATCAGTGAGCAAAATTATTCATTGAAAACTTTTTTTTTTTTTTTTCTTTTTCTTGTTTGGAAGCTCCTTGTCTTTCGCTGCATCCCATCAGCCCATAGCATAGTTAACTGAAGGTTTCACTTTCAAAGCCCAGATATTCATGTCCTCTACTTCTCCAAAAGCTTCGTATCTTTTTATTAAAGCTCAATTTCTTCCTCTCGCATGAGTTCCAAAAATCAGGCAAAGCTTTTACCTTAGTTAGGTTTTTTTTTCGAGAGACTGTTGGAATAAGCACTAACAATAATTTCCAGTAGAACCATTTCACAGCTTCTAACCCCAGAGGAAGCATAAATATCTGATTGCATGTTCTGTTTTCGATTCTTTTAGATTAGATTCCACTCAAGAGTTTTTACTATTAGGTGAACAATTAATTACTATTTTTTATTGGGACATTGTAATATTATGCATTAGCTGTGATAATAATAATAATAATAACAACACATCATCCTGCAAGCAATATGTTGAACATCAGCAACACCCGCCACGCATATTTTACCTGTGGACTTTGTCTTAAATGTGTAGATTCGTCCACATCCATGTCCAATCACAATCCTAAGATTCTGTCTCGAGACATCCCAAATTCAAAACTATTCCCCCTAAACACTTTTATTATAAAAAGAATAGCGAATTATTTGGTGATTGTCGATGAACTTTTGTCGTTTATAATGTTTTACCATTGGAGCTTTGTTTATTTTGTATTCTATTCTCGCTTGTGTGTCCTTGTCATGAAGTGAGCAGTTGCACAAGAATACAAAGCTGGAACTGCCTCAAAATAGAAATTAGTAGTAGCTTTCCAATGTAGTTTCCTCTATGTATATATTTTTTTTCAGCAGCAGAACGATGTTCTAATTAGAGTTTGTGTTCTTAAAATTTTTTTTATGATAAAAGTTCTAGTACTTTAAATTACTAATTAAACAACAAATTATTGCCTCTCTAATTAGAAAAACTCTTCTATATATGGTCCAAGCAACCGCGCACTGATACCTCAGTTGGTGATGTTAGCTTTTAATATTTTTATGAATAAAATTATTATAACTGAAAGTGCCACCAAATTATTGATTAGCTTACAATATAAATCAAGTTGCAAGAAAAGACACCGAAGAGAGTAAAATAAAAGGTATTGCTAAGTTTTTAATTTTTCATACAAAATTATTATAACAAAATGAAGAAGAGAAATTTTGTTTAAAAAAACCAACATCAATTCCAAAGGAGGCCTAAAGAAAGACTTAAAGAAGATACATATCATATAAACGCCAAGTTGAGTGGAAGCAAATTCTCTATGACTCCGTGCGTAAAATTTTCTACGCACGAGATTCATCCGGCCACTGATTTTTAGTATAATTAATCCGCGCTGTTTAATTCTGCTAAAATTCAGGGGTGTGATTAATCCCGGTGCGTGACGAATCCTATGAGCGCACGGGGTTGTACCAAATTCAAACCCAAGTTGAGCTGCTGGTGGCTTTTCCCTATCCGCCCTCACTGTGGCTGCTGGTTGTCTAAGCTTTGTCCTGTGATGGCACAAAAACGTGAAGATTGTGCGGGCGGTAGGCACGTAAGAATGAAAAAAGAAAAGAAAAGAAAAAAGCATCACGTACCCACCCATGACCCAGCTCTTGCTGCTTTTTAGTCTCGGAGAGACAGTACGGACGCTTTTACCCACACTTGCTTTATATAGATAGCAAGCAAGCCTCAGCACAGTTGGCAGCACTCGCAAAGGTAGATGGCGACGTTGTAACGCTCCTTCCCTGCTGTTGCTAAATTCCCCACCCAGCGTGAAACGAGAAACACGTTCGGGAGAAGCGATGTAATCTAATGCAAAATCGTACACCAAAGAAATAATATCTGATATAATCGTACATCGATTCGACAAATGATGCTAGTTTTCAGTGGAAGTTAGCGAGTGCCATGCGTTTGCAGCACGAGTTACATGCAACGACCTTTTTCAGTAATTGGGTTAATTGCACCATTGGATTCTGACCTTCTTTTTCCCCATTATTTTTGTCCCGATTTTGGTTTTCAATCTTCTTTTTTTTTTTTTTTTTTTTTTTCCTAATTAGGTACTTAAAGTTCCAAATTAATTGCACTAGTGGTTCCTAGCCTTTTCACATTTTTATATTCTGGGCTCTAGCCTATTTTTTTTTATATGCGTGTCTGTAATGTCAGGCAGAATTAATCGCATTGTCTTTTTATACGCCTACAATTATCTCGATCTTGCACAATGCCTATTGTATGTCTTTTTTGGAGTCTCTAGCATCCCTAACATTGAACCGAAAGTGCTTATAGACTCTTTCGGAAACTAAAAAAAATTAATACCGAAATTAATCGTGGGCTACCGGATTATGACTGTAATCTATACGAGCAAGGAAAGATTTTATTAAAGTTGACGCGAGCAATTTTATCAAAATTAATATATATTTAAATGGTTGGTATCTATTTGAAACAAATTACAAAGTTAGAAAAGTAATACCAAAAAAGGAAAAATAACACCAAGGGTAAAAAAAGGGGTAAAGGTTAGGGACTTGCAAGACCCTCATCTCTCAATTGGACAGGTGAAGAATCTTATCTTCTATAGAGGTGATGTAATCTGACTCCCAAAATTCCTGCTATGACGGTGCTTACAATTTCATGTACAACAAAAACCTTGGTCTGATGCTGAGTGAAGGAGTTAAATTTACGCTACGCGAGAAGATAAATTCAGATATTTGACAAACAAAATAGAATTTTTTTTATTTGAACCTTCTAATTCGATCATTGTGTGAAGCCATTGAGACGATTAAATTGATAAAAAAAAAAAAAATCAACTATAGCTTCTCCGAATAGCTCTGCTCAATGGAAAGGACTTCAAATCCATATTGTTTCAGGGTCCGAGATAATCGTGACATGACACTTCTGTGGGGGCTCTAATTTGGCCAAATCAACTCAGTCAGTCTACTTTGGAGGCGATTCAGGTGTATATATTTGAACATGTGCGTGATCTTTTGAGGTGCTGCTTTTGCAGGTTAGGTTCTCTCTGCCAAATACGGGATAAATCATTTTCGGGAGAGTAGGACATGCATTAATTCTGAGGGGAGTGACTTGCCAAATTCTCCATCAGAGTCATTAATTCCACAAAATTATCCTTCGATCAGCAGGATCTTCAGAAAAAGCCAGAACCTTAAAGTAATGAAAGCTCAAACAGTTCCCTGTCTATAACCTTTAGATAATGTACCAGCTCGTCTGCCTATAATTGGTGTTTGCAGTCGTGGGCCAATGGCACTGCTAACAAATAGTGGCTTCCGTGTGTCGCTCCTAATAAATTCAAAACTTAAAAATAAAGAAGGGGCCTCTTTCTGTTCTTCTAAACATGATGATATAAATATATAAAATTATTAAATGACCTCGCACATAAGAGTTCCCATCTTGATTCTCTCTCTCTCTCTCTCTCTCTCTCTCTCTAATACAAATGTATATGTAGACAACACTGTTCACAGACCCCGTGAGATAGACCTTATAGTTAACATGTACCAATTCATCATGTGCGACGGTCCTGTAATAAATAATCTCTCAAGCAGCCACCAACCGTAGTTTTAGTTCGTCTGTATACTTCCTATCTTGAAATTGATTAAACACAAGATGTGGAATAGTGGCAATGTGGCACTGCGTGATTCGCAGCCAACCCTGCAGGCCTGCGACGATTATTATTTTCTATTAAATATGAATAAACAACAAATGAAAGATTCGTTACTGAGAAGACCGTATTTTCCTAAACAGGAAAGATCAAGGAGGCACTTCTTTAATCACAATTCAGGACTATAAATTTGTTCCCTGTTTTTTCACTCTTGGATTAGTATTTTCCTTCGTCTACTGAGGATTACGGAACAGCAAGTTCTGATCGAAGGGCTGAAAAGAATCAGCCCTCTCTCTCTCCTTTTTTCTTTTTCTTTTTCTTTTTTTCCCTCCCCTCCCAAAGGAGCTCAATTATGCACCTTTCTGATGTTTTCTTTCATTTCCAGCCTACAAACCCAGGGTTCAACCAGATCTAATTAATTAAACAAGGCCCGGTGAATAACAGAACGTTCAGATTTTTTTCACTCCAGACGTAGCTGTTAAGATGCGGCCCAGGCCGGGCCCCCGTAGCCTGCATAGCTAGATTTGTTTTAGGCTCAGGTGAGGCTGGGCCTTCAAAGAAAATTCGACCCAGTGGTATAGCAGGGCAAGCTAGACCAGGCCCAAGGCCCAAACTTCCTAACACCTCCCTTCTGCGCAGAGAACTGGCCCGGATTGGGCTTGATTACGTCTCTCAGGGCCGAGGCCAGGCGTGGGCCCAAGCCCATCCATTCAATCGGCGCAATTACTCTTCTGCAGGGATAAAAGATAAATAAACAAACGATAAAAGGAAAGAAACTATATCGACGTGAAAGCATGAACATGTCATGGCGTTTACCACAATTTTCCATCTCCTGGTTTCACTAGATTCAAAATCCACAAATATCCATAAGAAATCTGCAGGAGATACCATACATAATCGGATTTTAAGAAGCTAAAATCAAGCAGACAAAAGAATATACTTTGGACGGTATAATGAGAGGGAATGTATATTAGTAGTCTAGCAAGTGAGAATACAAAGATGGCTTTTCACACTGGAAAAAAAGGAGAATAAGGAGGAAAGGTAATTCAAAATCTACGGCCCAGAAAAGAAAAACTTTTTTTTTAAAAGAAGCAGCTTTTGCTGAATCACGAATACGGCAGCAGCATTAAGCCATAACTGAACTGTGATGGTGAACCATGTACCACCTCCCGTTATGGAGCTCGTAGACATTGGTCACATGGAGGGGTTCGGAATCAATATCGGCATAGGCCTTCATCGTAAGCCAAGCAATATCACTAAGGACGCGAGCTCGGACCTCTCGAATTTGGAAGGCAACACCTGGGCCCCCGCCTAGACCCCAGTTGAGTGCAGCACGCCAGCTATCTATAACCGCCGTGTACCTGTGAAAGATAACAAGCAAGATACGAAAAGGTCAGCACAAGGCGCTACTCATTTCAATAACAAAGACTTTAAAAGATATCGATGTTCCATAACAGAAAAAAAAAAGATGGCATTACAAGAAATCAGCATCATTGGTTGACACACATTGTGAGCATTTTCTACTATTGTATTTACAGATTACAAAGGAAATGAAAATAAAATCATGACAGTTGATAACAATTTTTTTTTAAAGCTTCTGGAATACAAGTATCTTTCCCCATACAACAGCGATCTCACCAATCCATCCACCCCCAAAATTTTTTTAAAAATTATAATAAAACTAATTACCTTCCCTGACCAGAACTGGGCAGTTAATCTGAATCTAGACACAAATAGAATGAAAACACTAAATTGCCTAAAGGAATAATTGCTTACAATCTAAGAGGCAAAGCATAAATGCAAGAAAAGGTACAACATTTCTGGGAACTGCTACAATTTTACTTATGAAAATCAAAATGCTTATTAGCAGCAGTTCTCTAGCTTTGCATATTAAGTATAACAGTACATATTTGCCTGCTAGTGCACAACTTGCTAGACTATGAACAAAGCTCAAATAGGTCGCCTCACTTACGCCTCTCAAATGGTTTTCTTAAGATGGTCAATTGGTCCTTGCTATTCGATTTTCTTAAGTGGTTTTTACTGCAAAAGGAATACAAACCATGGTATCTTGTCACATAGAAAAGACCAAAAAAGTAAACAAAAGTGCACCCTATTGCCTACAACAACACTTGTTGCCAAGATCTACAAGGATGATATTTGACAACATAACTAACATGTTTAGAAGAAAAAGAGCAAGGACAAAAAAGAAAAAACCGCACAGAAGGAGAAGAAGTACAAGAGTTTAAAACCTAAGAAAGAAGAAAATATCACGGCATAAATTTGCACTCCAACATACATTACTGTGTCATGCTTTCATATCACGCGGCAAGTACAGGAGAAGCTATCTATCAAAACCTTGATTATGTCAAAAGACCAGAGTTCATATTCTTGAACAAATCCATTATCCAGAAAGATAGTAAAAGCATCAAGCACTTAACCAGGAAATACAAATACAGATATTAGCCAAATACAAGGGAGAATCTTTACTTAGCCACCGTGCTTCCAAGAGTGCAGATATTTTCCCCGACAACTATGGTGAAAATAAAAAAGCAGGCCAATTCAGTTCATAATGTACGCTGGAAATTCACAGCACAGCAAGCCAAAAAAGAAATTAATACCCCAAAAATATATCCGCATATATGTATCAGCTGGGTATGCATGTAAAATTTCATACAAAGTCTCTGACCTTTACAATTACTTAGACTGTTATACAAAGATGCATGCATCAAATATAAGCTTCTGCACACATTATATGTGTAAATATGTAAACTCTGATATGCATCTTTCCCCTAAAAGATACGTTCTACTCAGGCTGGTTAGCATACGCAAACACCAATACATGAAGGTATCTATTAGAATGAAGAGAAAAAAAAAAGAAGCAACCGAGCAGTGGCAATTATATAAATTTGGAAAAATGATGATATGACACAACTTAATTTTGCAAAAATTCAGGTTGACGCCCATACCCTGTAAACAGTTCTCCTGAGGCATGCAGGCACTTAACATAGTCTGCGTTAAGCCAAAAATCTCTCATTCCTCGTAGTGACCTATCCCTGATGATGTTATAGAATTCTGCATTTACATTAACAATGGCCCTGGTAGCTGCATAATACGCCTTCCATCCATTACTAGGGGTGACACTGTCCTGTTCAACTGTAAAATCCTAGAAGATATAAAATAAAGTACAATTAGTTTCACTTCTACTTTAGACATATGAGTGATCAAAATGCTAAATCAACAGTGGAAAATATGTCCAGCAATAATTAGAGTGGATATGGATAATAACTTATGTCACAGCAATAACTTATGTCCCTGAAGTTAAAAACTAGTAACACAATCATAGCCAGTTAAGGTAAATCACAGTGGAAAATATGTCCCAGCAATAATTAGAGTGAAACAATATAACAGCCAATTTCACTGACTATGATCAGACTATGATTATACTACTAGTTTTTAACTGGAGGGTAACATAACCATACAATTATCCTGATGAATCTTGACAATATACACTTATATACAGTGCCGCGTGAACTGGAAGCTGCATTTGTGTTTCAAATTGTCATGACACAACAATGTTAAAGACATAGCAAGGTTACGAAGAAGACATTCATACTAAAATAACACATCAGAAGTAGCTACTGATCAAATTACCACGGAAGCGACCAAAAATCCTGATAATTACTCTTTGACAACAATTGCAAGCAAACTAATTAAAAGATACATACACAACAGAAAGAAACAAAAGAAACGCGATGCATCGCCCGATGATCATACCTTACGATAGAGGGCCTTCCACACTCCGTCATCGTTAGCCGCCCTCCTCATGGCGGAATTGGCCATGGAGAGGCGACAGAGGCTCCTATAGTCGAGGTAGCTGAGGGCATGCGTCCTCACCTCCGGCACCATCTGCTCCACCATCGAGCTCCCCGTCGCCGCCACCCGCCGCGGCCGCCGCACCGAGGCGGCCATCTCGCCGTTCGGAACCGCCGCCGCCGACGGCATCTCGCCGTTCGGAACCGCCGCCGTCGGCGGCGGCAGCGGCAACGGCGGATCCCCCCCGCATGCAGGGGCACAGGAGCAGGTGCAGCCGCAGGGCTTCTTCCTCGACTTTTTGGACGGCGAGAGCTTCGCGCGGGGCGATCGGAGGGCCCAGAGAGCGCAGATGCAGCAAATCGCGGTGGCGCCCGCGGCGATCAGCAGGGTGCGGAGGACGAAGGGGTTGTGCCCGTCCATCTGAGGGACATGGGAGGCATCAAAACCCTAGGGCGGAGTATGAGGAAGAAGAAGAGGACGACGACGACGACGACGACGACCAAGGAGATCGCAACCGAAGAAGAGGAATAGAGAGAGAGAGATCTAGGGTTTTGAAATCGCGACGGGGATAGGGAATGAGAATTCGCTCTTCCCTCTTTTCGGTTGGTTTTAATCAGTTGAGGGGCGGAGGCAGTTTTCGGCAAGAGCACAAGCGCGCTCTCGCGTCTTGCAGTTTGCTCTTGCCCATCTCACTGTTTTCTGTTTTCCTTTTTTCCGCTTCCTCGTTGGGGGAAGAAGACGTAGTACAACGATGCGATTTGGCCCCAGATCAGATCCGGTGCAGCTCGGGTCTGTTTGGCGAGTCGCTGACTCGGTTAGATCGAGGCCGGTCTGAGAAATTCGATACGTGGTGTTATGATACTGGTTGTTTCTCTTTCGTTTTTTCTTTTTTTTTCTATATGATTAACTATCTCTTTACTGTGGAAGTGGTCCTATAGAAACCGGGCATACGAGTTTGTCGCAGCCTACATCTTGGCTAGTTTGGAGTGACTAGTGCATACAAATGGTGGCCATCTATAGACGTTGGGAGTTCCATACTTTCGAGTTTGTGCATTAAAACATAATATTTGAATGAATATATATATACATAGAGAGTTCGGTTACTATACTATCGATAGTACCAAGCATTTTGTACTATCAATTTTTTTACCGTTAGATTAACCTCGTTGACCATTTTCACTCGTTAGATTATACTATTCAACCAACCATCCGCTCAATTCCAGAAAATCACTATCATTCTAACCGCACATTCCTTCACCCAAAAATCGAAAACCTAATAGCACCAAGCGCTTGGTACTATTAATAATATTATAGCCTAATTCTATATATAGATAGAGAGAGAGAGAGAGAGAGTCCGGCTACTAGTGCCAAACATTTGGTATTAACGAGTTTTCCGCCGTTAAATCTATCTCTTTGAGTTTTTCACTTGTTAGATCATACTATTCAACCAACAACTGCTCAATCCTAGAGGACCACTATCATTCTAATCGAAAACTACTATTATTTTATCAAAGGGCCGAAAACCTAATAGCACCAAGCGCTTGGTACTAATAATACAGTAATCTAATTATATATATACCTAATTCTTTATATATATATATATATGGTATGAAAAAATTTTATTAGTTCATTATTTAGACGACTGCGTGAATTTATGTAAAAAACATACTTTCTAATCTTCATAATAAGTCCTCTATAATATTGCACTTGTACTTGATGGACAAATGCAAACCTAGCATAAAAAATCCTAGGAACAATTTGTGGTACCCGGTGCATTTCTTCTATAAGAACGAATCATTCAGTAGGACTAAGGACATTAATAAGGGTCAGTTAAGGATACTGGATGGAAGCTTTATAATTCTTTGTTCTTAGTAAGAGTATAAAAAATATATTTGTACGATTGATATAATATACTATCACTCAACGAACAAAATCTCCTTCTAAAACCATTCCCAAAAAGAAAAAATCTCATCACATTTTCTCATTGTGAATAAACACACAACCGTAGCCAAACATGATAGGGAGTAGATATGTGAAACAACCGTTGTACTCTAAAAGTTTAAGCTGTTAGAGAATGATATTTATATACTCGAGACTTTTTGTAAAGCCCATTACATGGACTTAAATTAAATATGAGCAAATTAATAATACTAGGAGCCTGATATGATTCGAACTCAGGACCTGCTGCTCTGATACTATGTGAAACAACCGTTGTACTCTAAAAACTAAAGCTGTTAGAAAATGGTGTTTATATATTTTTATATTTTAACAAGATGAAGGGCTGCTTCCTGTATCATAATTAACCTGGGTCCTGTGGTTACTTGATCAGAACAAAAGTTTGACCTTTTGGTTGGGTCAGATTCCAAAATGGGTGGGCTCAACGCGCAACCCTTACATTGAAGTCAAGTCAACGGTAAGCACACGGTGCGGCATGCTAGACTGTTCATCAGGACATGTTACGAGAAGATCACATGCTTGTACTCTAACAATTAGCGACTACTGTTACGGATCTTTTGTAATATTATTATAATTGATGAACTTAATATGAAGATTTTCTATTGCTTCAACACAAGGTGCAAAATGTAATATTAAGTTGATCATGAGGATCAAATTAGTGTTTTTTTTTTTTTTTTTTTCTAAACTATACGGCACAGATTACTTTTATCAAAATCAAATTCAACGTGTAAAAACTTATGGAGAGGCAACACACCTCGTTACTTTCCCTCCAACCACACGGTTACTTCAATTGCGCTAATTACTAACCACATACTCAACTTTCACTTGTTACTTTTAATAAATTTCCACTTTGATATTTATTAATCACCTCTTTATTCAATTTGGTCTTTGAAGTTGGTTGCGTAACCTTTTTATATTTTATTTTTCTTACCAACCAAATTTCTTTTTTATCTTTGGAAGAGAGAGAGAGAGATTTTAATTAAGTTGACTTTGTTGAAGAGGATCTCTCGTTGGATCACGTATGGAGACGGTACAGCTCTCCCTTATACGCGCATATGTGTAACGGCCCTGAATGAGTCGCCGCGGGCTACTGGGCCCACTTGATACTAGGGCACGCGGAGCATTCATAAACCCGTCCGATCTTTCTCTTCCCGAAATTACCCTTTTTTTGTGTTAAAATCCCAAATTACCCGCTCATACGTAAACTTTTTAGATTTGTTTTACTTATCTATTAATTCTCTGCTCCATTAAAACTCTTACCTTAATAATCTAATTTTTTTTTTAAAATATAATTTAATGTACGACAAGATTTAAACATAGAACGAAAGATCAAATTAAAGTTTGATAAATATATTGAGCACAAAATGTACAACTCCTGTTATGGTCAACATCGTTTTTCTCCACAAGTAAAAAAATATTAACGAGTTCTCTCAACAAAAAAAAAAAAAAGAGAGAAAAATTCTGGTAGTTGATGACGCGTATCGCAAGCCAAGTACAAAAACAAAGGGCCGCTGCTCTGCTTTTTCCGCTGAGGACAGCTTCGTCATTTTGTGCCAAAAAGTTTTCTTATTCTCACTTTTCCTTCTCGTTGGAAGGAAGCCCAAGAGTCGTCACGGTGCATCAAATTGCCCAACACGAAATTTCACTGCTTTCTCTCTCCTCTCTCTCTCTCTCTCTCTCTCTCCCTCTCTTCTCCTCTCCTTATCTCGATCACGATCTAAATCGAGCATTAAAAACATCGAGGAGAGTTCAAGTCGATTCCCCAAACCCTAGATCTTCTCCTTCCTAGCCGATAGTTCCACCCCGAATCGAACGAATTCGAAGAGAACACGATGCATGCCAAGTCGAGGATGTCGGGGATGCTCTCCAAGGGATTCAAGCCTGATAAATGGTAATTTCGATCTCTTATTCGTTTACTTCGATCCTCGATTGAAGGATTTGTTTTTTTTTAATCCTGCGTTGGAATTTTTGGTTTATTTTTTAGCTGATTTGGTGAAGGATTATGATTGATTTTACTGATTTTTGCGTCCTGTTTCATTGATTTTTGTTGGAGTTTCTGGTTAATTTTTGAGTTGATCTGGTGACAGCAAGACGTCGCTGAGGCTTGCGGTGGCTCGTTTAAAGCTACTGAGGAACAAGAGAGAGGTGCAGATCAAGCAGATGAGGCGGGAGTTGGCGCAGCTTCTGGAGACGGGCCAAGATCAAACCGCGCGGATCAGGGTTCGTTTTTATTTCATTCCTTCTACATAATGAGATTATTCGTCGTATTGAACATTTGATTATGTTGTGCAGGAGTTACACTAGATCTTTGTTTTTTTTTGAGAAATTACACTAGATCTTTGTTGATATCTTATTTAGTAATTTTTTTATTTATATGCTTTCTTCAGTATTTTTTTTTAATTTTTTTTAGTGAGATTGTATATGTCGTCACATTTTGAAGCTTTACATTCTCGCCATCGACATTTTTTACATTTTTAGGATATATCCTAATCTGATTGACCAAATGTATTACTCTGTACTTGAAGTTCTTCGATGGTTGGTTGGAAATTTCCAATTTAAGAGTTTTTTTTCCCTGATCAGATTGTGTCGAGTTTTTTTTTTGGGGGGGTCATTTGGTGTTCTTAATTCCACCAATATTAATGCAAAGGAAGTAATTTGATTCTTACAATTTCAAGAGCTGTTCCTTGGGGGCACCGACTCCGCGTTCCTTGTAAATTAGGAATCTGCATGAAATCATCTTTTGTTGAGGATACGGAATATGTTTATTTTAATCCAACAAGCAAGGTTAGTGGTTAATTATGCAAACAGAATCTTCGTTAGCGGGTAGCTACAGGATATTTATTGATATCATGAGATGCAATTAGTTGGGAGGCTGTTAGGTTGGCAGAAATTGTGTTAAATTACATCCTCCTGTAAGTTGAATGCTGTGCATCCTTGATTTTAGACTCTTTGTTCTTGTTGTGCTTGTAGTGTGTACTCATTTATCTCTCTTTAAAAAAAAAAAAAAATTATTGGTGGTCTGGTTTACCTTGTCTATCCTCTGAATTGCCAACCACTTACGAAATATTTATGTATTTAGCCATATTCTTGCACCTATTCTTAAGTTGCGACCTAGTGATAGAACGTAGGTATGAGAAAAGAATCACCGAAAAGCAACTGAATTGGATCTTCGCCATCCGGCAGATATCACTTGCTTGATTATATTGTTGAAAATCATATAAGGTCAATAATCAGAGGGTATGCTGTTGAACTTAAGTTACAACTTCTATGAGGGTGTGCTGTTGAACTTAAGTTACAACTTCTATGTTCTATTCATTATGGCAGTTTCTTCTTATTTTGAAATTAAATCATGTAAACAGTATGGTGTTTGCTTATTTATTGTCCTAATCAGTGGTCTTTTAGGTATATTGACCAGGCTTAACACACAATTCTTAAATTCTTTACTTTAGGACTTCTGAAAGGACTGAAGTTCCTTGATGTTTTTTTTTTTTTTTTTTGAGACGAAAAAGTTTCTTGGTGTTAATTGTAGCTTTTTGCTGGCCAAAGTTATGATCATATATCGGCTCTTGTTGTTGGACAAAGAGAAAGCAACTTTCAGTTTTATTACTATTTATCTCTTTCGCTCTTTCTTTATTTGAATTCTATTTTTCCACCTGTCTCCTTGTTTTTGGACTTATTTTTGTTCATAAATATTAGCATATTGTGTTCATTGGTTTGATGGACTATTGCTTCTTTTTCCAATTATGCTTACCTTCCAAGAGCTGACCTTATTAGTGTAGATCTTCATTTGTTTTTTTTAGTATTACTAAAGGACCTTTTCTGTTTTAATGGATCACTGAAATAAATAATTTTCTGTTAGTTTTATTTTAGAATCCCAAACCATTTTTTCTTCTCCCTTTTTTTTTTTTTTTGAATTAGACGAGTAGTTGTTGTTTTTCTATTTGAAGTCTAGTTTGCCTCACCATTTTGGCCTACCTTGGCATCGTATGTGAGCCCTAACATGTGCCCTAACATGTGCCCAGCTGATGTAGTGATTATTCTAGTGGATATTGTTATGCTTTTCCCCATTGTGTTTGGCCAGCAAGTTCCATGCACGATGCATTAAGTAGATTATCATTAATTGGTTATCAACAAAAAGGGAAATGTGATTTTAATTATCGGTTGCAATTCTATAGCCTTGACCAAATGAAGTCTGTTGCATTCAACATTTGTTTAATTTTGTTCTACTGTGTTTGCAGGTTGAACATGTCATCAGGGAAGAGAAGACAATGTCAGCATATGATCTGATTTCAGTATACTGTGAACTTATCATGGCACGCATGCCGATGATCGAGTCACAGAAGTATGGTGATCCCTAATCTTCATTGTTTTCTTGCAGTTATTTTAAATGCTATGGCCAAACTCTACCCTCTCTATTATGTTTATTTTTTGGGTATATTGGAGTACATTAATGCGATGCATCATGTATATTGGAGCAAATTCTCTTTTACTTAAAACAATGAAAAGTAATGGAGATTTAGAAAAAAATTAACATCAGGCATTGTTGTTCCAAAATCAAATAGAACTTCAGGAAACAATTGATTTTTAGCATAATCTATATTGGATTTGTTTATTTAGCAGAATACTGTAAAGGCCCCACTCATGAAGTTATGCTTATTCTCATCTTGCTTTTCAAGCAAACAGTTGCTTCTTTTCTGTCCACTTGAATGTTGTTGGTGTAGTTGGTCCTATGGCACGTTCTTTGATTTTTATTTTTATTTTTCTTTAGTGTTCTCATTACATTCTTCTCATTACGTTTTTCCGCTCTTTGAAATCATGTTTGACATGGTTTCACCTTTGTCTAAAAATATTTTCTTTTCCTTTTTTTTTCTTTTGGCTTTATAGGAACTGTCCAATTGATCTGAAAGAAGCAATAGCTAGTATAGTATTTGCATCACCAAGATGTGCAGATGTACCAGAATTGATGGATATCCGCAAGCAATTTTCAGCGAAGTATGGCAAAGAATTTTTTACTGCAGCTCTTGAAGTTCGACCACAATGCGGTGTTAGCCATCTTGTTAGTTTCTTATTCAGTTTCCCAGTTTTCTTCCTTTGGTCAGGGAAAAAGATTTATTTATGTGGCATTGGAGAATAATTTGAATACATTTCAGATTTTCTGAATTTTTTTTTTGACATCTTCAATGTATAGGTCGTCGAGAAATTGTCAGCTAGAGCACCTGATGTAGAGACCAAACTCAGAATATTGACTGCAGTAGCTGAAGAGCATAATGTCAAGTGGGAACCGAAAGTATTTGAGGAGCAAATTCAACGACCAATTGATGATCGACTGGTAAAGTTTATGGTTTAATTTTTTTTTTTTCTTTTTTGGGGGTCTTTTTGATAGATGACAGATTAGATCTTGTTTGTCATTACATGGCTATTATCTTGCTACTAATAGTATCTAAATTCTTTATTTACATGATTGATTAGGATGGCCCTACAACTTTTATGAGTGCCAATGTTAATTTTGGGCAATCCTTTGATCTCAAGCCACCCTCTGCCCTGCCTAAGGATGAACCAATCAAGAGAATGTCTGAACATGTAATTGTCAATGAGACAAGCAGTCATAGTACGCTCTCTAACAAGAAAATCACCGATTCTCCTCAAACTTCAGTACCTCTTAGTTCTCAATCTTATTCAGAAACATCTGATATTGGTAAATTCAATTAGCTCTCTCATTTTCTTCACTTTCTTAAAATTTTCCTTTTTTTAATGGACAATTTTGACGTCTGTAAACAGAACCTAAGGGTGTAACGGAAGAAGTCGAACCTCCGCATTCGAAGGAAAACAAAGCTTCTTTTAATAAGACAAATTGGAAAATTGAATTCAAGGATGCGGCTTCTGCTGCTCAGGCAGCAGCAGAAGCTGCAGAAAGAGCTAGCTTCGCTGCTAGGGCTGCTGCTGAACTTGCTAGACAGAATTCCGCTGAATCTAAATCATCGAATAACAGTTTCAAATACAGACCCAGCAAAGGTCAGGTTGAAGATATTGATAAGCAGTCTGTACATACACCAGATAGAAGCAGCTCTGATAGGATGAGAACATATCCACAAGCAACTCAAACTAGCTTAAATAAAGAAGCTAAAAGCACTTCTGTTGATTCTTCCAGTATGGATACTACATCACGTCGACTGTCTCCATCTCCATCCCATTCCAGCGTCTCATCAATTGAGGATGATCATGACGAACTGAGGAACACAATTGAAAAGACAGATGTCAGGACCTATGATAATTCTGAGAAAAGATTCTCAGAGATGGAATTCACAGTTAATGATCACAAGAAGGGAAATGACAACACGAATAACTATAGCAAGTCGCTTTCTTCTGGTAATGATACAGCTACCATCTACAAGGAGACCACTTGGGATGAGCATTTTGATAATACAACATTTGCTGATTCTTCTACTGCAGTTTTTGATCGATATGGTTCTGACACTGAAGATCCTATGGTGTTTGGTAATAAAGGCAGAGACTCGCTAAGCAAAAGAGAAGATTCTTCTAAATTTGGTGAGAATTCTATTTTCTTGCCTAATAATATTTGGGGTTCTAAGGAGCAAAAGAGTGGACACTGGGGTAGTGAAAGTCCCTTGTCCCCTCCTGTGAGTGGACCCTACCTGGAAGACAATGCAAAAGAGATGAAAACAAATTCACCCCCGCCACGTTTTGATGATGATCTGCCACCATCTTTTGACTCGGATGGTTTCAGCTCCGAGAACGAGGATGAAATACGTGAATCTATGCTGCGTAAGCAGAGTATCTCAAGGAAAGACTCATATTCAGGTGGTTCTGGTCACTCTGGGGAGCATCAAGAAGATAAAGAAGATAATAGGAATTCTCCATCTTTTGTCTCTGATGTTAAAGAGACAAAGAAAGAAGCTGAATCAAGCATTGCAGATAAATATGGGAAGACATCTTCTTTGACTTGGCTGAATGACGAGCAATCTTGTAGAAACGACAAGCTTCTGAGGAACTGTGATGATACAGAATTGTGGCAATCGTCTGAAGTTTTATCCATGGAAGAAAGAGGAGCAAAGGACAAATCGCAGAAACAATTGCCATCGGCTTCTAAACACCCTGAGATTGCTGATAATGACTATGAAAGTGAAAAAGCTTTGGACCTTGGAAAATTAACGGGTGGGCTAAAAAATAGAGGTTACCAGCGTGCACCTTACACGAGGAAACCCATGAAAGATATGTCTGTGCCCTCCAAGCAATCGTCCAATGAGGCTTTCAAGAATATTGAAGAGTCATATGAAGAAGGATCAAGCTTAGAATCTTCCCGAACATACTTTGGTCCAGATAGCAGAGAAAAGCTGCTTCCTACTTCGAGAAGAAATTACAGAGAAAGTGCTTCTACTCCAATAAAAGAAACACCGGATGCTTCTCCTACTGCTTGGAAATCATCAACTACGAGCTTTTTGAGTGCTGCAGATTCTGGGCAGGAGCTGCATGATAGCAAACCAGGCCAAACAGAATCCAAAGAATCAAAATCAAGAAGGCCAGCAAATTACTTTGATTTCGGTGATAACGAGGTAGAGGATTTGGAGCCAGTCCAAGACATTGGAAGAAGAAGAGGAAGTGGAGATATAAAGCTTTCAAGAAGGACAAAAGGCACAACACCAGAGGGCACAAAGGGTGGTATTTCTAAAACTCTCAGCGAACCTAGTAAAGAAATTAATAAGCAAGTGGAAAGTACGCGCAGGAAGTGGAGAAATCGTGAGCCTTTTCCAGGTGCAACACCTGAGAAAATTTTAGATGGGGAAGAAATATCTATGCAGTCGGATTTGTTAATTCAACAACCTTCTACAAAACCTTTGGAGTCGGCATCTCCATCATTCAAGGAAGCTTCAAAGTCATCAGCACTTGGCAGTAATCAAACTCGTCTTGTAGAAGATGAGAATGATGCAACGACCGCAGCCTTTAGTGGGGGATCAGCATCAGCGTCAGCGGAAACTTCCTTAACTTCGAGTAGTGCTTCTCATATTCACCCAAAACTTCCGGACTATGATTCCTTCGCTGCTCATTTTCGTTTACTTCGATCGAATCGACAGTGATTAGAGGCACCTTTTTAACTCTGGTTGAACATGCATTATGTTTGTAGAGTGCTTGGTGAATATTCAATTTTTCAGTAATTCGTATATGTAGCTATTTGTAAAGTTCATGATAGTTGATTACTCGTCTCGTTGCTGTTCAGATTTCTGTACGTCCATTTTGTGTTTGAACCACAGTGATAATATTATGATCTACAGTTGCTCGACAATCACGGGAACTTCCTCCCGCGCACTGTCTCCGTTAGTGATTTGGCAAGTCTATTGGACATCACACCTCGATCTATTATTTATCTGAAGAAACTTTTTTTTTTTTTTTGGGTTGGGGGCTGTGTTCATTTTTATATGTTGGGTAGCTACGCGGAGTCACTCTTAATTATTGTGCTCCATCTTTCGCTGGAGAAATCACTCGTCATTCTTTCTTTCCTTCCCTTTTTCTAAATTTTTTATTGTTTTCATATATATACAATGGAGGCCAAGTACGATGTTATTCACTTTTGAACCTCAGGCCACTTCCATCTCAGAAATCCTCAAGTAATCTAACCGCGGCTATATCCGATTCCCTATCGATCCGTCAACACTATCTCACGGCATATTATATTAAACAGTTTTGACCCCAAAATTTGAGATAAAAAAGGGTTAATTAGAGATTTCTCCCCAGAATTTGACTTAGATTTCAATGTCGCCCCCAAGAGTTTGAATTAACAATTTTGTCCCCCCCGCCCCGAACCACCAAAAAGGACTGCAATTTCAAGTTCGTTCTTAGAATTTCAATGTAAACTCAGAAGTATGGTCAAGATTTCAATTTTGATCTCTAAGCTTGACAATTTCATTCTTGAATGTCAAATTAAAGTATTACCTAAAAAAAGGTCCACGGCTGACCTGGCGAACGGGGTGCACAGGGGCTTGCCTTCTCCAAAATGATAGCCTCGCCAAATAATAAGAGGTGGACCGATTTTGGGCCCATTGGATAGATTAGGCCCTATCGCACCCACGATCACGTCAAATTTGGTCAGACAATGTTGGGCTCGGCGAACGTCACCTCAGATCACTTCTAGGCCGTATTTAGGCCTATTAGGCCGTACTTCAGTACTCAGGACTGGTAGATAGATCTGGCACGTATAGCACCCGCGAGCCCACAAAATATGGCCCGTTTCTAGGCCCATTGGAACGAACCCTGCCCCCTCCTCATTGTATAAGGACCAAAACCCTCGTCTTCTTCCTCCTTAAACCTCTTCGCCTGTCGCCACCGTTCCCTTCCTCCTCCACCCCCTCTTGCTCTTACGCCGCCGCCGCCGCCGCCGCCGCCCGCCGCCGCCGCCGCGAAGCCCTTCCTCGGCCCGCTGCTTCAACTGGCCGCGCCCGAGCTCGCCTGGGACGATGAGGAAGAAGGTGGACGATCGCATCCGAACCCTAATCGAGAATGGCGTCAAGCTCAGGCACCGCTCCATGTTCGTCATCGTCGGCGACAAGTCCCGCGACCAGGTCTCCTCCTCATCCTCCCAATATCTTCACTAAGGAGCATCCGTACAGGCCGCGAAAATTCGATTTTTGGCTCCCTCGCACCATTAATGTATTAGAAACTAACAGTGTATTCTTCTGCAAGCAACACCAATTAATGGATAGTACCTGCTGATTGTCTTTGCATTAATGGCGAGTTCCGAGATGGCCGCAATGAAGAACAGTTGAACTTTGCTACGTTAGAATTATTAAATGAGTTTAATTGTTAAGCGGCCCCGATTAACTTACTAGTTAAATGCAAGTAGTTTATCTGTAAAAAAAAAAAAAGTATATATGTTTTTAATATTTTTCATTATTGATGTGTGTGTGAGGCGTGATTCAGTAATACTGTTTGCTTGCTATTACACTTTTGGAGCTAATTGGACATTTTAATGGTGACAGATTGTGAATCTCAACTACATGCGCAGCAAGGCGGTTGTAAAATCTCGCCCTACAGTACTATGGTGCTATAAGGAGAAGCTTGAGATCAGCAGGTTCTTGTTCTTAACTTCGATGCAAAAGAATTGTTCCTACTTCCTAGGATTGTGTTCTTATACGAGCCTTTTTTACAACATCTTCCCCTGAATGCAATAGCGAAATTTTCAAGCAGACAGTGTGATGGAAAATGTGGCTGTTATTAGATAGTTTAGCTTAGTCATAGCCTCGCACTTTGACCTAGTGTATGATGCTACCAACCCGAGCAATATAGGCCCTTAAGCGTCAGTTATGTGTGTTTCCAGTGCAATTTGGAACTTTATATTTTCGTTTGGAAACTCAGCGTTGTGTTCCACTCTAACCAAGTGGACCTGACATATCTCCTAACAGGACACTGACGAAGAAGGTGAACCAAGGATATTAGTTAGTTTAAGGGTGAAATATTCTTAAATTTAGCCTATAGGAATTTATAATATATGTTATTTAACTTCAATAATAGATTATATTGAGTTCGATCTGGTTCTGTGATGGATTGGGACTCTCTCTCTCTCTCTCTCTCTTCAATTCTAATCCAACAAAGTTCTAGATTGGATCTGATCCAGTGTGTGGCAAAATAATTAACTGCTTATCTTGAATTTAATGGAACTGAAACTCACAAATACATCAAATGCGTCAAGGACACGGGAAGTGCACATTGGAATTTGCAATTGTGATCCCAGCTGAACTAGTCCTGGCAGGTTGTGAAGTTAATTTTGCTCCTTTTGGTGAGCAGGTGCTTATTTGGCAGGATATCGAGTTGTTTTCTCTTAATTATTTCTCTTTTAATCTGGTTTCTTGTATCATCATATTTTCCTAACTCTACTGATAAATCTTGATTAGTCACAAGAAGAAACGAGCAAAGCAGATAAAGAAGTTGATGCAGCGAGGACTGATGGACCCTGAAAAAGCAGATCCCTTTTCCCTTTTTCTGGAAACTGCTGATATAAAATATTGCTTGTATAGAGATTCAGAGAGAATTCTTGGAAATACATTTGGCATGTGCATCCTCCAGGTTGTTATTTATATTTGATTACAGTTGTCAGTCTACAGTCTACCTTTGTTGGTTTTCCCCCCCATTAACATGAACTCGATGCTCCTTTGTAGGACTTTGAGGCATTGACGCCCAATCTCCTAGCAAGAACTATTGAGACTGTCGAGGGTGGTGGTTTGATAGTGCTCTTGCTTCGTTCTCTTTCTTCTCTTACTAGTCTGTACACCATGGTCATGGTAAGCTTTCTTCATCCAATGACTTTTAGGGTAGTCGTTTTGTAAAAAGAAGTTGATAGTAGCCTCATTTTTTGGATGTAGTCTTTTTTGTAAAATTTGTAACGGGTTTCACCTATTTTATTGGATCAATGAGATCTTAATTCAGCAAAAGAAAATAAAAAGAGTTAATATTATTAACTAGACATGAATCCTAAAGCTTTTATGTAGAGCTCTACACAATGTCGGCTTTTTTATTCGACAAATACTTGTAATATAAAAGTTTTGTTCAAATGACCAGCTTTCTTTATATTTCAATATAAAAGTTTTATCCTAGTGATCAGTTTTCTTTATTTTCAGCCACATAACTTTGCTTCTCTTAGTCTTATCTAAATCTCCTACTCTAATGTTTTAAGCGTTGTGAGCATTATCTTTTCCCGATGGCCCATGATTCTCATAATTCATGCATTCCAATTTGTTTATGTTTTTTACTTTATCTACGGATAATTTCCCATTCTCTCTTTTCCTTTGTTAACCTACAAAACTTTCTCTTTCTTGTTGATTTCTTGTTGATGTTTCATATACTGATTTCAGGATGTGCATGAGAGGTTTCGAACAGAGTCTCATTCGCAGGCTGCTACAAGGTTTAACGAGAGGTTCTTACTATCTATTGCCACGTGCAAGGCCTGTGTTGTAATGGATGATGAGCTTAACATATTACCAATATCATCTCATATAAGATCAATTAAACCTGTATCAGTCATGGAGGTATGGTCAGCTCTGTAGAATTTTATTACACAATTTAGTTTACTGCATGCTATTTCTCTTTCCGGCAGAACATAGAGCAAAATTTGATATGTTCTTTTGATAAAGAATTGTGAAAAAGCACTTAGTGACCTACTGGCCTGTTTGGCCTCGTATATATTGTCTAAACTAGTAATGTTAGAAGAAGCACTTATAGCCTTTTTCATTGAGATCCCTCCTAAGAGCTTCTCTCTGCATCAAAAGTAGAAAATCCATATTGGAGCTTCAGCTATTGAAACTTAGAATCTCATTTCTGCTCCCAACTTTGGTGGGAACTACAAATTTTTCTATTTACCAAACGCTTTAATTTCTACTAGAGGTGGCTACTACTGAAAACAGAAACTAGGCTAGGAGGGCAAACTTTGTTGCTTCTTTAGGTTTCTGTAATGATCTTGGTCTGCACTTCCACTTCTTGTAAAGGATCCTGAGGGGTTATCTGAAGGGGAGCGGGAATTGAAGGATCTAAAGGAACAATTCCGTGAGGATTTCCCAGTTGGCCCTTTAATTGGAAAGTGTTGCACTATGGATCAGGTTCGAGCCCCATCTTTTGTGCTGCTATTTCCCACCCCTCCCCTTCTTAAACTCATAATGCTTTTTGCCTCCAAGATATTTTTCTCCATTGAGCATCTGGTTAAATTTAATGTACAGGGGAAAGCCGTGATTGATTTTCTTGAAGCTATTTTGAATAGAACACTACGGAACACTGTTGCCTTAATTGCTGCTCGTGGGCGTGGGAAATCAGCTGCTCTGGGTCTAGCTGTTGCAGGAGCTATTGTTGCAGGGTTATATGCTTGAATCAAGCAAAACTAAGTTCTTTTTCTTTTTCTTTTTTAGTTGCTTTGGATTTTAGCCTAGTGGTCTCTAATCCTTCCCCCCCCCCCCCCCTTCTTCTTTTCTTTTCTTCAGGTATTCGAATATTTTTGTAACTGCTCCCAGCCCAGAAAATCTCAAAACTCTATTTGAGTTTGTCTGCAAGGGAATTAATGCTTTGGAATACAAGGTTCTGTATGTATACCTATATATATGATTGTATGTTGATAATGTACATTGGAAATGTTATGTTGCAACACATGCACGTGTAGTGTATATATTGATAGGTAAACTTGGCTTGTTGTATATAAAAAGGAATGTTAGGGCTTGGCCACGTCATAGTTTCTAGCGAAGGTTAACGGAATTATCTTGAGTTGCAGCTAGGAAACAAATCTTGCCGTCTGATTACATTGCTGAATTTACTTATACTTGTAGATCCAGCTCAATATTTTCTTTTCAAGAATCATAGACATATATGAGCCCGAAGAAGATACAAACTGTGTACTTGTTTCTTTTTCCTATTGGCTTGTGGAGAGTAGAATATTTTCCTATCAGGATCTATCTTTTCTGTTGCTATACGCTTATAAATAAATCATGTTTATTTCCCATTACTTCTAGGAGCATTTGCATTATGATGTGGTGAAGAGCACTGATTCAGAATTGAAGAAAGCAACGGTTCAAATAAATGTCTACAAACAACATCGCCAAACAATCCAGGTAAAGTAAATCCTTCTACTGCCTATCTTATATTCCCGCACGTCATTTTTTAATTGTTTCTCTGTCACCAAAAATTTATTCAATATATTAAATAGTAGAGTCAGGTGCTATGAGTTCTGTGCTATTTTAATATAGTTTGATCCGAAATACATGCTCTGGGTTTTCTGTAGAAGATAACTTCTAACGATGGTTTTACTTTTTGATATGAAATACTCCTTATTTACTGACATATTTCTTTCTCAAATGATATATTAACTTTTGAGGTGTATTAGTTTTTAACATAATTGCATGTACATATTAAATTTTTTCCTTTGACGTGTAAAATGAAGTTGATGATTATCTGCCAAAACAGCTTATTATCACAAGCTTTACACACACATCCATTTTCTTCTAAGAAGTTGCTTTTATTAACAGTATCTGAAGCCGCATGAGCATGGAAAGCTTTCTCAAGTTGAGCTCCTTGTTATTGATGAAGCTGCAGCTATTCCATTACCTATTGTAAAATCCTTGCTTGGACCTTATCTGGTCTTCCTCTCATCAACCGTCAATGGGTAAGTTATGCTGTTGCTTTTTGTTCCTTTTCTTTCCTTTATCCTCAATAATATATATGCCTACATGTACTTAAACATTCTATAGATACATTTGTATGCATTATGTATTCATTCATTTTCTTTTTAAAGCTATGAAGGGACGGGACGCTCCTTGTCTCTGAAGCTTCTCCAACAATTGGAATCACAAAGTCAGATATCTATGCAAAGTACCGATGGCACCAAATCTGGTAAATTTTATATTGTTGTTTCAGTTCATCTAATGGAACATCTTTACAATGTTTTTCACTTTGTAAGATAGAATTACACCACCTTTGCATGCTCTACTAGTTTCTCAAGCAGATAATACAATTTCCGTGGTTCGCCTAGTAATAATCTGGTTACAAAATTGATTTTCGTCTTTGTTTTTTTTTTTTTTTGGATTGTAGGTAGGCTCTTCAAGAAGATTGAATTGAATGAATCTATTAGATATGCCTCTGGCGATCCAATTGAGTCCTGGCTTAATAGGTTACTATGCTTGGATGTTGCCAAATCCATTCCAAATATTAGTAGGTCAGTATTTCTCCATTGATGGTTTCTTATATTCCATTTCTTTTGTATATATATTGATGATTTTCTATTCTCTTAGACTGCCTAATCCAAGAGAATGTGATCTCTACTATGTCAACCGAGATACACTTTTCTCATACCACAAAGAGAGTGAGATGTTTTTGCAGGTTTTTCCCCTTCTGTTACTTTCCATATATATTTCCATAGACTGCTTCTTGTACTTGCATCTCATTCTATTGTAAATCATCTGCTACGGAAAGTTCTGAAAGATTACTATATTGTAAAATGGACTTATGCTTGCTATTCTAACTTGAATATTCAGCGAATGATGGCCCTTTATGTTGCCTCGCACTACAAAAATTCACCGAACGATTTGCAGTTGATGGCTGATGCACCAGCCCACCAGCTGTTTGTATTGCTAGGTATGGAATATTACATGATTTATCATCTTTGAAAATCATGGACACCACTTCCTATCATTATATGGTTTTAAATTATTCTTATTATTGAGCTACTTAATAGCTACCACATGTTTTGCAGGTCCCACTGATGAGTCAAAATATCAGCTCCCAGATATTTTGTGTGTTGTTCAGGTTTAAATCCTCCATTCTACTTATTTGAATTATATGATACTTTGCGTATCTGCAATATTGATATCTATATCATAGTTTAGCCTTAGGGCTTGCCAGGACCACAAGCTATCAAGGCAATGAGATTATTTTGGTCTTTCAGGAGATTGTTATTAAATTTTCTGTAATTTTGTGGAATTGTAGAACATGATTTTGTTTGGAAAAGATGATATTTTGATGTCAAGTTATCTGTTTTATCATATCTGATGTTGACCATGCACCTTCATGTGTTAGTGTCATGTTTCTTTTTTCTGTTATCATCTGCTTTTATTTGTCAAATTCTTTGCTTTTGTTGCTTTGTCATCGAACTAGTCTATTTGAATTAGATTATCTAATGCTTAAAGGTTGTCTTGGTAGTTAATATTTTCTTACCAAACTTTTAGCGATCTTCTTAACTCTGTTATGACAACATTAAACATATCTATGTACTTGTAACTGTTAATACTGCTTCCTTGTGGTCAGATTATTTGGTTATCTTCTTTGAACATTTTGCTTTCTTCTATGACTATGAAACATCTTGTTCTTATTTCCAGGTTTGTCTCGAAGGACAAATATCACGAAAATCCTCTATGAAAAGTTTAAGTGAGGGTCGTCAACCTTTTGGTGACCAAATACCGTGGAAATTTTGTGAACAATTCCAAGACGATGTATTTCCAAGTCTTTCTGGAGCTCGAATAATGCGAATTGCTGTCCATCCTAATGCCTTGGGGGTACACTACTCTGGCCTTTCTATCACCGTCATGTTTGTCTTTCATTATTTCTTATATTTGTGCATTGCTGTTTAATGCTTGCAGCTTGGATATGGCTCAACTGCTGTGGAGCTCTTAACAAGGTTTGTGCAACATTTGTACTTTTATATGCCTTTTTAATCCTGTATCTATGAGCTGGAATTGTGTATCCATATTGGCCAATAATGGACCATGGGCTTGTAAAATAAAACACTAGATATCAAGAATTTTCTATTAAAGGCCTTAGAAGAATTAAAACAGCTGCAAGCAGAGTCTATGTGTTGTTGATAAAATTGATAGTCATCTACCATAGGTTTGGTTATCAGAAGCAGAAGGATTTTATCATCGTGTATTAGAACTCTTTATGAGTAAGAACATTTTGTTTTTCCCTCTTTTAATTCATTGTTCTGGCAGTTGAACCGACGTCTAAAACTACGTATGCGGTGCAGGTACTATGAGGGCCAAATGACGAAATTTGCGGAGGTTGATGAGGAAGAGACGGAAGAGCCTAAAATTAATGTCACTGAAGCTGCAGAAAAGGTTGCATCCTTGACTTGTATCATATTCTACACCATGTAGAACAGGAGGAAAAAATTTCCATTTGGATAAACAGTAATCTTGCATTAAATTGATTATATTTTGCGTGAACTGATGCATAGTGTCTTAGGCTCTGTAAATTTGGAGTACTATGAGTCATGGTTTCAGATCAGAATCAATTTATTTTTCTCATATCAAGACGCATGATTTTTTTATTTCATCCCCTGAGCTTGATGCCGCTTTATTTCTTTTTGGTTCTCTAATATGAGTATGTTTCCATGCAGGTTTCTTTACTGGAAGAGAATATAAAGCCCAGAGCAAACCTTCCTCCTCTTCTTGTGCATCTTCATGAACGCCCTCCTGAAAAGCTCCACTACCTTGGTGTTTCTTTTGGATTAACATATGATCTCTTTCGGTTTTGGAGGAAGCATAATTTTTATCCATTCTATGTTGGCCATATTCCAGTAATGTTCACAATATGATCATTTTCTGCCATTGTTTTGTGGTCTGATGTTTTTCAACCTTGGATATATTACAGTCTTCTATAATTTGATGTCCAGAGTGCTGTGACTGGTGAGCATACTTGCATGGTCCTGAAGCCATTGAATAACGATGAAATCGAAGTTAGTGAATCAGCTCATTGTGGGTTTCTAGCTCCATTTCATCAAGGTGAGATCTTGCTGGTATTTGCCCTTTTTTTTTGTATGCCCATTTTTCCAACCCTTTCTCCTTATAGTTAATATTTTGTGTGTTCAGACTTCAGACAAAGATTTATGCGACTTCTGGGCACTACTTTTCGCACGCTTGATTCTAAACTTGCAAGGAGGTCCACGATCTTGTCTTTTCCCCCCCTTCTTTTACTTTCTTGCATTTATATCCCCTGCAAGTATGTGAAATTATACACATACCTCCATAAAGTTGGGATTTACATGTGTGACCCGGCAAACTGTATCTATTTCCATTCATGTCCTTGCCGGGGTATACATGCAAAACACAGCTTTTCCTGGGCAGGGACACAATGCAAATAAGTGGGGTACAAACGCGAACACCAAACTTTGCATATTTTCACATATTTGCAGGGGTTCGTCAAAACCCCCAACAACCCCCCCCCCCCCCACTCTCCTTTTTTCCTTTCTTTTTGACTTTGGAAATTATGCATCTATATACTTATGTTGCCTCTTGGAACTTGTGATAGCATTTTGGAATCAAAGCCAAGCTCTACAAACCATGAACCCAGATCGGCTGACATGGATGGTAATTTTAAGAAACTGAGGGACCTATTGTCCCCGTATGACATGAAACGACTAGAGGCATATACCAGCAACCGTGCCGATTATCATACAGTAAGTTGTGCTAAGAGATTAATCATGGATCCTTTTAGCTTCCTTCTGACGTCAATGCATAGTTTTTTCTCTTTCCTTTTCTCTGAACTCCGGTGAAACTAGCTTTATACCTTAAAATTACTTTTTATCATCTTCAAACTGTTTCTCTTCTTTTACCCTTCTTTTTGAACTTGTCGATTGCCTCTGTTATACCTAATTTTGAAGTTTTCAATTTCACAGATTCTTGATCTTATGCCCACTCTAGCACATCAGTATTTCCAAGAAAAGCTTCCTGTAACATTATCGCCTTCCCAAGCCTCAGTTTTATTCTGCATGGGTCTGCAAAACAAAGACTTTTCTTCTCTCAAGGTCAGTAACTAAAACTCCAAAACTGAGGGTCAATAGTGATTTCTTTGAAATTAAGGGATTTTCCAAGAAGCATTTATATTATTATTCAATTGGTGACTTAATTTCCTAGGAATAGTCGTATTAGACCAGTTCCTATTGTTATTCATCAAGGTGATGAAAAGGTTGTATGGCTATCTCTACGGCGTTGCATCAAATGAAATCCATGCAACTTTACCTCAACTTAAAGAAGTAAATTAGCGGGAATTACTTTTACATTTCATTTCTTTTGGCATTGTGCAAATTGAGAGAGCCACATCTGGGCTATTAGTTATGTCATTTAACAAAAGATGGCATTCATAATAAATATTGGTAATATTAGCCCTCTGTAGGACTCAAAAGTAAGCTGCTTCCAATTTTATGAAGAATACTTAAAAGTCGAGGAATTTATGCCTCTAATGTTACTTTCCCTTGATTCTAGTACAAGTTCAATGAGTTGAGCAGCTTGAGCTTGGCCAATTGGAACAGTAGAAAACTGAACTATTTTGATTACTGACTTCTAGTGAAGCTCTTTGGAAATCAGTACAGAAATAAGTTTCAGAAAATAACAATGAAACATCTGAAAATGCTTTCTTTTCCAGATTCCATGACATTGCATTAAAAACATGAGCGGTAATTCTAGAATTTGTTATGATTTTAAGATTAACAATGGCAAATAATTTTGGAGAACTTGTCATCATCCTAGTACCTTGAGGTAAATATGAAGCTAAGCTCAAGCCCAATCTTTATCATTAGGTTGAAGTTGCCCCTGAACACGAGACGTTGGATGCAGATCTCAAGGTAGTAGTAAGGAAAGTAATGGTGGGTACTTTTAACTTGAACCCCCTTTTTTTTTCCATTTTAGTTTTTTAGTTTGCTTTATGAAGTTAGTACGACTGCTTTCAGGAAAAGATAAAAACATATAATGAAGGTAACGTGAATCCGGAATACCTGGAGCAATATGCAATTGTACATAGAGAAGGTGACCATGAGGAGGCTTTTCAAAATGAAGGAAAGGCATCCTCAAGTGGGACACTTAGCGCGAAATCCAATAGGAGAAAGAGGGATCAACCGGGAAAGCATAAGGAAATGGTTAAAGCCAACAGGAAAGAAAATGATAGTGACGGAGGGAAATTGAAGAAGGAGAAATCCTGAAGGTTTTATTTGCAAAATGTTCGACTGTTATCAGTTTGGAGGAAGAAGCATTCTGACGTGGAAATTGTAGTCGTTGGCTACATCAAATTTTGTCCGTTGGAATACTATTAGCAGCCCAGAATGAACAGCACTAAGCTGAACTTATTAGAAGACAAATCCGGTATCAAATCCTCTTCTTCTTCTTCTTCTTCTTTTTATGCGGGTGATGGGCATGTAACATTTGTTAAAGAGGAGTAGAATGAAACAGAGTGCAGGCATAAATTATAAACGTTTATTTAATTCTATTTGTGTTTTCTGTTCATGTCTGAGTGAGGAATATAATTGATTCTTCTCCAGGCCACACTGTAACATAGCTTATTTATATATTTGCAATACAAATTTTGACCCATGTAAGATGTATGATTTCCTTGGTTGCTTTGGGTCCTCTCATTAGAATTCTCTGAGTCCATCAATTTCAACGCAAACTTAAACTTGCCATCTTATTGAATTGACATTGCACTCTCTTTTTTTTTTCCGTCTTCAGTCAATTCTTTAAGAAACAAACAGATTGATATTGAGCAATAAACTATTCACCATTACTCATTCTTTCTCCAATTGGCCTGAGGTGTAGGCTTGTCTATATCATCCGTTTTTCAATCTCTCAGGGGTTGAAGATGTATCTAGATAATGGCGCGGAGCTTGTCTATAATTTCTATACTGTGAATCTGTGATTATCGGGCTATACCTTCCCACACGAACTCAAATATATATAGACTCAAATAAAGGTCTCACCAAATGTTCTCTCAAAGTATAATCTGCAGTGACCAAGAACAAATAGAATCACAAACGCAGAATCAATGATAAAGGAAAATATTCATTTTCTGTTGTAAGCACCATATCATAGTGCAATTGCAAGTATTTTTGTAATTCAATATCTCCAACAAAGGTACAGAAAAGGAATGAATGTTCCCGTAAGTTGCTTCTAGCCTTCAACAACAGCATCCTAGTATCCTGAAATTTTATTGGGCACTAGATTATTGCCATTTGCATGGAACTGATAATCAATAAACTAGCATGCCCATTAGTAGAAACAGCACTGTGAAGATACTACATATAAACAGGACAATGAAACCGTTTCTTGTTTTCTAGTCATCTTTTAAAGAGCAATTCCACCTCAATCTACGCCTATAAGCATTGCGATGTTTTGCTTACATATGTTCCTTTTCAAATGACTTGACTAATCAAAATGCAAGAGGATATCTTCTGCACAAGAAAGCATCAAACGCTTTTGCTATTTCCCTGCAGGCAATATTTGATTTCTACTAGCAACCAACTGCTTATCTATATTCCAAAAACAGGAAGGACTTCCTGTTCCTGAGACAACACTTGAAACGATTTAGCCGCATGCTTTACTGAAGAGAATCTCAACAAAGAGCTGAGGATTTGTCAATAGGTTTCCTCCACCGAAAAGTACAAGACCACCTTGAAGTTAGATCCTATGAGTACTAAAACCAGCATCTTCTGATGTCAAGTTCTCCTTCCAGTTCTTGAATTCCGACCCTCCAAACATTACTTGTTTGATCCCTACATAGCTGGCGAAAGACGAACAAACGAAAATTAATATCCTTATTTCATAGCTAGATAGCAGCCAAAAATGATTCATGCTCTATATCCAAAGGCATTCTAGCAAGTGAATCTATAGGGGCCTATAAGGGAATAATATTCTAATGAAATCGACATGAGTGCTATTTATATCTGGGAACAAGCAAACCTATTAAAAACCGCATTAATCAGCAACATCTATCAACCTTGTATTCTAGTTAGCTCAAATGGTGGGACTGAGAAAGTTGAGATCATACTCTGAACTTATGCTAGTTAAGGCATTAATAAGCACATCCAACAGCAGTGGCTCAGTTGTACCAATGTCTACCCTGGTAAAACAACAGGTATACTAAAAATTAGCCTCAACACTATTATATCCCAAAATCTATGACTGAAGAGGATTCACAATGCATGTTTATCTTGAATAGTAACCATCAAGCAAGTAGATCTTACCATATGCGAGCTAGATTGTCTTGCATCTCAAGATCCCCAATGTTATAAAATGTTGTTGGTGTTACATTTGCTCCTTGAACAGCGTCATAAGATGGTCTTTTGCTATCCAAAGGTGACTGTGATAACTGAAAAGATCATAAATGAATTATGTACCTTTAAGGTTTTCAACACACACCAAGTAATGCATTATTCAACGAAAGGACAAAAAATTGTACCCAACAGTTATTTAGTTATATGCTGTCTATTAGACATGTTTCTTTTACATATACAATATAGACTCCTAGTAGTCTACCAAATTACTTGCTGCTGATTAAGATTGACACACCAGCTATGTATTTTGTAAACAAGTATACGACTTGATGGGACCGTGCCATCCTTTTCCATTTTCACTATCTTTAAGTTGCACTGAACAAATTATAAGTTACTTGAAAGACTAACTTCTAAGGAACATCTTTCACTAGAAGTGTTTCGGTTAAAGAATATACATTTTTTCCCCCCTTTTGGGGCACTGGAGGTGGTGCAAAAAGAACTTATCATGATCAAATAAAATCTCACAACTCATTGCTTCTTGGTGCATCAATCTACATAGCTGTTTCCCCTTGTTGTGCATAATGCACGATGTCTCTAGCTAGTTAAAACAAACAGTCAGAGGAATCATTCTCGAGTCCTTTGCTAGGCCTATCACGTATGACCTTTCGCAATTTTCTTATGCCCACTTTAGTAGCCTTATTAGGTGAGTTCTCGAGGACAAACAAGGTCAGCAGATTGAAAAACTTTTAAGTTAATAGTAATACACTTAAACGCCCAAAAAAAAAAAACTCATCAAATGGAATCAGAATCATCCATCCTTGAGCTCATAATTCCTCACATCAGATGGTAACTGTTCACTTGCAAACTTTGATGATGTTTCTTACCTGCATGTTCATGGAATTGCACCCACCAAGCCGCCCAACAATGTGCCAAGATCGAATAGTCTGCAAGTACAATCATCAGATAAAATAGGAAACAATCTGGTGAATTTCAACCAGAGCTTTGGAATCACAACTTACATTACATATTAAGGAAATATCTTTCGGCAAAGGGGCATTGTAGAACTCGAACCATATATAGGAATTTGAAAAGCCAAATCTGCATTGCGGCCAATTAGTTTAATCCAATGATCATAGAAGTTAAAGAAGACTCAAATATACGTGATATAAGCAACAAGTTTTAACAAAATAATAATAATAAAAAAGGCTGCTCAGGATCGAATGATATGCATTTATTTTTCTCATATACTCAAGTCCCTTTTTTTTAAAAAATAAAATAAAAAGAGGCTGCTCAAATCCAATATACACAGAATAGAGATTCAGCTTACTTGTTGAATATAACTTCCATGGGGGTCGCAGATCCAGTTTTTGCGTGCAATATCTTGCCCCTCTTCCTCCTTATCCTCTCCTCCACCTTAAAAAGTTCATTTCCAAAATTGAAACCCAAAAAAGGAAAAAGGGGAAAAGGTGATATTTTGAGGAGAATCCAGGGGCTTACTCGCGCTTGGGCCTTCTGGGGATCATCGAAGCAGCTTCCCAATATCTCCGCGAGCTCAGGATCTCTGTCGTAGTCCTTCTCGTCTCTTCCACGTCTATACCCACTCGAATAGGCGAAACCCTCGTCGCCTCTATCGCCATCCCCCTCATCATCTCCTCTCGTTCCCTCGGCGAAAGGGAACGCCCCTTCCCCTTCGAATACCTCGCCTCCGTCTCCATCTCCTCCTTCTCCATCTTCTTCCAGTACTAATTCGGCTTCGACTGCTTCGGGCTCCGCTGCGGTTTTGCTTCGCCTCGTCGCTTGGGATTTAGCGGAGAGGGCGAGGGCGCGGGTTCGGGATCGAGAGGAGAGGCGAGGAAGAGAGAGGAATGGTGGAGGAGGAGAGGAGTGAGAGGGGATAGAACTATTCCGACGAGGAATAGCGGCGGGAATGGAGATACAACAGCGGATAAGCATTTTTTTTTTTCTCTTTTTTTTCCTTTCCCTCTCCTTTTGTTGATCGTGTAGATTGTAGAGATCGATCTCTTTACACTCGAGTAGGCCTCAAATGGGTCAGGTTTGGATCATTTTTATGGTCCACGGTGCACCGATTTGATGTTAAATGTTTCCCGTTCAAGTTTTAACAGATACCAGATATGTCTAAATGCAGATCCAACCCAGTCCAAGTTAAGATTTACAAGTTCCGAAATTCCGAGCAAGCGAAGAGAAGTAATTAAGCGCTCAAAACTCAGACAAGCTTGTGAATATTTATTCATTACATAGTGTAGACTTTACTAATTGAAAAGAACGCCATCCAACAGTTATTGATAACTCAGTCCAGAAACAACAACGGAGAGAAAAGATCACAGAGGAAATATACAGAACTATAAATAACATGAAATGCAAGAACAAGAACGAATCAATCTGAATTCTCGTCTTTTGTGCTTCCCTATGATACGGACTGCTCCCCACATGAATTTGCTTACAATAAGTACTCTTATCTACACAATTGACGATTTGAAGAACCCAAACAGGGGGGGGAGGTCTCACTCGCTTTCATAGTCTTCATCGTCGCCGAAAGAGAAGACTGAAGCATCTGCGGCCATTGCCTTGAACTCGCTCACACTTGAAGTGGATTCTGCCTGAGGAGGCGGTGGCGGCCCTGAAACCGAAGGGGGCAAGACCTTTTTACTCTCCCCCCCTTCAGTTCGAACCTCCCCCTCTTCGCTTTTTAGTGAAACTTTTTCAATGCCTTGTGCTACATTCGCTGCTTCTTTTTCTTTAACAGTTGTTTCGGATGCTTTAGCAGCAGTCGCCGTGGAAACAACCCGTCTGCTCTTGGTGGACCCACCACCTTCTGCAGTTTCTTCACTGTCTGAGAAGACATCGTCTCTATCGTGTTGGCTGCTTCCTGTTTCTTTAGTCGTGGGATTGGGATTAGGGCTAGGATTATAATTTGAAGGTGCCGATGATGAGCTATTATTATTCTCTGTCGTGACGGGTTCCTCGTTGGTAGCGCTAGTTGTGTTTACCGGCCTTGACGGCTGAGAACCATCATAATCAACTAGGACAACCTCCACCTGGAATCCTGGAGAGGGTAATTTTCTCTGCATATTAAAATAAGTTGACTTTGTGAGTTCAATGTTAAGTGAAGGAAGGCATGAAAAGAAAAGAAAAAAGAAAGTGCTGCAATAAAAAAAAGTTATGGATTTATAATACTACCATATAAACATATGCTGCAGTAACTATAGAATATAGCGGCTCACCTTGTCAAAACCATCAAGGTCAGATGCACTCAAGATCTTCCTGTTTTCTGTCATTGTTGTATTTAACCAGCTGAGAATGAAAAGGAGAGGAAATAATTGTCAGTAATCAACAAATACAAATAACAAGTACTTCCAAAACATGACAATCCATTAATGAAGAGTCGACAAGATAGGGTATAGAAGTTTCTACTAAATTTTCAGACATCTCACTCCCTAGGCATTTTATTGCAGTTTATATGCTGTAACACAGAGTTGAACAATACTTGTTCTGCTGTATCACAGTAGAAAAACCGAGAATGATGTGCGTCCAATCCCTTTCAGATCTCCTTTTCCTTATATTTCTACTTAAGTCACGTAAGTTATTTTCTCTTTCTCAAACTTCTCTCCTCATTTGAATTCCTCCGTTTGGTCTTATACCTTCATCTCCTATAAAAGGTTTGGAGACCCAGAGAAAAGGGATTCTTTTTAATTGACTGAAAAATTGCACGGAAAGTGATAGTTATAAGGTTATGAGGAATGAAAGAACTCACCAGTAGAAATCTCCTTGGCGGTCATGAAAGTGAATCTTGAAATCACCAGCTACCTCAGTAAGACCAGGTTCACCAGGTAATGCAAAGACCATGATCCCCTTTTTGGGCGCGCTGAACCAGAAATCCTCAGGCTTAAAAACAAAGGTAATGCAAAATGAGTTTTCTGCACGATATGAAAAATAAACTGCAAACATTCTTAGACTTGATGAGATATACTGCACATGATTATGTGAGATTTTCTCCTATATATCACAGAGTAAGCCGGTTAACTAAAAATGGGATAAATAGGAGGCAAAAGAGGAGGAATACTTGTTACTACCACAGTAAACACTAGTTATATTTTAAAAAAATGCATCCAAACCACCATTCCAACTCTATGATTGACAGAATCTTAAGACCTTAGAGGCCTGCATTTTTTTTTCTTTATAAACAAGGCAGCTTCTGTTTCCACCATATCAAAATAATAGTCAGAGAAATTCTCGCTCTAACCTTTAAACAAAGAAAAACTATCATGATACCTGATGTTGAAATGGATGCATGAAAAAAATGAAGAAGCAATCTAGCAGTATAAGTGGGTTTGGTAGTATAAATCCATATTATTGCTTTAACAGCATAAGTACTAACAAAAGATTTTTAGATATTGAACAAAATTGTACCATTAGATCTTTAGTCCTCGGATGCTTCTTTGTTGAAAACAGAATTCCTGTGCCAAAAATCACATATTACTGCCTGCTTTCATAATAATTTTACAAAATAAGGAATTAGAACAACTAAACTTCAGTGTGTAATGTATGCCAATGATCAACACAACACAGATAGCCCCACGTAATGTGCATATTACTTTCCAGCAGGTTGTAGAAAATAGAAGATCAAAATTTTTAAAAAAAGTCCCACCTGCCAAGTGCAGAATAAAAACTACCCATTATCAGTTAAATGATACAACTTCCAAGACATAGTCTATATGATAGAGAGAAAATTCAATTACCCAATCTGACACCAAGGAAAACAATCTAAACTAATTTGTAGTCTACATAGCGCACAACTAAAGCATGTCTAATGACAACATTATATTGCGTTCTGTAGCCCCTTTAAGCCATTTGTCCCCTTTTGCTTTAGAAGGATGGAAGATGTGTAGAACTCCATATCAATGGGAAATCTTCCAATATTACTAACAAAAGCTAAACAATGATAATTATATTCTGCGGAAATAAGTTGACAGCAATTATATTCTCCCCCATAACAAATAGCAAGGGAGACGGAAACAACTGCGCATCTGATGCTAGATAACCCAAAATCACATGATAATGAACAGGATTGACAGGAGGTTTTGTCTGCAAAATTCAACTCCCTTTTAATTTTATTCTCGAAGTTTCAATTGTAACAACTTAGCCCTAGAAGTTTGATCTCAGTTTTATTTTTAATTCTAACCCTGAACTTCAACCTTAATTTCTATTTAGTCCCTAAACTTTGAGATTGAATGTCTAACGCTAACATGGCAAGTGGAACTTCAGGACGAGATTTGCAATTAATGCTCTGAATTTGATTCAAGTGCTCTGATTGTAAAATGCATGCCTGCAGCAAAATTAAGAGAGTACTTGCTAATACCATTATGATTGGAGATAGTAATTGAAGGCCTAATCCAATAAGGACATTTATGAAGGCGAAATCCCCTGAGCATGCACCTGAAGAAACACGGACAAAACGTCATTTATCAAAAATAGCATTTACGAGTAAAATATATTACAATATTGATGAAGTTGAGAAAACTGAAAGAAACTTTGCTCTACCTGCGGCCTGGCTGATTTTCACCATTGAAGTAAGTCAAAATGCGCTCATAGTACTTCACATACCTCTGGAGAAATTTGAAACAAAGAGTCAAAAGTAATGTAGATATAAGGATCTCTTTTGAAGAACTTAATATATTACAGCAAGCAATAGACTAACAATCTGACTTGGAAGAACAAGCCCCTTTCCATCTACACATCTTTTCTGATTGTAATATTCAATAGACTCCTCAGCAGTGGGAAAGAACTGCACACAAAGAAATATATTACGATGTAATGGAACATAACAAATGACAGGTCCAAGAGGTGGACAAAAATAATCAACTCACCTTCAAGTATAGTAGAAGACTAGAAATCATCAACCCTGTCCTCGCCATACCAGCTTTGCAATGGACTACAACGACATTTTCAATATCCTCCTTCAACCATGAGTAGGCACTTTGACAAAATGATATTATTAGCTGGATAGGAGGGCAATTATGGTCATCAAATGGGAAGCATGCCACCTGAAATTTGCATCATAAATTGCAATTATTCAGGAGGAAAAAATTAATGTATTCAGTATGCTGGCATACAGACAAGTCACTAACATAGACTCCAGCAGCTATATAAATTATCTGGGTCGTCACAAATAGTATTCCAATTCATACGAAAGAAGGGGCTATGTTACATCCGTAGAAAAGTTCGAAATGGCTACCAATGCATAAGGGGAATGAGAGCATGACATGTTAGCTGAAATCCCCTTTTTAATCATATCTCCAAACTTGAATATAACATACTTATTTACAACCATACGCATCTGGCCTTTGTTGATGAATTAGGCTCATTTACGCATTTGATTATCCAATGATTAGAGATGAGTAAAACAATTTGCTGCGATATAGTCCGCACCTTTCCCTCAAAAAGTGACGCGTCATACAGCCGTTCTGAACAAAGGTTGTATACCTTGTATTTCCCCTATGCAAAAAGATTTAGTCAACAAAAATGTGCCAGAATTATCAAATAATCTCACGAGCAATAGATCATAGATGATTAATTTCAATAAAACGCTGGAACTGAACTTATCATGAAGAACCACAGAACCTAAAGACCATACTGTATACTAAAAGAATAACCATCACATTCTGCATAAGTGTAGAGGCATATGCTATAAAGTAATACAAGTTACTAGTCTACACCTTTTGCAACTCATGCAGGGAGTAAGAAGGAGAAATACAATGCTTAACGTGGACTAGTCAGCTACCTATTTCGTCATAGTATACCATGGCCATTTCCATCAGTACAAAATTACTAATTTTATTCTTTTAGTAGATATCATATTTTCCTTCCTTAAAATCACAGGTTTGATAAGCTCAACAAAATTCTTTAAACTATCTATATCATCTGTCTAGGATAACATAGAAAACTCACTTCAACTCAAAGAAAAGAACAAACAAATAAGAGTTTTACCTTATGTTGTGTTTCAAAATACTTTATCACTTCTTCCATATGATTACGGTAGAAGCCCTGCATCAACCATTTGTTGTTACTTCTCAGAAAGTTGGAACAAGTGTAGCTATTTAGCATTTGTGACAAACAAAAGTTTCAAAATTACCTCAATATATCCAAAAAATCCTGAACTCATATCGCCAGCAGGGAAGCCCATGGCTATTATGTTCTCCGTAATGTAAGTCATATCTAAATCAAATCCACCTTCCTGGCATAAACATAAGGGATAAAAAATAGCAGAATGAGAAGACATGGCAGGTAAGGATTCTTTTGTTCTACTTTAAACCATGGCATGCCTCAAGAAAAGACTAGCAAAGATGGAAATTAGCATTTCAAGTCATTTTCCTACAGCGCATAACACATTGGTTTGCAGCTGCGATAGCAAAAGAATATCCAAACTGACAGTGTCACCTGATATAAGGTATGAATTTACATTCTTTTTAAGGACAAAAAAGACAAATTGCAAGTTGCATAACAGTTTATGTGTGAAGAACAATAATCACAAAATAGGGAAGAAGATTCAAATATGATACTCAAATGAAGGATTACATCACGAAAAGATAAATTTTAAGATAAGCGGAAACAATGATAAAACTAAAAACCATGAAATTTAGCAAAAACATGCTCCACTCAAGCATCTCTAGATGCAAGGATGCATGGTAAAGTCCTAAACAGTATGTTGAGGAAGGTTGACTTTGATACCATGATAAAGACAGAGCAGAGGAAACCCTAAAGCAGCTTTCAGGTGCTATAATAGATAATGACAAAGTAGAATGAACTTAAATAAAAAAAAGTTCAGCAAGTTTGGCACGTGATTTCTGAAATTTACACCATAGTAACATCACCTGATATCTTCTTTTGTTCTGAGAGACTATGTGACGAGCCTTGACTTGCACCGCCTTCACAGCACTTCTAGATGAGACGACTATGCCTTTAGTGAAAGAACCTAGAACGCCAGGCCGTGGTGATGTGGCAGTGACATCAACACTCTCATCTTGTTGTCCTGACTTTGGAGACAAGCGTAATCCGAATCCACTAGTGAACCGAGCAAAAGTTGACTTTCCGGCATTCCCAGACTCTGAATCTTCTTGGTTCGAAGGCTGTGGAATTTTGAGGTTTTTGGCCCATGATGATATACCAGAAGTAGAAAATAAGGATGGCGTCTCTCGTACAAAAGCCTCTTGTCTAGTGGGCGCAGTATTCTGAGGCACAGTATTCTGAGGCGCAGTATTCAGAGGCACAGTATTCTGAGGCGCAGTATTCAGAGGCACAGTATTCTGAGGGTCGGGAGGAGAAGTAGCCGGTGGTGAAGCTGATGATTCAACTTGTTGTGATTCCATTGTTGTCGATAGAAGTTCCAGATAGCAGTCACAATGAATATCGATATAGCAAGCACCAAAACTATGATGTTATCTGGCATCAAACAACATAAAAAAAGTTTTTTTAAAAAAAAAAATTTCAATCTAGGATGGAAGTGGTTTCCCTGAACCTAGAAACAAGGGATAACAAGTCGCATTTGCTAGACAAGCATTTTTTAAATTAGAGATCTAAGCTTACACGATGCAAAAATATTCAATCACTAAGAGAAAAGAAATCAATCCAATATCTGATCTAAATATGCATTTTCGATAATCACGTGAATTACAGAAAACTACAATGTTGTAATTACCACTCAGGAAGCACATTCAAACCCTCTAACAAACCCAGATTTAGCTAATCTGAGAAAGAAGACATGTAACACTCTCAAAAGTTTCACCTTAGTCTTTGAAAATTGCTCCACAACCCATTCGATAATAAAAGGAAAACATATCACGCTAACTTAAGATAGCAATTAAATCAAAACTTAACAGCTTATAGTTAATTAATAAAAACAAACTATGATATAATGAGTAGACGCTTGGATTAGGGAAAGAACAAACTTTTACCTTAGTAAATCTATGCAGGGTTCACTAATTTATGAAAGTATGACCAGATTGAGCTTTTGAGCATCAATAGAACATGAAACTAGTCATAACATACCTAGTTTTTGAAGATCCTATTACTTTTTTCTAATATTCGACAAAAGAGGACATGAAAAATCTTCTTCCCCATTTAGAAAGTAGAGATCTAGTAAGATCCTTTGATCCAAAGCATACAATCGATTTGCTTTAGAACAAATCAAATAACTTAGAATCCAATCTCCCACATTGAAAATTTAATAGTGGATCCTCCCTTGTATGATTCATCCCAGAATTACCCTCTTAGAATAATGATTCCTCAGTGAAGAAGATGTGGATCATGATGGTTATTTCAAATCCCTTCTGGATCTCGCAATTCCTACAAATTAATCCAATCATTCAGGAGAGAGAGAGAGAGAGAGAGAGAGAGAGAGAGAGAGAGAGAGAGAGAGAGAGAGAGAGAGAGAGAGAAAGAGAACCTGGCGAGGCGGTCGAAAACCTAATCGGAGGGGAAGCTGCGTCGGAAGAGAGAGAAAGCGGGGTAGAGAGAGAAAGAGTGAAGAGAGAGAGAGAGAGAGAGAGCGTGCGGGGTGGTAGAGAGAGAGAGGGGGGGGGGAGAGGGAGAGGGATCGTCGTGTCGTCGGGGACAGATCTGCGGCGGGGTGAAAGGGATTAGGGTTGACTGTTAAGACCGGCCCTGGTCCAGCCCATTTGGGCCCAATAACGATCCTGCAGTGCAGGGATGCAAATGGATTCAGATTGATGGAACTTCTGATCCGATCTGCTTCAACCGGAGTTGTAATAAGTGCGAACTAAAAATAAGAAAAAATTTACATAAATGCTGCTCTGAATCAGTCCCGACAGGCTGAGGAAAAGAAGCAGCAGGATAGCTTGGGGGACTCCTCCCGCACCCGAATCCACCGCATTTGCATTGCTACTGCAGTATCCAATGAAGGTCCCATTGGGTGGGCCCTTAGATAAAGACGTTGTAGTCACTAATCCGGCCCATTACCGGGCCGGATACCACGAACAGGCCCTGGCCCTTCAAGTTTAAGCAGCCTTTTGCGTGACGACTCGTTCATTGCACAGATACCTACTAAAATCGGCAACGCTATCTGTCTCGCCGCCGAATTTTGATTTTCTCCTTGTTCGGCAGCTCCACGTGATTGGCCACCGATTTAGTTTAAGTCTCAGCTGTCCGGGTGGATAATTTTCCAAAAATAACAAACACGTCCCGCCCAAATAGTAACTTCTCGGACTTGGATCTCCCGCCCAGCAACAAAAAGGCTCGGCCCAAGATGTATGACAAGTACTTAAAGCATTGAAATATAAGTTTAAATAATTAAATACAGTCGATATTTTATAGTATTTAAAAGACCTGCAAGTCATGAATTGTTAGTTATGACATTTGTTGCTCAGAAAAGTTAAATTTCCGAAAGTTATAATTTTCTGATCTCCAATTCCGTTCAAATCGATTTGGAAATTGAGAGATTCCAAACTCGATGCAAGTTTTGAGCCGGGTCTTGGGTGACGTGGTATACAAGGTCCACGGAACAACCTATCTGGAATAGAGACCGTGGTCGCCAAAGTTCCTCTCTCTCTCTCTCTCTCTCTCTCTCTCTCTTTGTGTGTCTAAAACAGTACAGCTAACAGATACCCACCATTTCGAAGTTGCAGCAGGAGCCGGCGATGGATCTTCTTCCGACGGAGGGCCCGGCGCCGGGGCGGCGCGTGGGGTTCCGGTCGCTGAAGCTGCTGAGCGTCGCCATGGACGAGGCGTTGCCGGAGGAGCCCGTGGGAGCCGCGTACGGCGTCCTCGACAACGGCCTCGCCTACTACGTCCGCTCCAACCCCAAGCCCCGCATGCGCGCCGCCCTCGCCCTCGCCGTCAACGTCGGGTGAGTCGAACTCTAACCCTAGCCCCCCAACCCCCCCTCCCTCGATCTCGGCCTCTGTGTCGAAGATCTGCGGGTTTTCAATCCTCTCCACGCGTCGATCTCGCGGAAATCGCATGCTAAGTGAAGAGATTCTGCTTGTTCTCGAGGAATTTGGATCTGCCTATGAGTAATTTAGTGATTGCTGAGCTCATAGTGATGTTTGATGCAGATCTACGAGATGTTTTTATGCTCTATGTTTGCTGGTTAGTTGATCTGTATGTGTCGTAGTGTTTCTGTAAGAATTGGGAACGGTATGTAGTTTTAGCGGGTTCATATTGGGAGGATCTGGCCTGAAGGGAAAAGAAAATAGTTAGGAACAACCATAGATGATGAGCATTTCGATTTATTAATTGAGAATGTACGCTGAACATAGCTTTCAGTGCAGAATTTTACCTCTAGTACATCAGAAATAAGAGTTGCTTTATGTTGGGTTTTACTGAAGGGATAGTATACTTCGGTCGCGTGGATGTGCTAATGAAATAATTTAATTGGGTTTTCTGGCAGCTCAGTTTTGGAAGAAGAGGAGGAGCGGGGAGTTGCTCATATCGTCGAACACCTAGCTTTCAGCGCCACAAAGAAATATTCAAATCATGATATTGTTAAGTTTTTGGAAAGCATTGGGGCTGAGTTTGGCGCGTGCCAGAATGCGCTGACTTCTTCTGACGAGACTATTTACGAGTTGCTCGTTCCTGTGGACAAGCCTGAGCTCTTATCACACGCCATTTCAGTTCTAGCGGAGTTCAGTTCAGAGGTTTGAGAGCATATCTCGCCGTAGTATGTTCAAATCCTAGTTTCTACTCAAAACTTTTCACATCATATTAGATTATTTGCTTGTTCTAGGTTCGAGTATCGGCGGACGATCTTGAGAAAGAGCGTGGAGCTGTTTTGGAAGAATATAGAGGAGGGCGTAACGCTGCAGGACGCATGCAGGACGCCCATTGGGTTCTAATGTTTGAAGGATCACAGGTATTATTGCACCCTTTCTTTCTATAAGTATGGGTGTTTCTACTGTACGCTGGATGCTTTAGTTTCAAATATAAGCATCTTTTGTAATGCATATCTGGTTTGAAGGGGACCATCGTGCTATTTTTTCACTACTTATGGTTAATTTGAGATAATATAAATTGATTTGTACGTGTATAAATAACTCGCCAGGTTGTGTACGTGTGTATGTAGGTGGGGCTGCCTCGTTGGTCATTTTGGAGTTATCTTCGCTACTTCATTTTTGTACATATGTTATCAGCGTCTATTTTATTTTTACTTGATTAGTTGCTTTGTTCAGTATGCAGAACGGCTGCCGATAGGTTTGGAGAAGGTGATACGGACAGTTACACCTGAGACTGTTAAGCACTTCTACCATAAGTGGTACCACTTTAGCAATATGGCTGTGGTTGCTGTGGGTGATTTCTCGGATACGCAGGTTTGGATACTACGCTTCATAACATCATATGCCTTGAGATTTTGCTTTTTGATACAGTTTTCCTGTTGTTACTCTCATCATGTTTCTTTCTCATGCAGAGTGTAGTTGAGCTAATAAAGGCACATTTTGGTCAAAAAGTTTCACTTACTGGCTCTTCTCCACCCATTCCAGAGTTTCCCGTTCCATCGCATAAAGAACCCCGATTCTCATGCTTTGTTGAATCTGAAGCTGCTGGGGTTAGTAGTACTTTTTTGTTAGTACTTTCAATGGATGTGAGGGCATGTAGATAGTGAAATGTATCATCAATTATACATTAGAATTCACAAGCGGATAACTTTTTAATATGTAAATGCAATGTACAATGTACTAAATGGTGCTTTTTTCTTTGGCGTTGTTTTAGTCTGCGGTGATGATTAGCTGCAAGCTGCCTGTCAGTGAGATGAAAACTGTGAAGGATTACCGGGATTCGCTTGCTGAGGCGATGTTTCATTGTGCTTTAAACCAGAGGTTTTTCAAAATATCTCGCAGAAGAGATCCCCCATACTTCTCTTGCTCTTCTGCTGCGGATGCTCTTGTTCGTCCCGTAAAAGCTTACATCATGACTTCGAGTTGCAGAGAAGGGGGGACTGTTGAGGCCCTTGAGTCTATGCTACTTGAGGTATTCTTAAAATTCCAAACTCCTACAGATAATATCAAGTGTATTAGTTTCAATCTTGGCATCTTTGCAAACCTGTGAACTTCCTATGTGGTTGGTTGCAGTAAACACTGTTAAGGCGTATACTGTAGTCAGTTGCATAGGCAGTTAGAAGAGGGGCTCAATTAATTACATAACAATTTATATATTCCTTTTCTTTAGTAGGTTATTGATTGCAAAGATTAGTACAGTATTTATTATCTTATTTGGTGAGTAGAATATTTGTGAAGTTATAGCCTCTTATAGCTTGAAACTTCTCTATATGCGAAATGCCAAGGATCTCAAGTCACCTAAATAATAAACAAATTACTCCTCATATGGAGGAGAGTGATCAAACAGAAGAATTGTATGTTAAACGACAATAACAGATGTATGGGTAAGTTTGTATAGTTTACCATAATTTATGTTAACTATATAATGATTTGTCTCTTCCCACCCTGAGGTGTGGGGGTTTCTCCCTAATCATTCCTTTTGACTTTAAAGTCTCTCAGGTTGCCCGAGTTCGACTTCATGGTTTTTCGGAACGTGAAATATCCATTGTACGTGCATTGATGATGTCGGAGATTGAATCTGCATATCTAGAGCGTGACCAAATGCAATCAACAAGTTTACGGGATGAATATTTGCAGGTTCTCTCGAGCACCTTTTTTTTTTCTTTGCATCCATAAGACATACACTGCATGTTTGGTTTACTTATGCTGTTTAGAATTGTCACTCTTGATTGTTACTCTTATTGATTTGGTTTGCTTATGTTGTTTACTTATGTCTTGTGAAGTCCATTATTTCAAATCATGCTTTGTTTATTTGCTATGGTTATTGAAAAATATTCGTATGTGTCATTTATCAAATTTGAATTAACATTCTTCCCATCGACAATTTCTTTGACTGAAATCTTTTAATATTTTTTGTTTACTTTCTCCGAAATAATAAGGCAATAAGGTGCCGCAGTATATGATTCCTGCTTTGATTGGCTTTGATGGGCCATTTTTCTGTCAGGGATAGCTAGCTCCAGATTGTAGTTGATCTCTTTTTACATTTGCAGCTTGACAACATTATTTGTCTAGCACATATGATTCACCACCAGTTCAAGGTGTCTATGTTTTTGAACCAGCATTTATGATTTAACCTGTTCAAGATGTTGATTATGCCTTTGCTTGGAGCATCGTGATGCAACACATTAAAGTCTAGCATTCAGTTTACCTAGTGTTGACTGTGGACTGATATTGCATCCTTGGTTACTGATATATAAGTTTAGTATTGTGTGTTTGTTTAAGTAGTGTTGCTTGTTCGGTTTCCTAAATGTTATTTAGAATCTTGAAATTATTGACTTATTTCATAATTTTTTCCAGCATTTTTTACGCAAGGAACCGGTTGTTGGTATTGAGTACGAAGCCCAATTACAGAAGACTCTCCTGCCTCGTAAGTTATGAGATGCTGCTTGTGGAAGCTGCACGTTAATTTAAATGTCTTATAATGAGGTTCTTGACAAGAAAAGGAATTGCATATTCACAGTGGTTTTCTTATGCAGCCTGGAGCATGGCGACCTTTGTCATGATTTTAGAAATTTATTTTGAAGTTAATTCCAAACCAAGGATAGCTTCACTGAAGCAAAAGCAAAAGATATTTATTATGTTTCTTAGAGCAATTTTGGTAGGCTGGCTCAATGAATTTTAAACTTTTGTGAGATATATGGTAAATCATCTAATGTGAAAGCTTCCCTGTAAGACATGTTATTTTGGATAAATATTGACTTAAAAGCAGCATCTTCGAGGAGTTAAATAAGTGTGCGTAATTTAATTGTGTTTGCCTTCACCTACCTACATAAAGATAGTTACTTATAGACGTCTTCAAGTTGGTTTTAGCTACTGTATATGAAAGGTTAACTTCTGAAATTGTGTGCTGATGTTATAACACTTATGGTGATAAATTCCTGGTTGAGCTTTAGAGGAGTCATTTTTTCCTGTTTCCTCATTTTGCTTTTTTTTAAAAATTTGGGTTTGATGCATGCAGATATTTCTCCAGCAGAGGTATCAAAGTTTGCTATAAACTTTTGCACTACCTGCAGCTGTGTAATAAAAATAATAGAACCTCGAGCTCGTGCTACTCTAGAGGATCTGAAAGCTGCTGTAGTAAAAGTCAATGCTTTAGAAAATGAGAGAAATATTCCTCTTTGGGATGATGAAAATGTTCCTGAAGAAATTGTTGGAGAAAGCCCAGAACCAGGGTAAAACTCTTTTTTTTTTCTTTTCCTATTTTGTTTTTTTTGTATTTCATGATTTCTTTTTCTATCATTCTACTTGCTCGCCCTTTTTTGATTTTCTGAACTTGCTGTTTAAAAGTTGTTGTTGTGAATTGCTTGTTGGTCGGATAAACATCTTTTAACTGTTCAATCTGTCTGTTCTTAACTTTTTGTTGATTTATACTCTCCTCTAGAAGATATACATTCATCATTATAGATTCTTATTCTTGGTGACTTGCAGCAAATTGCTTTTTCTGCTTGTAAATTGAATAAAATTGCTTCAATTGCTTCTTTATGTATTTTAAGAAATATTCTTGGGGTTGAACAGTTTTCAACTTCGAGAATGTTAATCATTTCTTCATCTTATTAATATGTCAGTATATGAACATTTGATTTCAAGTGTGCATGTACTTGGAAATATAAGCAGAACATGTGTAATTGTGTGGACTGGCAATGCTTGCTCTGCAGTTGCTAATTTACGACACAGAAGCCTTAAATCTCTCCTCATATGATGTATCACTTTTCGTTGACCCTAGTATTATAAATTTATCATGTGGAAGACTAGGGTATTTAACTGCCACCTATATTTTTGATTGAAAATGTACAGTATTATGGTTGATTGACTGAGGTGCAAATTATTATGTGTACACCTTTATCCTTCTTTCTTCAGGAGCATTGTAGAACAGGTAGAGTACGTGAGCATTGGTGTCTCTGAGTTACTTTTGTCCAATGGCATGAGGATTTGCTATAAGTGTACCGACTTTCTTGATGATCAGGTAGTGATTGATCAGTAAAGTCTCTGGTGTCTTGTTTTGTTTGAACTACTTACATCTAGAGGCAGCATATGGTGCTTGTGGCTTTCAATACGTAGTTCTGAACTTGGTTATGTCGAAAATGTTGGCAGGTTATTTTTACTGGGTTTGCTTATGGTGGTTTATCCGAATTGTCAGAGGATGAATATATTTCATGCTCAATGGGGTCAACCATCTCTGGAGAGATCGGTGTATTTGGGTATAAACCGTCAGTCCTTATGGACATGCTTGCCGGTAAAAGAGCTGAAGTCAGCACAAAAGTTGGAGCATACATGAGAATGTTTTCTGGTGATTGCTCGCCTTCTGATCTGGAAACTGCTCTCCAGGTTTGTCTTGCAAGCTATTTGTCATTTGCACAAAACCATGCTCATACATAAAATACTACACATCTTTTTCGTTGCAATCTCATGTTGTTTGATTTGCATTTCTTCTTGACTCTTGAATGGACTGCCTCTTTTATAACCTTCAACCCCTTACTTACCTTTTGCCTTTCCACCTATCTGTAGCCTTATTTTCTCTCTGTTCTGACAACTTTGTTTCATCCCTTCGAATTGCAATCAAATCATTCTTTTTCAAAGGAATTTCTTGTATTCACTTTTTTTCATAATCCTGGATTTCTGTAAATGTTGCATCTTCTTAGTCCGAACTCCAAACACATTACCTGAAGTCCTGACAAAAAATCACATGTAATAATACGCTAAGAATTTATCTCCTTACAACTCAGAACGTTGTAGAAACACAAGTGAACACTATTCTCTTTTTTTCATCTGGGTATCAGCATAAAAATTGTCAACGAGTCAAGTTTTTGTTTTGACAACAGTTAGCAATCATTTGCTTAGAATCTACTTCTCTGGAAAGGGTGAGTAAGTCAAGATTACATGAAACAAATCATAACTTTTAAAACTATTTAAATACCAATAGCATGACGAAAGTAGGTGTCCGATGATAATGATGACAAAAGCATGATAGCTACATTGCACCATATTTTCGAATGACTTTATTATTGTTCTTGACATATGTAGCTAGTCTATCAACTATTTACTACAAATGTGGAACCAAGGGAAGAGGAAGTAAAAATAGTAATGCAAATGGCAGAGGAAGCAATTCGTGCCCAAGAAAGAGACCCTTACACTGCATTTGCAAATCGTGTACGGGAACTCAATTATGGGAACTCCTACTTTTTCAGGGTATGCTTGTTTAGATTTTTTTTTTTTTGCCCTCTTTTTTCCGTGTATTATTTTTTTTAATTGTTACAATTTTGATGTGCAGCCAATTCGAATTAGTGACCTGAAAAATGTGGATCCCATCAGAGCATGTGAATATTTCAACAACTGCTTCAAGGACCCTTCAAGTTTTACTGTAGTCATAGTTGGGAATATCCATCCAGCTGTGTCTCTTCCTCTGATTTTGCAGTACTTGGTGAGTTTCTTTCAAGTCGACCAAATCCGGAAGTATCTTACATTAGCTGATTCAACTGTCTTGTTTAGGGTGGGATACCAAAGCCGTCAGAACCAATTCTACAGTTTAACCGTGATGACCTAAAAGGGTTGCCTTTCAAATTTCCAGCCACTATTATTAGGTGTGCAATGTTATGATTTGCTCATCTCCGGTGTCTTACAGTGTATTCTTTTAATGTGCTTATCTACATCTTATATGTCATAAACTTTTGTTTTTTCTGATCTGTTAACTATGCTTTTGTTTCTTCCTATGGAACCTTACTTACAAATTAGGCCTTTTATGTACAGGGAAGTTGTCCGCAGTCCTATGGTTGAAGCTCAGTGCTCTGTCCAACTAGCATTTCCTGTGTTGCTGAAGAATTCATCAATGGTACTTCATAAAATGTGCATATTATTTCTGGACTTAAAATGATTTCATCAGCTTGACATTTATTGATGGATTTGATTATTTCCAGATGGAAGAGATCCACTATGTTGGGTTTTTGAGTAAACTTCTCGAGACCAAAATTATGCAAGTCCTTCGGTTCAAACATGGCCAGGTAATACTCTTGCGTGCCTCTCTTTCTCCCCTTTTCATTTAGCATAATTTAGTTAGAGCTTTTATACTATATTTTCTCGTGAATATTCAGATATATTCAGTTAATGTCTCCGTCTTCCTGGGTGGTAATAAACCTTCGAGAAGTGGAGATGTTCGTGGAGACATAAGCGTAAATTTCTCGTGCGACCCAGATATCTCCTCTAAACTTGTATGTACTATTCCAGGATTTTATGGTTTGCAAAATCTTTTTCCAGAAATTTCGTTATGGGCAGCTTTCTTTTTGTAGTACTATTAACTTGCAGATCTCCGACAGGTTGATCTTGCCTTGGATGAGATATCATATCTTCAAGATCAAGGTCCATCTGAGCAGGATGTTTTGACTATTCTGGAGATAGAACAACGAGCCCATGAAAATGGTTTGCAGGTTTACTTTTGAACTTTATGACACTATCTAATTTGAATACATAATATTTGTATTGTTTATAAGTTGTTTTAGTTATTGACATTCTTGCATTTGTAGGAAAATTATTATTGGCTAGACAGAATTTTGCGAAGCTACCAATCAAGAGCTTATTTTGGGGATGTTAGTGCATCATTCGAGGTACTGTTTGATTTTGAGTGATGCATAATGTTCTTGTGATTGCATTACTTGTAGGTTTTGCACGTTTTACTATTGTTCAAGTAAACTTGTGTAAAACATTATTCATCACTAGATATGACTCTGATACATTTATGCTGAAACTTTTTTCTCTGTCCATGCAGATTCAAGATGAAGGACGGACTAAAGTCAGAAAAGCTTTGACACAGAGCAGAGTGCAATTGGCGTTGCAAAGAATATTGCCTTTTCCATGTAGAAAACAATACACTGTAGTCATTCTAATGCCGCGGTTATCTCACTTGAGGATGCTGAAGTCCTTGGTTCATTTGAGCACCAACGGTTTTAGCAGAGACGCTAAGGTATGCTACTCAACGTTTTCTAGTTTCCTGCAAGATATTATACTTTGTTGCAAAATGTCCTTACTCCCCTATATTTGCTGTTTTTTCCATTGGTATTCACATGCATGATTCCTCAATATCACTTGGACCAGTCAGTGGATGCTTTATTACCTGCTTCCAAAATGTGTTCTAAGGCATTTCAAGTAGGATCGAAGAGGAATATCTCCTCTGACGTTCATAAATTTGTCTTGACTTGAGAATGGATTTGGTTTACTTATCTTTTACTGTGATCTATTGCAGATTTTGGCTGGTGCAGCTGGTGCAGTGGTCTTAGGGGTCAGCTTATGGAGATACTCACGAAGTGCTCTGAAATCTTAGGATTAGATGCTATTTTTGGGCAATTTTTAGAGGGCATTCATTGGTATGCAACACGGTCATCGGCGAATTTAGAATGGAAAATTGATGCTACTGGTGAAGCCTGATTTCTAAAATGACACAGCAACATAAATTGCAGAAAAGCTACCCGATATCCACGATAGTGAAATTGGCATTTGTACGATTTTATGTAGGTGTAACAGTTACAATGTATAAAACATAAGAAACTTGAAATAGAAATGACAAAAGAAAATTGGTCATTCTGGCCAGTATTGTACTTTCAGAGTTTAAAGACTTGAAGTGTATGGACATTAATATTATGAAATTACGACTCATGCTTCGGCAATTCAGAGATGTTATATAAAATTCTCTTTTGTTGTGACGTTCACCTTTGTTTTGAAATTTTGGTCCTTTATTTTGGAGTTCTGGTATATGAAACTGCTATTTTCTTTTTCAAAAAAAAAAACCTTTTTCTTCTTTTTTCCGGCTTCAATATGGGACCATTGTGTCTGGAAAGATGACTTACGGTAGGGAAGCCAAGTTTGTCATCTGCTTTATATTTCTTCCTCTTTCTGAAGTCATAATATTTTGCTTATATTCATGTTGACGTAAATCATATTATTCGGCACTCTGGTCTGAGGAGTACCTGTTACCATCTCCTTGAACTAACCATTTTTTGCAGCGGGGTGTCTAGAAGATCCAGCAGTGATCTATCTATTGAACAAAACTTATCTCTGGTCACAAGCTTCTGCTAAAAGCGACACCTAAAATGATCAGAGAATTGAAAATAAGCTTCCAAACAATAGAAGAGTGCAGTGCTCATTATAAAGCAGAGCATAAATCAACCTTCCATACCATCTTAACTTTCAATCACCAGCATCCATTTTTTTTTTTAAATAGAGAACAGCTGAATCTCATTGCTTTGTAGTGACTGAAAATTACGATAGAATGGAAAGTTGATGAAAGTACGGAGTACAGAAGCACGGATGCGCCTGGCGCAGGCCATTATTTCTTCGAACGACTTCCTTTAACGGGCCGCGATAGTTGAGCCCGTTGCAAGCCCATGGGCTCGATTGGGCAAATCCAAGCCCGTTTCTTAGCGAGTGGGGCCAACCCAGCCCATGTGCAGGAGAATACTCTTGCTTGCACGAGATCCACCATGTCATCCGTGCACCGCCCTCATCCTGTTTGAAGTTCGCATCGATTGCACGGTGCGGGTCTACGAATGACGTGGTGGACAGGGTCCAAATAAAGTGTCTACATTCACTGTGTTCGTCATCGATCTACTACTGTCTCCGCGAAGCGTCTAGACGCCGAGTCACCGCCCCGCGAATCTCTCTCTAGAGTCAGGACTCAGGAGTGGAGCTCACTCGACCACATGGGCAAAAGACGCCAACGTAAAACCCCCAAAAAAGCGCCGATTCCTCTCTCTCTCTCTCTCCCCTCTTTTTTTCTTTTTCCGTTTTTTCTCTTTATCGTCATTCACTCCTTGCTGTTCATAAGTTTCGCGTGCTCTTCTCGATTCTTCTTCTCCCATCCCTAATACGATATTGAAGAGCTCGCGAGTACAGATCGAAACCGAGGGTTTTGAAGAAGTGGATAGAAAGAGAGGGGGGGACAGAACAGAGAGAGGATGGCGTGTTTGCACGATCACAGCTGCGAGGATCACAACTGTTCCTCGGATTTCTCTCTCTACAAGCACATCGACTTCTCTAAGGTCTATCTCGCCCCTTCATACGGTTCCTTTCTATCTTGTTCACCGATTCTGAATTGTTCTCTTGTTCTCGTCTCATTTCAGTCATTTTGTTGATTGCGATTTCGCTTCGAGTTTAATCGAACGCCTAGATTGTTGTCGAAATGGCTTTTTTCGCCTTTTATTTGATTTTTTTTATTTTATGTTTTGCCAGTTATGAGTTCTTAGATTAGTGGTCATTAGCTACAGATAATCATATTAATCAATTAATTAGCCTCTTGTTCATCCAATAAATGGCTTGCTTGGTTTCGGGGACGGGCAAATTACGAAGGATGGATCCTACATTGATGGTCTCTAATGAGGATTAGTTAAAAGCTCACCTTTGTCTCATCTCTTCTCATTACAGGTCTTAGCATTGAACGAATCCGTCGCTGGTAGCGTAAAGTCGGTTTTTAAAGCATGGGAGCGACGATTGGATACCTCAGAGGTGGTCCTTTTTTACCCTCCTTCGTTTAGCACCTCAGAATTCGTAGCTATATTAGCTGCTTCAAAGGGGGAAAAAAAAAAATCTTTGTAATGCTTTTATGCTTTTAGTTGATTAAATATTTTACGAGTTATTTCAACTATTTCTCTCTTTCTCCCTCGCTTGTTGACTGTCGTTGAAGTCTATGTGCAGGGTTTGCATAAATAGTTGGCTCGAATGCTAAATGCAGTTTTTGATTGAGAAACGTTATTGGAAGCTTTTCCTGTTGGCACTTCAATTGGCGTCATAAGAAAAGCGTCTAATGTTATCATTCAAACAATCCAGTCCTAAACTTTTCTTTGTTATTTTGATGATCCTAAATCAGCTTTCAATAATTCTCGGTTATATTCTTCTGGTTAATTTAACTTCAAAATGTAGTCGGACGTAAAATAATCTGCCTTATTGTTAATATTTATAGAGCATATGTGTTAGTCGTCATTCCATCAAACTGCAATTTCTGGGCTTTGATGCGTACTAAAATAAGATGGTTAAGTATTGTTTACGATTGTATACATCTATATTTTATTGCTAAAATAAGGAAATACGTGAGGCATTGGTATGCACGGCTGTACTTTCTAGTTTGTTCTTTTCATTCTTTTTTTTTTTTTTTGTTGCTGATGATCATTGTCATTTGGCAGGGCCTTCTGGAGAGCAATGAGGATGATCCTGAGTTACTTGTTTTTATTCCGTAAGTTTTTTATGTTACCCATGTTACTGCCTTGGGGTCATTGGGTATAATTGAAATAAGACGCTCTCAAGTAGTCCTACTCACCTTTTGATACAATTTTATCTTAACATCATTTTAGATTCAGGGCTTTTTTTTTGGCTATTAAATAGGGTTTGCATTTTGATATTTGTCACAGGTTTACATCCGATGTTAAGATAAAGAGCATTGCTGTTGTTGGTGGTAGTGGAGGAACGAGTCCTTCTAAAATGAGAGCGTATGTTCCAGATTTGTCAACAATATTTTAGATTGTTTCACTTTTATGCTTGATCGTATATTGTCCATGTGAGTTTTGGACTGGTTCCCTTGCATTGAAAATATTTTATTGTTCGCTGACTGGCTTTGTGTCACCACTGTAACTTTTGCATTGTCGACTGTCTTCTACTGTTATTATTACCTATGGTTTCTATAGAACATGCTTCTTATTGTATGTGATACTGCATGTTTGTCATCAGTATGGGTTTCTCTTCCTTCAAAACTGTAATATGTTCTTGGATTGTTGGTTAGAAATATCGAAAGTTATTCAGCACTTCTGACTTTTAACAGCTTTATAAATCGAGAAGGGATCGACTTTTCTGATGCTCAAAATATGCAGCCTGTGCAGGTAATACATGACTCACTAGAAGACCTTTTCTTTGACTTTGTTTAATAAAGTATGTGACATTTGTTCATTTTTTTCTCAGGAGTGGGAGCTGACAGAGAATTTGCAAGGAGTACTCGAGTATCAGACAAGGTGGTATATACTTATTTTCTTTGTTCCCCGCCGCACATCTGTTGCACATATGCACTTAATTCAAAATTATTTTCTGTCAGCATACACATTTCTCTTCTGCAAATTCAGAGTTTTTACTCTCTTGATATCATTAAGCATTTGTGACAGTTGATCTGATGGACGCATGGCTTGTTGGTTTGTTCTTATGTGCTACTTCTATTAGTTTTCAAGTTTCCCATGCATGCTCTCAACTTATTGTTTTACTTCTTCTTGAGGCCGGATTTTGTGGCAATGTATTATCAGGTTTTCAAGATTTCAAAGTGTGGCTAATCTCACTCTTCATTTTCCTGAAAATTTTGGCGGTAATACAACTCAGATATATTACATTGGTTTGCGGGGTGAAGCGACTCAGGTACTTGATTGAAAATTTGACACTTCTCTCGGTGCAAAATATAATGCTATTTAGTTGTGTTTCCTATTGATTCTCATTTATTCAATATCCAGTTGAGAAGGGATGTTGTGGCAACAATAGTATATGAGGTTATGCCTAATCCATCCGATCACAAGTAAGTGTTAAGTGTTATTAAACAATATACAAATTAAGTTGTTTGCCATTTTTTTTTAAATTGTGTTGTTAATTGTTTCAGTTGTCTGTGATGTTACTATACATTGATAGTATTCTTCAACCAAATAGTTTGTTATGACTTCTGCACTATTAGAATTGTAACTGCTGCACCATACAAATTGAGTCTCCTTTTGCTTTGCTTCATGCGTTTTTACTTGTAATTTTCCAAATTCTCCTTTAGTGGGAGGAATATTGGTTGAACCATGGTTTATTTGTTTATTTTTTATTTATTTTTTTTCAATTTCATGAACAGAACCAAATCTGATTCTGGTGGCGGTCTTGGACATGTCGAGTAGGATTATCAGGTTACTGTTGTTTTCATAGTCTACAAATATGGCTTTACTTGATTACCATTGTTTTTAAGCAATGATATTGATTCTGACATTCATTGGGCAGAGATTAGCGGAACTTCGGGCATCTGTGCGCTCCATCTTCATTAAACAAGAATGTTGCTGATGTTTATTTTTCAAATTAAGCTAAGTTGTTTTCGTCCTTTTCAGTTGGTTGCGTGTAAGCATGACTGATAATTATGTCTATATTAACTCTCTGATGTACTGACCTTATAATTTAGCTTCTCTGTTTCTCTCTCTCTCCCCCCCCTTCTCTCTCTCTCTAAGCCGTGTATTGGCCCGTAGCAAGAGGGAAGGAAGTGTGATGTGCTTGATGTTGTGATGGTAAATGCAATCAGGTTGAAGCGTATAGGTGCATGAAAATTGCAAAATAAGAACCATCAACAATTTCCAACAGTCTCTATTAAATCTGTTTTCTAAGCTAATGATACGGGTGATGAGATGCTCGGTGACCAAGATTTACCCTTTTTAAAATATTGCATTTGTATACAATTTTAAACATTTGGTTTGGTTGGTAGTATTTGCGGACGGTGTAGTTGCACTTGCAAATAAAAGCACAAATTGTTGTACTTGCAGATAGAAGTGCAATTGTTGTGAGTCAGCTGATCTCCAATGTACTGCTTTGTTTTTTTTCTTTCTTTCTTTTTCCTCCCTTCCACGGAAGGATTATGCTATATTGACCCCATTTGTTCAGCTAAGGGGGCGTTTAGTTCGTCTTAGGGGGTGTTATTTCGTGGGTGAAGTGGGAAAAGTTCAAAAATTGTTTTTCGTGGAAACACTATTATTAACAGTTTTATTTTTCAACTAAAAAAATTTAAAAAATAAAAATATTTTATTTATAAAATTCAAAAAATTAAAAAAACATATATTTGTTAATCTAAATAGATAAAAAAAAAAATAATAGTTTATCAGTCAAAATATTATTTTTTGGAATATTTCGTGAGAAACGAAACGCCCTCTTGGAGCGTTAATTTTTGGAAGAACTAAAAATTGGGCGAAGGGCAAAGAATTTACCAAAAATACAAAAAGAAAAAGAAAAAAAACCTTAACCAGGCATCAGACCAGACCTCCGACTCTCCAAGCCTTTGGAGGTGCGGCGCGCGCGCGAGGATCATTTCCTTTTGGGTTCACGGAGCTAACCCCGTGGTGGCGAGCCGAGTGATGAGTTTGACCAGGAAATGGTGGAGGCGCCGCCGCCACCGCCGCGGAGGCGGAGGCGGAGAGGACGACGACGACGACGATGATGGAGGCGATCCCTTCTCCCTCCCCTCGCGCGATGATCTCCAACCCATCGACACCCAAGGTCCTCCCTCTCTCTCTCCCCCTCTACCTCCGAAACCCTAGTTGTTGTTCGATCGCTTATGGACCCGTGTGTTGCGTTCTCTTCTTCGCAGATCAGGAGGAGATGGTGCGCTCCTTTGAGAGGAAGTACGCCCAACAAAGCCTTGTGTGGAGGGTAAACGCCACTCGCCGTTGCTCCTAGTTCCCTTTATTCGATCTTAGGGTGTCGCTTTTGTATTACAGTAGTTGATCTCAGTATCCTTTTCAGCGTGTGTTCGCTGGGTTCATCCTCGGCTACGCGGGGTTCATGATGTACTCCATCTTCCACCAAGTTTGGTTTCCATGGGAATTGGTAATGTTCATTAACACTTTTGTACTATGCTTGATTGTAGGATGAATTAGTTGTTTGTTTAGTGTTCGTTTAGTACGCTTTGTTTGTTGCCATTGATGCTTGAATGTAGGATACATTAGGTGTTTTTATACTCCGTTTCTGCGCTCTATAGAAAGGAATTTGATGGTGTATGAACATTATTATTGATTGGATGATGTGTTGTAGCGTAGCCGATATTTGGATTGAGTATACAGCATGTTATTCTTTGATTTTTAGTATTTGACATTATCTTTCTCCTCTGAGCAGCGCTATCATGCTTACTTCATGGAAGACGTAGAGCTGTGGATGGTCCTTTTTGCAGGTCTGCCATTGTCTAATGTGTGGATAATTTGTTTTTTTAGATGTTCGATCACTGCATTTATCAAGTCACATTTTAAGCAAGCAACTCCATAGAATTGAAATTGTTTCTAAATCTGAGGTTTCTTGCACTTATATTATAATTCTGCTTGATTGCCTTCTCTTAAGCATATTGCATGTGCTTGGCTTTGTAGATCTGCTGTCATAGTCACATAGCACTTTGCTAACTAAATAACCATCTTTTTCGATGCCTTCTTCTATAAGAATGCATGTTTGATTAACATCGTTCTGGTCCTCGGCTGCCTCGTCCATTTGCCTTTATTGTAATTTGTTCTGTTTGGCTCAATGTAAAGTATGTCAGGTCTCTTTGTTGACCCAATGGAAAATATCTTGAGTTTCTTTGACACTAGCAGTCATAGGTATAGATTAGGGCTGTCAACGAGCCGAACTCGAGCGAGCCAGAGCCAGCTCGAGATCGGCTCGAATGTGTTCAAGCTCGGCTCGTGTTCGGCTCGAGTTCGTGACGAGCTCGAAAAGTCTAGCTCGTGATCGGCTCGTAATTTTTCGAGCTAGCTCGTTTTCGGCTCGTTGGCTCGATTGTCCCTACCTTAGGGTGTGTTTGGATTCCTGTAAAATTCCTCGGAAAAAAAAATTTCAGTTGAATTTTATTTTTTCCGATGTTTGATTGCCCGTAAAATTTTTTTTGGAAAAATTATTTTACAGATTTTGAGAAAAAAATCGAGTTTTCACGCGGAAAACGGAAACCCATTGATAAAAATCGCGGCTCACAACATTTTTAGCATGCGGTCCACGAGATCATCCTCACCTCGTGGACCACGTGAGAGAGAGTCCACGGTGGACCCTCTCCCAAAAATCGCGGCTCACATCCTAAAAAAAAAACACGGTCCACGAGAAAGCTTGGTTCTCGTGGACCGTGTGAGTGGTCCAAATGTGGACCACTCACTCACTCTCTCTCTCTCTCTCTCTTTTATATATATATATATATATATATATATATATATATATATATATATATATATATATATATATATAAAACTGAGCAGGATACGATCTACCATATTTTTGTAAAAAAAATCACATCAAATTTTAATTAAAAAAGCTAAAAAAAAATCTCTTATATTCTGCTAAAAAAATCATAAGAAAAAAAAAAAAAATGAAAAACAATAGAAGACGAAATACAAATCTGCTGAAAGCGCCGCTGCCGGAGTTCCATTGGGATATGCGAACGGCAAAGAATGCGCTGCCGGGATGGTGCGAAACGGCGAAGACGGAAGGGCGCTGCCTGGAGGTCTTCGGGCGTAGGGGGGAGTGGGGGAGAGAGAAAGAGAGAGAGGCGGCTGTGTTTGTGCAATGTGTGAAAAAAAAAAAGAAAAGAGAAAGTAGGGTTAGAAAAAAAAAGTTAAAAGATATATTATCCGTTAGATTTTGATCCAACGGTTAAAATTATAAATATAAGTGGGCCTTTTTATAACTAAGTTGGGCTTTGTTTTTCAAGTTGGGTAAAAAATTTAAAATAATAATCTCTATTTTTTATATGCACAAATATAATTATATATATATATGTATATATAATTTTTATTAATATAAAATAAATATAATCGAGCTGTTATCGAGCCGAACACGAGCGAGCTGACCCTAGCTCGTGTTCGGCTCGTTTATTAAACGAGCTGGAAAATCCAGCTCGTGTTCGGCTCGTTTACTAAACGAGCGAGCCGATCTCGAGCTCATTTCGAGCCGAACACGAGCTGGCTCGCGAACGGCGAGCTGGATTGCCAGCCCTAGTATAGATAGGTGACATAAGCAATCACTTAGGTACTGTGTTCCAAATGAGGCCTTTTTTCGTGAATCTCGCTAAATGAGTCAATGTGTAAGTCAAGTTTCAGCTTGTATGTTATTGAAGCAATGGAGTGTGTCATTTTTCAGTATTCTAATAGTGTGATTCTTATATACTAGATTGTCCTCTAATGGCTATTAGCAATTAAAAGTCATGTTGTATATAGTCTTGGTGTTATTTAAAAATCTTTTGAGAGGACAAATGTAGGACTCAATTACAGGGAAAAAAAGAAGACACTAACTTTTTATGCTAAAAATGCAAGACAAATGCTCCGCTTTCTACTAGACTGAAAGTTCCTTGTCTTTCATACATAAGGTGGAAAATCTCACAAACTAATTGACGGTTGAAGATAATATGTGACAAAGAAGCATGAAATCAACAGCCCAGAACCACTAGTTAGCGCAAGATATCCTTACACGACATAAGAAGCATCACCAGTAAGCTAGAACTGGAACGAACCAATGTAAACTAAAAGATTAGGCAGCGAGAATGCACAACTGCTGATTAATATACTGGTTCCTTTGCCTTGTTCAAATCACTCACATGATCTGTGATGTGACCTCCATTCCACCTATTTCTCTGATGGTCACCATTCACCATTGTTGGTTTAATTTACTTTCCAAGTTCTATCTGCACCACCCCTGCTTGTCAAGGTCCTTAATTATTGCAGAAAGGTGGTATGAATTGTTACTGCTTAAAAGGTCTTGGACGTGGGAATCTGCATTGAATTAAATTCAATAGTCCATGTTTCACTATTTCTCCTCATACTATTTCTTTAAGTTATTAAATCATTGTTGAGCTACCTTAATCAAGCAACACTTAGGTGTAGCATTTTTGTGTAAGAACCATGCCTTTTCTTCTGTGAAATACAAGCTTAAGCTCTTTTGCAGACTTGGTTGCTGTGGTAGCTTGTTTATTGGCGGTCAAGGGGCTACTCCATGCTTCAGGTTCCTCCAAGCAGTGGCTGTGGTACTCAAGCTATGCTGCCCTATTGGTGGCTGTCTTTTGGTTTTATTACATCTTGAGGTACTTCATCTTCAATAATTTCCACTTATATTCGAAGGGAGCTAAAATCTTGTAAATCATTATTTTCTCAAATTGCTCTCTTGTTCCCTTATAAAAGGGAAAATATATGTCACCTGGCTGACTCGATTTAACGTGTTGGTGCTGCTATGATTTCCGTTTCACCATCCTTGCTTGTCGTTCTTTGTCAGCTGATACCAACATTTAATTTGACTAATTCATTTTAACTAATTTTTATATTCGTTCCCCAATCTTGAGATTATTCTACGTTACATTGTTTTAAACTTGCAGGTTACCGAAGATTCGGTGGGATATAATATGGCTTCCATTTGCTCCTTTAAGGTATACTTTCATTCTTAATTTACTTGTCGTACACAAGATGATTAAAACGGCTTGTGTTTAACACCAGATTTTGATATTCAGCTGCCGCTGATGAACTCTAGAAATGTCATCGTCATTTCATGTTTTGTTCAAAGACTTGATTTTTTTTTTTTTTTTTTTTTCAGTGGAGCTGCCATGTGCCTCTACGCGGACAATCTGCTTCGGGAGTCGTTGGAAGATGTTAGCAAACTGAGAAGTTACATGTACAATTATAAAGCCCTGTAAAGTACTGTAAACTCTCTCTCTCTCTCTCTCTCTCTCTCTCTCATATTAAAGAAAAGGAAGAAAAAAAAAAAAAAAAAAAAAAAAAAAAACTCTCCCCCTTCTGCGGTAGAGATTAGACCTTAAGACTTAATATTAGGTGGTTGCTTAGTATTAGGTGGCTGTGTGCTTTTTTTGTTATCACTATATCTGGGCTGAATCTTCATGGTTGATTGAATAACTTTGGTTTGTGTCAATATCCCACATACGTGACATGTATTGTGATTGATAGCATAGTTTCTGCTGTTGCCTACAAAAAACCGTCTAGATTCACAAGCCACTTGGTTTTGATTTGATTTAAGAGCAAATGCTTGGTAGATTTTGGCCAGCAAATTAGATATTTAGTTGAGTCTACAGCATATAAGGGAAGCGTCCACGAGTATCCCTAATCGAGTGTAGCGTAGTATCCGGAAGCGGTGATGTCACGAGTGACCTATAAAAAAAATTCCGAGGTCATTTCTTTTTGCGTCTAGCGTTCTACCACATCACTGTCACAATGACGATCATGTATTCATGTAAAACCAAAAAAAACGAAAAAAAAAAACTCCATGTCTTATAGTAAGGGAATGCGTCCAAATAGTCTTGCATACGTTGGGATTTATTATCTTTCCGGCTGCTCTGTCGCCTTCTGAGCCTCCAATCAGAACCATCCAACAATTAATCACAAGTTTCACTCTAAATTTTCAAAGTTGTAGGTTATAGATAAGTAATAAATAAATAGTTTGTCTATACTTTGCGTGTACTAGTTAGAATGCTTGCTTCTGCTGTACGAAACTAATAAATCGGCGAAATCATTCATAGCTTTATTCACTTCAGCATCCGCTATTTCTTGCTATTTCTTGCTTCATACTTTCTGACAACAAAAAGGAAACTAATAAAAGAACTTTCGGTCCGTCCCCATAAAGATTGTTATTAACATATTAGCAAATTTATATAATATTTTAGACTATGCGTAAGTCGTAATAAAACAAAAACTTTTATGCTCTGTAAATAATCACATCAAAAACGACATCTTAAGAGTAGCACAAATCAACCAATCAGTTTTTTTTTTTTCTTTCTTTTTCCTGGAAAAATGAAAAGGAGGGACGAGAGGAAATGGTATATGATGGGGCCGATAACGGTGACAGGCCAACTTATTATTTGCTAACCAGCTTGATACATTGCCGTGGCGTAGGTGTGCGTCCTACCGAAGATTCCCTGCTGCGGACTTTTCAACGCTATGCCTCGCTCTCAATTCTTAATGCTCACGTAATACTCTTCGGTATTAATTAATAATAAATAACAATAATAGAGGAGGAGTGAATCTGTGGAAAGTTAGAATCTAGTGATCCCTCTCCCCTGGACCTAATTGCTTATACTGGAATCCAACTCCCAATTACAACCAGGTTCCGCTGAGCTTTGAATGGGTGAGCCTCAACTTTAATGAAGAGAGAGAGAGAGAGAGAGAGAGAGAGAGAGAGAGAGAGAGAGAGAGAGAGAGAGAGAGAGAGAGCGAGAGAGTGATCCGGGGCTTGATTTCAAAGAGGTATAGGAAGAAGAACCATATAACCTTAACGCAACCCCTGATGAGAGACCACACCCACTGAGTTATCCTCATAGTATTGTTTAGCATAATAGGCAGCATTGATGGATGAAATGCTAGCTCTTGAGCAGTGTCATTAGAAAAAAAAAAAACATATAAGCTTTTTACTACAAAAATTATTTTTAAATTTCGACTTTTCTATACGGTTGTGTTGCTTTAAGATTTAAAAGTTTATTCTACCAACTAGTCATAATGAAGAGTCTGAACATTTTTATTTGTCAAACGCTTTATATACAAAAATTGCAATAAAAGTAACAGCAAATTAATAAAGATTCTAGCCGTTAATTATCTTTTAACAGGACCTCCAATATGTATAGTTTTAGTTGTTTTCCATTGAAAATAACATAGTTATGTTGCCGACAAAATTCTTAAGCTAGGCCTAAAATTATTCCAAAAATAAATAAATAGTTTGATTTTTAAGAAATATTATCATTAATTTGATAAAATGTGCAATATAGCTGTTGATTTGATGGCATAAAAGGCTTCTGAGTAAGTTATTGGTACGTATGCATGTAATTACTAATCCAAGGACCCATTCATTTACTTATTCTCTGAAAACAACAGATTCCATTTATTTAATGGTAATGGTCCTTGTAGACCAATTAAGATGCGTGCAGATTCAGCAAATTAGACACCCCAAACATTCACATCAGTATCCACAGGGGATTGGAATCCCAGCTCCGCACTCAAACAAGGTATCCAACACCCTGACCCAACGGACGGCCATTAGTCCATCACCAACGCAACAACCACAGCCTGTCGGACGGTCGAGATGGATCGGCTAGAATGATATAAACCGAAGATTCCCACTCCCTCACTCCCCACTCTTGCTCTCTCCCTCTCTCTCTCTCTCTTCCCCCTCTTCCTCCTCCCCGTGTCGTTCCGTAACGGAACGGAGCCCCGTTTCGGGACGCGCCCGATCCGATCCGATACGATACCATGGCCCGTTCCGCTTCCGCTTCTGCTTTTCCCGCCGCGATTCTCCTCCTGGTTCTGCTGCTCCCGCCGCAGCTCCTCCTCACCGTCGATTCGCGCCGCGATCCCACCCTAAGGCTCCCCTCGGAGCGGGAGATCAACGGTGATGACGACGCCGTCGGGACGAGATGGGCGGTCCTGATCGCTGGATCCTCCGGATACGGAAACTATCGCCATCAGGTCATCCTCTATAACCTCTTTGAGTTCTATTTTCCTATTTCTCTTTTTCTACTTTTACGTCAGAATTTGTTTTATTTGTTTTAGCGTTTTTTTTAATTTTTTTTTCCCTTTCTTCTAAATCGGGGAAGCATTGAATTCATGCATATATATGTGATTTATCCTCGACGAGAAGCTTTTATATTGATGTTGACATTTCCCCCCTTATATTTTTGAAATAGACATCTAACCTATAAAAAAAAGGTTTAATTTTACTATCTTATCTTACAATATTTAAATTTTTTTCAATTTTAGTGTCTAGTTTAGAGGTATTTATGATATTGTGATGAAATATTACATAATCTAACGGAATATTCGTCAAGTATAAAAATTTTAAGATTAGATTGAAATTTTAAAATTTTAAAAATTTCAGGTATCCATTTTAAAAACACCATCAAATTAAATAATTAATAAGACGTTTGTTTTAAAATTCTGGCACCTATTTCTGAGTAGGTAGAGTAGATTAGGTAAGGTTCGCACCTTCTTAGAAGCTTTCAAATAATTATTAGCTGAATCATACCACCAACAACCAGTGTACGAGGTCTGGTACCTTCTAGCAGATGTCGGGCTTCGAGCCCAGGTGTATTTAAATTTGGGACTCGTCCTGCAGCTTTCGATCTAGAGTTGTTTTCGGCTAGAGCTGGCTATCCAGCTCGCTGTTCGTGGGTTAGCTCGCGTTCGGTTCAAAATGAGCTCAAAATTGATCACTTGCTTAAAAAACGAGCCCAACACGAGCTGAAGTCAGTTCGATCATGTTCAGCTTAATATAGTTTGAATATAATGAGCTCGAGATTAATCACTCGCTCAATAAACGAGTCGGAACACGCGCTGCTCGTGTTTAGCTCGATATAGCTTGACTATATATATATATATATATATAACAAGTTTTTACTATTTGAATTTTAGGCCGACCTAAATGTAAAGAGATCTGTATTTTGTGAATTTCAATTATTAGATTAAGATTTTAATTTCTTGTAATTTTTTCTTTCAACTTTTTACCCGGTAGTAGGGCTGGCAATTTAATTTGTTGTTGAGGAGCCAGCTCGTGTTCGACTCGTTAATAAACAAGCCGAACACAAGTTGAATTTTTCAGCTCGATATTTTAATGAGCCAGCTAGTGTTCAGCTCATTTAATAAACCAGTGGACATGAGCCGGCCCCAGCTTACTTGTGTTCGGCTTGTTGACAGCCCTATTTTCGGCTTTATGTGTCTACTTTTATTATTTGATTTGCCGTAAATTAAGTTCACCCATAAGTCCACCTTTTCGAAATACTGAAATTAATTTCGTCCTATGTAATATGCCGAAATTAATTAAGAAAGAGAAAGAGATTAAAAAGATAATAAAAAATTAATTGTTGTAATTTTTTTCATCCACTTATATGCTACTATAAAAACTTGTAATAAAATAAATAAAATAATAAAATAATTATAGTTTCAAAGCCGTTGAATTTCTATTAACCAAACAATGGCAGGATTTTTTTTTTTTACGTGAATTTTCAGATTAACCGAAAGTTATTTTAAACTTGAAAATTACTTACGGACAAATAAACAGACCCTGAGCCGTGCTAACTGTAGGTGTAAATCTTACATTCTAGTCATATAAATACTAATATTTACTCAAGTTTTATAAATATCTAGTTGGTAAAGGGCTTGGTGGTTGGTATCCGAGGTCCCAAGTTCGAATCCTAGTTGATTCACATTTCTAACTAAGTTTATTTCTAAAAAGAAATAAACAAAGCGGGTAGCGTGCTACTTTTCTCTCAAAAAAAAAAAAAAGTTTTATAAATATCTCTAAAAACCTATAGGCTTCGTTTGGTTCGGGGTTAAGTAAGAATTGGTTATTTCAGGGATAGGGTTAAGTTTATGGTTAAGCCTGGAATAGACCAATTTTGCGTTTGGATGAAAATTGAGTTGTTCCCGGGATTAAGAAAAATAGCGTTTGGATAGATTAGATGGAATAAGAAGAATAATGGGTAATTATAAATAGAAAATAATGATTTGGTCCTAATTATTATATTTGAAATTAAATTTTTTATTTTATATTTAAAATTTCAAATTTAAATAGTTAATTTTTATAAAATTAAAAAATTCAAGTATAAAATTTTAAATATAAAATTTAAAATTTAAAATTTAAATTATTAAAAATAACAATTTGAAATTTAAAATTTAATATTTAAAATTTAAAATTTAAAAATATAAATATATATTCTAAGATTACAAATTATAAATTTTGAAATTTCAAATATAAAATGTTAAATTTAAAATTAAATAATTAAAAATAATAATTTAAAATTTTAAATTTAAAATTTAAAATTTTAATTTTAAAATATTAATTTTAAAATATTAATTTTAAGATTACAAATTTTAAATTTTAAAAATTTAAAAATTTAAATTTATATTAAAAATTAAATTAGGGTGGGATTAACTTTAATCCCACCCCAATTCTAGGGAGGGGGGTGGGGTTTGTTACCCATCATGGAATTATCCTGGGATAACCCCAAGGGGTGGGGTTAACAAACCCCACCCCCTCTTTTTCTTGTTTGGGGTTAAAGGGGAGGTTAACCCCCTTAACCCCTCCTTTAACCCCGAACCAAACGGTAGCATAAAAAATTTTAAACCCTAAAATGAGCGGGTGTAAGATTTATATTCTATATATAGGGTAATACTGAATACCGATAACATTTTTCTAATATATTAGGCTCTTCAGTTATTTCCGACATGAGACCTCAGGACAACTTCACCTTAAAAAAAAAAGAAAACAATGACAATTTCCAATGAGATGACTATGGTCTTATTTAGTAGTAATTTTGTGTAGTGTCCTACTGTATACTTTAAACTCGGGTCTTTGTCATATCTTTGGGGAACCTATTGCCCTATATAATTTGTCTCTGAAGAGTGTGACTAAAGCTAGTGCAACCTTAATTGAATAGATGTTGCACAAATTACGGGAAATAACTTAATTCTCTGATTAAGAGTAGTGGAGGCAGAAAATGCATGTTAGAATTAACTTTTACTGCTGTAAACTTTGAAGAAAGTTTTCTTTGTGCTTCATAAGATTTGTATTTTCTCTACATATCGTGATCGATCCGTGTTTTTTTAAAATATATTTATATATGTTGATGGGGACATTCCTTAGGCCCACGCCCCTAAACACCAAGTACCTATTTATGTTAAATCCAAAGCCTGGGCCATGATTCTCCAATTGATGCACATTACGGGTCCTCACCAAGTACCACGGCTGTCCAATTTAATCCCAGATGCGAAATTTGTGGAAGTAGGAATACAGGAATTCATGAAAACCCGAGATTTTTTCTGTTTACGAAGTTAGATGAATCTCGATTGTTGACGGAACAGGATTTCACTAAAGCAAGTAATTTTTCCTGGGTACTTACTTTCAGCACTTTTATTATTATTTTGTTTCTTTCTTTTATGTTTCCTTTTTTTTTTCACTTGATGCATACGATTAGTGTGCCAGTTACAAACTAGTAACTATTTTGACAATTCCACGTAACAGAACAGCCAAAAAAGAAGGCAATTGCATGGTTTCTTGTATATTTCAACACTGAAGATAAGCAAACACATGAAACAGTATTTGTGACCTGTGTCATACTTAGTTAGAAGTCGCCTGAAGTGGGCAATATAGTATTAACATCAGGATCGAGTTTCAAGGAGAGGTATAAGTTGGATAGAAAAGCGATCAGACTCAATGCCCCAACGTGCTCTATTTAGATGATATATTTATTCTCTCCATCATCTAGTATGATACTCTCTACGCCGCAAAAGGATATTGGAAAACCATCATCGCCCACTTCTATTGGCATCCCGTGCGTCCAGTTTGTATTGCCAAATTGTCAATTATTTCCATTCTGATTGATTATCCTTTACTTGTGCAAAATTTGTAGGCCGATATCTGCCATGCTTATCAAATCATGAAGAAGGGTGGACTGAAAGACGAGAATATCATTGTTTTCATGTATGATGATATCGCTTACAATGAGGAAAACCCCAGACCTGGAGTCATCATCAATCACCCACAGGGTGGGGATGTTTATGACGGGGTCCCGAAGGTTCGCCCTATCAAAAGGACAATAACTATCATATTTTTCATTAGTCATTGGCTAATCTTATCATGCATTTGTAACTTCTTCTGCACAGGATTATGTTGGTGACGATGTGACCGTCGACAACTTCTTTGCTGTTATCCTTGGAAACAAGACTGCACTAACTGGAGGAAGCGGGAAAGTTGTTGACAGTGGCCCTGATGATCATATCTTCATCTTCTATTCAGATCACGGCGGGCCTGGTGTTTTGGGTTTGTATTTGATAAACTTATTAGCTGTTTTTTAATTCCTTTTTTTTTTTTGCTTTTCAAAATGGCTAAGTATTACATTTATTTTATGTTGAAAATATCATTTTGTGATTCTTACTAATATAGGCTTTGGTTCCTAAAACTTTGCCAGGGATGCCAACCTATCCTTATCTGTATGCTGACGACTTGAATGCTGTTCTGAAACAAAAACATGCTTCTGGCACGTACAAAAGCATGGTAACAGACTATTATTGTTGTTGCGCAGCTATCCTTTATTAGTAGATGTAATGGCTTAAAATACTCTTTTCCTTGCAGGTTTTCTATCTGGAAGCTTGTGAATCGGGAAGTATCTTTGAAGGTCTTCTACCAGAAGATATAAACATTTACGCGACCACAGCATCGAATGCTGACGAAAGTAGCTGGGGAACTTACTGCCCCGGAGAGTACCCAAGTCCTCCACCAGAGTACTATACCTGTTTGGGGGATTTGTACAGCATCTCGTGGATGGAGGATAGGTATATGGTTTTTCAAGCTCGATTCATCTATAATAGAGCAATCTTGTTCTCCTTGTTGTCAACATTAGAGTCATGACGCGATTTCAGAAAACTGTGCAGTTAAAATCAAAATCCTTTTCTTTTAATTTATGCATGTTAAAGCTTGGGTACTTGAAATTGCAGTCATTGATAGAATTTTCAAAGGAAGTTTCCATTTGAACATATATTTATACATTTTTCTCTTTTTTTTTTTCTGGGGTCTTACAATTTATTTTCTTCTGTGAATAGTGATGTACACAATCTGCGGATTGAAACTCTGAACAAGCAGTATCAACTAGTAAGCGCTCCAAATTATAGACTAGTTTATTTTATATTACCCGTGTGATGCGATTTGTGAATCTGATTATCACTTCCTGATGGTTTTTACAGGTAAAAACCAGGACATCAGTTGGGAATACGTACAATTATGGTTCTCATGTTATGCAGTATGGGGATCTTAATCTGGATGCGCAACATGTCTTCTTGTACATTGGTTCGAATCCTGCTAATGACAATGCCACATTTATTGATGATAATTCACTACTATCACTTTCAAGATCTGTTAACCAGCGAGATTCAGATCTAGTTTATTTCTGGCATAAGGTTAGTCTGTATGTTTGCAGTAGGGCATATAAAGTTCTCTAATATTTTTTTTTATACATCTGCTGCACTTGTTCTTTCGGAACTGATTCTTTCCTTTTACTTTTGTGAAGTTTCAAAGATCGCCTGAAGGCTCCTCTAAGAAACGTGATGCTCAGAAGCAATTACTTGAAGTAATAGCGCATAGATCGCATGTAGATAACAGCATAGCCCTCATTGGGAACCTTCTCTTTGGTTCTGAGGAAGGCTCAAAGGTACTGAGCGCTGTTCGACCATCCGGCCAACCCGTAGTTGATGACTGGGCTTGCCTTAAGTCAATAGTAAGTAGCCTTATGAGCTTTCATCTAAGACTCCCTCTTTTCTCTCATTTATTAGTAATATGATACTCTCAGTAAGACACTTTCCTGGAAAACCCTTGAGACGCTGAATGCCCTTTTCTTGTGTGAAGGTACGGACTTTTGAATCACACTGCGGATCACTATCGCAGTACGGCATGAAACACATGCGATCCCTCGCAAATATCTGCAACGCAGGTGTCAAGAAAGAGACCATGGCGGAGGTTGCTGCTCAAGCTTGCACGGCAATCCCTTCTAACCCCTGGAGTTCTCTCCACAGGGGTTTCAGTGCTTGAAACAACATTAAGGCGAAAATATGGATATATTTACTATTTCTGTCACTTCAATATACTGAAGTTGCATGGCGTCGCACTATTGCATTGTAAATATTGTGCTTGAACTGCTTGCTAGATCTCTATTCTATAAGCTGCTCAATTGCCTATATTGTTGTAAATAGGTAATGTACTATTAGTGTGTAATTGTATCATGATTCAAATGCTCGATTCAAATGCTCTAATCTCACGGTGGTCGTCATGGCATCGTGAACTAGAGCTAATATCAGAGGACACTCATTATTAAGTAAATAGAAAGGGTATTGTTACTTTCATTCCTTTTTTGTGGCTATTGTTTATTGACTCAATTTGATTATCCTCAATGTATTTGATCTCTCTATAGTTGTTAGTGTTGTTTCCTCTTCAAATGTGGATGAAACATTCTCCAAAATTTCCTCAAAACTCTCTCTATCCAAGTGGTAAAGGGGAAAGATCATGTCAACGTGTCATGCCGTGGGAAACCAACACAATGCAAGTGTGGGAAAAGATACGAGATTGGGCAAAGAACAGCAAAATTACTACTCATGCTCATAGAGGTCAAGAACTTGTAGTAATGTAATCCATTTGGTAATGTTAATGTCACATGTGATCTCGCGCGCGCCCGCAAGCAAATAGATATTGAAACAATCAATATCTCCAAGGGCTCAAGTTATTATATATAATACTCTTTTACTCCTCAAGGTCTCTGTTCCTGTTCTATGAAACTACCAATACCACTATACTTCTGTATTAGATGCTAATAATTTTATATATTTTACCACTTAACATCGTGGCAAATATGGTCCTCAAGCAATATTTAGAAGGAGAAATAAAACTAATCGACCTGATTAGGAATTTAACCCAAAAATATGGTACCATTTAACTAAAAGTGTGCTCTTAACAAATATAAATAAATAACTATATATGACTGCGAATAAAACCTAGCCTGATGTGGGAATATTAGGTTTGACAGCTCTTTGTGACCTCAACTGCAACCACCTTTTGTCCTCTAATGCTTGAGGTATTTGTGGATAAGATTATGTTATTAGCAATGCAGTGGCCTCTCCTTGTCCTCTTAGAGGTATTCTAAGTTTCTAATTAAATCCTAATTATATGCGCCCCTTGCACTGCTGTTAGATTCTAAAGTTGGTTGGGTCTCTTTCTCTTTCACTAATTTCCATTTTAGACCGACCGTCCCTAGTGCAAGTGACAAAGGGCTTGGTGATTGGTACTCGAGGTCCCGAATTCGAATCCTAATTGATTCACATTTCTAGCTAAGTTTATTTCTATAAAAAATAAACGAAGCGAATAGCGTGCTACCTTTCTCTCAAAAAAAAAAAAAATCCATCTTAGAGATCATATATAAGAGTTGTTCTCGATCCTATGGGCTAAAGAATAAACTAATGAATTGTTTGAGTTGTATTATGCATAAGGAAATGGTGTTAGGTGGAAAGCTTTTAAGGCCTGCTTGTATTGATGATTTTTTTTGTATATGATTGGAGAGTGTGGGATTATCACCCAAGACTTCGAGATATTTCTTACCCTACCTAATAAGTTTTTGTTTACATCAAAACACCTAATTCTTAGACATAACGATAACTTCTTCCTTACGAAAGAGCATTTGATGTCGCGATATTTTTTTAAAAAAAATTATATTATCTTAATCATGCAGCATTATTACTATTCAGATATATTATGATGGGGCACGTATTAAAATTTTAGTTTAACAACAATAATAATAATTTATGTTTACTAGTAATACATTGACGACTCGCCTGAATCGAAATTTGAACCGCAACACGCTCTGTTTCTAACGCGTACGCGACGCTGTACCAGTACGAAGCGTGAAACTTGCCGTAAAAAAGCGTGAGTGCTTATTAGCTTGCCACGCACTCCTTTTTCCACACTGGAGAATTCAAACACGACGCGAGAAACTCCCCGGTAAAATTGTACTCACACACAAAGGCCAATAGAAAAGCGACAACTCAGCTAACGAAACCCAAATAAAAAAACTATTTTCGTGAAGTGCGAAGTGTGAACTAACCAACGAGCAAATCCGGCGTGGGCCCACCTGACCAGCTGTCACCGCCGTACGCGCAAGCTGTCACTCGGGCAGCTGCCCGCTGCCCGTGAGATTTCACCCCTCTATAAATATCTCCCCCTACCGTCGCTCTACTGGAAACCCTCTACGCATCATAAACCTAGCAAATTTTTTTACGCCCTATCCTTCTCTCTCTCTCTCTCTCTCTCTCTCTAGCCTCTTCGTAATCCCACAACAATGGCGATCCTCGGATCCAAAGCTCGTGCGATGTGCGCCATGGCGGTGATCGGCGTCGCCTCTCTCGCCGGCGTAGCCTCGGCGGCGGAGGCCCCCGCCCCGAGCCCCACCTCCGGCGCCGGAGCTCTCTCCCCGCATCTCGCCTACGCCTTCGTCGCCTCCGCCTCCGCGATCCTCCTCGGATCTCTTCTCCGCTGAGAGATTTACGTCGCTTCGGAGCCAGATCTCTCCCGATCTGGTCTTATTCGTTGTTGATTATTTACCTATTACATGATTCTATTATTAGATCTCCATTTGTTGTTTATTTTGCTTCATTTCCCAGATCTGGTCCGTAGAGGTGTCTATTCTATGTTTTCGCCCTTGTTTTTTGAGAGTTGCGTACATGTGTGATTCGTGTTGAGTGTGTAGATATGTCGAATTATGGTTCATAGATTGGTATAGTTTGGATTCCTTGTTAATTATTGTGCTTGTTTTATATTGTGCTCGTTTTATTCTGAGTAAGTTTTTTTGGTAATGCTGGTGACCGGTGAACTGTGGTGAACTATTTTGTGCTTTACGATGTGAACTTGGTGTGGATACAGTGGGCATCTGTGAGCCGGATGATGTAGATCTAACGCGCGTGATTGCTCTTTTAGTAGCGCTCGACAAATCGTGAGTGACGTTTACTTGTGTCGGAAGCTACCAGAATGCTATCCCCTATATTAAATTGCTCTATTTTGGTGGGCTGTTTTTTAATTATTTTAATTGTTATTATTATTATTTTCACTTTTTTTTTAGAATTCTTTTGCTTCTTTTTTATGGTTACACACATGTGAAACCGTGCAATCATTTTTTTTATTCTTTTAAAAAAATTCTAATACTTAAGTGGCTATTCCTATTATTATAATGTATCAAGTTTTAAAACATCACCGTCGGATGCATCGCTGTTTGACACGGATATCTCATCTAACTTTACGGTGTGGCTGATGCTATATTCTGTTGTACGTGGCCATTTGTTATTGGACGAAAGCACTTAAACCAGCACATGGCGCTTTCGATCGTTGGTAAAGGCTATTGATGATTTCTCTTTGTTATATAATAATAGCGAAGGAACAAATTTTGTGGTTCCTTAGAGGGTAAGGTTTCTTACTTTGGTGTCATTTTCTGCATTGAATTGGAGCAGTGATTGATTTGGCACTCGCCTGGCCCACCACCATGATAAGGAAATGCATTGTCTATAAATCCGTACATAAAAATTTCTATACTCGGGAGATAATTCCATCACTTATTAGTGGCGGGTTAAATCTGCACTGTTTTTGTATACAATAGCGCGGAGAAACTTTGTAATGGTCGTAGCTGCTGGAAGAGGGAAGAGGAGCTAGGGCAGTTGAAAGAGGAGTGGCGACCGAATCTAGCGAGTGGGAGCGGCGGAGGATCTAAGTGTAGTTCACCAACTGGCGGGCCGCATGTGAATACCGAGCCCAGCCTACTCGTTAATTACGGCCCAATAGGGTCCGACTCCAATATTACAGTTTTGCAATGTACCCCTGCTACTATAGTATTTTACAGGGTAGTATAGTACTAGTATGAGTATAAATAGATACCTCTTACCTGTAATCTTCTCAAGCAGAATAGTAAACTCAATTTCCCCTTAATCTTCTCTCTCTCTTCTTTCCCTTACTTCTTCTCTTCTTCAACTCTCCCTCTATCTCCTTCTCTTCTTACTCTCCCCCCATCATCTCCAATTTCTTTACCTATCTCATCATGTAGTGAAGGACCGGAATTCAAATTGAATTCCCATCATTTCCCAATTCACCCCTCGATCCGAGATCTCATCGGAGCGCAATTGGGATCAGGAGGAGCCTTGCCATCATCCCTGTCAGCCATCCAACTCTTCCGAGGGTTGCTAACAGGTCAGGAACACTACAATTTGGTATCAGAGCGGATCGATTCCCAGGGCAGGTGCAGTGATATCGCAGCTGATTCCGGTTCTTGCAACTGTGAATCGATTAAGCGAAATAGCCTTCCGAGCTGCGGGTATCGGCTTTAGCTGAAACTCGACAAAGGGGGCCACTGCAAGGGCAACAGTGCTCTTGAGCTCGCAGGGTTGAGAAGAATCCCAGATCTTAACAACTGCTAGGGGCTCCCACCTGGTGTTTGTGGAAATTACAGCATACAGAACACAAGAATTAGAACAAGAGGGAATGTAAGCACATCTAAAGTAAGGCAAGATTGGGTCAGCAAGAAGTAATCGGTTCAAATTCATTAGCAAAACCATGGCAGAAGGAACAAGGCTCAAGATGTTGGACGAGCACGTCCACGCCCTAGAGCAGCAACTGCAGGAGTTGTCGATTAATAACGAAAGAAAGTTTGAAGCAATAAGCGGAAGAATCGACACTATCCGAAATGAAGGCCAAGCCCACTATGAGGCCATGTGCAGGGAATCAGCCAATACCTCAAAGAAACTGGAGCAGATAATGGACCTCCTCATGAATGCGCCCCAGTCCGCATTGTCTAAGGGAGCTTCATCTTCTCTCTCAGCACTGAAGAGAGAGGTATCTTACCAACCCCTCCAATTCATATCACAAAAGAGGATCATAATGTATTTTCCGTACAAGGGAGAGCCAATTTTCAGTTACCATATCCCAAATTGGAGTTTCCGACATTCGTGGGAGAGAACCCCAGGAATTGGGTCAGGAGATGCGAAAAATACTTTGAGATTTATAGCATAAAAGAGCATCAGAAACTAGAGTTAGCAGCCATGCACTTGGAATCCAAAGCCGATACATGGTTTCACAGTTACCTGGCGGAGAATGGAGCTATAAGCTGGGCAGTTTTCGCTGAAGAACTGTGTAAGAGATTTGATGCGAAGGGCTTGAATGATGTTGTGGAGGAATTCAACAAGCTCACGCAGCATGGGACTGTAGAAGAATACCAAGAGCAGTTCGAGGAGCTTAGAGCCCGACTACTTGTCACCAAGTCTCAATTCTCGCCCGAGTATTTCCTGTCGAGTTTTCTGAGCGGACTGAAGGAAGAAATCAGGGCTGCGGTGAAGATGCTGCAACCTAAGACACTCACCCAAGCATTCGAACAAGCCAAACTCCAAGAACAAAGCATGTTAGCTATGATAAAGAAGAGCAAAGCGATGTTCCGAACTCAAGGGGGTCTAACTCAGCATAGCAACTTCAGAAGTATCGGTTCAGCAACGTCCAACAGAACTGCAGACACCACCAGGAACCCAACTCTCAAGTATGCTACGGAGAGGACACTTCCCAATAGACAATTGATTGAACAAAGGCGAGCCGCGGGGTTGTGCTTTAGATGCGGGGACAAGTATGGCCCTGGTCACCAATGTAAATCGCAGGCTGTGAACACAATACATGCCACCCAGGAGATCACAGAGGTGTATGACGAGGAGAGCTTACAAGAGATGGAAGAAGACAAGGAATTAGTGAGCGAAGAGGAAGAAGAGATCGGGCTGTCTATCCATGCATTGAATGCCGACGAAACACAAGACACCATAAAGATTCAAGGCGATATAAAAGGGAAATCACTGTCCATTTTAGTAGACACAGGAAGCACCCACAGCTTCATTGACATCGGGATCGCAAAGGAGACGAAGGCCAACATATCCACCACAAAACCATTGCTGGTTACAGTAGCTAATGGACAGAAGGTAATGAGTAAGCTTAAATGTACAAATTTTACTTGGGAAATGCATGGAGAGAGATACTCAGCTGATCTAAGGATCATTAGGCTTGATGGATCCAGTATAATTCTTGGCATTGATTGGTTGAGAGCTCACGGTCCTGTCACTTTCGACTACAACAATAACACTGTAACCATCACCAAAGGAGAGAAGCAAGTTCACCTTAAGGGAATGACTGATAAGGCAAAACTTCGAAACATCACGGCCAAACAACTACATGATGAGCTAACTGCAGGGAGCTGTTGTGCTATAGCACAATGGATACAAGATGGAAAGAGCCAGGAAACGCAGATGCCAATTTCGGTACAGGAAGTATTGCAGAGGTATGCGGATGTTTTTGAAGAACCGAAGAGGCTTCCCCCAGCCAGAGAGCAAGACCACCGAATACCATTACTCGAAGGTTCACAACCAGTGAACATAAGACCTTATCGTTACACTTATGAGCAAAAAAATGAAATGGAAAAGATGATCCAGGAGATGATGGAGAGTGGTGTGATCCAACCAAGTCACAGCCCATATGCGTCCCCAGTCCTACTAGTCAAGAAAAAAGACGGGAGTTGGCGGTTTTGCGTGGACTATCGCCAGCTTAACAAGCTCACTATCAAGGATAAATATCCTATCCCGATTATAGATGATTTGCTGGACGAATTGGGAGGAGCGAAGCTTTTTTCCAAGATCGACTTAAGATCCGGGTACCACCAAATCCGGATGCACCCTGCGGATATACCCAAGACAGCGTTTAGAACTCACGTGGGACACTACGAATTTCGGGTTATGCCGTTCGGGCTTACGAATGCGCCGGCCACATTCCAGGCCATTATGAACGAGATCTTTGCTCCGCTACTTCGTAGGTACGTGTTAGTTTTCTTCGACGATATATTGATATACAGTCGGACTCCCGAGGAACATGCTGGACATCTAGCGAAGGTGCTGGAAATACTGAGAACCAACAAGCTTTTTGCCAAACGTACCAAATGCTTCTTCGGGCAAAGGCAAGTAGATTATCTGGGCTATGTTATTACAGATCAAGGGGTATCCACTGACGCGAGTAAGATTGAGGCCATGACAAATTGGCCAACACCCAAATCAGTCAAGGGAGTGAGAGGGTTCTTAGGATTAACAGGGTACTACCGGAAATTTATCAAGGGGTACGGAATAATCAGCAGACCTCTTACTGAGTTGCTAAAGAAGAATAGTTTCCAGTGGAATAGAGAGGCGGCAGAGGCTTTCGATCAGTTGAAAAGAGCAATGGTGGAGGCACCCCTGTTAGCGATGCCCGACTACTCAAAGCCTTTCACAATTGAAGTTGACGCATGTGGTTTGGGAATAGGCGCAGTCCTCACCCAGGAAGGAAGACCCATCGCTTATCTAAGCAAGGCTATCAGCAAAAAAAATCTGGGGTTATCGACTTACGAAAAAGAGTTCTTAGCCATTCTGATGGCGGTCTCCAAGTGGAGACACTACCTCAGCCCAAAGCGATTCATTATAAAGACTGATCACGAGAGCTTAAAGCATTTGATGGAGCAGCGGATCACAACCGCAATTCAGCAGAAAGGCATGATAAAGCTTATGGGGTTGGACTACTCTATTAACTACAAGAAAGGCAAAGATAATCAGGCTGCTGATGCCCTATCAAGGAGGGGGTTTGAAGAAGGTACAAATCAAGCAATCACCGGAGCGGTACCAGAGTGGATAACCGAAGTGGATCAGAGTTACCAAGGGGATGAGGAGTGCAAGAAACTCATCACACTCCTGACACTACAACCCTCAAACGCAGGTCCTCACTCTTACAACCAAGGGCTACTGAAATACAAGGGTCGGCTATACATCGGAACAGGACAAGGGTTGAGACAGAAGATACTCATCCAGATGCACGATTCACCCTTGGGAGGTCACTCGGGGCAACAGCACACATATAAAAGAATCAAGCAAGTGTTTTATTGGCCGGGTCTCAAGCTGGATGTTAAGAAGACGGTTAAAAACTGTGCTGTGTGTATCCGCAATAAAGCGGAAAATACCCCATATGCAGGTCTCCTACAGCCCTTACCGATCCCAACACAGATATGGAGAGAGGTAAGTATGGATTTCATTGAGGGACTTCCAAAGTCAGAGGGTAAGGATTCAATACTGGTGGTCATTGACAGACTCTCTAAATACGGCCATTTCATTGCATTGACCCATCCTTACACAGCGACGGAGATTGCCCGCGCTTTCTTCGACACAGTTTATCGGCTACATGGGTTGCCCGAGATAATCGTGTCGGATAGGGACAAGGTATTTACAAGCCAACTGTGGCAGGAGCTGTTTCGACTCTTAGGCACAAAATTACACATGAGTTCCGCCTATCACCCTCAGACGGACGGCCAGACCGAGCGACTCAACCGATGCCTCGAAACCTATTTGAGGTGCTTATGTTTTCAAAACCCCCATAGATGGCATAAATGGCTCACGCATGCAGAATGGTGGTATAACACCAATTTCCACACATCTTTGGGAACTACTCCCTACCAAGCGCTCTACGGACAACCGCCACCAAACTACCTAGTGGCTAACCTCGGGTTACACACTTCGGAGGCACTTCGAGAATGGGTACAGGAAAGGGAAAGGATGACAAGAGACTTAAGAGACCAGCTTCAGAAAGCCCAACACAGAATGAAGCAGTTCGCCGACAAGAAAAGAACAGATCGGGAATTCAAAGTAGGCGACTTTGTCTACCTCAAACTCCCAGCCTTACCGCCAGCTCACTGTCGCGGTGCGGAAGAACGTCAAGCTGTCGTCTCGATACTTCGGGCCCTTCGAGATAATCGAGCGGGTCGGACCAGTCGCATACCGCCTACGCCTCCCCGAGGGTTCCAAAATCCATCCAGTCTTTCACGTATCTCTTCTCAAGAGGAGCCCGAAGCAAGGGAACACCGCCACCCCGACAGTACCCCTAGTAGGCGGGGAAGGACAGCTTTTGGCGGAGCCGGAGCAGATTTTGGACCGGAGGATGGTCCGCCGCGGTGACCGAGCGGTGACCCAAATCTTGGTGAAATGGAGCAACTTGTCACCGGATTCGGCGACCTGGGAGGACTACCAGTTCCTCAAGTCACAATTTCCAGCATTTGATCCTTGAGGACAAGGATTTTCTAAGGGGAAGGGGTTGTAATGGTCGTAGCTGCTGGAAGAGGGAAGAGGAGCTAGGGCAGTTGAAAGAGGAGTGGCGACCGAATCTAGCGAGTGGGAGCGGCGGAGGATCTAAGTGTAGTTCACCAACTGGCGGGCCGCATGTGAATACCGAGCCCAGCCCACTCGTTAATTACGGCCCAATAGGGTCCGACTCCAATATTACAGTTTTGCAATGTACCCCTGCTACTATAGTATTTTACAGGGTAGTATAGTACTAGTATGAGTATAAATAGATACCTCTTACCTGTAATCTTCTCAAGCAGAATAGTAAACTCAATTTCCCCTTAATCTTCTCTCTCTCTTCTTTCCCTTACTTCTTCTCTTCTTCAACTCTCCCTCTATCTCCTTCTCTTCTTACTCTCCCCTCATCTCCAATTTCTTTACCTATCTCATCATGTAGTGAAGGACCGGAATTCAAATTGAATTCCCATCATTTCCCAATTCACCCCTCGATCCGAGATCTCATCGGAGCGCAATTGGGATCAGGAGGAGCCTTGCCATCATCCCTGTCAGCCATCCAACTCTTCCGAGGGTTGCTAACAGGTCAGGAACACTACAATTTGGTATCAGAGCGGATCGATTCCCAGGGCAGGTGCAGTGATATCGCAGCTGATTCCGGTTCTTGCAACTGTGAATCGATTAAGCGAAATAGCCTTCCGAGCTGCGGGTATCGGCTTTAGCTGAAACTCGACAAAGGGGGCCACTGCAAGGGCAACAGTGCTCTTGAGCTCGCAGGGTTGAGAAGAATCCCAGATCTTAACAACTGCTAGGGGCTCCCACCTGGTGTTTGTGGAAATTACAGCATACAGAACACAAGAATTAGAACAAGAGGGAATGTAAGCACATCTAAAGTAAGGCAAGATTGGGTCAGCAAGAAGTAATCGGTTCAAATTCATTAGCAAAACCATGGCAGAAGGAACAAGGCTCAAGATGTTGGACGAGCACGTCCACGCCCTAGAGCAGCAACTGCAGGAGTTGTCGATTAATAACGAAAGAAAGTTTGAAGCAATAAGCGGAAGAATCGACACTATCCGAAATGAAGGCCAAGCCCACTATGAGGCCATGTGCAGGGAATCAGCCAATACCTCAAAGAAACTGGAGCAGATAATGGACCTCCTCATGAATGCGCCCCAGTCCGCATTGTCTAAGGGAGCTTCATCTTCTCTCAGCACTGAAGAGAGAGGTATCTTACCAACCCCTCCAATTCATATCACAAAAGAGGATCATAATGTATTTTCCGTACAAGGGAGAGCCAATTTTCAGTTACCATATCCCAAATTGGAGTTTCCGACATTCGTGGGAGAGAACCCCAGGAATTGGGTCAGGAGATGCGAAAAATACTTTGAGATTTATAGCATAAAAGAGCATCAGAAACTAGAGTTAGCAGCCATGCACTTGGAATCCAAAGCCGATACATGGTTTCACAGTTACCTGGCGGAGAATGGAGCTATAAGCTGGGCAGTTTTCGCTGAAGAACTGTGTAAGAGATTTGATGCGAAGGGCTTGAATGATGTTGTGGAGGAATTCAACAAGCTCACGCAGCATGGGACTGTAGAAGAATACCAAGAGCAGTTCGAGGAGCTTAGAGCCCGACTACTTGTCACCAAGTCTCAATTCTCGCCCGAGTATTTCCTGTCGAGTTTTCTGAGCGGACTGAAGGAAGAAATCAGGGCTGCGGTGAAGATGCTGCAACCTAAGACACTCACCCAAGCATTCGAACAAGCCAAACTCCAAGAACAAAGCATGTTAGCTATGATAAAGAAGAGCAAAGCGATGTTCCGAACTCAAGGGGGTCTAACTCAGCATAGCAACTTCAGAAGTATCGGTTCAGCAACGTCCAACAGAACTGCAGACACCACCAGGAACCCAACTCTCAAGTATGCTACGGAGAGGACACTTCCCAATAGACAATTGATTGAACAAAGGCGAGCCGCGGGGTTGTGCTTTAGATGCGGGGACAAGTATGGCCCTGGTCACCAATGTAAATCGCAGGCTGTGAACACAATACATGCCACCCAGGAGATCACAGAGGTGTATGACGAGGAGAGCTTACAAGAGATGGAAGAAGACAAGGAATTAGTGAGCGAAGAGGAAGAAGAGATCGGGCTGTCTATCCATGCATTGAATGCCGACGAAACACAAGACACCATAAAGATTCAAGGCGATATAAAAGGGAAATCACTGTCCATTTTAGTAGACACAGGAAGCACCCACAGCTTCATTGACATCGGGATCGCAAAGGAGACGAAGGCCAACATATCCACCACAAAACCATTGCTGGTTACAGTAGCTAATGGACAGAAGGTAATGAGTAAGCTTAAATGTACAAATTTTACTTGGGAAATGCATGGAGAGAGATACTCAGCTGATCTAAGGATCATTAGGCTTGATGGATCCAGTATAATTCTTGGCATTGATTGGTTGAGAGCTCACGGTCCTGTCACTTTCGACTACAACAATAACACTGTAACCATCACCAAAGGAGAGAAGCAAGTTCACCTTAAGGGAATGACTGATAAGGCAAAACTTCGAAACATCACGGCCAAACAACTACATGATGAGCTAACTGCAGGGAGCTGTTGTGCTATAGCACAATGGATACAAGATGGAAAGAGCCAGGAAACGCAGATGCCAATTTCGGTACAGGAAGTATTGCAGAGGTATGCGGATGTTTTTGAAGAACCGAAGAGGCTTCCCCCAGCCAGAGAGCAAGACCACCGAATACCATTACTCGAAGGTTCACAACCAGTGAACATAAGACCTTATCGTTACACTTATGAGCAAAAAAATGAAATGGAAAAGATGATCCAGGAGATGATGGAGAGTGGTGTGATCCAACCAAGTCACAGCCCATATGCGTCCCCAGTCCTACTAGTCAAGAAAAAAGACGGGAGTTGGCGGTTTTGCGTGGACTATCGCCAGCTTAACAAGCTCACTATCAAGGATAAATATCCTATCCCGATTATAGATGATTTGCTGGACGAATTGGGAGGAGCGAAGCTTTTTTCCAAGATCGACTTAAGATCCGGGTACCACCAAATCCGGATGCACCCTGCGGATATACCCAAGACAGCGTTTAGAACTCACGTGGGACACTACGAATTTCGGGTTATGCCGTTCGGGCTTACGAATGCGCCGGCCACATTCCAGGCCATTATGAACGAGATCTTTGCTCCGCTACTTCGTAGGTACGTGTTAGTTTTCTTCGACGATATATTGATATACAGTCGGACTCCCGAGGAACATGCTGGACATCTAGCGAAGGTGCTGGAAATACTGAGAACCAACAAGCTTTTTGCCAAACGTACCAAATGCTTCTTCGGGCAAAGGCAAGTAGATTATCTGGGCTATGTTATTACAGATCAAGGGGTATCCACTGACGCGAGTAAGATTGAGGCCATGACAAATTGGCCAACACCCAAATCAGTCAAGGGAGTGAGAGGGTTCTTAGGATTAACAGGGTACTACCGGAAATTTATCAAGGGGTACGGAATAATCAGCAGACCTCTTACTGAGTTGCTAAAGAAGAATAGTTTCCAGTGGAATAGAGAGGCGGCAGAGGCTTTCGATCAGTTGAAAAGAGCAATGGTGGAGGCACCCCTGTTAGCGATGCCCGACTACTCAAAGCCTTTCACAATTGAAGTTGACGCATGTGGTTTGGGAATAGGCGCAGTCCTCACCCAGGAAGGAAGACCCATCGCTTATCTAAGCAAGGCTATCAGCAAAAAAAATCTGGGGTTATCGACTTACGAAAAAGAGTTCTTAGCCATTCTGATGGCGGTCTCCAAGTGGAGACACTACCTCAGCCCAAAGCGATTCATTATAAAGACTGATCACGAGAGCTTAAAGCATTTGATGGAGCAGCGGATCACAACCGCAATTCAGCAGAAAGGCATGATAAAGCTTATGGGGTTGGACTACTCTATTAACTACAAGAAAGGCAAAGATAATCAGGCTGCTGATGCCCTATCAAGGAGGGGGTTTGAAGAAGGTACAAATCAAGCAATCACCGGAGCGGTACCAGAGTGGATAACCGAAGTGGATCAGAGTTACCAAGGGGATGAGGAGTGCAAGAAACTCATCACACTCCTGACACTACAACCCTCAAACGCAGGTCCTCACTCTTACAACCAAGGGCTACTGAAATACAAGGGTCGGCTATACATCGGAACAGGACAAGGGTTGAGACAGAAGATACTCATCCAGATGCACGATTCACCCTTGGGAGGTCACTCGGGGCAACAGCACACATATAAAAGAATCAAGCAAGTGTTTTATTGGCCGGGTCTCAAGCTGGATGTTAAGAAGACGGTTAAAAACTGTGCTGTGTGTATCCGCAATAAAGCGGAAAATACCCCATATGCAGGTCTCCTACAGCCCTTACCGATCCCAACACAGATATGGAGAGAGGTAAGTATGGATTTCATTGAGGGACTTCCAAAGTCAGAGGGTAAGGATTCAATACTGGTGGTCATTGACAGACTCTCTAAATACGGCCATTTCATTGCATTGACCCATCCTTACACAGCGACGGAGATTGCCCGCGCTTTCTTCGACACAGTTTATCGGCTACATGGGTTGCCCGAGATAATCGTGTCGGATAGGGACAAGGTATTTACAAGCCAACTGTGGCAGGAGCTGTTTCGACTCTTAGGCACAAAATTACACATGAGTTCCGCCTATCACCCTCAGACGGACGGCCAGACCGAGCGACTCAACCGATGCCTCGAAACCTATTTGAGGTGCTTATGTTTTCAAAACCCCCATAGATGGCATAAATGGCTCACGCATGCAGAATGGTGGTATAACACCAATTTCCACACATCTTTGGGAACTACTCCCTACCAAGCGCTCTACGGACAACCGCCACCAAACTACCTAGTGGCTAACCTCGGGTTACACACTTCGGAGGCACTTCGAGAATGGGTACAGGAAAGGGAAAGGATGACAAGAGACTTAAGAGACCAGCTTCAGAAAGCCCAACACAGAATGAAGCAGTTCGCCGACAAGAAAAGAACAGATCGGGAATTCAAAGTAGGCGACTTTGTCTACCTCAAACTCCAGCCTTACCGCCAGCTCACTGTCGCGGTGCGGAAGAACGTCAAGCTGTCGTCTCGATACTTCGGGCCCTTCGAGATAATCGAGCGGGTCGGACCAGTCGCATACCGCCTACGCCTCCCCGAGGGTTCCAAAATCCATCCAGTCTTTCACGTATCTCTTCTCAAGAGGAGCCCGAAGCAAGGGAACACCGCCACCCCGACAGTACCCCCTAGTAGGCGGGGAAGGACAGCTTTTGGCGGAGCCGGAGCAGATTTTGGACCGGAGGATGGTCCGCCGCGGTGACCGAGCGGTGACCCAAATCTTGGTGAAATGGAGCAACTTGTCACCGGATTCGGCGACCTGGGAGGACTACCAGTTCCTCAAGTCACAATTTCCAGCATTTGATCCTTGAGGACAAGGATTTTCTAAGGGGAAGGGGTTGTAATGGTCGTAGCTGCTGGAAGAGGGAAGAGGAGCTAGGGCAGTTGAAAGAGGAGTGGCGACCGAATCTAGCGAGTGGGAGCGGCGGAGGATCTAAGTGTAGTTCACCAACTGGCGGGCCGCATGTGAATACCGAGCCCAGCCCACTCGTTAATTACGGCCCAATAGGGTCCGACTCCAATATTACAGTTTTGCAATGTACCCCTGCTACTATAGTATTTTACAGGGTAGTATAGTACTAGTATGAGTATAAATAGATACCTCTTACCTGTAATCTTCTCAAGCAGAATAGTAAACTCAATTTCCCCTTAATCTTCTCTCTCTCTTCTTTCCCTTACTTCTTCTCTTCTTCAACTCTCCCTCTATCTCCTTCTCTTCTTACTCTCCCCTCATCTCCAATTTCTTTACCTATCTCATCATGTAGTGAAGGACCGGAATTCAAATTGAATTCCCATCATTTCCCAATTCACCCCTCGATCCGAGATCTCATCGGAGCGCAATTGGGATCAGGAGGAGCCTTGCCATCATCCCTGTCAGCCATCCAACTCTTCCGAGGGTTGCTAACAGGTCAGGAACACTACAAACTTCTGCGCATGTAGTTGTAGCAAAACTGGATACGTTGCAATTGCAGCTGTTCAACTTGTTTTTAAACTACTGAGTTACATGCTTTCGAGCCAATGAGAAAACTAATTTGCACGGTTCAACAAAATATTATCTTTATAGAATACTGATGTATTAGTATCAAAAATATTTTGAATTTTGAGAATATTGTACTAATTGTTCATAAATATATATATATGGCACCCTTGGTAATATGTGTATGAACTAATTGAACCATCTATAATATATATAAAGACAAAATTAAAAGGAATCTCAAAGTTGGGTAATTAGTGCAATTCATGTTTTAGATTAGTCTGATTAGGTTGAACAACCTATCCTTGAAATTGGAAGGGGGAAAATACCCAGCATTTCCCTCTTCCGAAAGTAACTAACAGTACCAATGTTGTCCTCAGGCAGCGTGACTTGGACAGCAAATACTATATTATTGCTGGTACTAAAAGAAGAGGAAGACGCATCAGTCCGCTGGAAATTTCATTTCAAATTTGACCGCGTAAGACCAAACATGCAGGCACAGTGCGTTGCGTGCGGGAGAAAGCCTACTGTTATCACATTAGCACCACATTATTAATAACAAGTCAATCATATTTTTTTTTAAAAAAAATATAATAAAAATATTTTTTTTTATAATTATGATGAAATCGATAAATTTTAAAAAAAACTATTTAATTGGTTGGAGACGTTACATCACCAATATAACCGGTGCATTCTGTGAGGAGACGTGAACATATACACGCTGAAAATATGTCCCTCGATCCGGCCACTAACAATTTATTATGCGAAGTTTTTACTTTTTACACACCTCATAAGAATAGAAGATAAAGCGACCCAAGACCGACTTATGTTGATTGTGGTGGTGTAGTTCCAGTCTACGCATGCATATTGGCTTTACAGATGGGCATGGCAGGCCCTGACTTTTCTTCTCCTCGACCAAAATCTTTAATTGTACTGTTAAAGAAAAAGCTCTAAATATAATAGGTTCATCTACCATTTAAGTTTTTATATATGCTGATTCGATTTTTTGATTAATAATTAATTTGAGGAAGAACTTTTCTGGCTTTTACGCTACCAACAGATGCGTCGTTAGTAAATACATATCAACCTTATTGGATTCAACCAAAATTCAATTGAAAATTATTATTAGTTTCAACAAATTTAGTTGTAAATACTAAAATTAGCTGTTAACAACAGTAGCACCTATTTTTTAATCATTGATCCTTGTCGTTACATTACATATATATATACATTGTATTATGTTGCCTTGTTAATGATAAACTCCATGGTTCTCATTAAATAATGAGTCCACTTCAATGATAGCTTATCCAGAGGACAGACTGTCAAAGGTTGCACAGGTTGGTCGCCTCCATTATTGTGTCTGTTATTATTATTAGCACTTCTATTATTTATTAATATAATTCTTGTGTCCTTCCTCTGTCATCTCCTAACATATTTTGCTGGGGTGGCTTTACCATTACCTTAATGTTTCCCTTAGTTAAGAAGTTCAATGGCTTAAAACAAAAAAAAGATCAAGGACTTGTATTGTTGTTTCTTCATTTAGTTTTTGTTAATCTCTTTATATCTATCCTTGTATTCTACTGAGATCTTTGGCTCGTATTATTTTTTTTATCAGATAACGTAATATTATACTGTTTATCTGAACAACGGTGAAAACTTTGTAAACTAATCTTGCATCAACTTGAACGCCAAATTCGTATCTTCAATATTTTGCATTGCAAAAAAAAAAAAATTCAAGCTTCAAATATCTATATATTCCTAACTATGGATGATAATTAAATATATATAAAAATTGATAATGACAGATAGCTTCCTTAAATTGGTCGTATTCACTACTTTAATGCAAGCAAATTCAATATTTGTAGCTTGTCCTTGCTAAACAAATTTTCTATGAACATATTATGCTATAGATCCCACATAATATTGTCTATATTGATACTTATGATGGAGATAATTTTAATTAATTTACACGCGATTCCAAAATAGGAATATATATATATTTTTTACCAGTACATGGTTGGGGACCTTGGAAATATAGCCCAAAACTATGGTCAGGGAGCTAAGGGTACAAGTGTAAATTCACTGCGAGAATAATTCACCACCACGTTGTGTTAGCAAAGCTCCCCAATCAGAGGCCATAAATTTGCAACAATGGGGGGACACGTGTCGGGGCCCACGAGCCTTTAGCCGTGTAATTAGCTGTCACACTAACAATAATCGCCCAGCCTGTTAATTTACGGGCAGGGGCAGCTGCCCCTCGAACCAAATCCCCCTGCCCGAAGTTTCTAATTTTAATAATTATTCGCTCCTAATTAATCGCTCCGCCCACCATTTCCTCCTCCTCCCCACTCCTAATCCCACTATAAAAGGACCCCGTCCTCTCCCTTTCCTCTACCGCAGAAACCCTAACAACCGCCTCTTCCCCCTCCGCAGAACCCTAACCCTAATCTCTCTCTCCCCGTTCGTTCAAACGAGGAAGAGAATGGCGGCGGTCGATTCTAGGGTTCTGTACGTGCTCCTCTCGGCGGTGGTCGCCGTCGCTTCCCTCGCCGGGGGAGCCGTGGCCGCGGAAGCCCCGGCCCCGAGCCCCACCTCCGGCGCCGTCGCCCTCTCCTCGCCGCTCTCCGCCGCCGTTCTCTGCGCCGCCGCGGCGATCCTCTTCGGATCGCTCCGCCATTGATGGATCCGAGGCGCTCCGAAGCAGATCTAGCCCTTCCGCTTCGGATCCGACGTTCCCTGATGGTGTGGCCTATCTAGCGTATTAATACTATTCGTACATGTGTTCTTTTAGTACATTCTTTTCTTCTCTGTGTCTCTTCTATCGCATTGGCTTGGATTTGATCGCGCTCTCCGGCGATCGCATGTGCTTACACCTTATTTGATTACCTACTTGGTCTGATGTTAGGGTTTCTGTGATTTGATGACTCGTAGATATCTATATGTCTGATGTTTTGTTCTATACGATACTCGATCTGCTATATCTATTGGTGATTACTGATATGTTCCTACTTACTGCTGAGTTCAGTGGTCAGATGCTAGGGTTTCTGTGCTTCGAGTATTAGGCATACGACTCGATCAATACTTACTGATACGGTGTTTTTTAAGTTCTATTTCTTAGTTTGATCTGTGATTTTACTTGATATATTGCCTACGTTTGCGCGGTGTTTTTTTTTGTTTTTTTTTGGGAAGGGGTAGTAATAGTTACTAAGTAGTGGAAGATGGGATTTCCTCTTCTTCTTTTTTTTCTGCTGGGTCGTTTTTTGATTAGCTTGGGTAGTAGTAGTCTTTGGGTTGACGTAGTAAGAAGCCTCGGTTGGTTGTGGATGGGCACCCTCCGATCATAATCGGAGGGTTAGGATCCGAAGGTGCCGTTGCCACCTAAGCCTCATTGGAATGGATGTGGTAATTTTAGTCTACATCCACCCACCATATGTGCAGATTTTTTATACATGATGTAAACTGAGGTATTAGTTTAAGATCCTCGAGTCAAATTTCATTTGGACCCTAAAACTCCGCAGGTGAAAATTGTTTTAGTTTTTACTTTTGTTTACTCTTAGGCAAAAACATTATTGTCGATCTATACCCAATGCATTTGCTCATCCATGTGCGGCACACAATTTGGCACGTTACAATCTCCATTGCCTCTCTAGTTTTTTATTTTTTTCTTTCAAATTTAAAACTTGGGTGATTTGATTCGGAACACTAGAAAGATGGAAATTAGGATGTACGGATGCACCAGATTTATTTAGATAATAATTCATTCATCTTGTAGAGGCACATTTAAAAGTTGAAAATGTCAGGTGCTCATGTTCCGAAAATTAAAAAATTAAAATGAAAATTTGCTGTTGAGTTATGTTTGGAGGTAGGAAAGTGCTTTAACCTGATAAAGCATATACGCGAGTAGCTGTTGGTAGGTCCATTCGCAGAGCCCGTCGTGCTTTAACGTAATAAAAAAATAAAATAAATAATGTGCGGACACGGCACTGCGTGGGGTCCACATTGTAATGTGTTAATTTAATTGAAGAACATTTCGAGGTGGGGGGAGGAAGGGAATCTATCGCTTTCGTGCTTTTGATTTTTTAAGAAGACGATGCGGCAACTGCAAAGATGACCGTCCTTTATCAAATGATTTCAGATGATGCTTCGAGCATATCATAAATCACGGTTAATAACTTTAAATCCACCTTCCTGATGCTTCTTTATTCCCTAATACGATCCTGTCTATTAGTGGATCGTTTTTGTGTGCGTGTTTGGCATCTAATGCCCGGTTAGAAAGAGAAGAAAAAACGAATCACATGATTGCGTATTATTCCGGTTTGGGGAAAACTGCAGGTAGATATTTGAATTCAAATTTTTGAAATTTGATTTGTAAAGGAATATTTCTAATCGTACGGTTGTTTTCCCTTTGGTGATACTGATGTACGCTCGACTAAAGGCTAATGGCTATTTTGGAATGTATTGATCAAGCGATTTTTTTTTTTTTGAAAAAAAAGTAGCATGCTACCCGCTTCATTCATAGGAAAAATAAATTAAGCTACATGGGTGAGGTATCATAAGACCTCGAACAAAGTGAACGGTTGGAAAAAAAAAAAAGAAAAGAAAAGAAAAGAAAAGAAAAGAAAAGAAAAGAAAAGGGAGGCATTAGTGCTGTTTAGCTGAGAGAATGTGTTTCCAAAGATTCGTTAACTGCTTGATCTTGTAGACCGCAAAAAGAGGGTTTGGTTGGATGTTGATCATGCGATTGTTGTTACAAGTATTAGCCATCTTTTTTTTCTTTTTTTTCTTTTCTTTTTCCAGTTTCTACAACAATTTTCACTATATCTAGAGACTAAAGCTTAAAAGGTACTTTTGTTCTTAATAGTTAAAACTTTCTTCCTATCTGATAGAGTAAAACCTCCAAACTTGCAGAAATTTAATTTAATTTTTACATTTTAGAAGAGAAGAGCTGCTTGAGTTTGAAGATAAAGTAGAAACAAAAGGTAGGGAGCTTAAAATATCCTCAAAAAAGAAAAGAAATTCTCAAAAAAACAATAGGTAGCTTAATACAGTATAGTTTTTGTTATTCTATGGCTTAATTGCAATCCACCGCATAGTACTTTAGTTTTATTTTTTATTTAACATTATCCTATTTGTTTCTCAAACATATTATTATATTATTATATATAATCAATCTACACTGTATTTTAAATTTATTTTCGTTTTTCTATTTTATACTATTTTTTTTTTTTCCATGAAAGTGAACCTCCACGATAGACTCATTGAAAATTTCTATTAAATTATTTTTAATTACTTTTTTATTATTTTTATAATTTTATTATTTTTATGTCAAGTTGAGCTGAATATATCTTCTACTACTTTTAATCCATATATTTTAATAGTTTTAATTATAACTCTATTGCTTATAGTATAAGAATTTAAAAAAAATAGTGGAGTGGTGTTTTTAGGAAAAATAAAACAATATAAAAAATAAATTTTTTTATAAAGTATAGTTTAGTGTAGTTAAGCTTTATTCTAAGCAGTAAAAATAGCTTCAGCATCAAAAGTCACTGCTTATTCCCACTAGGCCATCACCCATGTGGTGCAACTTTAAATAACAAATAAAAAGAGAAATATATCCACAAAAACTTGTGGTGCTTGTCCTAATGCCTGTCGTACTCTAGCGAGCAGGAAGTAGGAAATAGGAACCCCTCCAAAATCCTAATAATAGACCCTGACCACCGACCGTCCCTAGCGCAAGTAGCAAAGGACTTGTTGGTGGTTGATACCTGAGGTCCCGAGTTCGAATCCTAATTAATCCACATTTCAAGCTAAGTTTATTTTTTAAAAAAATAAACGAAATGGATAACGTGCTACTTTTCTCTAATTTTTTTTTTTAATAATAATAGACCCTGACCATCCCTTTAGATAACTCCGCCTGTGGAGTTGTATACGATCTAACACATCTAACTGGTTTAGAAATTAGATTAAACAGATAACAAACTGATTTGCTTCGAGAGCCAAGCCAAGGCAAGCCAAGCCAAAAAAAAAAAAAAACTAAATTCAAAATATTACCAGAATTATACTAAATATCTATTTGCTATTCAACCTAAAATTTGTTTATCCTTTGTTTATCGAACTCTTCATCATGTATCGTCTCTAACACCACTATGAATAGGAAGTAGATTTGTTCTGAGCATGATAAAAGCTTAACACATCATGGACAAAAGTAAACAAATTTTCAAATGGGGAAAGGATGGAAAGGAGGGCTCTAATGTCCAATATATCATGTTAAATAAACAGCTGGGTCCCAGGACTTAAAATGTGGCCCCCACAAGTCAAATGGATGATTAATGATTATTTAAATAGTAAATGCACACTACCAAGACCAATATATCACCTACATAAGGAATTGAGTCTCTAGAAATAATAGTAAAACTCAAAATACTGATTCTACTAAACTAAGGAGATCAGAACCAACCATAGAATACAGAGTGCGCAATAAATTAAAACATAACCAAAGAACGAAACAATGTCCCGCCGACAATGGAAATTAGAACTAGAACATGATTTATCTGGTGATAGCAATCCAAAAGAAAGACTGCGAAGGAGAAGTGATAAGGTGGTTCTGTTTTTCATCACCAACAGATAATGAAATTGTTGATGTTGGTTGGAGAACATTAAAATGCCAGCACCGTTATTTGGGCCCTAACTAGTTGTGGTAGACAAGGCTTTTAATAACATGCGGCAACCTAAATGACATAGATGCAGATTACGCGTAAAAGCAAATTTAGCGGACCATACTTGCTTACATGGATCCTGCGGTAAAAATCAACGCATAACCAGATTGATCTAACTACTTAGTGTTGAGGCTTGAACTGTAAAGGTGCTATAAGAGTTAACATTGCATGTTGAAAATGTAACTCTATTTTACAGTTCCTTACCTCCTCAAATTGTTGCTTCAGTTGAAAAGATTTTTTTGTCGACAGTAACAGAATCTGGAAAAACATGAAAGGCTTTGATCCTTCAGATTTGTAGCTGCTTTTACCTACATTGAGAAATACGGAGCCAATAACATCCACCGAGGACTAGGAGATAACAAGTTATAGGATAGATTAGGTGACTCAATAGCTAATTGAAAGCATAAATAATACAAGATAAAGCATAAATAATGCTGATGCATACATATTGGCGAACCTCATAGCAATCCACAAGCAATAGATTGTCACCTAGTAATTTAGTTTGATTTTCTTCTTCAAAGTTTTGCATAAAACTCTTACATATTTAAACTTTTGTCTACATTATTTCCACTAAACGACACACGACACATGATAACACCTCCATTCAACAAAAACGAACAAGTTATCGAGTGCTATTTGGTGTGAGAGGTGGTACTGTAAAAACAGACAAATTAACAATAATTGGCATGTAAGAAAGTCTGCTACCAATAGAATCAACTAAGCACTATAGCAATAAAATATCTCCCGTCTCAGCCCTCTTTTTCCATGGTATTGACAAATCATAACCTAAGGTACTTCCAAATATGACATACGAGCCATGTCGACTCCAATATCGAATTGATTAATCGCGAACTGGTGATTACGCATCCTAAGTCAAATTTGTTTGAGATACCGATGTCTATAAGACAAGACTTTCTTTATCAACTGACTCAAATTAGGGAGGCATTAGAGGACTAGACCAGAAAATTGAACAATGTAAGCATCATAGCAATCCACAAGCAAGTGGGCTTACAAAGTTCTAAGAAGGCGATAAATAATGCAACAACTAAAGTCAGAATTGATAAACATCATCCTGCTCCTAGTGTGCTCAAATATTTGTCTCCGAAAGAGACATTGGTAAAAATACAATATATAAGGTTCCGACGAACACAAAAATAATGGACAACATGAATGAATGTCAAACATGTAGCTTATCACAATGCTCCTTAAGAATCTTAAGGAGTCACCCAACAACACGACAACACGCTCTTCGCGGCACATGTAGCATACATGCATCTTTTTGGGGATTTTACTCTACATGCATCTTTTTGGGGATTTTACTCTATGCATCTTTTTTGGCATTTTACTCTTATGCACACATTCAACACTATCCTATCCATTGCAATTTAAAATTGGAATGCAAAATAAGTTTTGATAGGATATTTAGAATTTGGTAAAGTAACCGAGCTTCATTTTCTAAGTCGAAGTTAAAGACAGATTAAAACTAATGAAGAATACGAAACAGAGGAACAAATCAGAGACCTAATGCTGTGTTTCCGATCAAAATTGAGGACCAGAGAATACCTAATTTCATGGAACTGTATCGAAAATACACTGAGAACCAAGTAATTAATTAGATGTTAAACCACTAGAATCGGAAATTTATAGGGAAATAAGAAGCAAATGCGATCGAATCCATAATCACCGGGTGAAGAAACAACAAAGAAACCCATCGAACTCAACTTATACCTTACAATGTCGTTCGATTCGAATTCCTGAGAAACCCTAGCTGGGTTTTCGTGGATCCTCCTCTTCGTCTAATCCCAAGCATCCGAGTGTAGTTGCTCCAGTGTTTCCAAAAATATATAGAAGAGGAAAAGGAGAAGAAGATGCTCTACTTATTTCTCTACTTTGAGAAATCCATGGCGGAAATGGGCGTATATATGCGGGAGTTCGCTTTTTTTTTTTTTTTTTTTACTTTAATTAGTGAATTGCACTGCCAATTTAAACTTTAATTTCAGGTCTCCAAAATTTTAGTTTGATTAAAACAGTTTCGTTTAACTATTTGCTATTCATTGAGTGTTTTGTACTATTAAAACAGTTTCATTTAACTATTTGCTATTCATCCACTGTTTGTAATTGCTTCCACCACTGCAACACAAATATTTTGGCTCTTATCCCATCTCGTATTTTCAATTTAGTTGTCGGTGTGTATTAACAGCTGCTGTGCTACAATCTGGATTGTCGTCTTAAAGATTGGAGATTCAATAAATGCTTAATTGTTAGTGATTTTATCAGATTTGATAAATTTGATCTATCCATAAAGCAAAACAAGAAAAAAAAAATCTCTTATTATGTCTACCCGAGTAATACTACTGATACACTCCAAAATAGAATATATATATTACACTATTTTCATCTAAAAACCATCATTACTCTATTTATCACATCAATTTTTTTAATTAAAATTTATTTGAATTATTATGAATTCTAAGATGAAAAATACAAGATACACTTTTTAAAATGTACAAATAGAATTTTGCATGTCTATTTATATGTTAGCATCACTTTGCCTTCCTTGCACCACAAGAAAAGTCAAATTGGTTTCAAATCAACAACCAGAAATTATCATTAACTTTAGTTATCCACATATTAGTTATCCTGTGAAAGGGGGGGTTCTAGTTGAAGTAATGCCTTTGACAACAAGTCCATTACTTCCACACGAAGCAAGAAAATTAAGTTGCTTGAGGCATGTTTGTTTGGATGGAAGTGGGGTGGAAGTGGAGAGGGGGGAAGTCGTTTTCGTCAAAAACAACTATTTTTCTCGTTTGGTTCGCCGTAAAAAAATTACGGTCGAAACTCGAGTTAATCCGAAATGGCGTAATTGACTTCGGCCTACCGTGGGTCGAACTCAATTACGGTGAAGAGAGGTGAAGAAAAAAATATTATTTTTAATTATATAAAAATATAATTATATAATTATATTATTTTTAATTATATATTTAAAATATTATATAATTAAATTTTAATTATATAATTAAAATATTATATAAAAATATAATTATATAATTAAATAATATTATATAATTAAATTTTAATTATATAAAAAATATTATATAATTAAATTTTAATTATATAAAAATATAATTATATTATTTTTATTTATTATTTATAGATAAATTATAATCTTACATCATACACTTCCTACCAAACAAACAGCAGAACTAATGAAACTTTACTTCTATAACTACGAAACAAACAGCGGAAAAAAAAGTAGTTTTCACCGAACTCCACTTCAATCCAAAGTCCACTTCAACACAAATTTCAGTTTCAACGAAACAAACATGCCTTTGGTGGTTGGTATCCGAGGTCCCGAGTTCGAATCCTAGTTGATTCATATTTCTAGCTAAGATTATTTCTAAAAAAAATAAACGAAGCAGGTAGCGTGCTACCTTTCTCTCCAAAAAAAGGAAGAAAATCGAATTGCTTTTGAACCTTATACAGGCGCTGTGAAAAACCAGTTGCTCCAAGGATCTTAACATGCAACCTCTGCTTCAGAGTTTCCATAAATCAATCACTTTCTCCACAAAAATCCCAAAAAAAAAAACCTCGGATAGGACCTGTATATTAAAAGGATTCATGATTCATATTTCAGTTGTAGAGTGGTCAAACTTTTCCAATTCGCAAATTAACACATTAATTTCACCCATGCGTTTAAAATATACTCCATTTGAGAACATGCCAATGCAGGAACCAGTAAGTCTCTCTGCATCTTCCATATGGAACACTTAAAATTTGACTGATCAGAGACCGTAGAAAAAGAGGGAAAAGAAGAAGAAAAAAAAAAGTCAAAGAGAGAAACGCAGCTATTGATTTTTATGAGAAACTTGATAATGGTCATACATGAAGCACTCTTTCTATTTCATCTATTTGCGCCGAGCTACCTTACAGGACTAATGAGAATCCTCACAACTCTCTTACTCTCTCGCGCCCTCTCTCAGTAACATACAACTCTCTTACTCTCTCGCGCCCTCTCTGGGGAACATACAAAATGGTGTGCCCTATACCTCAAGAACAAATCTCTTACAGAACACCCCACGAGCAATGTCGACCCCGACCACTGCTTTATTGTCTCGCACTTGTTTCATCTGTTCATCATCCTTCTTTCCCTCTATTCCGAATCGCTATCCATGTTCTGCATGGCTTTTAAGCCCCTTGGTTTCTGCATGCATGAAGCAAAATTATAACACCAGAGAGCCCAAAAACATAGCTTTAGCCATACTCATCTTGCTATATATAAAGTTACAAGCACTTTTGATTGAACTTTTTTTAAATTTATTATGTTCCTTTGAAAGCTCTATAAAATTTTCCAGTACGAGAACCAGAAGAACAGTAGAAAGTTCAGAAAAATGGAAAGTTCATTTGAAAGTGCTCAGAAGAACTAGGGAAGAAAAACAAAAGCGAAGGAAAAGCGAGAAACCAACCTTTTTAGAAATCTTCTTTTCGCGGACTTCGTATCTTTCTAGAGTTAGGTCGCATAACCATGCACCGGGACTCACAAGCTGCAATAACAAATTTAAGATTATGAGCTCAAGTGCTGATACAAAAGAGTAGAGTTCATGAACACAACCCAAAATAAACACGTGCACAATCAGGAAAAAAAAAGGAAAAAAAAACAAAAAAAAGATGAAAGACTCATTCAAATAGAATAAGCACACCTGAGTAATGGCAAAACAAGACACTCACATGGAATCTGTGTTACAATATCTAAGTATCTTAAATATCTAGATATTTAAATCTGAGCAAGATAAAGGGCTAGAAATATGGTGAATAAAGTAGCATGTATGTATAAGAAGTAAATGATTCTCTGGGCTCATCGAGTGGAATGGTAGAGACTTTTTACAAAAGTGTAACGAGAAAAGTCCTATACACAAGTTTATTAAAGTTTGAGGACCAAACCAAAGCCCCACCAAAACTTTCTTCAGGAACCAAATTTTTAGGCGCAATTGCGATTTTACCCATTCAACAATGAATGCAATAACAATTCATCTATCTAATGCATCATCCTAATAATTAGGCCGTAAAAGCAATGGCTTCGTCAACAATCTTTTCAAGAAGATCACGGCTTCTAAAACTCCCGCAGAAAAAGACCGAACCAGCTAAACTGCGACTTTGGAGACAAAATGTGCGGCATAAAAGCATGCTCTTTTTTTGCAGCTAGAGTTACAAAAGCAACCCCTGCGATATATATATATGCATGCACACACACACACACACACACAAAGTCCTAATCACGTGATGCATCCTTATCCAATAGAGCTTAATAAGCGATTTTTCCGGTTCACATGTAATAAATCAATTAAAAAAAATGCGCAACACGAGGAAAGTTCAAAGAAGCACAAATTAGCCTCAACAGAAGCTAATATTGAAAAAAAAGGAAAGAAAAAGGAAAATACTAATCGAAGCTAACCACACCCTCGTATTAAATGCACAACCCATTTTGGTCAAGAATAGAGAGCGATGTGTGTGGGGTGCGGTGGGCCTGTTGCTGAAAAAACAAAACAAAAAAAATTTTGAGAGAAAAAAACAATTTTTTTTAAAAAAAGGAAAAAAAAAGGAGGTGGGAGAATAACACAGCCAATTTTTGTAAGGCTCGGAGAATGGGTCCCACCCACCTTTCTCCGCTTTCTTTTAAAAGTAAAGTAAAACCACCACCAAATGCATACCACCTCTATAATTCCAACCCCGGAACCCATCCTCGGAATTTGTCTTTCTTTTTTTTTAAAAAAAAGACCCCACCCAACTTAAAAAATAAAAATTCCCCCAAAAATACTTTTATTAATCTTTTCATTGCAAAGTGATTAATTAAATATAATAAAAAAATTAAATTAAATGCCAGAGAGGGGGAAGGGGGGAGAGAGAGAGGGGAGAATGATCAGGATCATCATGATCATTTGATGATGATCAACATACATACGTTAATGGTTCTCTGAATGAGCTTGGCTCGCTTCTTGGGTCGCTGGGGAAGCTTGGATCCTTTGAAGAGCAGGAAATCCTCCTCCTTCTCCTTGTTGGTGAGGGCGATCGCGAACTTGGGCCACACCACGCCCTCGCTCCCCGACGACGACCCCTTCTTCTCCTCCGACGACGCCGCGGCGGCGGCGCCGCCCCTCGCCGGCGCAGCCCTCTCCCCCTCCGGCGGCGACGCCGCGTGGCGCGCGCCCCCGTTGCTGCCCTGGTGCGGCTGATGCTGCGGAGCCCCCCGCATCGCCGTCGATTCCGAATTCCTGCAATGATGGACACAGATGAGTCGAGCGATATCGCGATCGGCGAGGATACGGTGTACCTACCCAATTTATCTTTGTATAAATTGTACATTTCGATCGTGAATGGTGGGGAAATTAATAATCGTGTAGAGTTGGAGGAGCATTAATTGGGGCGGAAATTTTTTGTTGCAACAAAATAAAATAAAATAATAATAATAATAATGAAAAAAAAGGGGGAATGGATGGATCTCGATGATGAGTACCTAAAATGCTGTCGCGTTTTCCTCGGAGAGGAGCGAGGGTTTGCGCCCTCTGACATTACGAATTTTCCGTTTTTTTTTTTGGCTCGTTTCTTGGATGGGGTTTTTTTTTTTTTTTTTTTTTTTTTGATTCGACAAATTTACCGGATGAGAGAGAGAGAGAGAGAGAGAGAGAGAGAGAGAGAGAGGGGAGAGAGGTATAATTAAGGTGGTGTAACACCAGGGACCGCAATAATACGGTACGGTCTACAGATGTGCGCCACGTCATCGTTTAAATCCGGGTGCGCCCCTGATCGGGATTTTACTAGAGGCTGATCATATTCGTACACGTGGCATTAGAGAACGCTAACAATACAACTTCTGTACACCACTGCAGTTTAGACAACTTTATTTTAGGGACTACTAAATTTGTGCCTTTTCTTTTTTCTTTTTTTTTTTCTTCTTTACCTGAAAAGAAAAGTTTTTGCATTCAAAGATCAAAAACTCAAAAAAAAAAAAAAAAAAAAAACAGGTAAGAGAAATAAAAGAGGCACACGCGAATTTTGGTGTCGATCAGATGGATCCGATGCCATTGTCGGTTAATGATGGTTATCTTGTACTTAGATCTATGCTTTGTGCAGAAAAGGCGTGGCAATTGACATAATAAAATAAAAAAGAGACCAGAAAAAAAAATGATTTTTTTTTTCTTTGACACTTTGGTTTCCATCATTTTCAATACCTAAATTGTACTCAAAATTTTCATATATTTTCCTCGTGATAATTAAATACTAATGACTATTAAAAATTGGACAACAATTTTAGTAAATTGAATACGTAACTGAATGATTTCATGGAATCAGTTCAAACTCGTAAAGAATCTGAATTGCCATGATAAGAATATGAAAATATCCCCACCCTTGAGGATACTCCATCGAAGGGAATGCGCTCGACCGGTGTACCCACCCATATGCATGGTCCAGGTCTACCGAATGTTCTACAGTGTAACGCCCATTTATCACCTAATATTAAAGTCTGATCTGTGGTCTCCAAATTCAGGATCCCCATGTGTCACTGCCTCATTTGTTCTATGCAACCTTAATTACACTTTTACTACCACAGTAAAAATATTACACTTTTTAGTTCATGTTTACCTAAGACGTGAATTAGCAAATAATGAGTTATTATTATATTATAGAATTTTTTTTTTTTCCTTTTAAGGAGAATAAAAAGGATAAAATCAGAACAAATAAGCATACAGGCAAAGAGAATACATCCTAAAGTTAGTCAATTAGACAAGCGAACAAGGCCAATGAAACACAAATTCGAAGTGCTATACTAAGGTTAAATATAGAATATAACCAAAAGGAAGGAAAAAAAAGGTATAACAAAGAAAGTGAACATCCCCTTAAAATTCGATATAGTAAAAAGTAATTTACTTTTAGTTAGTAGCAAAGAAGTTTGTCAAACCTAGTTATTCTATAAAATTGAACAAACTTCATAGGCTCTACAAATAACAATTCCGTCGCAGTTCAGAACATCAAACAAAGGGCAACCTGGCCGTATCTACAGAACATGACCGCAAAATTTTGCGGTGGACCAACCGTCGCAACCTCTAGAAATTGCTAAAAAAAAAACAAACATAAGAGGTCATGCATCAAACATCGGTCCCTGAACTCACCAAGGGAGAGAAATAAGATGCTCAAATTGAATAAATGCAAATACCAGATAGCACGGTGATTACTATTCAAGTAGGACTCAAATTTCTGAATAGGACTCGGGAGTTTGATCCTTACATGGGCTTCTACGAACAGGACTCAAATTTCCGGCTTTGCCGCGAACAAATAGATTTGGATTAGGAGGCGGCTTAAAAATTTAAAAACCCGAGGTCTAAACAGTAAATACGGTTGCACACATATGATGCTTCTGATGCACTGTATTAATAAGACAAGACAGGGAACTAGGGTGGGTAAAATTGGGATCAAACTGGGATCAAACCTAATACCACGCATCTCACGTGATCTGACACCAAAGCACGTGAGAGCAATTACCACGGCAGCGCTGCTCCCGCGTGAATTGCCCTCCCCTTGTCCCTCCTCCCCCACATCTAACTCATTCACACATATAAAACTATTATAGTTATATAGTAGAGTCTCCTCTCTCTCTCTCTCTCTCTCTCTCTCTCTCTCTCTTCTCTCTTCTCTCTTCTCTCTTCTCTCTTCTCTTTTTTATGTTCAAATAACCAAACTTGGGGGTTACCCAAACCCCTCCTCCTAATTAAACTTAATCAATTAATTAAGACAAAAGGGAAAAATAAAGGGGACAAAAACAAATAGAAATGTTATGAACTTTTTTGAAATGGAGCTTTCACCTTTACTTTTTCTTTTCCAGTAACATTCACTAAAATTTTTAATATTTAATTTAAATTAATTTTCTAAACTAAACTTCGATTTTTATTAAAACTAACAACTTGCCTAGTTATCAAATACTAACAAATAATAAAATTTACCGACCGTCCCTAGCGCAAGTGACAAAGGACTTGATGATTGGTACCCAAAGTCCCGAGTTCGAATCCTAATTAATTCACATTTCCAACTAAATTTATTTTTTTAAAAAATAAACAAAGCGGATAGCATGCAACTTTTCTCTCAAGAAAAAAAAAAAAACAAATAATAAAATTTCTAATTTCATCAAATCGAAATGTTTCAATTAAATTATTCAATTTAAGGTAAACTTTAATTAGGCCTAAATTAAGAAAACTAATTACGCACGAGTCTTAAATTTAATGTGAGAAAAAAAAAAGAAAGCAGGAAAGAGCAAGGGGGGAAGAGGTAGGTAAGGTGGGTACCTGAGGATGCGGCGCTGCGGCGGGGAGGGGCGGCGGAGGAGGGGGATGGCGGAGTCCTTATCGGCGCGAACGACGCGGCGGTCGACGCGGACGGCGGCGACAGTCGTGATCAGCTTATCGGCGGCGGCGGTGGCGGAATCGTCCTTGCGGTGGACCTTGACGCACCTCAGCCGCTTCCGGTTCCCCCACTGCAGCGGCAGCTCCGCCTCCCCGAGCGGCGGCGCCACCACATTATAACCGTTGATGCTGTGATTGTTGCTGAGATTCGAACCGAAACCACCGACTCCTCCACCACCGCCTACTCCTCCAGTAGATCCCCGGGTGTGATAGTGATTTCTCGTCTCCCTCTCCATCATCCCCCCCACCCTTGTGTGCTATATATGTTATGTACCCCCTTCGCCTGAGTAAAATAACCGGAGGTGACACGTGTCAGTCCGAGAGAATTACACAAGAGTTAAAGGAAAATTTTCATTTTGTGAACTAGAATAATTCAAGGAATTAATAGCCACGCTAATTAAAAGGCTAATTAATAAAAAGAAAGGGGGTAAAACTTGGAAAAAGAGGAAAGCAAAAGAAGACGACTGGAGGAAACAACCCAGAGAGAGAGAGCACAATAAGATAAAATAAAACAAAACAAAACAAAACAAAAACAAAAAGAAAAGAGAGAAGATGAGAGGAGGAATAAAGTATAATCTCTTCAGTTCAAAACTGCGTGAAGTAATAGGTTTCTCTCGGATCAAGGGGAAATTTAAAAATAAAAAAAATACAAAGTGGCAAATCGGATTAAAGCAACGGATTAAACGCAATGCCTCATCAAATGAACTGAATCAAATTAAAAAACAATTATAAGCTTTAATCATAGATAAGACCCCGAAAATCAAAGTAATAGATGAGGGAAGAGGCTACTCGGATCGGCGCTAAGAAAAGGGGCGACCGAGGGAGAATTCCAATACCATAAGGAAATGAAAAAAAGAATTGGGATTAGAGAAAAGAAGATAACAGGAAATTGTTCTATCAGAAAAAAGGAAGGGACTTTTTAAACAGATCAAAACACAATGCCTCGTCGATTGAACTAAAATCAAATAAAAAAAAACTTTAATCGAAGAAAACACCAAAAAATCAAAGGAATAGAGGTAACTAAAATTGGGCTTTAGAGAACACTTTCAGGAGGGAAAAGTTGCAACTTTGTCTCTCAAATCGATGAAAAGCAGGGGGAAGCGAGATGAAAATTACACTACAAAGGTTAAAAAAAAAATTAAAAAAAAAACTCTGAAATTGGAGAAAACAGGATTGAAGGGAAGAAAAAGTAAAATCTCAAAAGGAAAAAAAAGTAATTCGAAAAAAGGAACAAATTTCTGAACAGCTTCAACGCAATGCCTCATCGAAGCAACTGAACCGGATGAGGAACAACTATGAGCCATAATAAAACAAAAGCACCAAAAAAAAAAAACAAAAAAAAAAAAACAGGATGAAAACAGAGGAGGAGAAGGAACAGGGTTGCAGGAGTTGGTAAAGGAATTTGAAATCAGAGAAAAGTAATGAGAAGGAAAATAAAAAAAGAGAAAAACCAAATCGAGAGGGAAACTTGGCGATTTCAAGAGAGAGAGAAAGGAAAGCAGAAACCTTTACCTTGATTTGCTCTCCTTCTCTTCTTAGAGACCCAAAGCAATCGAGAAAACACAGCGTAAATGTGATCTCTTCACGAGACCAGTTAACGCCGAACGCAACGGGGAGATCGGAGAAGTAGCGATCTACACGAAGTATTGGATCGCGAGCTCCTCCTCTTCCACCTTTTGTTATCCACGGATTGGGGGGTTTCTTAACTTTTTCTCTGCAGTGGGAACAAAAATCGGTGAGAAAACAAGGGGAAAACAACAGCAATAGCTCCAAATAGAGGCAAAACCGATTAAAACCATAACAAATCGGAAGATCATCGAAGCAAACCTTTAATCTCCTTTCAGTTTCGCCCCTGAAGAAGAAAAGAAGAAGAAGCAGAGATCGTGGAAACTCCGTTCTAACGCAGTTCAACTTTGAGGAACTCCGATTTCATTGTTGAGCACAAAACCCATATACATCTCTGATAACCGATCAACAAAATGGATCGTTGTTAGTTTTAGATCGACACAACAAGCAATTAGAAAAATCGCGAGCGCAATTAACCAGAAGAAAAACGATACCTTTCCTCGAGAGAGGAAAACAAAACACAAATCCAAATTTTATACAGCTCCGACAGTTTCTTTTCTGTTGTGAGATTTAATCCCCCAAAATCCCCTACTTAATCCTCTGCGAATCCCGAAACAAAGAGCGAATTAGAAATCGATGCAATCCACAGAGAAATCAAAACGCAGTGAGAAAATGCAAACCTTTGAGCACGAATTCCCCACGTTTCTCTCGATCTCCTCAAGTTTCCACAGGATCGATCAAAAGAACCGTCCAAAAGAAGAAGAAGAAGGAGAAGAGGAAGAGGAAGAAGAAGAAGTTGGGAAAGAGGAAGAATGAAACAACAAAGCAAAACCTTTGATCTTAGGATGAACAAATTACACCTCCATTACCCAAATTCGTATCTTATTTTCCTCCCAAATTGTTCTCCGAGAAGAAGAGCTTTGATCAGAGAATGCTCTCTCTCTCTCTCTCTCTCTCTGTTTGTGTGCCTCTCTCTTCTTCATTGAGAGCCAAAGCCTTTTATACATCTCTCTCTCTCTCTCTATATCTCTCTCTCGGTGCCCGTTTCCCCTTCCGTTTCTCCGTTCACGGTTCACCAAAAGCGGATCATCCCCGTCCGTCCATCGAACCATTCTCGCCCCTCCATCAAGAAACGGACGCTCCAGATTCACCGATAGCTAAGCCTCGGAAGCACCGTGGGGCTCCTCCCGTTAAGGCGCGCCGTTTCAGCTCGAATGGCTCCGCCACCGCCGTTAGATCTAACGCCGTTGCCTCGTTTTAAAATATTTTTACCGGGGGGCTTAAATTTTTTTAATTAATTAATAATTTTAATTGATTAATTTTAATGAGTCCAATAATTCAATTTCTCTAACCGACGCCACTCGAGTAACCTAACTACGGTTAGTTACAGCCTCACCGTGCGTTGTTCACCGTCTGATTATCATTGGACGGCTCTGTTTCCTCTATGACTCGGGATTATTGATTTTGACGGTGGATCTCATGCGGGCAATCTCAGGCACCATCATCATCATCAAGAACTGCAAAAGGACGGTCCAGATCTGTCCTCGTTGTTTGCCACGTGGAAGCATCCGGACGGCGTGATGCATCGAGAGCAAGGCATGCGGCGGAGGAAATAAATAAATAAATCATCAATAATAATAGAAGTGTGGGGTTGCAACTTGCAACTTGCAACTTGCGACGGTGGGTATATGTGATGGTTGGGTGTATCGCAAGACCGGGCCCACGAGACCGAGCCGTGGGCCCCACATTTGTCGCGTCCAACTCCAATCCGAGACGACCGAGGCGGGATCGGTGCGCTCCCATCTCGCACCTTCCCCTCTTCTTCTTCCTCCTCCCTCCTCCCACGATCTCTCTCTCTCTCTCTCTCTCTCCATTATTTGATCTTCGCCTCTTTTGGGTGCTATAATCGTAAGATCGACCGTTTTAGGGTATATTTTCTTCCTTTTACAGATGATTTTTCTCGCTTATTTTGGGTTTAATTTGATCCGATCAATTTGTCTGAGATTGATTTGGGGGTTAGGGTTTGATGATGATCGATTTAGGCCATGTTTCTGATCGGTGCTCGATCGAATTCGTCGGATTAGTTCCCTTTTTAATCTCTGAATCTGATTCCTTTTTTATGCACAAGTGCGCGATCGGAGCAAATTTGGAGTGATTAATTGAAACGAGTCGCGATGAGCGAGGTATTCGAAGGGTACGAGCGCCAATACTGTGAGATCTCCGCGTCTCTCTTGCGGAAATGCACTTCGGCCGCTGCTCTCGAAGGAGGTGAGTATTTTGATCTGAATCTCAGCACTTTAATGTTGCTTTTCTTTTGATCTATTCGATTTCTAACTCTGATCGAAATGATCTGTGTTTGATTGCGTAGAACAAAAGAAGCAAAAGGTGTCGGAAATCAAATCCGGATTGGATGAAGCAGAAGCTTTGGTAATATACTCTTAAAAAACCTGGAGCAATTTGATTTTAACTGCATTTTGGAAATGATTTGGTAGTGGTGATGGCAACCTGAAATGGATGGATTTATCGTAATTTTGTAGATCCGGAAGATGGATCTCGAGGCGAGAAGTTTGCAACCGAGCGTGAAGGCCGGATTGCTGGCTAAGTTGAGGGAGTATAAATCTGATCTAAACACTCTGAAGAGTGAGCTTAAACGGATTACGAGTGCTAATCCTAAGCAGGCGGCGAGAGAGGAATTGTTGGAGTCGGGAATGGCCGATACATTGGCGGTAAGCACATGGCTTTCTTCTTTCTTGAGGATTTGTGATGGTTAGTTTGGTCCAGAATTCCTAGTTTGCGCCTTTTTTTCTATAATTGTGAATGATACTCGTTTACAACCATATTAGGTACTCATTTAGCTTAATTACACCTTTTCTTCTTTTTCCCCCTATATTGTGTGCTGTTACATGTAAAATAATTGGAGAATGATGCATTGCTACAATAGGCAAGAGACCTTATTCTCTATAGTGTTTCTACTTTCTATGGGAGCTGGAGTATTTACTATGGCATTTCATAGTGATTTCGTCGGCAATTTTTTTTCTTTTGAATAATTTTCTGGTTGCTTCTTATTGTCGAGTTGAGGCATTATTATGCTGCTTGACTGCTGAAAATGTGCATTTTCTAAGTAAATGAGGAGTTTCGGTCATGGATGAAAGAATGAAGCAGATGACTGCAAGTAAAAGAAGCTTGACTCCAGAGAAGCTTACGTAGCTCTACCACACTTTTCTGAACATTTGTGTGCTTTTGAAAACAAGGCAACATATAATGTTCTTGTAGTTTGATTGAAACAAGGGTATCTGTTTGCATCATTTGCTAAATTCATCAATTCAGGAGCTCCGTGAAAAGTTTTGGGAAGGTTTATAAGATTTTTTTTTTTTTCTTTATCAAACTTTCAATTTAAAGTTGTTTCCTAATTTCTAGTGTATTTTAAGTATGATTGAGAAAATGTTGCTGATTTTGCCTACAAGTTGTTTGTAATAGTTGGAAATCTAGCCTGGTAATGTAAGTCATATTTTTTGTTGCTGGGAGAATAGAAGGTTGATCATCATACTACAACTCACCATGCCTCTTATCTACTATTTCCTTTCTTTTACTGTAAAAGGAGTAGACTGCATTTTTTTTGCTTGTTTAATTGATGAGGAGTTCTGTATGCGTGTGTTTCATCAACTTCATTTACATGCAACCGTATATCTATTTGATGTTTTTGGTCAAAACATGTTTTAAATCTGTTCTATCTGTTGACATATGAGACAATGTTTTAAGCGCGTACTCTTACACCTTTGTCGAATTATCAATTAGTATTTAACCCTAATATTGCCAAATGATCTGTTAAGCTACTAGTATCTCAATATCCAACAATTAGTTATGATATAGTGTACTTGTGCTGTATTAGAAACTACAGACTTGTCTTTCCCCTTTAAAGCTCCTTGTTGAGTTTGGATTGAATCCTATGACACAGGTATCTACTGATCAAAGGGGAAGGTTGTTGATGTCGACAGAGAGGCTGAATCAAACCACTGACAGAGTCAAGGATAGCCGAAGAACTATGTTGGAGACGGAAGAGCTCGGTGTTTCTATTCTTCAAGACCTGCATCAGCAGCGCCAGTCTCTCTTGCATGCTCATAACGCAGTATGTCTTAAACTTTGGTTGTTCCTTTTTGGGGTTTTTTTTTTTTTTTCCTTCTCATGGTTTAACTTGTCTTCTATACTTCTTTCATTGATTTCGGAGGTTTTCTTAAGATTTCAATCTTAAGGCCGTGTATCCAAGCAGCTTACTGAAGAGAAAATAAACTTATCTTTCTGTTCAGAATTGATTCATCATTGGTGAACATTTTCTTTGTTTTTCTGTCAGCTTCATGGGGTGGATGATAACATTGGGAAGAGCAAGAGGATCCTATCAGCCATGTCGAAAAGAATGGACAAAAACAAGTGGATCATCGGTGCAATCATCATAGCTCTGGTCTTGGCGATCATGATTATTCTATATTTCAAATTTGCGCACTGAATATTCGGCTATTCATCCGAGAGAACTTACAACCTCTGTATGCCCCCTCTGTTCTATTCTTATCTGGTTTGAATGCGGAAAAAATGAGTGCTGTATATTTGACTCTTTGATTTTCTCTGTCTTGGCTGTATCTGAAGTTTCTTCTTTGTTTGTGGTCATGAAAAAAAAAAAGAAAAGAAAAAAAACACAGTTGTGTCTACTTTTTTTTTTTTTTTTTTTTTTTTTGAGACAAAATTGTGTCTACTTGTCGCATTGAATCGAACAGTTTAAGAATTGCATCTGAGTAGAGTTATCTTGAAATGGCTAAGCGAATTGCAGTTGGATGATAGGAAGTGAATATATAGGTATGTACCAGGCTAATTTGTTTTCTTTTTGTGTGTGCTCGGGTGGAATGAGACCCATATCGAGGAGGAGGTTGGAATAATAATTCTCTTTATTTTGTCTCATCTTTACTATTTTCGCCTTTGGTCTATGGTTACGTCTGCGATGTTGTATGGATAAATTAATGGGGATGTGGAAATGGAATGCGAGCTTGGTTGCAATAAATGCACATGGAATGGTGACCGCAAGCCTAAGAAACGGATCTCAGCCTCTCAGGAAAGGAACGGCAAGTCCATGAGAAACTGCGGTATCCGGCGCACACGCATGCACGACGCCATTACGTACGCATTATTGAATGCCTGCGGAGCTTTTGCGAGTCTTCCGCTACCGCTTCCGCGTGAAATTATTAAAACTTATGTCCTCTAGGCTTGGAAATTGTTCTCAACCCTTTTGAGGCCGTAGGAAGTTCAAACAATGCTTGGAACGCAAAAATGATCAAACAGAAGGTACCTTCTAGACTTTTTAAAGGATTATTAAAATGATTTTGCTAATAGAAAAAACAAGCAAATGTACTCCAAAAGCCTCTTCAGTTTGCCCTTTTCAGTTGCCCTAATTAGTGCACACAACACTAACAAGCATATTTGACAGCAACTAACATATACAATCCTGGTTATAATAAGACGATTTATCAAATAATTAAGAAAAGACAAAGCACAAGCAATAGGTCAGATCTTTTCATACTCTCTTTCTCCGAAATTCCAAACCAAGAGGCAGTCAAAATCTAAAACAGCAGCATTTAATGAATCAGAAATGTAATATGCACCGATAGATAATGCAACTTATACAGCCTCTCGTCTGAAATTTCTAATGGATCAAACCTCCCACGAGCACCAGAAAATTAGAGCAAGGGATTGGGGGGCGGGGGGAAATAAAAAGAAAAAAAAGAAGAAAAAGAGGACAATAAATGAAATGAAAGACAGGAAGATTCCAGATACCGCAAAAGGTTATGAAGTAAGATTCCAGTTTTCTCACCATAACCTAATGGTCAGCATCCTCATATATTAACTTCAGTAGTTTATGGCCTAGAAGTTACCATGCAAATCAATGTCCTAATTACAGGCAAAGAGCTAATACCATGCATCACAACCATGAAATTGAAAACAATGAAATTAACATACGAAAGCCATTAAAAGTTTCAAGCCAAGAAGATGGTAACAGTGTGAAGACCATCTCAGAATGAAAAATCTAGCATAACAGCTCATCAACAAAGAAACGATGTCATCAGGGTGTCATCAGCAGTTAATAGGAAGGTGAACTTAGTAGAACCATAGAAACAGTAAAAGGTGTGAAATTTACATCGACTTAGATGTTGTATACATCACCCGAATTTCAAAGTGTCTGAAAAAGTACTGAAATCAGGCATATACTGTCTTACCACCACCCCTCTCTTGCTTCTTCACCTGCATTTATGCATACATATCAACTGATCTGACTAACTAAAAATATCATGAATTTATGTTCCGACCCATCCAAAATCTCATGCTTACCACTTTGAACAGTGACTGGAGATTGGTCACGCCAACTGGGCACTCTCCCTTCTCGTCATATTCAACAAATTCACCTTCGGATAAATCGATGTCATACCAAGTGCCGCTCGTCTAGAGAAAAATGTGAAAATGATTAGCAAATACAATATACCAGGAATTCAGGACCAGAAGATGAAATGAATAATAACAGTTTAAAGATACACAAACATCTCACTTGCAAGAGATATCAAGACTGGTATAGCTTGTCTAGCATATCTCTTCTTGCACAGTCAGGCAGCATTTAGTAGATGGTTGGTTGATAGAGAGCATAAGAAGATGTTTCCGAGTAAGAAGAAATAGGTAATCCCACTTTCTTAGTAAATGATAAGCCACCTCATAGATATCTTAGTGTTGTTTACAAGTATATCAATCCTGAGCTGCATGAATCTTATAGAAAGAGGAGCTCTAAAAGTTATAAAAGGATATCAAGGATAACAGGGAAATAGAAGGTGGCAGACTTTATGATACAAAGAGACAAAATAAAAGAGCAATCTGATAAAAAGAATAGGCGGATTTGTCTTCCTGCTCTAGCGTGCGGACAAGCTTTTTGCTAAATGATTATCAAGGTTCATTAATTTCATTCATTGAAAGGCAATTGTTAATACTAGCTGCATAAAATAATCTAAATTATAACCATCATTGCATATAAACATTAGTTACACAAAAGAAATTGATGACTCTGAACAAGAACCCACGATAAAAAAAATTAACTGTTGAGAATATAAGCAGGAGCTTGTTATCAACAAAATAAAGAAAATGAGATTACACAATAAGAACCTAGAAATACTCACGGATTCAGCTTTCCATCCATCGCCAAAAGAAAACTCAACAGGTTCAAAACCCCTGCAGTCAAAAACCATCAAACCAGCATTTGCTCCTGACTGACTTTGCCCAAGAGTCAATGGCTGACCATGCCCAGGAACCATCTGAATTGTTCCGTCCCTTCCACATAATTTGCACTAAGAAAAAAAACATGTGTCACTTTCAGTTAGTACTAATTGTTGGCTAACAAATTTTCTTTCTGAAAAGCAGTCAAACAAAATGAATTGAAAGATTTATTATCCACTTTTTAAAAAAATGCAACAAAAAATAAAAAAAGACATGAAATTACCAATATCTTTCAATAAAACTCATGCTATCAAACTAGTAGTAGCATAATCCTAACAATGAAAATGAAGGACTACAGGAAACACATCCCTAAAGAATCAGAAACTACATCTAAAACACCTGAATATCTTATTTGTCTACACCTGACCATACCATTCTTCAACTTACAACTATGTGAAACTTTGCATTTCATCGGAGTTCAATTTAGTTTTAGATAATAATCCCTCCAAGAGTTATTGGTGAAATTTTAACTACTCCGCAGTCAAAAAGTTTCTCCTCTTAAAAGTTGGAACTATAGGCTCGTTATCATGCTTCCCACTCAGACGAAAGAATGCCCATAGACAATGGAAAGTGTGGGTACCCATTAGACATTATTACAAGTTCCACTCGCAGATGGATGCACAATAACAAAGCACTTTAATTTAATACACTAAGCCAATGGGAAAGTGTAGGAGTCCATATCATATCTTTCTCTACAAAAAGGGCACCTCCACTCTCAAAAGCAAGGCTGCTTTCATCAAAGCAAGGGAGCACTTGTAACACATCGCCACAAATCCTAGATGCGTATATAATTCTATCCAAATCCTAAGAAAGAAAAGATGGAAAACAGAAATAGAATGATTCTCCCAACGACAAAGTTTCTTCGAGTATGCTGCATCCATCATTCTCAACAAGCAGGTTCACCCAACGGTTTCAACAACCTCAGCATGCAAAATAAGCCTACAACACATTCATAGGTGATATAATACAATATGATCTACCTTAAGTAGCCATCAAAAGGTTTGTGACCAGACATTGCGTTACCGAATCAGATATAAGAAGTAAGATCATAAATAAGGAAGGATCAAGAACAATTCGAAATTACAAGCTCAAATAAAGCACGATCTCGCATCAGAAGATGAATCGCACGCACCTTTTGAACGAGATTCGCAGTTCCCCTACCAGTGGGGAGAGGGACCGATTCAGAGAGCGTCACCCACGTCGCCTTCTGGCTAATCTCGCCGCAGTTCTCGCATTTGACCTGTGCGGAGGCCCCGAGACAGTGAGGAAACACTGCGAATCCGATCGGGAACGGGGAAAAAAAGGGAGGAAGAAGAAGGAATCGATTCGATGCACGAACCTTGAAGTTGTATGTGAAGCTGGGGTCGTCGCAGCCTCCGCGAGGTTGGAGATCGGTGAGGTTCTCGAGCTCCGCCGTGAAGTAGAGCATGTAGAACACCATCTCCTCCGCAGCGAGAATTAAGGGCACGAATTTAGGGCTAGGGTTAGGGTTGGGGAAGAAGGGGGAAGAGTGGAAAGGAAAATGTGATCGGACGATTCGAGGGGCGGGACGGGACGGGACGGGAAGAGAGAGAAGGACTATATGTAGTATCACCTCTCCTCTGTAGAAAAAAGCAAAAAAAAAAAGAAAAAAAAAAAGAAAAAAAAGAAATGCGGTGCTGATGCTGATAAGAACAGTGTCCCCCGGAATGCAAATGGAATGTCGTGAAACGCTGAACCGGGTCCAAACGCAAGAGCGCCTGTTTGTAGCTGGTAGACCCGGTCCCGTGCTGAGATTTTTTGTTTATTGTTTTATTTTTTTGGGACAATATCTATTGTTTAACTGGTGCGGTTCATAGGCGACGAGGTAGAACTGGTCCGCGCAACTAATGACTCCTATTATTATATATATTAAAGCTTCTTTTTCGTCTAGTCGTGTGATCTCTCCTCGAGAAGCTCCGCCGCGGTATAGATTCAAAGGTACACGCTCCCTATCATTCCTTCTCCTCTCTCGATCTCGATCCCCCTCATCCTTTTCCCTAGTTAGGGTTCGTGGTAGTAGATCGAGTCCGTAACGCCCCAATCTTATTACTATCGCCAGAATCGGTGCTGGATCTGGTCTCTGGTCATAGATCGGACCATTAACTTCTCCTCCTTTTCTTCAATGTTCCGTGCTTCTTCATAGATGTGGTCTTTGATTTGTCGCCAAACCTAACTACATCGTTTTTGGTTTGATTTTATTGGTATAAAATGCTCCGAAATCGATCGCACAGTGAGATCGCTAGCGAAGCACTTTAGATTTATGATTATACATCAGAATTTGAGATGTGTAGTATAATTGAGTTTGTATTTCGTAAGTTTGTTTGCTTGGCATTTTCATCCTGTTCATCTTGTTTTGACCAATTTGAATTTTAGTTCCTTAGTTGTTAGATCTGCATGCCTTTAAGGCGAAAAATTGGGTGTGGTTTGATGTCATTGGACTGGTTGTTAAGAGGACCTAACGTTGATCGAGCATGATCGGCATTGGGTGAATTGATACCAGGGAATTGGTATTAGATTTCAAGCATTATAGTAGGGAACTAACAAATATTAATCGCATCTTGTCCATATCCTTTACAATCAGAAAGGGTACCCTCCTATAATGATCTGCTGTAAAAATTCAATATCTTAGGGTGTGTTTGGTTAGGCGTAAAACTATCTTGAAAAAAAAAATTCGTGGAAAAGTAAGATTCCGACGTTTGTTTGCCCATAAAAAAAAAATTTCGGAGAAATTTTTTTACGAATCAAAGGAAAACGAACGCCCCAAAAATCGCGACATTGGGAGGGGAGGGAGGCAGCGGGCACGCGGTCCACGCGACACAGCGTGCCTCGTGGACCGCGAGAGAGAGGTCCACGGTGGACCTCTCTCTTTCTCCCCTCTTTTCTTTTATTTATATATATCTTATATATATATATATATATATATATATATATATATATATATATATATATATATAAAAGATAGTATTTTATTTTTAATATAAATATATTATTATATAATATTTTATTTATAAATATTATTTATAAATATCTAGTAATTTATTTTATACTATTAAATATTAAATATATACTATTATATATTATATTATTACATATTTAATTGTTGTATAATATATTTTATATATAAATATAAACTATAATACTAATATATGTAATATGATAATTATTATATACCAATAATATATAATATATATAATAAGAAAATATATATATAATAGTTTTCTAGTTATAACTTTTTTTTTTCCTTTCAACTAAACAACCGTAATGAAAAAAAAAATTTCTTTCCTACAAACCAAACGCTAGAGAGCCTAAAATTTATTTTCATCCGAAAATTTTTTTTCCACCGAAATTTTTTTTTCATAGTTTTACGTCGTACCAAACACACCCATAGCCTCTTAGCTTGCTCGTAACTTTTATTCATGTTCCCCAGCATTAATAAAGTTTACGGGATGGCATAGCTTTGTAATTTTATGCGGTGAACATGAAAGGACAATTATTCTGGTGGTTTTTGTAGTGTAGTTTGATTTGCTATAATTTTTATTTGATTATTTTTGCTTTTTCTTTGTAACTCATTGCTTTTATCATGGTTTATATCAAGTACTCGTTGTTTCACGCTAGCAGTCCATTGGCTATGTCTCATTCTTCTCACAAATTTAGCTGGAAAATTTGTTTGTTAGCTCTTCCACTTTGAGATTCTGATAAAATAGTAATGCATTGCTGATATAGTATGGCAGCATCAACCAAATGTCAATAACTTACCCCAAAAAAAAAAGTGTTAAGGGTTTAGGGTTTATGTAGCTAAATTCATCTACCTAATGCATTGCTGATTATGTAGCTAAATTCATCTACCTAATGAATGAAGCAGGTAGCGTAATACCTTTCTCTCAAAAAAAAAAAAAATAGTGTGTTTCTGAATTATTGTTCGATCTTGCTTACTCCATGCAGCTATCTCACTTTGGTTTCGGAACATTTCACTGTTTTGTAAGTTTAAATGTTTCCCTTATCTTGCATATACGACCTATGAATCCTTTTCCTTTACCTTCTTTGAAAGCTAGTAGCACATTAGCAATTAGCATGTTATTTGGCATTCTTTCTAGTTGTCGGCTCTCTCTCTCTCTCTCTCTCTCTCTCTCTCTCTCTACTAGATTGGAGAAACCCCCATTTCTATGAACATTGTTTCTCAGTGTTTATCTCATTCCTTACAAGTCTTTTGCTTTTCTATACAGACAAAACAAGATGGCTGCAAACGGTGAAGCACCGCCCAGAGGCAGTGCGGCAGCGGCCGCAAGCTTGCGCCGGCGGAGGGCTGCTGGGGGTGGCAGTGGTGCAGGAGGAGGTGCGAGTACAATGCTCCAGTTCTACACTGATGAGACTGCAGGGCGCAAGATGTCACCCAATACCATCCTTATAATGAGCATCGGGTTCATAGCTGTTGTCTCCCTTCTCCATGTGTTTGGCAAGCTCTATCGCGGCCCAAACTAGTGTGGTATGGGAGTATCCCAGTGATAGAGAGCTACCCTTTTTTTCCCCCACTGCATTGGAACAAGCATATATACTTTGACGGAAATAGTTTTTGGAAATATTTTTACAGTTTGTTACTAGTGACTAATCTGGGATGAACTTCCAACTTCCAATTTACAGAAAGTCGGTTGCTTCTGAATGTGAGAAAGGATTAATTAGTCTAATGGTAGTCGAATGAAGATCTCAGTGCTGTGACTAGGTGGATCTTTTCATACCATTAAGCAAGCTGGCTTTTTATGATATTGCTAGCAAAATGGAGGCTCGAGTGATTGTCAGCTGAAAGTGCTGTAACTGTCTAAATGCTGCGTCGAGTAATATTGCTACTGCTTGTTTTTCTTTTCTACGGCATTGCTTATATCTCTGTAACAGATCAACGTGTAAGAGGGGAGTGGTTTGGATAACCATGAGTGATTATTAGACGGCGGAGAATGTGGAGATTGTTTTGCTATTTCTCTTATGTAGAGTAGTTAGGCAAACCATGTTTTGTGATATAGTAGCGAATTTTGGTTTTGGGGATGCTATTATGATCCTATTGATAGTTCAGAGATGTAAATTAACTAGTGTTGAAGATAAGACAACAACAATGTTTCTCGGTATATTTGATACTTTTTCCCTTCCTGCAAGTTATCATGTTGTTTGACAAAGCACTTGTACAGTAAATGTGTTGTGGCATGCTCTCTCTTTCATGCCGACCCTAGTTGGACGGGGAAGGCAAACAGGATTTGGAAAATGAAGTGTCGGCAATGGAGTTGACCATTTTTTCTTTTTCTTTTTCTTTTTTTCCCCTTTGTGGCCGAATTGTCTGTGAATGATGAAGAATTGAAGGGAATGTCTATTTCATTGAGAAAAGCAAATTCCACAAGCAAAGAATGGTGTGAATCATTGTCAGAAAATGGAGTTTAGGGGGAAAAAAAAATGTTTTGGAGAGAGAGAGAGGAAAAAAAAAAGGAAAAAAAACTATAATGGAAAGCTTAAAAAGAGTCTCCTCAAAATCATACATAACTCTTTAAGCTGCATATTGGGACCAACTATGGTCCAAAATAACCAGGCTGGGTCAATTCAAGAAATGATTACTCCGGCCTTAATTTCAGAGGGCCTAACTTGGCCTGTAAAAATTGGGTCAACTGGAGTGGATTGTTCTGGACTGGGCCATGAGCCCATAACCCGAAGAATTTGGGCAGAGGAAGAATTTGGCGGGAATTGTGCCCACCTTCTTCGTTTGATGTCCGAAAAAGAAAAAGAAAAACATTCCGAAGCTTACGAGTTATGAACGAACACACGAAAATTCGACAAAGAGAAAACGAAGAAGAAGAAGAAGAAGAAGAATCGGAGCGAAGGGAGAACTAGTAATCAGTCCAAGAAGACGATTCGATTCGATTGGTACGTACCTAAAGAGATGATCGGATCAGGGTTTAGGCGGGGAATCCGATCATGCGGAGGCACTTGAGCCCGATCTCGCAGTGGAGGTAGGCGTCGCGCGCCGCGTACATGATCTGCTCGTCGGTGAGGTGGTTCGCGCCGTAGTCGCCGTGGACGATCCCCCGCGGCTTCTTCTCCAGCACCAGCTTCGCCAGCTCCTCCAGCTCCAGACCCTCGATGGCGATCGTCCCCCTCGCGTGCTTCGGGATCCACACCGCCTCCTTCCCGAACGCCCGCGACGCCGCCGTGCGGAGCTCGATCGGGCGCTCCACGCGGAGCCCCCACTCCGCCTCCAGCTTCGCCGCCGCCTCCTTGATCCCGATCCCCACAACGCTCAGCCTCCGATCGGCGAGGAGCTCGCGGAGCGCGGCGATCTTCGGGGGTTTGCGGCGGCGGAGCCAGCCCCCTTCCTGGTAGAAGAGGACGCGGGAGCCGCCGAGGCAGAGGGCGATGGCGCGGTAGCGGTGGGAGGGGTGGTCGGGGTGGGATCGGGGGCCCTTGATGGACCAGGGGAAGGAGCCGAGGGGGAGGCCGCGGAAGGCGACGAGGCCGGCGACGAGGGGGCCGCGGCGCCGGCGGTGGTCGCGGCGCGCGGAGCGGACCCAGTCGCGGACGACGCCCTCGTCGTCGTCCCAGTAGGCGCAGGTGACGTCGACGAGGCTCTCCCGTAGGCGGTCGCCGATGCGCACGATCCCCTGCTCCAGGGCTCGCCGAGGCTCGTCCTTGGGCTCCTCCCTCTCCAAGGTGATCTCCTCCGCGGCTCTTCTCATGGCGGCGGCTTCGCGAGCAAGGAAACGAGATGGGAAGAGAATTTGAAACTGAGAGGGGGGGGGTTGTGTGCGGGGAAGAGGAGGGGAGGGGGTTTGCCTCCCACCTCAATTTATAGGGAGATGAGGTTTCGATCGCATCGGGTGTTTGTTTGAAGAGCAAAAAGAGAGGGGGAGGAAGCGGGAGAACTTTTTTATTCGTTTTGCATGGACCCGGTCCACCGCGTTGGCGGGATGGGCTTTACGGATCGGACGGTTGAGGCCGCTCGCTACTCGATTGATCGAGCGCGAATGGAGATGGGACGGCTTTGGTGTGCGAGAAATGAGCGTCATATGCAAGGCCTAATCACGATGATAAGCCGGCCCCTTAATCCCAAAATCCCCTACTTTATGGTTGCATAGCTTCATTTTTTTTCTTAAAAAAAAAAAAAATAGCACACTATCCGCTTTATTTATTTGAAAAATAAACTTAGTTACAAAAAATAAGACTACTAGGCCTAAAGAGAAGGAAGAGGAGAAAAGAAAAAAAGAACATAGTATCAAGTATCAACACCAAAAAAAAAAAAAGAATAAAAAAAAAAGTCTACTCAGTATCGTCAGCTCTCCGTTTATTACTTCACCAATTCGTTACAAATCCTAGCAGCTTTTATTGAATCTGAGCTAATATTTTTAAAAATAACATTATTTTTGTGTCTCCAAAGTATCTACCAGATTGCCGCTAGGAAACACCGCCTCTTCACAGCCGCATGATCGTTCCCACTTTCATTTCATCCTCCTCTTTGGCGGGATTGCGTAATCACATCAATGCAACTAACTAAATCCTGACACTCTCAGGTTGCTAAACTCTATCACAATCGATGAAAGGAAATAAGCTCATGATCCCAATCCCGCAAATTGCGGTACACCTAAAAGAGAATGTAATTTCATTTTCAAGAGTTTCTGCACACACACACACACACACAAAAAAAAAAAAAAAAAAAAGAGCTGGTACCCAAAATCAGTTAAATTTGACAAGGGAACTGCAAAGCTACAGAAACAATGTAATAAATACTCTTAAATTTTTAAATGTAAACCCGTAGAAAGTAGGCGGTACGTAATAATCTTTACTATCACAGTAAGTTTGTACACTCTTGTACTCAAAATACTTGTATTAGAATCAATTCTGTCAGGCTATAGAATACATAATTCCACTTGACATACAATTTGGAGGTTACAACAAACGGAGCCAAAATACAAAATATTGCTAAATGCCGAGATTATTATTTACAGGCGAACAACAAAGCGATCAGAACAGATACTTGTACTAACAACCAACATAGCTCAGTAATACTTGTTACGAAGACGAGATAAGCTCGGGCGATGAGCGCACCAGCAAAGAAGAAGCGGAGGCTAAATCTCAGCCACTGTTCCCTCTGGTTTCGCAGGTCGTAAGAGATCAATGGCTCAGATTATGCACCCAAATCCAGAAGCAAAATTCCAGGAGAAATAGAAAGTCACGGTTCGCACTGATGCCTCTCCTCCTGAATCGACCTGAAAATCCGTGCCGCCGACTCGCTGGCCGACCTGGCATTGTGAGGAACAACCTTAATTACCCGTGCTGGGTTACCCCTTCTACTATCTGCGGAGCGAGAAGGGCTTTTCTGTGAAGCGCTTTCGTTGGTAGCTGGAGCCATAGGAAAGAGTGGCAATGCATCCCTCCCATCTCTTTGTGCTTTCTTGCAGGGACTACTCGCGGTGCTCCCTTGTATCTCACTCTCCTTCGACGCGTGAAATTTCCAGAGATAGCCAGAAAAGGCGTCGCTGTTTAACTGCGACATGTTAGATGAGCTAATAGAGTGTTGCTTGGCTTCCCCACTAACCCACCCAAAAGGTGGAAAATAGTTTGTGGGCAAAGCAGGAGCTCCGTTAAAAGCCGAATTCATGAAGTCGCCTGCAGAAGAAGGCTGGCTTAAAGGAGGGCAACTTGGATATAGAGGGGCCATAATGCTACCAGCTGGTGGGCACGGTCCGCTATAGGGTTTATAAATAAGCCCTTCCGAAGGGGACACAACAGGGATTAACCACTGGTTTGGAGGCGGGTGAAGACACCAAGCAGTAGGTTTGTTCTCAACTTGATGAGGAGCATTGCTGTCGCCTCCGTTTTCATGAGATGGGAGAGGTTGGTTTCCTTCTGTGTTATCTTTCGAGCATTCCTCCGTTCTCTGCTTGGGCCTGTGTATATGATCCTTCGGTTTAGCTGATTGCGGCTGAGATTTTGCATTAGATTCAGCCGGGAGGTTCTTAGCGGGCGGTGAAGATTTCTTCAGATAAGGATTGGCTTCAAGAAGTAGATCTGGAGATGCTGCAATCAACTTCTGGACCTGTTTATTATCAAGTATACTCTAACTTAGGTTCAAGTCAATTTTCAAAATTTAAATTTGTTTTCTATTAAAGAAATTGGTTTAGTGGGTGGCTTACTTTAATCAATCTATGAAGCTCGAACACTTGTACCGCAAAAACCCTCTGCTGACTGTAAAGCAAAATATTCAAAAAACAAAGAAAGAGAGAGGAACTAGCACAGCACAGGTAAAATAACTATAAGTTAGCCGGTAAAGGGGGAAGTGATAGTATTTCTATTATTTTAATGTGATTGATGTTACAAGAAGAGAAAATAAACAAAAGTGGTGGAATTTGGGAATTAAATTAAAGCAGTATTCTTGTCAATAATAAAATGGTTAAACTGTTATTTGAATAAAAGAAAATTGAAGTTATCTTTTATTTGAAAATTCATCTTTTATAAATATCATCTTTTATTTGTAAAAAAAGGGCTTCAGATTTATTTGAAAAATCATCTTTTATTCCATAAATATCTCAATCTATATTTTTATCCTCCCTCATTCATCTGAAAAGAAAATTTAAGCTTGAGCAAAAGATGATTTTTCAAATAAATCTGAAGCATAAAGTACCAAGTCCAAAAATTGTAACTTGAAACTCTAGGCTTCACACAACTAAAGACACCGTGAAATCGAAGCCGAAATAATTCTCAACAAAAACAGGATAGGCATAGATACAGTAGCCACTGTAATAGTTCAGGATGAAAATACGCAGAAGGTAAATAAATAAAAACATTATGAAGCTTACTTGACTATAGCTCTTCTCGCTTTCCAGAAATGTTTTGGACCAATTACCCCAACAACATCATCTGGAGATACTTCTGACCCTGACAAAGATTCCACCATCGAAGACTCAGATAATTCATCATTTTGTTCTGCATCTTTCAATTCCAATGGTCCATTCTCGTTATTATCATCACCTTCTCTAAAGCAATCATCACCCAGATTTGAATTCCTACTAATATTCCTCATATTCGACAGAGGACATGGCCCAGTTGTCATCCTTGTAGTACCTCCATTACCATAAGATTCTCGATACATCTCTTCCCTTCCATTTCGAGATTTCCCAAAAGAATCTACAATACTTGTGCGGTCCTTATCTATAGAAGCTTTGTTAACTGGGGATGGTTTCCCTAATTTTTCTCTAAATTCTTGATTTGATGAGGATTTTTCATTTGCTACTTTTATTGAATTCACTTCAGAGTTGTTGTTTTCTTCCAAGCGCTTGCCATTAGAACTTGGGCAACTTTTCTTTGAATTTCTGGCATCAAAAGGCGTCAGTTTTTCTTGTCTCATTAAACCATCCTTTTTCGAGTGCGGAGAAACCCCTGACCGTACAAAGGTAGGAACTCTAAAATCGTCTTCATCACCCAACTTCTTCCCACAAGAACTTTTCACATTTGTTTCCTTTATACCTAGTGCACTACATTCAGCGACTGATCCTCCAGTGTTCATCCTCTTGGTCAACTGTTTTGTAGACGGCCTTTCTGAATCTGTTCTTATGGTACTAGCATTGACCCCATTGGATGACGGGCAATTCATCCTCTCGGAAGAGTGAATGGGTGTATGAGAAGGCACAAAATACGAAGCAAAAAGGCTCCTTTCATGGGCAAAACCCTGTAGGCAACGGAGTGTATCTTAGCATCAGAATTCCGAATATGTAAACCTAAAATAATAGACAGCACGAGCAGAAAAAGGGTGCAACCACACAACAGCACGGAAAAGATAAATCTACTCAAATTACTGCAGATATAGAATAAGAAACGCAGTCATGCTTAACGTGAATCATATCTAGGGCAACATGAATTGGAGTAGCATAGCAGGCTGAAAAGGTAGAACAACACGATCACAATAAGCGAAGAAGTAAGTAATTGTGAAAAAGGAAAGAAATTAGATAGGATAGATCGAATAAAAGATTAGGAGAATGGTACTAGTTAAAAAGAAAGAATAGATAGAAAATAAGGCCGAGGGGCCTATAAAAAAAAGGATGTTCATCCACCATGAATATTACTATACTAAAGTTAAACCACTTAAAACTAGAGAAAATAAGACTCAATCCTAACTAAGCTAGACTAAAGCTAGATCACTTGGCTGGTGCTAAATTGAATCATGAAGATGTGTCTTCACATAAAAAAAGAAGTGTAATATCCAAATTGAGTAAGAAAAAAAACTAAATTAAGTGAGAACCGCTACGAGTACTATTTTCACGAAAGCATCAGGTGTCATAACTGAGGCGCCGAAGATAAGTTAAGACTTAAGATAGATCAGTGAAGCTGAGAAATGGCCAAATATCATCAACATCCTACATATCATACATTCACAGTTCGCCCCTCCGAAAATAAAACCTGAAAGAATGTATAGTTACTACCTACATATCATATACAGTCTTAAACCCTAAGACTAAGAGGGCCTAAATACTATGATGGGAGACATTTTGATTCGCGCCGCGCGGCGAATTGAGGAATTAGATACACCAACAGTAAAATCTCATCACCACCTCAATGAAATCAACGCACATCAATTGCATCACCATTTCACACACAAATTACTCCAAAAGGCATCAAATTTGAGCTAGAAACATGGTAAGAGATGAAAGAGCGACCTGGTTCGCCGAAGTGGAAGGGACGGCGTTGGTGGTGGTGTGCGGGGGGAGGGGCAAAGCCGAGGCCTGCGAATTGAACCTCTGAGAAGGTATACTGAACTGCTCGTAGAGAGCCATCTTGTTCCTCGGCGGCGCCCGGGGGCCTCCTCCTTTGTCCGCGTCGTTCACGTGGAGCCGCGGAAACAGGGGCCCGGCACTACTCTTCTCCTCCTCGTTCCCTCCTTTCATGGATCAACGAAGGATCCCCGTTGAAGAAAACAAAAAAAAAAACAAAAAATTCCCCGATAATCGGAGCAAAATCCCTAGAAAAAGAGCTCGTCGGCGAAACCCGGGGATCAAAATCGGAGCTTTGGAGGAGAAGGTGGCGAATCTCAGCTGGAATTGGTGGTGTGCGAAGAGAATCGGCGATTGGGAGAGGATTTGGGGAGAGGGAGAGGGATCGGAGAGAGGAGAGGGTACAGGGGAAATAATAATATCTCGAGAGAGAGAGAGAGAGAGAGAGTGAAGAGGTGGAGAGGAAATAAAAGAGGAATAGATTCGGGGAAAGGGGGAAAGAGAGAGGCTCGCTTTGGATTTGGGATGCCACCACGGATCCTCATCCACAGAGAGAGGAGAAAATAAAAATAAAAATTCATAATAAAAATAAAAAATTTAAAAAATAAAATAAAATAGGAGGGAAAGGGCAAAAAAGTGCTGGTGAAATGGGGACCACAGCACATTGGGCTTGTTCTAGGGTTTCCTCAAATGATTTGGGGGAGCTTCACTTTTTTCACTTTTTATTTTTTTTTGGAAATGATGTTGTCATAAATGAATTGTTGGGTCGGTTTGGAGCAGAGAATTAAAAGAAGGTAAGGAAAAAGAGAACAAAGAAGAAAAAAAAATTAAATGGCATTGCGTGGATCAGATTAGAGAAAAAAAAAAATTAAAAAAGGGAGAAAAAACACAAATTAAAAATATTTTGGAATTAGAAATTTGGTTATTCGTAATTAATATGATCAGATTTGGATCAGATTAGTTTTAAGTATTGACAAGCTTGTAGCCTACAATTGCTTTGTTCTACTCTTGATGCTACTATAATTGAGACTACTATTATAAAGATCAATAATTATTACCGACTATATCTAACACAGTAACTAAAAATTTAATATTTAGTATCTGAAATTTTAAGTTTGAAGTCTAATTATTTTATATTTCTAGTTAGATTTATTTTTTAAAAAATAAACGAAATGGATAGCATATTATTTTTCTCTCAAATAAAAAAGAAAATCTATAGTGTAATAATTTTTCTACTCAGTCTAATTAAAGGTCATGATTTAATAATCTAAACTAATCTTCTTCTATTAAGTACTGAAGGAAAAAAAAAAAAACTCTAAATTAAAATATTTGTAATATTTCGTTTACCGAATGCACGATTTGTAGAACTGGAGCCAAAAGGCTACGAGATGAGTAGGAACAAAAAAATTGAAAAAAGAAAGGAAAAAAGGATATAGAGCTTTTTCACAATCGACGTGGTTAAAAATATGAGGCTCACACCAACCGCCCCTAGTGTAAGTGGCAAAGGGCTTGATAGTTGTTAACTTTCTCTCAAAAAAAAAAAAAAAAAAAATATATATATATATATATATATATATGAGGATCACGTTTGAGAGAGAGAACACATTAGGTGGGATCCGAAAAGTTCACGTAGGGTCGGTGCGAAGAAATTAGGCTTCGCTAATTTTCAGTTAAGTGCCTAAAAGTTGGTTTTTCCCAATTTCGGCCCAACAAACAAAGCATACCAAAAAAAGTACGCAAAACTAGGAATAGAAACTGTCAAAAAGCGGAATTTCTTGCTTGAAATGTATAAATGTATTAGACAGTAACTTTTAAATAACAGCTGTTAAATAAGAGAAAACGCGATAAAAATATACATGTGCTTAAACAAAACGCGATAAAAGTATGCCTGTGCTTAAACAAACACAAGAACGAAAAAGAGAGAAAGTGGCATGCTACCATGGAGACAGAATTACCGTCCGATACACTATAAAATATAACATAGTTAAACTACACTATACATATAGAAAAATTATTCTATGAGGTGTTTGGAAGCCTTAAAACTAATTTTTAAAAATATAGTTAAATTATATCCTAAAAAATAGAGTAAAATGATAATTTCTGCAACCTAACGAAAGTTTTTTTATCATTCTTCAGCTCTACCCTCACGTTTAAATTTTAAATTTTAATATAATATTTTAAATTTTAACTTTTAACATTTAAATTTCAGAAATTTGACTTTAAATTTAAATTTCAAAATTTAAATATAAATTTTAAAATTTGATTTCGCAGAGGAACGTTCATTGCTTAAACGGTTTAGATTATACTTTAATTTAGATAGTTTAACTTGAGAAATTGTTGATAAGAAAGTTTTAATCATTTCAAAAATGTTTAACGCATAAAATGTTTCCAAAGGATATTTCAATTTCTCACCAATTGAAGAAAGATTGGCCTACAGGCTTTTTTTTTTATATAAAAAAAAGAAGAAGATTAGACCTCTTACACCGAGCATTCATTATAAATTCTGAATCTGAGCAATAATCGTACCTAGCGCAATTGACTAAAAACTTTATAGTTGATATCAGAAGTCTCAAGTTCGAAGCCTAGATAGTAAACCAAATCCGGTTTGAGTGCCTCGCAAGGTCACCAATAATAACATAATCAGAGTCATAGAATATGCGTAAAAGATAGAAAAAGAAGAGTACGTGGCAACAAGGCTAATAAACATTGTGAGCTTTAACTTCCCAGTTTAACTCATCCTATAAACAGAATGAAAAGTCACAATACAACCAACGAGTCACCACAGCTAACTTAGAAACCATTAAGTTTTCCCACACCACACATCTCATATATATAGGAAACGTCCAAGAAGTAAAAATCTAGATTCAAGTAACATATAACAAAGTTTTTATGGTGCGCAAACGCTTGCTACACATCCAGCATTCGACCCCGAAGGATTGCCTCGGCTTTTCGCACCTCCTTCACGGGCCCAATGATGAAAACCTACATAGAAATTGCGACAGAGATGTAAGTGTAGTGATTGTGAACATAAAAAACCTTAAAATATATGCGTAAAGTAAACTTAGAGAGATTATGATCCTTCAGATGCATTCGGCACATACAACAAATGATCACTGTGCAGGAGCTGTGAATGAGCAACACAGAGAAGTATTACATTTACCAAAAACTCATGAATGTAATCTGTTTCAACTTCTTTTCAACATCAGAGTTAGCAAAGATTTGGGTAATCTAATAGAGATTGGCTTAAGAACGTTGTGCTTCTGAGATAAATGTAGTACGTCTGAGATTATCTTAAATAAATAGCTGACATTTTATCATAACCTTTGGAGGGATCTCTCACAGGTTTTGTATTTACGATTTTATTAATGCATGAGTCATGCTCGCTTGCCTCAAAATTAGAAGAAGAAGAAGAAGAAGAAGAAGAAGAAAGAATATTTAGCTGAAGGAGCTGGCTGTTATCTAGAGAGCCATGAAATTCCATCAGTAGAAAAACTAAGACCTAGCATTTCAAGAAGTCCAATCGCCTTTTGAATCGCTTAAATAAGGTAGCAAATCTTACCCTATCAGGAGGACCCTTAGCACCACCCATATGAATTTCTGCCCTGCAGCATGAGAGAAAAAGGATCAATGTCACAAAAAAAAAAAAAAAAAAATATATATATATATATATATATATATATATATATATATATATATATATATATCTTTGATGAATATATATGAAAATAGTACTTACTTGCAAGATTCTTTTACAGACATGATGGAGGATCCTTTTTTCCCAATAATTCGTCCCATTTTCCCAGGAGGAACATTTAATACCGAGAGAATTTCTCTGTCAGGAACATAATCTTCAGTGACTAGATCATCTGTTCATGAAATCCATCAGAAAAATTTGATTGACATTTGAATATGCTTAGACGAATAAAATACATTGTACAAGTGTTGAAATTCCTCAGGACAGGCAAGAGGTTTTTGAATCTCAAGTTATTCACATGTATCTTTTGCTGAAAATTTATCATTGAAGCCATAATAATCTCATGTACTTCAGGTGATTATTTCGAGCTTCTGGGAATTGTCACACTGCTATGCAAAAGAAACCTCTTCTAGGATGCATTTCTAAAAAGTACACTTTGATGCTCTATGTGTGTTTGTTTTGCGTCATGCCTTTTTTCTATTTTCTGGATGTGTAAATATATACCCTGAGCATGGATTTATCATAATAAATTATCATAAAAAACACTACAAATTCTAATAGTTTTTCTTAACATCTGATGATGGTTCTGAGAATTAAAGAAAATTTTGATATAATTTGACTTATGAGCATTTATGTGTTCATGAATGCATTCTGGAGGTGTTATCGTTCAACTATCACATAGCTATGCATTAAAACCCCATTTTAGATGCATCTTAAAAAATGTATGTTCTGATGCTCTGATTATATTTGTTTAGAGTTGTCTTTCTGGTCCTGCTACTATAACATGTAAAACTCAAAATACATCCACATTTTACATAAAGATGCTATTTTAAAATTCGACCGGAGTATGCATTCATAACTTTCTACATAAACTGGACTTTTACCAGGGAGAGGAGGAAGAGATGGCCAATCTGCATAGTCATTATCATTAACACAGAAGCACCTGCAATACAATGAGCTACGAACAGCAAGAAGCCATAGGAATCTTTTAGTCAACTTCTCAATCATTTTATGATAAATGTGGAGGAGAAAGCGCACGTCATCTGTAGCTGCTCGAATCATCATCTCGGACAGCGGTCTATATGTCCAAAAAGCAGGGTCCTGATTTATTAAAAGTATAGAAATATTACTTTACGAGATCATGGTACAGTGTCTCTATTATTTGGAACAGGACACATGTATTTCAATGCAATCATTATTCTGAAGTGAAAAACAATCGAAGTGATGGATATATAGTTTTACTTTGAGAAGCAAAGGACTTCAAATAAGAAAAATTCAGACAGTAAATGATAAAAGGGTTCAAACTACAGAAGTGAAGAATTTTAAAAAAGAAAAACTCAGATAAATAGATAATTATTAGCACCAATCAACTACTTACAAAGTAGACGGCCTATTTCAAGATACAAAGGGTAGCAAGCAAAAGCTAACCTGCCTTAGAAGAACTCGCACTTCTTCCTTTTCAAGATACGATATTCCTACATAAAGCAGTACCAGTATATCATGCCATACAAACAATTGAACATCAAGATGCAGAAAACAATTGAGGTTCACTCTTCCATACAGCTGCTATAGATCTACATCAAGTTAGGATGAACACGGATTAACTGATGAAACAAGTAACGACAGCAGAGAAATCACACATTTCGAGTGAAATTTAAAACTACATTTAGATGTACTTACAGAGAGAATTAAAATTTGTGATTGGCTGCTGAATCGTTTAGAATCATCCCGTATAGTATAAAAAATATAGGAAGTACCAGGAGCTGAATCAGGAAGGGGCAAGTATTTGGTAGGATAAAATTCTGTAAAGCTTTTCCTCTGATTCCAGAAAAAATGTAACAGATAATCTGAATAGAAAAACGATCTAGCCCCAGTTTCAACTTGCAGAATAGTATTTGACACCTTGCATATACCTACTTTCAGGCCTTTGCATATATATATGGTTCAGCATGATGGCTACCCAGGCATTTGAAGGGTTGTCAATTGCATAGGCATTAGCAGCTGCTCATTAAGTTCAATTACTATCATTTTTTAGCAACTCCCATTTTTTTTTAAAAAAAAAAAGAAAGAAAAATTCTGTGAGGGCAAATGTCTTGTATAAAATGCAACTACTAATCTTTTTAGTCAATTTTGCGACAGCAGGCATCTTTTAACATCACCATTTGATTCAGTGTACCTTAAGCTAAAAATTCTGATCAATATATGGATTACTGTTATCCTCGAACAAAAACTGGTATAGCAACACGGTAATAAGCTACAAGAATATCAAGCACAAATAAACAAATGCACTGTCCCGATTCTTCTGGTGCATGCAGAGAAGCAAAATATAGAAATTCATTGAAAAAAAAAGAAAAAAAGAATCTGAAGTCATGAAAGTACCACAATAACGAGGATCGGCGAGAAGGCTGACGAATGATATATAGTCATCAGGTGCCCACTTTCTTCCTTTTTGCTCCTCTATCAGAGAATATGCTATCTACATGCACGAGAAAACATTAAACAGTCCGACCACAAATCTCATTATTAACTCTAAGAAAAAATGGGGAGGATCACATAATAGCTCACCCATTTAGAATGGACAGTTTAAAGTAATGGTTGTATCTAAAAGTCAGTAACCAAAAGGACCTAACTCTTTCAAACCATGTCATAATGGCATAATCTCATGCTAGTTAAGAGCTCCAACGAGATACAAAAGTATAATATTAATTGACTTGATCCACCGAAGTACCATTTGAAGACTATTAAATGGGAAAATCGGATTGTCTCATGTATAATCAAATAAGAATAATAATTATATTAACAAAACCATGAGAAAACAAGAATTACCTGTGTATCAACAACATTGTGCAATTTAATGCCAAACTGAAAAAACAATGCCTGCATAGAAGTGTAAGGTTCAAGCATTACCCATGAAAACCTTTCCAATAACAATTAAATCATTACCAACCTCACTGTCACGTTTGCAGTCATGAATTACTTTTGTGATGTATTTAGACTCAAGTGCAGGTTTACAGGCTTGCATGACAGCCTCCCCTCCCTCAATAGCATCAACTAAGTATATTGCATCAGGAAATGCAAGCTGAAAATTACGGCAACAAGAGAAATGATAAAAAAAACTTAAAACTTTGATGCAGCAGTATAATGCGGGGCGACAAAAATTCCAATCGAAAATTTAACTATTTTCAGCCAAACATTTCATGTTACTTTACCTGCATTACACAAAGAGCACCATGACGACAAAGGTCGACACCCTCACAATCAAGTCCAATCACAAACTGCTTGTCAACTGAGGGTTCAAGAAACTCGAGTGGGAGTTGAGAAGCACTGGTGACAATATGAATAGGAACTAGCGAAAATTGAGCAATGTTATCTGAAAGTGAACCTGTATCATACAAAAAAGAGAAACTAAATCTATTTCAGTACGACTGTACAAGACAGCGCTAGTGAAGAGAATGGTGAAAATCAAATAATTACAAACACACAAAATACAAACTAAGTAAATCACAGGAGTAAGCACCAAATTTAGTGGTTGAAGCAGGTTTGTATCGAATATGATCTACTACCTTTTCTGTTTTAAGATCCTAGCCCTCTATGAATGCGAGAGAATACTCTTATTACAGCAACAGCTCAAATTAACATTTCATTAGGTTCTCATCAGGTCCCGGTTGTGGATCTACTTTAAACAGCGGAATCGCTTCTTGGCACTTTAAAATTTAAAAGCAAAGGATAATAATAGCAGTTTTCCAGGGGAGAGGACATAAAAAAATAGTTCAAATGATTTATACATGATAAATGTTGGTTAGGGCACTACAATTCGTTGTTTATGACCTACCCAAATTCACAATCATCAAAGCTTTCATAGAAAGTTTAGAACAAGGTCAGAGATACGGATTCTGATTAAAACGACATGGAACCATAAATTTTTAATCAAATATACCAAATCACTATATCATGCGAATTGATCAATCCTACAAGGATAACGTAAGCGATTCAGGTGACGATGCGATGAATAGTGGAAACAAAAGGGAAACGTTGAGCACCTGGAGACGACGCCATGGGAACGCGAGCTTGGCGAGGAGGAGGAGGAGGAGGAGGATCGGACGCCATTGTTGATGCTTCGATCTTCCTATTTTAGTGTGTTTGGGGAAAGGGGGAATAAAAAATTGAGCTTTACGAGGTGAGAAAATAGGTTTTGGTGGCGCGAATAAAATGGGATTAAACGTCCAATTTCGGGGGATTTTTTTTTTTTATTTATCTTTTTCACCCTTTTTCTATAATTGGGGGTTTGGGTTCGTTTTTATGAGCCGTCGAATACAACTGCCATGCATTATGCATATGAGGTTCGCATTTTGCCCTGTATAAGCAAAAATAATTAGGCAAAAAAAAAAAATGCATAGAGGTCCCTCAATTACATGTATGTCCTTTTTTTAAACAGGCATCCAAACTTTTGTTAATATTTGTTAAGTTTCTAATTTTTATTAATTTTCTCAATTAATTACATTAAAGATTTTATTGAATTAGTTATTGATTCTGTTAAATTTCATATCTCCCACTACTTTTCGGCAGCTTAACGTATTCCTTAAAAGTTGCAATTTGATATTACGATAAATTTTAAACTCTAGATATGATTCAAGGACCATCTCCTATGGTACTTTAGTGTGGCTTATATCACTTAATAAGCATAGTTTGTTTGTCTATTTTTAATAAAATTTTTGATCAAGCCATTATGACTTCACAGTAAACCTTCTTGTCTAAAATATTTGAGCCTAAGTGATAGTCAAAATCATAGTCGTGATTTCAAAAGCTCAAGCTGTTGTCGTGGACAAATTAGGACGAATTCAGAGCAAATTAAGCCTAACCGACATGTGCCGGTCAGCCCAAATCGACTCGGTTGATTGAATTGTATCAAGTTTGAACTAGCACTAATTAGCTTTACTCAAAACCAAGTTCGGATTCGGGTTTTGCTCAGATCTATCCAAATACCTCGCAGGTCTTGCACACCAAAGGGGCCAACGAGCTCAAGCTTGCAAAATTGGTCGCTCACCAACCTAGTGTTGATCAAGTAGGGTTGATCAATTTATACGAGCCAGAAGCAATTACAGGTTGGTCGGGTCACGTTCAGGTCGAACCACCTCTACCCATTAGTTGGTCACGTTAAGTCCAGTTTAGAATTGCCCGTACACGTGGCATCTCCCGATGAGCTTGTAACAAAGTTTTGTACGCCACCCGACGCATCGGATTCGGTATTTCCCGGACTCAAATGTCGCGTGAGGTGAAAATGTACGAAAACCCCTCAAATTTAGTTTTTTTTTTCCCGAGGAATCGAAATCTAAATGATTTTATCAAATAAATCACTTTTCAGCAAATAAGCCTAATTTTTTTAAAAAAAATTAATAGTTAATAAATTCATTGAATTTGGCAAAACTATTATTGACTTAGAAAATTTAACCTAAAAAAAGAAAAAAGTTAACATAGCAAAATTAAAGTTTTGGCGCCTCCTTCAGAAATCACTATAGGTGAGGGGGTTTCATACATTTTTACCAAGTAGTAAAGAATGGTGCGGCTTGCTTCGCAGATGGTTTAATGGACACACAAGCTTCCAAAAGCGGCTCCTTTTCTTCATCGCCTCCCCCGTCCCGTCCCGTCCCGTCCCCTCTTTTTCCCCTCCCTCGCCCCACACCCCACAATCAAACCCTAATCTCTTCCCCTTCCCCTCACTAACCCTCCCAAACCAAGCCCTAATCTAATCCCTCCTCTCGATCCTCGATCCTCGATCCCCGATCCCCGATCCCCGATCCCCGATCCCCGATCCCCGATTGTCGATCTCCTCCTCTGCGATCTGAAGGTAACAATTCGATTTTGCTTCTGAATCCGATATTCAGATCTCACTAGGCTTCATCTTCTTCTTCTTCTTCGATTCAATATGGTGGGATCCTCGGAGGAGAACAACACCAATGGCAATCCGGATCCGAATCCGCCGTCCGATCCCGATCCGGCGGCGGCGGAGGCGGAGGCGGAGGCGGAGGCGGAGGCGGAGGCGCCCCCGGAGAGCTCGATCGAAGCCCTAGCGCGCAAGGTCCAGGAAACCCTGAGCCTAGGCGGGAAGCGGCACCGATTCTGGGAGACGCAGCCCGTGGGGCAATTCAAGGAGCTCGGCGACTCGTCCCTCCCCGAGGGCCCGATCGAGCCCCCGACGCCGATCTCCGAGGTGAAGCCCGAGCCGTACAACCTCCCGGCGCCCTACGAGTGGACGACGTGCGACATGGAGGACGCGCGCACCTGCGACGAGGTCTACGCGCTCCTGACCAACAACTACGTGGAGGACGACGAGAACATGTTCCGGTTCAACTACTCCAAGGGCTTCCTCCAGTGGGCCCTCCGCCCCCCGGGCTACTACCGCGCCTGGCACATCGGCGTCCGCGTCAGGGCCACGAAGAAGCTCGTCGCCTTCATCACCGGCGTGCCCGCGCGCATCCGCGTCCGCTCCAACGTGGTCCGCATGGCCGAGATCAACTTCCTCTGCGTCCACAAGAAGCTCCGGTCGAAGCGCCTCGCCCCCGTCATGATCAAGGAGGTCACGCGCCGCGTCCACCTCGAGAGCATCTGGCAGGCCGCCTACACCGCCGGCGTCGTCCTCCCCACCCCCGTCACCACCTGCCGCTACTGGCACCGCTCCCTCAACCCCAAGAAGCTCATCGACGTCGGCTTCTCCCGCCTCGGCGCCCGCATGACCATGAGCCGCACCATCCGCCTCTACAAGCTGCCCGACAAGCCCGCCACCCCCGGCTTCCGCCGCATGGAGCTGCGCGACGTCGCCGCCGTCACCCGCCTGCTCCGCGACTACCTCGCCCGGTTCGCCGTCGCCCCCGACTTCGACGAGGCCGACGTCGAGCACTGGCTGCTCCCCAGGGAGGACGTCGTCGACAGCTACCTCGTCGAGAGCCCCGAGACGCACGAGGTCACCGACTTCTGCAGCTTCTACACGCTGCCCTCCTCCATCCTCAACAACCAGAACTACACCGTCCTGAAGGCCGCCTACTCCTACTACAACGTGGCCACCAAGACCCCCCTGCTGCAGCTGACCAACGACGCCCTCGTCGTCGCCAAGCAGAAGGACTACGACGTGTTCAACGCGCTCGACGTCATGCACAACGACTCCTTCCTCAAGGAGCTGAAGTTCGGGCCGGGGGACGGCCAGCTTCACTACTATTTATACAACTATCGGCTCAGGAACCCCCTCAGACCGGCGGAGCTCGGGCTCGTGCTTCTTTAGGTCGGTTGCCTTCTGCTGTTCTCTTTCATATCAGTTTGATCCTTTCCGTAGTGGTTTTGGTTTCCCCGTTCGGATTCGCCACCGTCGTTACGATTGCGTTCTCTTGGATCCTTTATTTGTAGACTCGATAAGAAATTTTTGCTCTGTTTTATTTGCACATTTTCGGTGTGGTTGAGTCTTCATCTTTCGTCTGTAGTTGCATTCATGCTGCTTCGCTTCGGTATTGCTCATCTGTAGCAAGTATTTACGTACTCTTTAGGCATTATAATTTAGTGATCCAAACTTGTGTAGTGGTTAAAGTATTGAAACCGCAAGACCAGGTATTCAGATCGTCGCATGCAAAAACAGCGAAAGATACGGTACAAAATCACGATAGAAGAGAATTGACGGAGCAAAACGATAGTTGTTCAAGGAGTGAAAGAATCCCTAGTGCTGATGATTTTAGTTGTTTACGGCCTACATTGGATCATGAACTTCTTACACAGCAACTTTTAGATGCCTCACTCTCACTGGTGACCCATGTCTACGTAGTTTTTTTTCCCCATTTGCATGAGAAGCTGTTGAATTGATCCTTGCAAAATGAGGAAGTAGATACCATCAGCTTTGCTACCAAATCTTAGTAATGTACATATTCAGATCTCTACTTACATACTTTCACACTAGTTTTACTCGAAAAAGCTTTTTTTTTTTTTAAAGCTCTCACTAGCCAGATCAAAGTAGGCCATATCTCATTCTAACTCACAGACCTAGAATTTAGGGCAAACAAATAAACAGCAGCAGCATCAACATCCCTTGAGAGTCAGATATATCAATCAGGCTGGATAAGATACATGAGCAATAGTAGGCTTGCCATTTCTCTTTTTCTGAGTCGTATCTCAGACGAACTTAGCGGGGTAAAAAACAGAAGTTGGTCATCAAAGCGATACTCTTTTGCACTCCAGGTAATGGCAAACTTGTCGAGACTTGTAACAAGAGGAGATTGATAGTGAAGAAACAGAAAGGGAGAACCTACACTAAAAAAAATTAGTAAAAGCTTCTTGGTCCCCCATGAAAACACCTATTCCAAGGAGGAAACGAGAGGAAAGGTATAGACAACCATAGCATAGTTTATTCATATTCCATATATGTAGATGTTCATGGAGAAGTAGGGTGTGCACATTAGTCCTCCTCAAACTAGAAAAGGTAGACAAATGACTTCTAACTTTGCTGCCGAAAAAAGGCGAGGTGATGAAACTTAAAAGTCAATAGAATTGATTCCTTTTGAGTGTTATGTTTACACATATCTGGAGGACCAATAATTCTATCGAGGAAAAAAACAGCTCAGCAATGGTGATTAGGAAATTGAGGATTTTGTTAAATAGAAGTAGATTACGCTGCATCTTATTAAGTAGCAGTCAGGATCTATCTTAATCTTATCGGTGAACTCCGTCAATGTATCAGTATCGGCCGTTCGTTCTCCCCGAAAGAAGCATGTTGAGATCTATGGTTTAAATTTGCACAGTAATGTATAACTGGATAAGTTTTTCTTTTTTTCTTTTTTGTGTTTTCCTTTCTTCTGTGGTTGAAAAAAAGCCAAGCTTAGGTTTATGGGATGCTCGAGTTAGTATTAAACTTGTGCTTGATACCAAAGGGCTATACTGCTAGTAATGCTGGTATCAACATCTTTTAAAAGTCTGATGGGCCCGGCTCTGTTTGGTTCGGGTTAGAAGAAAAATTGAAATCAAACGGATCGAATTTGGATTGAGAAAATCACAACCACAACCGAACCAATAGTGTGGAAAACCAAATCGAACCAAATCAAAAAGTTTGGTTTGCTTTGGATGCGTCTGCTGGTTTGAACATTTTGATATTTTAAAATAGTATGTATAGTTTATTGGTTATTTTTTAAAAAAGAAAAACTTTTAATTTATAAAGTTGATGTTTGGGTTCGTTTTTCAATTTTCCAATCCAAAACTAAACTAGAATTTTTATTTTTTTTTAATTCGAAAACTTTTCCAATCAAAACCAAATCATTTAAGAGAAAAGTTGAATCAAATCGAACCAAAATTATCAGTTTGGCATTGTGGGTATTTCGGTTCCAAAAAACTCTCTCTCTCTCTCTCTCTCTGTCTGTGTATGTATATCCCTAGAAGTTCTACGAGCTTCTTAAATAATTTCACAAGTTTTCATCATTTGTTGTACTAGAACATGTATTTCTCGTAAGCAATGTTGACATGTCATAAATCACCTGAAATCATGCACACACATTCATACGATTTTGCTCAAAAGAGAGAAGCTATAAGATTTTGTTCATACAATCAGAAACCGTCGACTCTGCTACTGCAGTTTCCATATTTCTGATCTGAAAAGTAAGATGTATTACTCTCACTAGCCAAATTAAGGGTGCAAAATCTCAGTACCAATTTCACAAGCTATGTATGATTTAAGACACACATATACTGATGCTATACAGCAGCATCACTAACATCTTATAAGAGGGTGTATTCTAACTTGGACTCAATAGATTCGATACAGAATACAGTAATAGATCTTGACACCTTTATTATTGCCTCTTCAATTTGGATATCAGAGCATACCAACTGAAGAAACAACGGAAAAGCTCCAACTGCAACCCAGGTATATATATATAGAGTGAGAGCAATTCCCTGTCATTTTTATCATCAGAAAATAAAAAGTTAGATTGAGTCACCATCCCTTTGTACCAAATTAAAGGCGTTCATATATTCTTCTAAGAAGCAGCCAATAAAAAATTTCTCAAAATTTGATCAGAAAAGAAGCTCACTCAGCATATACTAACTACCATGGTATTTTCTCATTAGTTTTCCATAACTAACATAATTATCATTCTGTTCATAATCCTGAATAGTAAATGGCATCCATGTGAAAACAGTGGACGTGTTGTACTACTGAATTAAGAAATTTTTTTAAAAAAAAAAAAAAAAGATAGCATGCTACCCGCTTCGTTTATTTTTTTTAGAAATAAATTTAGCTGGAAATGTGAATCAACTAGGATTCGAACTCGGGATCTCGAATATCAACCATCAAGTCCTTTACCACTTGCGCTAGGGACGGTCGGTAAGAAAAGTTAAAGTTTGTAGGCTACTGTACGACCAAATTGGTGCAGAAAACATGTTGGTGTGAATTTTTTTGGCCTGTGAAATCCTACACTTGGAAGGTCAATATGCAAACAAACTATGTGGCACTGAGAAATGATTGGTGAACATACTATGCAAACAAACTAATGTGGTAGTGAGAAATGATTGGCTAAACATAGTTTAATAGGTGTGTATGGTTTCTGTAAAAGTTGTCTCCTTTTGTGTTCCTCTACTATCTAAAATTATACACTCACTTCAATGCTCTCTTTTTTTTCACCCTCAATCATTTTAATTACCTTGTATCTTGCTGGAGAAAAATAAGGAACCAACCATGTACATGGAATTAAAAGATGATGTAGAAAATGTAAAGTAGCAGAGGTGCCAACATGCTTAAGCCTTTGATTCACACCAGCAACTTGCTTCTTCAAAGAATCAAATCAAAAAAAAAAAAAAAAAAAAAAAAAAAAAAAAAAAAAAAAATCCCCACCTTCTTAAGAAAACCATTTAAACAAGCCAATCATAAGACCAAAAGAACCAAATATCAACCAAAAAAAAAAAAAAAAACCCAGTTGTAAAAATCTCATCATCTTTGATCCAACCAACCACAAAAACATAAATCCAGCAAAAAAAAAAATAGGTTCAAAGGAACAATAAGAGGAGAGGAGGAAACCAACCTTTTTCTTTTTTTGATCGAGGATCAGTGATGGATCATCACCAGCCATAGAGGACCTCGTTGTACCTGTCCTTGAGCCACCTGAAGCTCCTCCCGAAGGATCTCTTGAGCTTCCCCTCCGCCGAGTAGGCCTTGTAGCTCGCCACCCTCTTCTTCCTCTGGAAATCCGGGTCCCCAAATACCCACCCTCCACCACCACCACCACCACCACTGTTCTTGTTTTTGCTGCGATTCGACGACGACGACGATGATGGTTCTTTCCCCCCGTACACCTCCATCCCCTTCGACGCGTTGGGGTTGTATTCGTATCCGTATTCGTATTGGTATTCGTAGGAGGAGAAGTAGCCGCGGGAGCTACTGCTGCTGTAGGATCGGAGCCCGTACGGTACCACCTGCATGCGCCCGTCCGCATAGGATTTCGATCTGTATCCCTCCCTCGCCATGGGTGCTCTCTTTCTCTCTCTCTCTCTCTCTCTCTCTCTCTCTCCCACACAAAATCTCTGTTTTTTTTTTTAGGTTTTTTTGGGGGAAGTGGGAAAAGGGAAGAGAAGGGGGGAGAAACAGAACTAATGCCTTGTCTAGCCTCCTTAGAAAAAAAAATTTCTCATCTAACCTTATTTTAAAAAATATTTCAAACCTAGCCTCATTTTTATAGATTAGGAAAAAAAATATAAGTTATATATGATTATATGTTAATTGGGTGAGATTATATTTTTCTCTCTCCTCTTCCAATTTCTAAGAACTTTCTCTCTCTCTTTTCCTAATCTGCTTAGAAAATTTCAGTAAAATAAATTATGAAATAAAAAGTATACCAATAAAATAACACCAAATGTGTAGAAAAGATCTTCTTAGAAAATTTCAGAGAATCACAAATGGTCTTCACGGATCCGATTTAGAGCAACTGGTATTTTTGGAACCCTTTAGATTATATAAATAAGATATGTAGTGAAAACTAAAGAAGTGGAAGAGAAAACTAAATAAGATATATACTTTTGGAACCCTTTTTATTGGTATGTTATTTTACTGAAATTTTCTAAGAGAGTAAGAGAAAGGTCTTGAAAATTGGGAGAGGAGAGAGAGAAACATAATCTCACCCAATTAACATATAATTCTATATAACTTACATTTTTTTTTTCTAATCTATAAAAATGAGGTTAGATTTGAAATATTTTTTAAAAGAAGGCTAGATGGGGAAAAAAAAAATTTAAGGAGGCTAGAGAAAGCATTAGTTCGGAGAAACAGGGGAGGTGGACTTTTCGTGGCCGTTTGATTAGACTTTTTATAAAAAAAACAAATTAGACTTTTTCTCCTCTTTTTTTTCAAAAATTATATTTATTTTGATTTTAAAGTTCAAAATTGAGTGATTCTAGTTAATAAAATAATAATAATAATAATAATAATAAATATAGTTGAGGTGTTTTTGTCAAAACAGGATATTATGGTTCAGGTGGTCTCAGTACATCTTCTTCACCTTAGAATTTCTCTAGAATTATTTGTGGACTTTTTATGTACATGTTATGAACGGTTGACCATTCTATTCAATAAGTGGGTGCAATCTTTGACTAGGCAAGAGGGCGATGTTAATTGGTGACTGGTGAGTTGTATTTTACCTTTTTTTTTTAAATAGAGAAAAAAAGTTATGTTTTCTGTTGCTGATCTTTGTTTGTTGGAATAATTTCAAATACCACTCATGTGTTTTCGTACTTTTTCACTTTAGTAACCTATGGTTTAAAACGTATCACTTTAGTACTCTGTGGTTTGGTTATTCTCTTTTTATGTTATCTTTTCGTTAATTTTTTCGTTAAATTATACAGAAAAATTTCAAATATCTCACCTATGGTTTATCGAATATTCACTTTACTATTCTATAGTTTTAACTTTCTCATTAATTTAACGAAAAAATTAACGAAAAGATAATAAAAAAGAGAATAACCAAACCACAGAGTACTAAAATGATACGTTTTAAACCACAGGGCACTAAAGTGAGAAAGCACGAAACCACAAGGGTGGTATTTGAAGTTATCCCTTGTTTGTTTTTAGAGTTTTTTTTTTCACATTAAGATCTTGCTCAAAAAAGAAAGAAAAGGGCATACCGAATGACGATTAATAGTTCACACAAGAGCAATTTGTACTATAGTTAGGGTAAAAAAGTTCTAAGTATGGTTAACTATAATGAATCTGCTATGACATTATCAATTCTTGATCTAAAAATATCAGTTTCCATAGTAAATTTCAGGAGAGGATGTGTGCATCTGAGGCATTGCTTGAGCATCTAAATATTTCTTGAATACTAAAATGGCAATTTTGAATTTGAGCTCCAAAAATTACCACTTCTGCGTTTATTTGAATTTCTTTTAATTTTATTGCAGAGAAATTACATACTATGATATATGCTTAATAAATTCCAGCATTTAATAATAACTAAATCCAAAGATTCAGAGGTTTGAGCTCTCTCTACTTTTACAATAAATAAATTTGTAGTTTTTTTTTCTGGAATACTTTTGCTATTTTCAATATTCCAAAAAAGCATTCAAACACCCTTATATAAATATAAATATTGTTTTTGATGGTCTAATAAAATTATTCTAATGCTACAAAATTACATAGTTTGCAAATAGGCCGAGAAGTTTTTTTTTTAAAAAAGAAGAAGAGAGAGAGAGCCAATAAAAGTGGGGAACCTTAAAAAAAAATCCAATTTCCAAGTTCAAATTAATTAAGCTAGATGATCTAGAGTTTTGGACAATGAAGTGTGACTTACATCGCTCAAAGCTTAGTGGTGATTGGTTGGTTGATGCCTAAATTAATTAAGTGGTTGTATGTTTATTCATGATTAAATTACTTAAGCAGGAAATTAAAAAAAAACCAATTGGGATTTAGTGGGTAACACTTGTAATTAATTAAGTTGGTGTGCGTTTGAGAGATACCGCGCTAGATTTGACAAAAGATGTAATTGCTAATTAATTTTCACTATTCATTTACAGTTCCTTTATTTATTTATTTCTCAGGTGCATTCATTTTCCCTTGATGATGTATGCATGGGAATATTCAAAAGTACGTTGTAACGTTTTTGTGGCTAACAAATGATGTACCTGTCCACAGCGTTACTCGTACGCTTTCTTAGTTTCTTATGCTCACTTACTACCTCTCCCCTCTTATTTTTCTTTTTTGATTTTTTTAAGTATATGACATTCTGCTTATTGATTAAAATTTTTTTTTTTTTTTGAGAGAAATGTAGCATGCTATTCGCTTCGTTTATTTTTTTTAGAAATAAATTTAGCTACAAATGTGAATCAACTAGGATTCGAACTTGGGACCTCGGGTACCAACCATCAAGCCCTTTGCCACTTGCGCTAGGGACGGTCGGTAAATTTTATCCTTTTAAGTTATAATCCAGAGAGATTTCACATGTATAACTAGGAATGGGAATATGTTATCCTTTTCTGGATAGAATTTATGCTAAGATTTTGTAGCTTCTACTGTGGAATCAATGTGATAACAGTTACAAATAATTTTCTACTTATAACAAATTCTATCATCATTACATGTCTATAAATACGGTATACCATCTTCTTTTTTTCTTTTTTATTCTTTTTTTTTCCGCTAAACTTCAATTTGCCTTCATGTCCTACAGCTATACGACATTTTCATTTTGTCATTCCGTTGTTCAAAAAATTATATTTAATTATTCTATAATAGCGCATTATTATTTTGTCGGTTTCATGCTTCAAAAGTTACACTTAATTATTCTGTAATTTTATTTTTATTTTGCCGTAAAGATCTATTGTTATACAGGATATTATCCTATGATTTTTTAAAATTTTAATTTATTATTCTATTTGATATTAGATTTTTTTTTGGTTAAAACTAAATTAAAATCACCGCATAGTTAAGTGAAATTTTTTGAACCACACGACGACAAAGGAAAAAAAAATACACAATACACGTGAAAGCAAATTGAAATTTATCTTTTTTTAAAAAAATTAAAAAGAGAGACATGATGAAAAAATATTGGTGCGTCACCAACTACCAAAGTCATTTCCTGAGGAAAAAGGAGCCAACAAAATTTTTTTTAACTATCAACCAAGTACCAACTAATTCAAATGGCTGGTAACAAGAAGATATTTATAATTTTTTTCCCACTCTTAGTTGGGATTCAGCATAACTAACCCCAACGGCCTCATAAAGAGACATACATGTCTTCTCCACTGATTAATTTACTTCTTATTTATTTATTTATTTATTTATATATTGATGTTTGTGTGTATTATATATTTAATCATGTTCCTCATCTATCAAATACTATATATATTTTTGAGTAAATCGAAAGGGATTACAGAATAAGATATTAACGCATTCAAACAGATATATATATATATATAGAGAGAGAGAAATAATTATTTTTTTATCTTTGTAAAGTTGTGATATTTTTTTTTTACCTCTTAATTTTTAATATATTCCTAAAAAGTTTCATTTTCTTTCTTATATACCCCTATTTTGAGGATGTATTTGAAAATTTTAAATTTTTTTAAAGATATATTAAAAAACAGATTGTATGAGGGGTATATATGAAAGGAAAATTTTTTGTAGGGGTATATAAAAAATTACCCTTATATAGAGATAATTGCTTTTTTATCCTTGTAAACTTGACATATCAAGCTATCCAGAACAATTCATTAATTTTCTCTATCTCAAATCAGATGCATTAGTAAGCATCAGAGTATATGAACTTCATGGTTCAAAATCTTTTAATTATAAGTTGACACAATTTAATTTTAACAGAAAATTGATCTAGCTCTTTTAGTAGCTCTCTCCCCCTGTAATCTTTCTTTTTCCTTTTTTTTTGTGTGTATTTTTTTAGGATGCTCTCTCGCCAGGTAATCAATCACCTACCTTTTGACTAATTTCCTTCTTCGCTTTGTTGATAAGAATCCAAAGTCTAACTGTTTGAACATAATTATACATTGCCCAATTTTGCTACATCTACTCTTTTGAACCAACAATGATAATGATGGGATACAATGCATTCCTATCTACACAGTATAAACTAAACAATCAACAAAGTCTAATTTCTTACAAAAAATAAAAATAAAAAAAGGTGTTTCAAACAAACTCATCACACGTGTCATAGCTATTAAATATTTTGTCTGAGTTGAGGAATGTGTAATTGTATAGGACATGAAATTTTCTTTTGAGAAAAAGTAGCACGATACCTGCTTCATTCATTAGGATGAACTAGGCTACAGGGGTGAGACATCTAGGGCCTCGAGAAAAAAATGCGACAAACGAAAAAAAAGAAGAAAAAAGAAATAGTTCTGTGGAGGGAAAGGGCTACTATTTCGGTCAGTGGAGGAGTTTTCAGTATTTCAGTAGCTATTTAAGCCTGTGTACGATCAGAACTGGATCTAGTTGGATGTTTCGAAAAATTAGATCATTCCTGGCCTTCCAAATGGTCCACCAGCAAGCGACCAATTAAGATAGACTATTACTCCTATTTTGCAAATCTTTTTTGAATTTTTTTTTTTTGAGAAAGAGATAGCACGCTACCCGCTTCATTCATTTAGCAAAAGAATTTAGCTACAAGAGTTGAGACAACGCGGCCTCGGAAAAAAATGAAGGCAACCCGAGCAAAAAAGATAAATAAAATCAAAATTAAAAACTCGTAGAAAAAAAAAAAATTCTACTCCACACTCAAAGCCAAGTCACTAAGCGCCTGTTTGGTTTGGGGTTAAGGGTGGGATAAGGGGGTTATCCCCCCTTTTATCCCCAAACAAGAAAAAAAGAGGGGTGGGTTTACTAACCCACCCCTTAACGGGTTATCCCCTAGAATAAGGGGTGGGGTTAGCTAACCCCACCCTTTTTTAAATTTTTAAATTCAACTTTAAAATTTAAATTTATTTTTTATAAATTTATAATTTTAAATTTTAAATTTTAAATTTTAAAATAAAATTTTAAATTTTAAAATAAAATTTTAAATTTTAAAATAAAATTTTAAATTTTAAAATAAAATTTTAAATTTTAAAATTTTAATTTTAAATATATATTTTAAATTTTTTAAATTTAAAAATTAATATTTTATATTTTTAATTTTAATTTGTTCTTAAATTTGAAATTGAAATTTAAAATTTAGAACTTTTAATTTTCAAATTTGAGATTTAAAAATTTAAATTTAAATTTTTTATTTTTAAAATTTAAGAATTATATATTGAAATTTAATATTTTGTATATAAAAATTACAAATTTAAATTTAAATATAATAAAGGGGCAATATTATTATTTTCTATTTATAACTACCCATTATTCTTCTTATTCCACTTTAACAAACCAAACGCTATTTTTTTATCCCCGGGAGTAACCCAATTTTCATCCAAACGCAAAATTCGTCTAACCCCGGCTTATCCCTGCACTTAACCCTATCCCTGGAATAGACAATTTTTATTTAACCCCGAACCAAACGAAGCCTAAGAGCTGCAAAACTCAGTCCACTCCCTGCTCACGTCCCGGATTCGTCTAATAATCTCAAAATGGTCAAATGATTGGTTCCTAAAAATTATATTATTTCTTTCTTGTCAAATTATCCACCAGCAGGTTACGACCCTGGTTAGATCCTTTCTTGAAATTGGTCTGAGATTTTCTACATTTACTATCATTATAAACATTTTACTCGGAAGCCTAAAATAGATTGAGACATGTTCAGGAGTTTTAATGAAGCAGAGAATGATGTTGCAACAAAAGGATTTGGATTGGCATAAAAATGTCAACAAGCTATAGTAACAAGAAAACCATATGATTTGTAGCCATTATAGAAGCAGCCCATTTTAATTAATAAATGTACGTTTGGACATCTACAATGTTTAGATTGATTTGTAAACATGACCTCATAATTAAGTAACTTTCTGTGTGTATAATTCATCTATAAGGTAAGATGCTTTGAAATGGCTTATATTTCTCTTTCTTTCTTTTTTTTAACCTTTTTTTTAAATAAAAAGTGATAAAAAAATAAAATTCCAACTCAATTTGACATTACCTAATCTGATTCCATTCTGACCTATTGGACGTGCTCTACTTTATTATTACCTATTAGTAAGCACATTAATTAATCTATTTAATTAATCTATTTGTTCATAGAATTAGGTTTGTAAGAATTAAAGCTTAAATTCTCTTGCTCTTTGTCATGTGAAACAATTAATTTCTATCTCTTAAAAAATTTCGCTGCAAGAAAATATAATTTTAGATAAATATTATATTTAACAAGGAGAAGCAAAGTTTACGAACCCTGACCAATTTAAGCGGGAATCACAATGAGCCCATCTCAACGAGATAGTGAGTTGGGTCAAGTTCGAACCACCTTGCCAATAACAATCTGATTCAACTCATTTCATTGCAATAAAACAAAAAGTTCGAATGTTATCAAATTGTGTGCACCTTCGACACGCATTATAAACCTAATGGATAATTGGATACCAGCGTATCCAATTTTTTTTTTATTTTATTGTTCTTAACTTATATAAGACTTCGTATAGCATGATTCATGATAACACATCCGAAATCATTTCATATAATAAATAATTATTACAAAATAAATAATATAATGGAAAAAAAATTAAAACGGGATAGCGACCGTTTGGAATCATCAAAGTTTCCAAAACGACCTATACTTTTTTATATTTTTTATTTTTTATTTTATTAGAGAGATATAGAGAGAGTGTATGTGTGTGTGTGTTTTTTTTTTTTTTTTTATTGGGTGCTTTGGGTTAGGTTTGGTGAGTGGGTGGGATAAGCTTTCGTTTTGGGGACATTTTCGGTCCCCACACTCTTCCCCACCACTTACTACTCCCTCTCACCACCCTTTTATTTTTTTATTTATTTATCATTACTTATATATATATATATATATATATATATATATTTTTTATAAGTTAATTTTATATAGGTTCCTGTAAATATAGTAAATTACAAATATATTTCTATAAAGTTCAACTTTCATATGTTGTTCCTGAAAAAATCTTAATGTTTTCAAATACGTCCTTGCCGTTAGAATCCGTTAGAAAAATTTAGTTAACCATAGATTAAATACTTAATCATGGTTAGTCAATGAGATAGTCTGACATTTTTATCCCTCTTATATTAGCTGTTGTGACTTTTAGAAAGACATATTTCTGATGACAAAAAAGTCATTTTACTTATTTTCAGTTAAAAAATAAACAGTGCTTTAACGGTAACAAACCAGAGGGACATATTTGAAAACATCAGGACTTTTACAGAGATAACATATGAAAGTTGAACTTTATAGGGATATATTTGTAATTTACTATATTTGCAGGGACCTGTATGAAATTAATTCTTTTTTTATTTATCATTATTCACAAATCTCCTCTCCTCAGTGTAACGCTGACATGTCACGGTGTGGAACCGACAAGTGGGGCCCGGTACTCTTGCGGGGCCCACGCGTCAGCGTAAGAGCAAACAAAGAGAGGAGAGAAAAGAGCAACAAATGTACGGAGATCTCTCTATGCTGTGGGAGGAAGTCTAGTGTGTCACGCTTGCACCACATCATCAATAACGAGTCGATCATATTTTTTCTTTTCAAAAAAATACAATAAAATTATTTTTTTGTAATTATGATGGGATATATATCTCGAAAAGAAAAGTATTTGATTGGTTTGGAACGCCACGTCACTAATATATCCGGTGCATTCTAAAAATTTTACTGCTGTGGGCTAGTTTGTAGGGAAACATTTAATTTTTGAAAACTTTAAAACGTAGTAAATTTTAATTAAATTGTTCGGACTTTTCATTACTTCTTTGTCAAATTTTATGAGTTTAATCATTTTCAATAAATAAAACTAGAATTAATGGCAAATAGTCAGTAGAATTATTAAATTTAATAAAATATTTAACCAAAGTAGTTAGAGGTCGATCATTTGAATCTTTCGTTCCAACGTTTTTGGAAATAAAGAATTTGGACTCAACCTCTAAAGTAATATTAATAGTACTAGTTCTTATGAAGATCTTGAGATAAGAGATTTACAAACAAATAGAAAAAAAGTAGACTTAGGTGTTTATTTCACAAGTATTCTATGGTTGAGGGTTTTCCATACATTTTTACCAAAGGAAAAAATATTTTTCTTCAAAAACAATAAAATTGTGTACAAAATACTCCTAAACTTTATAGATTTGTGAAATGTCACTTTAAACTTTCAGCTTTGAAAATTAAGCTTCATAAATCTTATCAAAGAATTTAATTCGCGCTTTTCGCCGACCAAAATTACTGATGAAAGAATTACCCTAGTAGTAATATATTTTACAGATAATCTTCTAAGGATTTGTTTTTGAGAAAAAAATAACATACTATCCACTTCATTCATTTTTTAGAAATAAACTCAGCTAGATATTTGAAATAATTAAAATTCAAACTTGAGACCTCAAATATCAATCATCAAGCTCATAGCTAAACTGCACGATGGGTAATTTCTAACTAAAGATTCAATACACAAAAAGTAGCTTTTCTTTCTCTTATGAATAAAAACAAAATATTATGATTGAAGGATAAAATAAATCAAAATTAATTCATATTTTCTGTTTCCTAGCGTTTAAATAGAAAATACAAATTTTGATATATTTTGAAGCTTCAGAAAATCAAATATAAAATATTTCTCAAGAACATTTGATTAATTAGATACTTGTGCTCAAGAAGGAAGATCAATTAAACTATCTAATAAAGGAGAAATGCCATCTATGTATTCAAAGTAGGTGTAAATTTTATGCCCTCTTCGTCTGAGGGCCAATATTTTTTACGTTAACCTTATCATACTTTTTTTTATTATAACACTAAAAGTCTAATAAAGAAGTTATTTAAACCCTCTGAGGATTTGTTTGGTTCGGGTATAAATAAGAACTAGCTATTTCAAGAATAGATACAAGTGTGAGTATAAAAAAAAATAGCGTTTGAATGAAAATTGAATTTATTTCCGGAGATAAGAAAAATAATATTTCGATAAATAATATGGAATAAGAAAAATAATGGATAGTTATATATAGAAAATGGGGGTATAGGTGGGAACAGATATACCAATTTATTTCAGATACCCGAGAACTATTATTCTCGGATGCAAAATTTACGTTTGGATATAAAGGAGGGATAAAAGGTTATCCTCCCTTATCTCCGAACCAAACGGGGTGCAGATGAATTAAGGGCATGTTTGTTTCTCTTGAAGTGAGACACTCGAAGTGGAATTGGGCTAAAACTCGCAGGTTCCATTATTTGGTTCATCTAGAACTCACAAGATCAAGCAGATGTGCGCTTCACTTCGGTTGAACTCTCACCACACCAAAGTAGGGATTTTACGGAGTTTATGTTTTGCAATTGCGAAACATACCCTACTAGGATAAAAGAATTTTGCGTAATTTTTTAATGTATAAATAGCATCTTTAGTAATAAAATTTAGAGAGTGTGATTGCTAAAGTTAAAAGTGTAGGGACAAAGCCCCTAAACTTTGAGGGGTCTTTCTATATTTTCCCCCCTAAAAAGAGAGAGAGAGAGAGAGAGAGAGGGGAAAAGCAAAGAAGGGTCTCCTCATAGCGTCTCCGCTATCACACGTCACAACCGCTTCTTCTTCGATCGGATTGAAGCGTTGTTTCAATACCATGTCGTGATCCTTTCAATATTTTTTTTTTTTGGTTAATCCCCCAATTATTTCCCCTCCCGTCTATTTCGCCCCCAATTTATGCCATCCGAAACCCTCGATTCTATCTAATAATAATAATTATAAATTATAAATAAATCCCCCAATTCCCCCAAACCCTAGATCCCGATCTCTCCTCTTTTTCCTCGCTATTTCGCGCTCCATTTCGTTTCGTTTCGTTTCGTTGATCTACTCGCCTTTTTGAAGGGCGATGGGCGCCGATCTGAATCCTCGTGCACCCGATCTTCGGATTTCGGTTTGCTTTTGCGGTCTCGGGTGATCGGTGGTGGTTTTTTTTTTTTTTTTTTTTTTTTTTTTTTTTTTTTTTTTTTTGTGGGGTGTGTGTGGCTTTTTTGCCTTTTCTTCTTCGAATTTTTGGTTGGGGTTTGGGTTGTTAGGGTTATTCGGGTTAGGGTTAGGGATTTAGAACCTCCGATTGCGTAGCGCGGTGATGGAGCCTCGCGTGGGGAACAAGTTTAGGCTTGGTCGTAAGATCGGAAGCGGCTCCTTTGGGGAGATTTACCTAGGTGAGTGCAGATACCTTGGAAATCTCCTTTTTTTGTGATTAAAGTTTTAATTTTTGGGGGGTTTCTGATTAAAATCTCTTGTTTTGTCGACAGGAACTAATATCCAGACGAACGAGGAGGTTGCGATAAAACTAGTAAGTTCGATGATCTTCAGAGATGCTGGTTTTGGTGGTTATCTTTTGGGGTTTATGATTAATTGTGTGCCACCATTCTGATTAAGCTTGCCTATTCTTCATAGTTGTGCACGAAAATCTTTTTTTTCTTCCTGTTTTAGTTGTATATTCTAGTGAGTGAATTAATCTTCAGGTTTTAATCTTGCGAAGACCTGTTTGGGCCTCAGCTGGAGCATCAGGATAAGTTGGCTAGAGTTGTTCGAAGAAGCACCAGTAGTTTTTTCTTCCTGCTGTAGCAAAAGCAGAAGTTTCAATTGAATCTTTTGTTTTTAGGGTCCAATAGTTTGATCATTTCAGCTTCCCACCGTAGCGAAGCTCCAGACCTTTCGTTCACCAAAAATCTATCTACTATGTCCCGTTAAGTAGCTTTGCTGGATCTTATTCAGCTTTCTGTTCAGTTTGGCAATTTCACTTTTTGATGGTGAAAAAATATATTAAAATTGTGATTAGTAACTAGTTTAGGTGCTTGCTGCATTTGATTAATTAGTTTAATCTGTGTTAGTGTTATGACATTGTCTACTTTATTTTCCCTACAATTTAATATCTAATTTCATGCTTATAAGGTGCATCATAAAAAATGATATAGATTACTGAAGAGGCGGTATATATTTATAAAAATACTCTACAATATCTTGTTGTTTCATAACTTTTTTTTTTTGAAAACACACATCATTTTTTTATGTGTCTATGACCTGATAAGACATGCAATGTCTGGAAATCAGTGAGAAGTTATGGCGTCTCTCTTATCCTTTACACTCTAATAACATATTGTATCAACTTTTGTTTGTTCAGAACAACGGTTTTTATGTTTCTCTTTCTTTGCAGGAAAATGTGAAGACAAAGCATCCACAGTTGCTGTATGAAGCAAAGCTCTACAGGATTCTGCAAGGAGGAAGTAATGGGATTTCCTGTATTATTTTTCATGTCACACCAATCGAAATATGTTTTTGGAAGCATTACCTATTGTATTCTGATATTTGCAGCCGGAATACCGAATGTGAGATGGTTTGGTGTTGAGGGCGACTATAATGTTCTGGTGATGGATTTATTAGGACCAAGTCTGGAAGATCTGTTCAACTTTTGCAGCAGAAAGCTGTCTTTAAAGACTGTTCTAATGCTTGCCGATCAAATGGTATGCTATTACTTGTAATTTGTTTGATTTAGTTTACATTTTCAACTTTTTTCAGTATCCATTAGTTAGAGCAGGCATTTGGAGCAGTATATCAAGATACCACCTGATCATGACCTGTTCTTGGCCAGCATGCTATTACTTACTTTGTAATTTATCTAATCTGTCTTTTTTTTCCTTCTTAGATTAACCGGATTGAATTTGTTCATTCCAAGTCTTTTCTGCATCGAGATATTAAGCCAGATAATTTTCTTATGGGTCTTGGAAGGCGTGCAAATCAGGTTTGTCATTATTATTATTATTTTGGGGAGCATTCATCTAAGATTAAGTTTATCATATGCTTTTCTGTTGCTATTGATCTGTTAGGTCTATATCATTGATTTTGGTCTTGCCAAGAAGTATAGGGATACTACGACCCACCAGCACATTCCTTACAGGTAACATAATTGTTGTTGTCTTGCATGTGTTTAAAGGATAGACAATCGCATAGGCTGAGTAGCAGGAGCAACTTTTAATTTGTTATGAGCCCAAACGATGGATTCAATGAGTTCTTGCCAATAACCACGGCCACTGATTTTCTAGGCGGGTTCGGTCAGGAGGGACAAAATAGATATGCTGCTTTCTATCAGTCCCAAGCGGATACCCCCCTGCTTCCTCCTCGCCCACAGCCTTCCCCTTCGCCTCTCGGAATTTGTATTGTTTATATCACAGTTGTTGCAGTTTTAAGCCCAAGCATGGCATATATTGTAGCAGGAATAACTCGGATAATTAATGCCTTTGGGTCACTTCTTTTAGCTTTTTTTAGAGAATGTGTAGCTAAAGTTGATTTTAGTTGTGTTAATGTTGCTCAATCTTATTACCAGTAATAGTTATGTGAGGCTCTAAATTGCCTAGCTATATTTTGTTGTTTAATGATACACAGCACTGGGATTTTAATGTTAGCATTACCGATTTTCAACTTCTTTTCTAATAACTGCTTGTTAACAGCTTATTGGAACTCCCTAAGGATTTTACATTTTTATTTCTTTTGTTATGCAGAGAGAACAAAAATTTGACTGGCACAGCAAGATATGCTAGTGTGAACACTCATCTTGGCATTGGTAAAGCGAATATCTTTTCTCCATCATTTTCGACCTTTTCAGGCTTGAAAACTGCCAGTCTAAAAAATGTCTTTATTTTTAATCAAAATTATTATTTGGCTAATGATTGATGTTTTTGGCTTATCTGTCTTTTATTCTCTTTTATTCTCTCCTTTATCTATTTTTGACTTGGTTTGTTTGGGTGCTAAGAACAAAGCAGGAGGGATGATTTGGAATCTCTTGGATATGTACTAATGTATTTCTTAAGGGGAAGGTCAGTTGTATTACTCAACTTCCCTATCAATTTATATATTAGAGATGTGAACGCTAAACTATGCTTCCATTTTTTATCAGCCTTCCATGGCAGGGTCTAAAAGCTGGGACCAAGAAACAGAAGTATGAAAAAATCAGTGAAAGAAAAGTAGCCACATCAATTGAGGTGGAGAGCTTATCTACTTGTGGAGTTGGAAGCTCTTATGTTATTTTCCTCTTCTGGGTACTAATGATTGTTTTTTTCATTTTCTCTTAACTTTCAGGCTTTATGTCGCGGTTATCCTAGTGAATTTGCGTCTTACTTCCATTATTGCCGTTCTCTGCGTTTTGATGATAAGCCAGATTATTCATACCTCAAGAGATTGTTTCGAGACCTTTTTATCCGCGAGGGTTAGTTTGCTTTCCATAATTTCACTTGAAAAATATTTAAAAATGATGATTTCTTCAGCTGATCTGATTTCTATATCATAAGTCAATGCAGAAAATTTATGGTAATAAGGGCAACGTTGCCTTTCATTTATTTTATAGGATTCCAGTTTGATTATGTGTTTGATTGGACTATTTTGAAGTATCAGCAATCACAGATTTCTAGTGCTCCTCCACGAACTCCTGTTAGTAACATGACAGTCAATTTTTGTTATTTTCCTTCATTTTTTTTTCTTGAATAAATTGCTTATTTTTTCCTCCTGATATTTAGGGTCAAGGTGCTGGACAAAGCTCTGGCTTGGCCCCAGCTGTGGATGATAGGCAATCAGGTACAATTGTTCCTTTTTTTGGTGATAAATTATGACTAACTCGCTATATCATGATTTTCAAACACGAAAGTATGGATTCTTCATTTGTTTGTTATTAAGTGCATCAAGTTACCTTATTCTTATTGATATTGTTTAAATATATGTTAGGAGTTTATGATCTTTTGTTTGAAGATGTTCCTGTCTTGTTTTGTATTTCAACTTGAATAAACTCTTTTAAGGGCTGGTTTGAAGTTTTTAGTAAACTTTTTAGGTGGCGAGGAAGGAAGGAAAAGCGGTTGGTCGGGAGCAATGGATCCTTCCCGACGACGGGCCCCACTTCCAGCGGTAACTGCAGGCAGTTTGTCAAAGCAGAAATCTCCTGTGGCAAATGAACAATCTGCTTCTAAAGATGCTGTGGTGAGACTTTCGTTTAAATCTCAGTTTCTCTTTGTTGCTTTCTGTGGTTGTAATCAACGGTTAGATCATGGAAGTGTTCTGCTAGAACCATATACATAAACGTAGAGAAACATGCAATTGTGAGGCTGAAGTGAGACATAAACATTGAGATTTTTTGAAGCTCGAAATTAGAAAAGCTGTCTCTGCATATTTCAGATGATTTGTTATCCAAGAAAAGTTAAATATTCCAGATATATGCAATGATTTATCCATAATTGCATCCCTCGGCTAAGTGATTGCCATGTTTAACTCCTGACCCTCAAAGCTTAATACCGTGTAGTTGTCCAGTTCGACTTTTTTGGGGCGGTCCGGCGGCTCTTCAAGGCGAGCTGCTGTTTCTAGCAGCCGAGACACAGAGTTTGCTAAGCTGTCGACTTCGGCTCCTCAGAGAAGCTCTCCAATCGGCTCAGCTGAACCCAAGCTCTCTTCTTCTGGTAGGCACTCATCTTCTAACACCAAGAACTATGAGTCAACTCTCAAGGGCATCGAAAGCCTTAGTTTCGACAAGGACGATCGGATTCACTACTAGCGTCACCGAACAATCGGTTGCAATTATATATTAGATCATCGCAATGTTTAAAAGCTGTAATTAGGAGGGTGCTGAGTTCCCGAGTTCTCCTCGAGACAATAAGTGGGGGAATCTGGGTCTGAGGAGCTGGAAATTGGCAACTTTGCCGTCGCTGTGGTAAGGCTTTTTGTACATTGTTGTTCAACTAGTTTGTTGTGATGGCTCCTTGTCCTCGTGAAAAAAGGCCCTGTAATTCGATTATATTTCGTTGGATATTGTTTACCAGTCCACATTTGTATCGGGATCTTTATCTTTAAGAAGCAACCGACTGTTTGAAACCAGTGTGGGTTTTGCGTCTGTCAGTTTGTGTGATTAAATTCCGATGACGGTTAGTTAGTATCGGTCCAATCGATGCGTGCATGATCGGTCGATATGGATCTCCTTGTGAATACCCTGCTGTATTATCACGCTATGCAAGTTATTTCCTGTTTATCTTTGAATAATGTACAAGACTAGAAGAAGCCAAAAAACAATGTTTACTTGAGATTCGTCCTAATAGCTGTTTCCCTGCATAGAAGCAAAAAAAAGTTCTAAACTGAAGCTGCTTCTTTGGACCTTCGAATCTCCATTCTATTTCGTGCCATAGCAGTTGCGCAAAATGTTCCTCTCTCTCTCTCTCTCTCTCTCTCTCTCTCTCTCTCTCTGACATGCGAGATTCTCAATAAATTCTTTGCCACTTGCGCTAGGACGGTCGACTGTTTTCTACAGTTATATTCGTGAAAAATCTAAATAAATTTGCTTTGAAGAGGGGAACTCGTATACTTTAAAATTATATATATATATATATATATATATATATATATATATATATATATATATTAAGTAAATGATTATATGGTTGTACTGAAAGAAATAAGGGCCGGAAAGAGCCTCAAAACAAATAAGGCTAAAACTCTAAAGAGGGGGCCGGAAAACATTTTTTTTTAAAAAAAACCGCAAAAAAGAAACAAAAATTTACGACAATGGGGACGCCGATATCAGGTACAACTACACTTGAAGTCGGCAACGACTCTAATCGCCAGCGCCGAATGCAGGTGAAGAAGCGGCATCCTCGAGGTCCAAAAAGGAGTTGGTGCGCGAAACCGGCACCGAGCGGGGCGTCCGGGGCCGATAATGCCTCGGCCTCCGCCCGTAGCCGTTCTCGTTCTCGCCCTCGTCGTCGCTGGGAACCCTACACCTCTCCCCGAGTATTATCGTCTTCATCCATATCGCCTCCTCCGCCGACCTCTCCTTCCTCTCCCTCCTCCGCGCCCTCATCCTCGCCGCGATCCTCTCCGGCACCCTCACCCTCGCGCTCGCGCTCGCGCTCGCGCTCAGCGACGGCCCCCTCCTCCTCCCCCAACTCCTCGCCGTCCCCGCCGGGGACTCGCGGGATTGCGCCGCGTCGCGCTCCGGCGGAGCCGGCGGCGGGGATCGCGTCTCCGCGGAGGTGCTCGATCGCGATGGATCGGGCGGCGGCGGGGACTGGGGCTGGGGCTTCGAGGGTTTCCGATGGTGGGTGACGCAGAGGGCGAGGAGGATGCCGACGATCCATGCGAAGGGTAGCAACGGAGGAGCCATTGATGAATCGATGTTCGATGCGTTGGAATCAGGGTAGCTTCTTCCCATGTGATTTTCCTTTTTTTCTCAAACTCTCACTATAATATACTCACTCTCTCTCTCTCTCTCTCTCTCTCTCTCTCTTTCTTCCTCGTTGATCAACAACGTGTGCTCTAAATCCTCTTTTTTTGCAGGTTATGATGATGAGGAGGAGGATCCGAAACAGAGGGGGAAGGAACTGAGGAGGTAAATTCGGTTTTACTTTTTTGAGGTTGTGATTTCATTTTTTTCCTCTACTTATAATCTTACTCCCCCCCACCACGCCAAAAAAGGTGTGCAAAAATTGCGGAGCTCCGGTTGGCCAGTTCAACAAAGAGCATAGTGGGTTCTGGTAAATTAATTTTCAGAAGAACACATACTTTTTCAAAATTGAAGTTGATTGGGGGATTCGTTCTCTTTTTGGCCCTGCTGCTGTTGTTAGATATAATAACAATGCTATTTGATTTGATAGATTACGGTCGGTCTGTTCAGTAAAACAAACCTTCAATCTCATTGAATTGAAAGAGCTCAGTAATTTGTCACGGATTTAGTGGTTTTGCTCGTCAAAGTCCGGTACCCGTCTTTATATTCGAAAATGAGCAAGTTTGTCTCGATCACTCTCAAAGACTAAGCTTAAGAAAGAGAAAATAAGAAAGATAGAGATTCTGTAAAAATTAAATATTTTTTAAAAAAAATTACAGAATACACTATTTTTTGTGTCTTGGCCTTTTCAAATTTTCATAATTTATAGGCCTAAAATATAATGAATCTAGCTCACCATAATTCACCCGCTAAACCTACATTAACTCACCCACTATCACATAATAACGAGCCCTGATAAATGTAAGGTGAACATAAGAGTTGTCCATGATCATTAGATTTTTTTTAGACAGTTTTAAAGTTTTTAGGTCCAGCAGTTACATGATCTTTTACCTCCCACAAAAGTTGTTGATTTTGGGCCTTCTTGACAGCTCGCTCGGCTAGCAAAGTTAGGTTAGGGACTCGGGCTATACTGCAATTTCGCTAAGTCTCTGACAATTTGCTAAGCTACTGCTAAGAGCGTGTTTGGAGCATCAAATTAGTACGGGATTGGATTAAAATTAATCCGGCCTGGCTTTAATTCAGTGTTTGGATTATTGTGATCCGGTCTAGCCGAACAATCCCCCTCACCATGGGATTAGCTAATACCCTGGATTAGACTTAGTAAATCCATCACCCAATCCCAATTATTCTTCACTCACATCCTCCTCTCTCCTGGGCAGGTATATTCATAGCTCTCGTCATAATTTAAATGCAAATTATAAATTTTGAATTTAAATTCAAATTTTAAAAATTTAAAGTTGAACTCAAGTCCAAATATTGTGATATAGCTAATGCGGCATCTGCGGTGACATGTGAAACTTGTTCAAAATCGAATTCAAATTTCTAAGAAACTTATTTTTAGAAGCACAATTTGAATTTGCAATTTTACTTTTTTAGTTTACGGTTGAATTCAATTTGTGAATTTAATTTTATACTTTGGGATACAAGTTTAATTATATATATTAAGCAACTTTTAAGGGAAAAATTTGGAAATGTAAATTCACTTTAAATTTTAAGTAATTTATTCTAATTAAAAAAGATTATAGTCCAATCCGAATTGAATTATATTTATCAAATCCTATTTTAAATTCTAGTCCTATTCAATTCCTTTCATTTATCCTATTCAATTTAATTCCAGATGCCTGACGTGCCAAAGTTGATAATAATTGATCGAACCAATTACTAAAAAGAGAAGTGGATCTCAACCGTTGAAACGCCATATGTTATATCAATCGTTATCACATTAAAGATGGACGGTTGGATTAGCTGTTCTGCATTGCACACGCGCCAGGCAATTGGATCAGTGGGCCTACGCAGTACGCAGTACAGGATTCTGCAACACCGAAGACTATCCAGTGTTTGTCAGTAATATGTATTTTGTATGTGTCGCGCGGCATCATTTCCATCAGAAGAGTTCATCAAAAAGGCCACATCAGAATCCCACCGCGAATCTGAACCGTCCACTCTCTACTTCCTGTAAGTCCCAAAAAAACCCTACACCTCTCCTCTCCTCTCCTCTCCTCTCTAAGAAGTAAAAACACACCCGGAGAAAGAGGCAGCGTCGTCTTCCTCTCTCCTCTTCTCTCCCTCCCCATCCATGGCGCTCCGTAACCACACTCGGATCCGGTCACCTCCCTCCTCCCTCCTCCCGCTCAAGCAGCATCGCCTCCTCTTGCCCCCTCCTTGCTCTGTACCGCTCCTCCGCCCCTCCGCCGCCGCCAAGCTCCGCTCCCGCCTCCCCCACCTCCGCGCCTCCTCCTCCTCCTCCTCCTCCTCCTCCTCCTCCTCCCAATCTAGGGTTAGGGCTTCGTCGGCTTCCGAGGATGGTGCGGGGGCGCCGCGGCGCGGGGGGAAGCGCACGGACATTAGGAAGATCATGATCCTGGGCGCGGGGCCTATCGTGATCGGGCAAGCGTGCGAGTTCGACTACTCGGGGACCCAGGCGTGCAAGGCCCTCCGCGACGAGGGTTACGAGGTGGTGCTCATCAACTCCAACCCCGCCACCATCATGACCGACCCCGACCTCGCCCACCGCACCTACGTCGGCCCCATGACCCCCGACCTCGTCGAGCAGGTCATCGCCCAGGAGCGCCCCGACGCCCTCCTCCCCACCATGGGCGGCCAAACCGCCCTCAACCTCGCCGTCGCCCTCTCCGACTCCGGCGCCCTCCGCCGCCACGGCGTCCGCCTCATCGGCGCCTCCCTCCAGGCCATCCGCGCCGCCGAGGACCGCGACCTCTTCAAGCGCGCCATGGACCGCATCGGCCTCAAGACCCCGCCCTCCGGCATCGGCACCACCCTCGAGGAGTGCTTCGCCATCGCTGACGACATCGGCGGCTTCCCGCTCATCGTCCGCCCCGCGTTCACCCTCGGCGGCACTGGCGGCGGCATCGCCTACAACCGCGACGAGTTCGAGGCCATCTGCCGCGCCGGCCTCGCCGCCAGCCTCACCACCCAGGTGCTCGTCGAAAAGTCCCTCCTTGGGTGGAAGGAGTACGAGCTCGAGGTCATGCGCGACCTCGCCGACAACGTCGTCATCATCTGCTCCATCGAGAACATCGACCCCATGGGCGTCCACACAGGGGATTCAATCACCGTCGCTCCCGCGCAGACCCTCACCGACAAGGAGTACCAGAGGCTCAGGGATTACGCTGCGGCCATCATAAGGGAGATCGGAGTGGAGTGCGGCGGGTCCAACGTGCAGTTTGCGGTGAATCCGGCCGACGGGGAGGTGATGGTCATAGAGATGAACCCCAGGGTTTCGAGATCGTCGGCTCTCGCATCGAAGGCTACGGGGTTCCCCATCGCCAAAATGGCGGCAAAGCTTTCGGTGGGATACACACTCGATCAGATTCCGAACGATATTACGAAGAAGACTCCCGCGAGTTTCGAGCCGTCCATCGACTATGTGGTCACCAAGGTATGATCTTTCTATTCCCTTTCTTAGTTCTTAGCATCTTCTCTTCCTATAGATAGGCGTCTGAGTTCTTTTATAGAAACACTTTTGTTTGTATTCTTAGTGCTGTGGAGTGTGCCTTTATGCATTTCATATTTTCTGTTTGTTTCAAAAGTGCTGGGAATGGAAGACATAAGGTTGGTATCATTGGCATCTCATGCAGTCTGATTGGTTCCTATAGGTTTGCTTATTATACTTTCAATTGCAGATCTTACGGCTGAGTTTTCAAAATTTATAGGAAAAACAGGGCTTTTCTAGAACTTCTTCAGGGTTTGGGGAAGAAATTTTTTATTGTCCTGCAATCACTTCTTTCCATATTCCATGTTCTTAGATATACGTGGTGTATTCATAGCGGTAATATTCTGGAATTTACCCTTTTTAGGCTTGTGGCAGAGTTAGCTTTAGATTAGATACTTGTGATGTTCAGTTCTACCGACCTCTTCTTCTTTGGATTTTGACACAGTCATGCTACTAATGTATTCGAGTATCTAATTGTAGTTTGAACCGTTGTACCTTGATTCAACTGCCTGTATAAGCCTGTTCGTACATCTTTATTTGCCACATTTTATTTTGTTTTCTCTATCACTTTTTTAATGCTCTTTATATCTCTGATGCAGATTCCACGCTTTGCTTTTGAGAAATTTCCTGGCTCCCAGCCAATATTAACTACCCAGATGAAATCAGTCGGTGAAGCAATGGCTTTGGGCCGAACTTTCCAGGAGTCCTTTCAAAAAGCTGTTCGATCTTTAGAGTTGGGCTATGCAGGCTGGGGCTGTGGGCCGGTCAAGGAACTCGACTGGGACTGGGAACAATTGAAGTACAGCCTCCGCGTTCCAAATCCCGATCGAATTCATGCAATTTACGCAGCACTTAAGAAAGGAATGAAGGTTGAGGAGATTCACGAGCTCAGCTATATTGACAAATGGTTTCTCACGGAGCTCAAAGAGCTTGTAGATGTAGAACAGTTCCTGTTGACAAGGAGTTTAAACGAGCTATCAAAAGATGATTTTAATGAGGTGAAGAGGAGGGGTTTCAGTGATAAACAGATTGGTTATGCAACTCGTTCTAGTGAGAATCAGGTTAGGTCGAGGCGGTTGGAACTAGGTGTGATTCCAGCATACAAGCGGGTTGATACATGTGCTGCGGAATTTGAGGCCAACACTCCCTACATGTACTCTTCTTATGAGTTTGAATGTGAATCAGCTCCGACCGAAAAGAAGAAGGTGCTGATATTGGGTGGTGGACCTAACAGAATTGGCCAGGGAATTGAGTTTGACTACTGCTGTTGCCATGCTTCATTTGCTCTTCGACAGGTTTGTTTGCTATTAAGATTAGGCAGTTGTTCATTTTATCCAGCCTTCACTGTTTGCTATTAAGATTAGGCAGTTGTTCATTTTATCCAGCCTTCACTCTTTTTCTTTTCATTGGTAAAAACATACAGATCTTGTCTTAACTAAAGATTTTAAAAGAGAAACCAGGACTTTAAGAATTTTGATTTTATTGCCAGACCTTTCATTACTTTTGGTTTCAGGGAATTCCATCAAGTTCTGGTGTAACTTAACGATTACCATCAAAGACAGCATATATTATTAGATCACAGAATATGCCGTCAAAGAAAAAATTACTGTTAAGTTCTGATAAAGGTACTTTAATCTAACGTACACTAAAATTGGGTAACAAACTTAAGATTGTTAAAGTTGAGGGACGTATAGTAAAATGTGCTATATAGGTAATGTAACGACTAACGAATGCATGTTTTACGGTTTTTTTAACACACACACACACACACACACACACACACACACACCTATAGAGCTAGGCTGGTATACTATCGGTAGCACGGAGGCCTCCGTGCTACCAAGTTGTTTTCAATGATGCGGCTTCCAAATCGACGATCGGCTCCGTTAGACTTGATCTACACTATCGAAATTATTTGAAAATTAAATTTCATAATTTTTCGACATTATTTGGCTAGTGATCAAAAGGTCTCAAAATTGACAATTTTAACGGTCGATGTGATGCGTTTGTGAATTTAACGGTGTAAAACAATCCAAATCTGATGAAATTTTTATAGAAAATTCTTTTCTCTATTTAGAGTAAGATCAGTACCTCTGATCTTAAATTCAAGTCTTTTATCACCATTTTTTATGAGATTTTTATTTTCAGCCGTTCATTTTTAGACTACTCGTTTGATAGGTAAATGATGTCGAAAAATTATGAAATTTTGTTTCCAAATACTTTCAATAGTGTAGATCAAGTCTAACGGAGCCGATCGTCGATTTGGAAGACGCATCATTGAAAACAACTTGGTAGCACGGAGGCCTCCGTGCTACCGATAGTATACCAGCCGGACTCTATATATATATATATATATATATGTGATCACGCTTATAAATATTGGCTAGCTGGCTTCTTACTGTTATACATTTGTTGTTAGGATGGGTACGAGGCAATCATGATGAACTCGAATCCAGAGACGGTCTCCACTGATTATGATACCAGCGACCGTTTATATTTTGAACCTTTAACAGTTGAGGATGTACTAAACGTCATCGATTTGGAGCGTCCTAATGGCATAATTGTGCAATTTGGTGGACAAACTCCTCTAAAGCTCGCTCTTCCTTTACAACGCTATTTAGAAGAACAAAAATTGGTCCCTGCAAATGGAATAGGACTCGTTCAAGTATGGGGAACATCACCTGATTCTATCGATGCTGCTGAAGACAGAGAAAGATTTAATGCAATTCTGAATGAACTCAAAATCAAGCAACCTAAGGGAGGCATAGCGAAAAGTGAATCAGATGCCATACAAATTGCTTCCGAAATTGGATACCCGGTTGTGGTGCGCCCTTCTTATGTATTAGGAGGACGCGCTATGGAAATTGTTTACAGCGATGATAAACTCATAACGTATCTTGAAAATGCTGTCGAAGTCGATCCTGACCGTCCAGTTTTGGTCGACAAGTATCTCAGCGATGCGATTGAAATTGATGTTGATGCATTAGCGGACTCCAATGGGACGGTGGTGATTGGTGGAATTATGGAGCACATTGAGCAGGCCGGCGTACATTCTGGTGACTCAGCTTGTTCTCTCCCCACGAAAACTGTATCACCGAAATGCTTAGATATAATCCGATCATGGACTATAAAGCTAGCCAAAAGACTTAATGTATGTGGGCTTATGAACTGCCAATATGCAATCACGGCTTCTGGCGACGTATACCTTCTTGAGGCAAATCCACGTGCATCGCGCACCGTCCCTTTTGTTTCGAAAGCGATCGGCCACCCATTAGCAAAATATGCCTCGCTTGTCATGTCGGGAAAGAGCTTGCAAGAAGTAGGGTTCACGAGGGAGATTGTTCCCAAGCATGTTTCAGTAAAAGAGGCCGTACTTCCGTTCGAAAAGTTCCAAGGATGCGATGTGCTTCTCGGGCCGGAGATGAGGAGCACTGGGGAAGTCATGGGTATTGACTTTGAGTTCCCTCTGGCGTTTGCAAAAGCACAGATCGCCGCCGGGCAGAAGCTCCCTGTTAGTGGTACTGTCTTTTTAAGCCTCAATGACTTGACCAAACCGCATCTCGCTTCAATTGCTTGTGGCTTTCGAGAACTCGGGTTCAACATAGTTGCGACATCTGGAACTGCAAGAGTGCTTCAGCTGGAGGGTATAGAGGTTCAGCCCGTACTTAAAATGCACGAGGGGCGGCCCCATGCTGGTGATATGTTAGCGAATGGTGAGATACAAGTGATGGTGATAACAAGTTCAGGTGATGCTTTGGATTCAATAGATGGCCGGCAACTTAGGAGAATGGCTTTGACCTATAAGATACCTATCATAACAACGGTCGCGGGAGCATTAGCTACTGTGGAAGCCATTAGGAGCTTGAAGCAGAGTTCGATTAAGATGTTGGCTCTGCAGGACTACTTTCAACCGTCAGAGGTGGTGCATGACTTGCAAGCAGCTTCCTCCAGTGCTTAATTTACAGACATTGTCAGGAAATGAGCTGTTGTTATAAAATTTTGTCTTCTCTGGCGAAGCTTTAATTTCTGTATCCTTGAACCGAGGGAACCACAGTGACAAAGGATCAGGAGCGAGCAAAGATCAAAATGTGTATGCTTTTTTCTAGTTTCTTCTTGCGATAAGGTCAGTTTTCTGGAACTTTGCCTTTTGTACTCGCAGCAAAATTTAGTGCTTCAGACTCGGAGAGTATTAATTTATTTGTAAGCCATCATAACTTTGTATTCTTCTGCTGATGATGTTGCAATTTGACGATGCAAGGATGATCCTTTTTGGAAATAACCTTCCTATTATGTGGTGGGAATCATCTGCTGATAGCGATACTGGTTTCCTGCTGCAGAATCTAATTTTGCCTGGCTACTATTAACCGTCTGGGAACTTAGAACTTCTCTTTTATGCATATGATGAACTTCTGGAAAATGTGTACTTATGAACCTCCTAAGTAACTAGAGGTTTGAAAGACTCTTTTTGAGGGTAATAAATTATGTTTTACGTTCAGAGTATGTGTACTAATAGTTCTCCAGCTTTACGTGTTTTACCCTTTTGGAACAATAAAAATCAACTTCTCTCTCTCTCTTATATATATATATATATATATATATATATATATATATAAACTTGGGATTTAAAAGGTGCTACTAAAGTCTACAAAAAGTCTTCTAACTAAAGGCCTGTTGACTGTCAAACGTAGAGTTGGTCTTTCTCGGTCAATCTCTGCGGTCAAATTGAGGATGTTACGTGTGTGATTTGATCAACTTTTTTTAAGAGAAAACTAGCTCGTTAAACAAATAAACAAGCAGACCAACGATGATGCATCATAATTGTAAAGTACCACCCAGACTATTCAATTTTGCTTTCAATTGTTCCGTATCCTGTGATTAGGGCTGGCAAATGAGCGAGCGGGCGAACCTTCGGCGAGCTCGACTCGAAATTAAATGAGCCGAGCTTGAACATAAAATAAAACTCAAAATATATTTCAAACCGAGCTTGATATTATTGAGCTCGCTCGAATTAGGCTCGAAAAACTCGAATATATATATATATATATATATATATATATATATATATATATATATAGAGTCCGGCTACTATTCTCTTAAGAGGATAGAAGTCTTTGTCCTATCAAATTTTTGGCTGTTAGATTTAATTTTTAATTATTTTCAATCGTTAGATTATACTATTGGAAGCACGACAGCCTTCGTGCCTCCAAGCCTTTTTTTATGATGGAATTACCGAATCGACGATCGGCTCCGTTAGACTTGATCTGGCATATTTGAACTATCTAAAAATAAATTTTGTGATTTTTCGATATCATTTACCAAGTAATCGAAAGGATTCAAGATCAACGTTTGAAAATAAAAATATCACAAAAAGTTATGATGTAGAACTAAAATTTTCTATCAGAGATATTGATCTTCCTGTAGATAGTATAAATAATTTTTTATCAAAATTTTATCTGATTTGAATACTTTTACACCGTTAAACTTGCAAACGGTACACATCAACCATTAAAAATTATTGATTTTGAATCTTTTCAATCACTAGGTAAATGGTATCGAAAATCCACAAAATTTATTTTCTAGATATTTCAAATACGCTAGATTAAGTCTAACGGAGCCGATCGTCGATTCGGAAGTTCCATCATCGAAAACAGCTTAGGAGCACGGAGTCCTTCGTGCTCCTAATAGCACACAAGTCCTACTCAATTAGTGTAGAGCTACTGTGCTATTAGAAGCATAATATGGTTAATGCTTTCGATTTTTTGGCCATTGGATTAAGAATTATACGGTTGGGATGATAGTGGTCCTGTCCCCCTAAGGATGAGTGACCCCCTTAGAATTGAGTGGTCCCCATAGGATAATAATATTAATCCAAATATCTGAAATGATCAAAGGGGTTGACCCAAGGGCCAAAAAATCGAAAGCATCAACCCTATTATGGTTCTAATAGCATAGTAGCTCTACTCTTTAATTATATATAATAATATATATTATGTACATTAATTATATGTATATGAAGTTTAGATTATTAGGCATATTTATTGGCACACAAAATCAAAACATTAAAATCCTACTCTAATTCCTCTCTCTCCCCCTCTCTATCACTTGCTCGCAGTGTCGCTTCCCCTAATTATTTTTTTAATATTATAATACTATATTTCATGCATTTATTTTGTTTATTGAACTATCATACATATTTTTGTATCAAATTTTAGATAATGTTTATAAAAATTAAACTATAAATTGTATGATGTAAAAATTTCAAGCGGCTTGTTTAGGCCTCGAGCTCGCTCGACTCGAAGTTAGGCTCGCTAGAGCTCGGCTCGAATTAATTTCAAGCCGAGCTTGAGCCTAAATTTAGGCTCGAAATTAATTTCAAGCTAAGCTTGCTCAAGCTCGGCTCGTTTCCACCCCTACCTGTGATCAATATTCACAGGTGTATAGTCCAATGTTCTCATAACAACAGTAATTAGAGTTGGGTGTGGTTAGATGCAAATCCATCCCATATATAAATCAAAAGATGATATCAGAACAAAAGAAACAACTTAAGCTCAGCTTCTTTCATTAATAGAATTTCTCTACATGACAAAGAATAAAAGAAAGGAAAAAAAAAAAAAAAAAAAACTTGTGTACTCTATACACTTTATGGATTACTATGCATGGGTGGTACAAGTACACCAAGCAAAGAAAAAATTGAAAAAAAGAATGATTCAACAAACCAACTAGTGAAATCAAGGAACAAGAATGAATCAAAGCCAAAAAACCCCAACTAGGTAGGTTGGTAGCAAGTTATTTTCCTTGCCCCCCCCAGCTTCATCAACTAGGAGAATAGTTAGTCAAAATTGGCATGAGAAATGCCTGGAATGCCCTCAAACTCACTTCCTTTTGCTCAAGGGAAGAGTGAGAGAGACAGTTGGACTTGGAATGCCCATGTATTGTAGCCTCGGGGACAGTCTAACTTTCGGGCTAGGGCGCGGAGATGGGATTGGAAATTTGTTCCCATTCGGCGAAGGGATGACCCTCGGCGACAAGTTGACTTGTTCGAGGGCTTTGCTTTGGAGGTCGAGCGGGTAATCCCGCACGCACCCGATACGTGCACCGATCCCGGTAGACCACTTGAACGACAATCGTCTTGTGGGTTCGGGTGCTGTTTCTGTAGATTTCGCGCCGCTGTCGGCGACACTGTCTTGATCAGTGGTGGAGTCTTCTGCAGGTGCTTTCGTTTCTGCGATCTCGATTTTGGCTTCAACCTTCACCACATCGATTATTTTTTCTGCTTCAAATGACGGTTCACTGTCGCTCTTCTTGAATGATGGGAACTCATCATCGTCGACGGAGCACCGCTGAAAAAAATGTAGAAAACTTCGGTTAGGGCGATTCTACCTAATTAATCGACAATCAGCAAGTGCGTAGACAAGTAGTCATTTAGACGAATGATTAATGATTTTTCCGTTGCTCGAGATATATCAGCCTTGTAGGCCAGATTGAAGCAACATTAAGCTTCCTATAATTTGTAACCCTTTGTAGTTTTGTATCTAACAATGAATTGATAATTGGTACCGCAGAACATATTTTGACTACAAACAAGTGCACAAGAGAGTTTCATACCCAAAAAAGAAGTGATGTAACAGTAAATTTACCTTAACATTGCTGAGGTCCACATTGTTGTCCGAAAGGAAGCTAATGAACTCCTTAAAATTCTCTTCAGTTGGGAGGTAATGACCGCTGTATGGCCATATAGCCTGGAAAGTTTAGCAACAGAACGGCGTTAGAGAAGTGCTACTCTTTGTTACTTGCTGATCAGAAGAAAAAAAAAATGTCGCAATACAGTTTCCCAACGTAAACCCTAGAAACTTCGTGTTATCTCAAGTGTTACAAAATATGTACCTTGAGAATCCCTTCTTTAGCCACCAATCTCCCAGCAGCTGTTGTTGCTCCTCCAGACAGGAAGCTAGAGTGCTGAAATTTGCCTTTCATTTTCTGCCCAATAGAAAAAGCACAACAAAAAATACATTTAGCTCATTCTAAACACAATGTTCCACAATAAGGGAAAAGGTTGGTTTTAGATATCCACCTGCCCCACATATAGCGTCCGCGTTGTGCTCAAAACAAATATCCACTTGGAACCTTCGGTAGTGTTCACAGGATCTTCTGTTTGTTTATAGACGAGTTTACCATCTTCTACAACTACTTCGTACGCCTCTCTCTCATTCTACATTGAAAGAAGAAGAAGGAAAAAAAAAAAAAACAGTTTAGTTACTTGAATTCTTTTTCCTTAGATACTGCAAAATTATTAAGTAAATCAACAAAGTGGTGAATTCAAAAATAAGATGCTTACTGGTCCAAGATATTTGATCAATTGCTGCTGTAGCTTGCTTCTCGGGCACTTCTCGAGATTTATCTCTCTACCATCTCCGACATCCAACCTTAAAGAGGAAAGAACGAAATTTGTACAAAAAGTTAAGATTCAATGCCTAACCATTTTCAAAAGATGAAGGAGAAAGACACGACTTTCGGGTCTTATTATTTACCAGAAGAAGAACGGCTGGGTGCTCTCGCTATCAAACCAGAGATCATAATACAAATGTAAATTGTGCCCATAGCGATGTCGCGGATCAATCTGCATATAGCAACAAAGAGAAAAGACGATAAATATCATTATTGAATCTTCTGATGACTTAATATAACCATTGTTTTTCTAATAATTTTGCTTGTTGGGACGTAACAAAACTTTCAACGGAGACACAAACTTACAGCTTCAAGCCAGTGTTGGAGTGCGAGTTTTTGAGCCTTCTCATCTTTAGACAAACCTTTACCAACCTGTTAAAGATGGAAATAAATGTTAACTACTGAGTCAAAAAGATCAAATTTAGTGGTCGTAAAGAGTAAAAATATATGCAAACATCAAAAATTGAAAAAGAAATAGGTGCAAGTCGTGTACCTTTGCCACCCTTGTTCGGGCCCGAGCCCATCGAGAAACTGCCGTCTCCGGCTTCTCGACATTAAAGAACGATACGGAACTATGCTTGAGAGAAGCAAAATCGAGTGCCTTCCACCTAAAGCAGTAATGGAAAAGAAATTCAATTAGTCAAATAAAATACATAAAAAAGAAGAGAAAATAGAGGATTGTGATGATAAAAGATAGAGATACAAACCAGAGTTCCTCCACCACAACCGCGCAATCTGCCAAATTTCTTCTGGTCCGATAACTCTTATAGACTTTCTGAAGCTTGGTGGCCGCTGCGTCGAGCTCACACCGAGGCCTCGGAGAAGAAAACACAACCTCGGGCACTATTGCGATATTTTCCGAACTTTTTAAACAAAGCGGCGGAATCTCTGTGGCTTGATTGATGGATGAAGTTCTTCTTTCAGGGTTAGGGATCGCTTCCGACTCCCAGCTTTTGAAGCTCAATGACCTAGCCAGGACTGGATGTTCAGACCCATCGTTCGCCATGTTTTGCGATGGATCGCTTGTTTTGGAACTCGGCGATCCCGATTTAGTACCGAGGTCCTTCTTATTAGGGCTAAGCATATTCGATAAATCGCTCTTCTTGAAGCTAAGTGATCTTAAGGTCAACTTTACATCTTTCTCGCGGGAGCTGAGAGATCTCCGAAGAACAGCTTCGACCTCTGTTAAGCCAAAGATTTTGTTTCTCATGACTTCAACCCAAGCCCATGAAAATAAGGAGAGGGATAAACCCATAAAGCGAAGAAGAATTAGCCTGCAAATTAAAATCAAAACAGAAAGAGAAAACAAAAAAAATTAAGCTTTTCGATCCACCAACAAGGAATAGGTTGTGATGAAAAAAATAGCAGGAAAAATACTTTTCGAAAGATGGGAAGATTCAAAGAGAAAAGCCCCAAAGAACTAGGCCTCAAACCTCCTAATTTTTAAATAATTAGGATCTAAATCCATACAACTAAAGCAATTATAGTGCAAAAGCTTTGATGAAAAATTAGCAAATAGAAATTAATAACCAAGCTCTGTATGGAAGTTGGTAATGTATTCTGAACAAGAAGGATCCTAAAACACAAACAAGTTTAATTTTCCAATCTAAGTCGCTTCTTAGACACCAACAAACTTCCAATTAGAGTACTTCTTAAATTAGATACAAATGGAAGTGGAAGTAAAAGAGACTCTTCCAGTTTTTGTCCCAAATTGAAAAGTCTGCATCTTGGGCTTCAATTTGTTTGAGAAAACTTTGAAACATGTTGCAGTTGAGTACCAAATAAAAGACTCAAAAATTCCTTTTTTTTCATATAAAACAAGTCTTAATCCCCAAAAGGGAGGGGAAAAAGGGAAAAAAAAGAAGAAAAAGAAGGGAAACCACTCAAAACACATCCAAGATGCAAACTTTACATCAGTAAACCAATCTGCTACATACTAATGACATCAGAAACAACTAAACTGAAAGAACCAACAACAAATCCAATGAGAAACAAACCGAAGTAACAAAACCCGAAGAGTGTGAGATTACAAACGGCAAAGGGGAAGAGGCTCACCAAATCAAGCAGAGGAAGAAACCCAGCTGGTGAAAATGCTTCAAAATGCCTTAAAAAATCCCCCTTTTTTCTCTCTTTGAACACTAAAAATCCCCTTTGAATCACTTGCACAACCATCTCGGGGAGACCACTCCGCATTTATATAGCCTTCAAATCCGAGAGGTGTGGGTCCAACGCAAGGACAAAAGGGCGACTTTTCCGCACGTCGCGTACGCTTGGAAATACGAAAACAGGGATTCAGTAAAAAGGGCAATGGCGACTCTGAGCCCACTCAAAAGCGTGTGTTCGATTCAAATATCAAATGGGTTTTGGTGGAATTTGAGTAAAAAAGAGAGCTTTTTTTTGGTTTTTTCTTAAAAAAATTTTCGTCAGAGGAGAAAAAAAAAAGGAGAGAATTTTATCAGTTGACCGGTTGAAATGGAACGCTAGTTTGTTGAAAATGTACAGAGACCCCCCTCAACTATAGAATTTTCAAAACTAGGCCCTCGGCCATTATTTTATTTTACTTATTAAGATACGATCTTAAGTTGATTAAATGAGAATTTTGCTAACTATGAGTAAGGAGCAGTAAACTTACTAGGTTGGATGGAACCGCCCCACAGTGAATTAAGTAAAACTTCTAATTAAATTGACTAAAATTACCTAAATTAAATTAATACTTTATTAATTTAAAAAATAATAAAGTTGGGAGCACGTTGATGGAGATGTTATTTTTTTAAAATAAGTCTATAATTGAGGGGGGTCTCCATACAAGTTTTTTCCTTTGAATTATTCAAATGGTTTTAGGTTCTTCTTTCTTAGTCTCTCTCTCTCTCCCTTACATCATCTCTTACATCTCTACCTCTCTACTCTCTCTCTCTCTAAAAAGAGAGATTTTTTAGAGAGAGAGAGAGAGAGATGGGTTTTTTCGAGGAAAGAGGTCACAGTCACTGTTTAATAGCAGTCACAAAAGTCTCCAAATTGGCTTGAATTTATTATATTTTATTTTATTTTATTTTATTTTATTTTAACTGCAGCATGGGACAGATAAGAGCTTGGATTTTGGTTTGGTGTTTTTCTAAGGAGGAGGAGACCACCGAATTTGTTATCTTTGACCCTTCATCGATCTCAAATATATTTTTTTAATAGATTTTCCGTACAGCTGCTTTACAGAAAAGCTCCTCGTATTATTATTATTTTTTTTTTTTTGAGAAAGAGTAGTTCATTAAGTAATGTGAATTAAGCATACAGGATGGAAGCAGCTATGGTCTCCGAGGCAGGAAAAAAAAAAAACAAACAAACAAACGGAACAGACAAAACGGGAAAAAGAAGAAGAGGAGAAGACGGGACGTTGAAGAGTCCGGAGGCCTGGGTGAGGCTCAGGTCAGGTCGGTCCAAGAGTTTAGCAGTATCTTGATACGTTCGAGAACCCAGAGTACGTTTGGGGGGTTCGTTCGAAAGATAATGTTGTTTCGCTCCGTCCAAACCACCCACCAAGTTGCCACTAATTGGGTAAGGCCTTTGGATAACCACCCATCATTTTTTTCCAACAGCTAACAATCTAAACAACAATTAGTTTTAATGCACGAGTCAATTAGAAAAAGTACACTACTTAATTCAAATCCTACAATTTAAAATAATTATTATTTATTTAATATGATATCAGAACAAAAGATTCGAATCTTACTGTGCTTCTAATTTTCTTTTAATTTGTTCTTATTTAGTTCAAATCCGCGTCTCAAGTTCAAATATGGTTAAAATAATGTTCTTATTTCACACAAATAATGAAAAATCCGAATCTAGAAGACTCCAACACCCATCAATCTTATAAAATTTAAAGCCCATGGCAAAAATAATAATTTTTGAAAACTTTAATTTTTAATGCCCAACCAATTCATGGGCCCTCTCTTATCTTTTCCCATTGATTAGCATTCAAGTTGGCTGGTATGTATAGTTGGGTATTCCCATTCCCATTATTATTATTATTACATTACATTTGGGGGGACCAAATTATTTTAGCTGGAACTTAAGTGATTTTATAAAAGATACATCATATTCATTCCAGCACACCAGATTTAATTACCAAAATAATGATCAGATCTAATAAATTGATCTGACACTATCAAAAACCAATTTTGTCGAAAGCATCATTTTTCAGAAGTTAAGCGGTGCTTCGCATGCACTAGCACTAGCACGCTCTTTTGAGTTATAAAATCAGCATTTCTTTTGCGGTACTTGAATTATGTCATGTTAAATTGAAACATTAAGTTGTTATTATTGGTACATAAAAATACTGACTCAGTAGCATTAATTTGAGAATCTTTTGAAGTGTCATCAGTAAATACTCTTTGAACTTTTGGGTTAGAAGCATGCATGAACATTATTGAATGAGGCTCACCATTATATATATACTAGGGCCTCTGCTTCAAATAATAAATGCTGATGTACAATTTGGAAACCTTTTTAAAAAAGATTACTTTAAAAAGGTAATCTTGAACAAAAGAGTGATTTAGTTTTCGACTTTGCAGAAATTAAAAATACACGTAATCAAGCTTGTTCAGAATTTTCTTGAACAAAAAATTTGACGGAAATGATCTCCATCATGAGAGCATCCCATCTGAGGGTCGGAACTTAATATCTCAAATTTAAAATTTAGTTACTTCACATTTTTAGATAATTTTATTTTTTGAAAAAAAAAAATTGAATGAAACAAATAGTTAGCTATCATTTTCTAAAACAATAATGATAAATTCAGGACAGAACCTACAGGATTTTATAAGATCTTATTAACTTAATAGAAACGATATATATATATATATATATATATATATATATATATATATATATATATATAATAGTTAATCCTGAACCGGAGAGGTCATGTGTAAACTCCAAGTAATCTAATATGAACGATGAGATTTGGAGTCAAAGTGGAGGGGTGTTGACCTCACGAAGCGGCACGTGACGAAGGGCACTTTGTTTGACCGTTGACTGGAAAACTCTTCTATGCGGTGTGGTGAGGGCACCTAGTGTTGGACCGAATTATTCCCTAGACCAGGTTCACCATCTCATTATGAACCAAGAAAATTATCGTTAATTCTATTTAATTTTTTTAATAATAACATATTTATATATGGTGACTGGTGAGGGTTGAGATGAAGCAAATATAAACGAATATTTGGTCCACCGATGACGTGGTAGACCGGGCTCATATACATCAAATTTTGGTGGCTGCTAAACTCTGGTTTAAACTAATTCGCTGTCGCTGTTAATTAAGCGGTCCACCGAGGTTAAATTGGGGAAAGAAAAAAGGGCGACGTGGAGAAACGTATGCAAGAAGAGTACGAAATCAATAAAGCATGTAAAAAAAATAATAAAAAAATGCCCTACGTACAACTCTGACTTTTAATAAGATTTTATCCTATTTATGTATATATATATATATATTCATCAAAAATTATATTGATATAGATGGTGATTAGAGATTTGATTTAATATATGATATAATAAATTCACGCAATCATAACAAATGCTGCTTAGTACTTCTTTTTTCTTTTATTTGGAAAAACAACAACACATCCTAACACTAACCCATGAAGTGCTTTATTACCATTAGCAGAGGGGAGGAGGTGTAACCTATGTGCCGTATCGTATACGTATACTTAAACGTACTATATGTTACCATATATATTATATACCATATATATGTTACCATATATATTATATATATGCTACCATATATATTATATATATGTTACCATATATATGATATGTGTTACTATATATGTATTATATGTTACTATGTATATTACTTTCTTGTTAGGGTAGTAATATTTCTATATCTTTTTTATTATTTCCTTGTATAACAGGATACAATCCTGTTCTTCCATGTAAATCATTTTTCCCTCTCTCTATATAAGAGAATGGGTTTAGATGAATAAAATATATAGAAAATTTCTCAATTCTCTTGTTTCATGGTATCAGAGCCCTTCTAGGGTTTTATTTTCTTTCGACGACAATATTGTTCCTCTCCTCAGAAGGCGAATTGTCCGTCCGAGATCAGCACCACGTCGCACCACGCCCGAGGACGACACGATCCGGTTCGAGTGATTAACTGAGACCGCGATCGTCATCATCACGTCTGTGTGGCCGCGCATCTTACCACGACGTGCGTCTAACCGAGCTGCTAGGACTCATCTGCACGCACCTACGCCAATTCGACCCTTTGGCTCGGCGAGCTTACTCTCTAGCAAGCCACTTCTTCAGATTTGTCCATTCTACTTCTTTTCTTTATTTGTTTAGTTATGACATCTTCTACCAATCAATTTTCACAACTAGATGTCAAATTATCTGGTTCTAATTATCGGGAGTGGTCAGTGTCTGTACAACTTTTATTTGATGCCCTAGATTTAACAGATCATATTAATGGCACTAACCCTCCTACTGATGAGAAGAAACTCAAAGAGTGGAGTATTGCTGACAGACGTACCCGTGGAATCCACGTCCGTGGAAATTGACATCAGAATGCATTTGGTGAGTTTCTCTACGGCTCAACAAATGTGGGCTCATCTTAAAAAATTGTATGAGCAATCTAGCCATGCTCAGTCATATGCTGAATTTCAAGAGCTGACATCCGCCCATCAAGGTGAACGCTCCATTCAGGAGTTCTATAGCTTTATGCAGGCACGGTGGCGCCAACTATCCGTCATGGAAGAGTCACTGTGCCAGACTTGTTTGGCTTGCACTTGTGCTACCAAACAAACGCAAGTTCGTGATCAGCAGCGCCTTTTTCAATTTATTATGCGTCTGCGGCCGGAGTTTGAGGCTTTACGAGGCCAACTTCTTCATCGATCTCCGCTACCCACCATTGATGCTGCACTTGCAGAGCTTATTGCAGAGGAAACTCGTCTTCGAGTATTGCATTCCTCCAGTCCTTCAACACCGACTATACTTGCTGCTCCCAATCAAGTTCCTCCTGCTCCAGTTGTTCCGTCATCCGAGCCTTTGAGTTCTACTAACTCGTTTGGCCCTCGGAAGAACAAACGCAATATCCAATGCAAATATTGCCAACTCTGGGGGCATTCTATTCAAGATTGTAGAAAAAAGAAGTGGGCTGATCAGCATCGACACTCTCCGCGTGGTTATCCTGCTGCTGCTTCTACTTTGCAGTTCGAGCATCCTTTCCATACTTCTTCTAATGAAGTGGGACATAGCACTGCTTCTGCTCAACTCAGCTGGCCTCAACTAATACAGCTACTCCAACAGAGCAATCTTACTAACTCAACTCCAAAAGAGTCAGGATCCAGTCCTCAGACATCATCAGCACCACCAGGTTTTGGTTCCCTTTCAACACCTAGCTTTGAAGGTACTTCTAAGAATTCCTGGATTCTAGACTCAGGTGCTTCTTTTCATATGACTCCCCATGGTTCATTACTTTCTTCACCTTCCCTTTTGTCTTCTCCACTCAATATTTTTACTGCTGATGGTACACCACTTCCTGTTACTCACTATGGTACAGTATCACCTACCATTAACAATACTGCCAACTTTTTTGTACCTTCTATTTTACATATACCAAAACTTTCTTTAAATCTTTTGTCTGTTAGCCAAATTACTGATCATGACTGCACAGTTACATTTGACTCATCTTCTTGTCATGTTCAGGATCGTCAAACAGGAAGTTTGATTGGACAGGGCCATAGGCGAGATGGCTTGTACTACATGGATCATCTGCATCTACCATCCATTCATGCCTCTGTTAATGCCACCACCACTTCCACCACCTCTAGTTCTACCTTATGGCATCGTCGTTTAGGTCATCTTTCTTCTGAACATCTTAATGTCTTACTTCGTCGAGGTGTCTTAGGCAATTTTTCTATTTCCAATAAGTTTAGTTGTATGGGTTGTAAACTTGCTAAACATACTAATAAACCTTTTCCTGCAAGCAATTCTGTTTCTCATGCTGCTTTTGAATTAATTCATTCTGATGTTTGGGGTCCTGCTCCTATTTCTACACGTATTGGCAATCGATACTATGTGATCTTTGTGGATGATTATTCTCGTTTTACCTGGATATATTTCATGAACAACCGGTCTGAACTATTGCAAATATATAAAATTTTTACTGTTATGATTCAAAATCAATTTGGTACAAACATTAAAATATTTCGTTCAGACTCTGGTGGTGAATATATCTCTTCGGAATTCAGACAAATTCTTGCCAGTCAAGGCACCTTACCTCAGCTTTCTTGCCCATATGCCCACCAGCAAAATGGGGTTGCTGAAAGAAAGCATCGTCATATCATGGACACTGCCAGATCTCTTCTTTTTGATGGTTCTGTTCCTTCACAATTTTGGGCTGATGCTGTCAATACAGCCGTTTACTTAATCAACATTATGCCTTCTAGTGTTCTCTCAGGTGTCTCTCCTAGTGAGCGGTTGTTTGCTAAGCCTCCTTCATATGATCACCTGCGAGTCTTCGGTTGCACTTGTCTTGTCCTGCTACCTCATCACGAACGAAATAAATTGTCCCCTAAATCTGCTATTTGTATCTTTTTAGGGTATAGTCTTGAGCATAAAGGGTATCGCTGCTATGATCCCAACACGAGACGTCTTCGGATTTCTCGTGATGTGATTTTCTTTGAGCATCTTCCCTATTATGCCCAACCTGCACCAGCCACTGCAACTTCTCCCTCTACCCATATTGATCTTTCCTTTTTGACTAATTCTTTTCCAGTACATTCCTCTTTCCAAGAGGACTCTATCTCTCCTATTACTTCTCCTGCAGATGACATTGAAGTACATGCGTCTCGTGATAGTCCTTCCGTCGAAGCTCCCACCGACGATCCTCCGACATCCGTGCGTCGCTATCCCCTTCGCGAACGCCAGCCTAAAAGGTTCTTTGGTTGTATCACCTCACATTCTTTTTCTCCGCAATTTCATACCTTTCTTGCTACCATTCACACTCACCAGAAACCACGAACATACCGCCAAGCTGCTGCCATTCCTGAGTGGCAAGATGCTATGTCTGAAGAACTTAAGGCTCTTCACCACACCGGTACTTGGAAGCTTGTTCCCCTTCCTCCGGGAAAGGTTCCAATCAGCTGCAAATGGATCTACAAAATTAAGACAAAGTCTGATGGCTCTGTTGATCGCTATAAGGCTCGCTTAGTTGCTCGCGGCTTCACTCAAGAGTATGGCATCGATTACGAGGAGACATTTGCTCCAGTTGCTAAAATGACATCTGTTCGCGTACTTATAGCTGTTGCTGCCTCTCGTGGATGGCCGTTATATCAACTTGATGTTAAAAATGCCTTTTTACATGGTGATCTTCACGAAGAAGTTTACATGCAACCACCTCCTGGCCTTAATCATCCACCTGGCCATGTCTGCTTACTTCGCAAGGCATTGTATGGTCTTAAACAAGCTCCTCGTGCTTGGTTTGAGAAGTTCTCGACTGCCGTTATTTCTGCTGGTTTTCATCAGAGTGAGAATGACCATGCATTATTCATTCACTCTTCTGCTCGTGGTATTACTGTTTTACTTCTCTATGTTGATGATATGATTATCACTGGTGATGATCCCGATTTTATACAATTTATCAAATCCTTTTTTCAACGTCAATTTGAGATGAAGGACCTCGGGCTCCTCCGTTATTTTCTCGGTATTGAAGTAGCCTACGGTTCTAATGGCTATTTGCTCTCTCAACGAAAGTACACAGCAGATCTCATCTCTCGTGCTGGTCTTACTGACAATGACACAGTCAATACTCCTATGCAGCTTCATCAGAAACTAACTCCTACCATGGGTGAGCCGCTTCCAAATCCCACACGCTATCGGGAGTTAGTTGGAGCTCTCGTTTATCTCACTATCTCTCGTCCAGATATTGCTTATGCTGTCCATATAGTAAGCCAGTTTGTTCAAGAACCAACTTCTGTTCATTATGCTGCTGTTCTTCGCATTCTCCGCTATCTTCAAGGCACTATTAATCAGAGTCTTTTCTTTTCTTCCACCTCGCAACTTGCACTCCGAGCTTATTCTGACGCTGACTGGGCTGGGGACCATACTGATCGCCGATCTACCACGGGTTATTGCATTTTTCTTGGTGATTCTCTTATTTCATGGCGAGCTAAGAAACAGAATATTGTCTCCAAATCTAGTGCCGAGTCTGAGTATCGTGCTATGTCTACTGCAGCTTCTGAGTTTGTTTGGCTTCGTCGTCTTCTTGGTGATTTTGGTATTACTTGCTCTACTCCGACACCTCTATATTGTGACAATCAAAGTGCAATCAAGATTGCTAATAATCCGGTATTTCATGAACGCACTAAACATATTGAAATTGATTGTCACTTCGTTCGGCACCATTATCTTAATGGCACACTTGCCTTACCATTTATATCTTCTCGTCTCCAGCTTGCTGACTTCTTCACTAAGTCTCATACGACGCAACGACATCAATTTCTTTTATCCAAACTCTCAGTGTTTAACCCACCTTGAGTTTGCAGGGGGGTGTTACCATATATATTATATACCATATATATGTTACCATATATATTATATATATGCTACCATATATATTATATATATATGTTACCATATATATGATATGTGTTACTATATATGTATTATATGTTACTATGTATATTACTTCCTTGTTAGGGTAGTAATATTTCTATATCTTTTTTATTATTTCCTTGTATAACAGGATACAATCCTGTTCTTCCATGTAAATCCTTTTTCCCTCTCTCTATATATAAGAGAATGGGTTTAGATGAATAAAATATATAGAAATTTTTTCAATTCTCTTGTTTCACTATATACACATGTGTGTATATATATATATATATATGTATATGTATATGTATATATATTATATGTACGAGATGTGCATCAAGATCTTATTGGGGTCCATAATGTTGCAACGCGGGGACTCTTTGTGGGTAGTTAGGTATATAAAAAAAGATCAATTGACGTAGAGAAAGGTATATAATTGTACGTGTTAATTGTGATTCTTATTAGTTATTTTTTTTTTGTTTTTTAAGTTGGTCTTTCTATGAATAGCAAGTGCTGGGTAGAAAACAAGCATGTAGCCGACATATGATACGACTTCCAAAAAAAGGAAGCTTCATTTACACTACTATACCTACTTTGATCAAACGAATATTACTAAACAAATGTGAAAAGAGTTTTTAGAGAAAAAAAAATATATTATAGAAGATGCAAAGTGGTGTGAGCGTTGAACCTAATCTAAACATGGCTCGTGTTAATATTTTATATTTTTGTATTGATCTTGCATTAGAAACGCTTACTATTGCAATGACCATGATAATGCCACAGCTTTAGTCAAGAGTCTATATATATTAAGACTAAATAAAAAAAACTTTTGATGTATGAGTGTGTTGTATCTTCATTAAAATTATTTGAGCTACGGTAGAAGTAGATATTTCAACTATTTGCTTGTTTCTCTATAGTACAATTCTTTTTTCTTTTTCTTTTTTCAAGTTAACGCATAGAAGCTATATCAAAAGTAAGATCAAACGGGCCATGATAGTCGTCAAATGTTTCCATATGTGTGGATACATTCATAGAGGGAAATTGTGACTTATGGTCAGTGTTGTACATTCACAACATTTAATTAAACTTGTTTTTAACTTCTTATAAATGTGCTACATATCCTTCGGATTTCGGGTCCATAACGCCAATCAAATGCCCATTCTACAAGTACTTACTATATATTCACATTAATTTTGGTTTTATACAACAGGTTTTGCTTAAGGTCTCATGGTCTTTGTTTGACATTTTAATTAACTTTTATATATGTATTCTATGACCTTTTGATTTCAAAAGCATGTATAAAGGGATGCTCACTACTTTGAACAAGAAAAAGAAAAGGAAAAATGCTATTAGTTCTCAACACGCAATGCGAAGGATGGGACTAATTGAACTCCCTCTAATTTCAATGGTCAAATGTTCAATTTTGGTATTGTTTCACCCACTCCTTAGAACTAGTTTATTTCTTGCCATTTTGGGGTGCATCAACTTTTTGGCTTCTTTTTCTCCAAAATTTGGAGACCAATTACTATCTTCTACTAGAAGATTATAGATGGTTAATTGCATGCATGGTTAATAGTTGCATATATACATGAACTGGTAATTTGGTATCAAATATGTTAGAAACACAATTTGTGAGAAGTATGCGCATATTATATAGTAGCTTGAACGTAACAAACCAACTTCTCATAGCTCGTTCCACGAAGAACAGCTAGTGGTTAACGACTTAATTATTCCAGGACAAGCAGTTAAGCCAAGAATAAGTTATACGCATATGCGGATTTGGTGTTTCGTGGAATAACTAAAGACATATTAGCTTGTCATAAAACTATTCATCTCCGTACGTACCAAGCACAGCCACAGATAACATTATTCCAATTAATATAAGCTTGTTCAACTTTGATGGCCCATTACAACTATCTTTTTTCATTTAATTTTTGAGTTTGATGGCTCATTACAGCAAAAAGAAATGGCAGTTGGATGGTGCATGATAACTTAATTAATGAGCTTAATTAGTAAAAGGTGAACTGGTCAAATTTGTTCACTTTGATTAACTAATTGTACTGAGTTGTCATAATATGTTAGTCCAAAGTGTCAGTAACTTGTTATTCAAATGTGTGTAAGATTTTTAATTGGTTGATCATGTTTACTGAATCAATCATGAACAGTTCCCCTCAAATCTGCAAGAAAGTAATTTGTGTCCCCAATATTTTCTTAAAAACCTGAGTGCTGTGAGTCACAAGCTTTTCTCCCAAGAAAACAGATTTTTCAAACTGTGGACACACATTGTTTGTGAGAGGATACACCAAAGTGGGCAAATCCAAAAATCATCCAATCTTTTCATGAATACCAAACAGCTATATCTGATCACAACTTGAAAGAGTATTTGACACATATCTAGATTAAATTTTGGCGAAGAAAAATGACCAGTTAATCATCCAATCTTTTCATGAATACCAAACAGCTAATCTGATCACAACTTGAAAGAGTATTTGACACATATCTAGATTAAATTTTGGCGAAGAAAAATGACCAGTTAAACACATACAAGTGACGAAAAATAATAAAAAATGCTTGTATATATACTGTGGTTTCACTTCTCTCAAGTTGAAGAGCTACGTTTATATAACTATGGCTACAATCTTTGCAGTGTATATAAGAAAAACAAATAACAGTATTTCCGCTCCACCGAAACGAAAAGAGAGAGAAAAAATATATATCCTTAAGAAAAATACAAACTGCACACTTTACACAAGCTTCTACACATTTCACTCCGCGGAAAGTAGTTAAGTCCAAATGGACAAAAAAAAAAAAACAATATTCAATCCAAATAATCTTTATAATTAGTCCCTCTTCGCATTATAAGGAGAGCAGATTTTCTCAAACAACCTTGCAAAGAACCCCCAGAAGTTTTCTTGTGTCTCTTCCTGAGGTTGTTGATCAGGTTCGGTTCTTGGATGAATCGTCCCTGCAATGGCCTCGATCTCTTCCTTGGCTCGCTGTAATATATTCGGACCTTTGATTTTGTTGAGAGGGGTATTCTCATCGATATCATTGCTTTTGCCATGAGTCTCCTTCTTATGCACTTTCTCTTTAACAATGTGAATGTCAACTTCGCTCTCTTCCTTCGACTTGTCATGTAAATTAGGTGCTTCCACTTTTTTCTCTACCAAAGAATCACAAAATAAACTTTGGAGGAAAGGCATAACTTATTCTAATGTTCAAGCATTAAAGTAATCAAATTGAGTTCTCTAGAATTTTAGCCTATCATGTGCTTTTGGAGCCTTCACTTTGTTATAGTACAAAAGAGAAAAAAAAAAGATCATTATATGACAAAAGAACTTCAAAACGAGAATAGTTTTCTAATCATCTATCTTATTTCTCAAAAGTTGAAAAGGGTATATATCAGTATACCGAAGCACACAACCAATCACATAGGTGATTACAGAAACTGACCCAAAAAAATCTACTAAGTTGTTTATGCATAATTTTGCAGAAGAACAAAATTACTTCTGCTATTAATTCCTCGACACCCTGTTTGCGCCAATATATTACTTTATATATAGAAGTGATAAAACTATGTCAGCCTAAAGCATATTCAGATGAAATTGTATAAATATAAGTTGTCTCCGACTTTGAGAAGTTAAACATTATTAAAACCAATTGGAGTAGTCGATAGTGGCGGAGTACTAACACTTTTTTTTTTCCTCTCCTTATTCTTCTTCTCATTGAAACAAAAAGATACAAAGAGTATTTTTTTCACGAATTTTCAGGAAAAAAAGATGCCGAATAACGAGCCATAAACTCCTCACAATCCTCCAAAGCAATGTAATGGAAACACTTGAACATTAAAATCTCATATCCAGCCTATATACAGTAAACTGCAAGAGGGGAACTCCATTCATTTTAAAAAAAAAACAACTTTAATTTGATTTAATTTGAGATCACTCACCAACTTTTTTGGTGTGGGGATGATCATCATGATCATGATCATTGTCATGGTTCTTATTTGAACGGATCGTGTCCACAAGCGCCTCAATCTCTTCCTTGGCTCGCTCAAACACATTCGGGCCTTTGACTTTATCGATCGATATGCTCTCTATAACATCACTGCTCCTTCCATGAGTCTCCCTATGATGGGTTTTTTCCTTTGGCTCCATTGTTCCCATCTCTCTCCCCTTTTCCTAAACAAAAAGGCCCTTTTTTACTTCGTTTTCCACAAATCTTATACCAAAACGTACGAAAAAAAAAGTAGAAAAAAAAACACACACCAGGTCTTTTATTTGGGCAAATCAACAGTAAGCTTCAATGCATTAATGGATTGCTCCCAAAATTATAGAAATAACACGTTATTTTGCTAAATTCGAAGCAAAAAAAAAAGCAACTCCGATCATCTAAACTTGTTGAGCAAAATGGATCCAAATTAAGGGACGATTCGTAGAGAGAAATGGAAAGGAGGAGGAGATTACCTGGTTGTTGGATCTGGGAGAGGTTGGAGAGGAATTGGTGGGTTGGGGGGGAAGGGTAGGAGGAGGAAGAGTCGAAGAGAGGAGAGAGAAAAAGGAACCACCTTTTGAATACAAACGAGGAGAGAGAGGAGAGGACGCAGCTTTTGGCATCGAATCGTTCCTTGCAAAAATGTGGCAACCCTGTATTTGGGCTGCATACTATGGGCTGGTAATGGGCCGGATTTGGGCCTAATCCTAGTCCAGCTTAATAAGCTCTGAACTCAGAGGCACCAATGAGAGTAAGGGCCCATAACTATCTAAGGCTGGTTGAAGTTTAAGTTGAACTAGATTTTTGGATGAATTATAATTTAACTGTTTATTTGTATAGTCATAAAATTGAAGTTATTTTAGTTATGATTTTTGTTTGACAGAAAGTGAATAACATAAAGTTAAAATTTCCTATTGTTCATATTTTATTAGATTTTTTTTTTCTCACTCTTTCTCTCCGTAATTAACTACGGCCTACCCGGAGCGGGCCAAAGTCAATTACGATTTTTTTTTTATTTGAGTTTCAATCGAAAGTAAAATTACGACGAATCAAACAAGAAAAGCGAATATTTATTATGGAAAATCACTTCACTTTTTTTTATTTTTCGGTGAAACAAACACATCCTAAAATGTAATAGAGCAAAAAGTGTTGGAGCAAAAACATGTGGAGAAATGCTTCATTAGTGCTGCAAAAAATGTATTTAAATTGCTAAGTGTGATCTGGGATCACATTACCCACAAGGAGGTTTATCCCCTATAGTCTGTGGTGATATTCCTCCCACTACACAATAATCAAAATACTATCTTCTAAAAAAATGATTTTATATTTTAATTTACCTTGATTATTAGGAAAAAATGAATGAGAATTTTCTAAGTTTTAGTATTTTTTATTTTTAAGAGAAATATAGCATGCTATTCGCTTCGTTCATTTTTTTAGAAAAATTTTAGCACTTTTGGTAAAAAGATTTTTGAACTTATAATTTTGACAAATAGATGCTAATTTTTTTATCAAATAGCTTAATTGACAATATGTTCAAATTACTTGTATATTATTCTTTTCAATTGCGCTGAACACCTTTTTTTCATTAAAAAGTGGAAAAAAAGTTTTTCCCCCCTTTTTTTCCAAAAATTTTTGGTTAATAAGTGTCGAGTCCGTGGTCCGACGGGACCGGTCCGGTCTAGATAGACAAAAAACCCGGTTTAATTTACCTTCGTAGCTCGTCGTCATCCCTGCAAATGGTGCTCCTTGTTGCTGTGAAATAGAAATTAGGGTTTAAGGATCTCGATCCAGCGAGTGTGGGAGATGTCGACCAAAACCCTAGCAAGTGCGGGAGCCTCTCTCCTCAATCGCTTCTTCTTCACCAATGCACTCCACTTCCGTTCACAGCACCACGCTTCATTTCTCCCACCTCGGATCGCGTCGAGCTCTTCGTTGCAACCATTTTTATCCAAGTTCGAGATCCTTCAACCTCCGCCGCAGGGAAGAGGAGGAGGGGAAGCGGCAGAAACCCTAAAAGTTTCGGCGTCGATTGATGAGTTCTCGTTCCCTTGTGGCCTCCCTTCGCTTCGATTCTTCATTGAAGACGGTAAAAAGCTTCTCTTTGTTTCGTGCTATTATGATCATTTTATCGTTTACAATGTGGTGCCATGAATTTGTGGTTTAGAAGTGGATATGGTTTAATTGAACGCTCACTCTTCACTATATTTGGTTGGCTTGTGTTTTAGGTCCTTTTTGTTATGTACTTAGTGAATTTAGAAGAGTGAAAAGAAAGTTTATTACACTATTATCTTTTTATTATGTATTGGATGCTTTTTGCCCGTTTCAGAAGGCCATTGTTGATCCGAAGAAATCGCCTGTGATCAAACATCGGCATCATTTACTACACTTTTTCCAAATTGTGTGATATCGGTGCCTCGACCAGGAATATATGTCATAAAATTGTGAATGTGGGAAGTGAATTCGGGGCCTCTTGGAGTGGAAGGGGCCTAAGACAGGATTCGATACAATGTTGCTGCCCGAAAAATCATCTAATAGGAAAGGGCTCAGGAAATGGTCGTAAAATCTATCACTTTGGTTTTTCCCTCCGATACTTCTGTTTTATGATGCAGTGATCCCAACAATTTTGAATATATGAAGGATGGGTTCAAGTCGATCGTTCTGATTAAATTAGTAAATGCCCCTTCCTCCTATGTGCACAATTGGATTGACACTTTGGTTTAAAAATTTACTGGCAACTGGTGTTAATAACCTTCTCAGAGAGATGGAGAGGGAAATGGTAGAGAACATAATGAAACAAAACTAGCGGCACACTTGGAAGAACACAAAAGACAAGCTATTGATTCCTTGTTATATCAATTACTCCATTCATTTGGAGGTTCTGAGTAGGAAAATTGTGCATAGGAGGCTCTTCTTTTGTTATGATGTTCTCTGTATTGTTATTCTTTATACTCAAAATGGCTCACTTTCATTAGCTATTTTGTTTTATTTCAGTTGTAAGGAAGCAAGAATATAATAAATGCTCATGCCCAAATATAAATTGCTGATAGGATGATGGATTTACTTGAGATTACCGCAGAAGTTCTTTTAACCTTTTATACACTAAAATTTCTAATGTTGTTCTCCTGTACTTAGTTCATCTATTGTTTCCTATATTGTCATATTGTTCAGAGAATTGATAACTCCAGAACCAATGTTTCTGTTAATTTATTGACTCAATTAAATTAGCACAATCTTTTGATGCATGGTATAGACTAAATGTTGAATTTGGTTTTTTGTCTGTGAAAGCATGAACATCTTGAAGTACATTTCTTTTTTATTTGGTAGTTTAGTGCTGATTTTGTTACATGTAGGAAATGATGCTTTGGGCAATGAGCCGCTGCAGCTGCTTCCTAAAAGAACTTACCAGCCTAGTCATATCAAGCGGAAGCGGACTCATGGTTTCCTTGCACGGTCTCTCTCTCCTTCCCTTCCTCCCTCTCTCTCTTTCTCTGTTGGAAATATAATGACAATGTGAGTTCTACTCTTCACGGATTTTATGCTTTGCCTTTGTCAGTAAGTCGACTAAAGGCGGACGGAAGGTGATTGCGCGGAGAATTGCAAAAGGTAGAGCAAGAATTGCTGTTTAACTTTGAAATCGTATCAACTTTGGTGGTGTTTTGCATGGTGCAGTACTGTGCATTCTCTTAGCCATGTGTAGTAAATGTAGTCCAGAATCCTTCTGTTCGACCACAAAATGATTTTTGTTTTCATCTTCTGTGAAAAAGCGGCGAAGTTTGCTTTGCAAGGAAATCTCCATCATTTGCAAGCTTTGATTTAATCCTATGCGGTTACTAAGCATGGTACTTAGCAGGAATCGGTATCGATAATGACTCTGCAGTGGTCTGGACTGTAGCGAAGTTCTTAAATGCTAGTAAAGGGGTTCTTGTCCCGCTTTTGAATTTCTGCATGCATCAAATGTCATATGATAAAGCTAAATTATTTCACGTTTAACTCTTTGATATGTTCATCTCCTGCTATTAAAGGTGTACTGCTCTTCTGATGGGTGTTGAGGAGGCTTTTCTTTGATTACATATTGAGTGGGCTCTCTGAAATACTTTTTGCTTCACTGAATCGCAACTTGTGATCGAATTTCTTAGTAAATTCGGCATGTTACTTTTGTACTACCTCAATACTGAAGCTATATTAGAGGAGATTATGTGGAATCTTTTCTAGTGTATTGCCCCTTGACTTGTCATTAATCATTCTATGTTTCATCTTTATACACCTTATATATGCTTTTCAAAACTAGATACTAGTAATACAACATGACCGTGAGCCAACTCTTTTTCGTTTGGAACCAATTGTGCCAATTTTTTGTGGCCATCTTATCACTTTGTCAATTACACCGAAAATGAGATATCCACAAAGTATACCGTAAGAAGTTATACATCTAACATGCCTTGTTCCTTTCATATACGAATATAGGCTAAACTTCCCCACATCATATGCTAAGCATCAAGAGGCACATGATCCGTTGGGAAAGTGCTTGTGCGACTGTATCACGTGCATGCTACATTTCTTATCAAATGCTAAAACAGAGTAGTGTCTCTCCGGAAGTGGAAAGACGAAAAGCGAGAGGAGTTTCGCTGCGAATTCGATTTCGCTCCCATTCCATTGAAGCTGCAAGGTCGATTTTCATCATACAATCGTGAGTAGAAGTTCAGATGATCTCACCGCTTTCTGTGCGAAAATGAATTCGGTTTCCTTCCCATTCCATCGTAGCTGCAAGGTCGATTTTCGTACAATCGTGAGTAAAAGTTCAGACGATCTCATCACTTCTCTGCAAAAATTAATGTTGATGTTCTGTAACTTTTTCGAAGTTATAAGTTCAGTAGGTGAAATCCGCAAAACAAAAATACCCTAGAATAACATTTCCCCACTTTTGCATAGCTAAGAGCCCCGGCTAGAGTGCGTAACAACAATATTGCTTTTGAAACTTCTCTATTTAAAGAAGCAAAATTTATTTATATAATGAACAAAAGAATTAGTTAGGATGTAAGTAAACATAAAATTTAGGCCCCAAAAAATAGAATTCCAAATCCCCCTTCTAACAGCAGCTAGAATATGTTTATGCGTTTTCTTACTAAAAGATTACTAAATAATATGTATATATGAATGAGTTAAGCGGTGGACCCCCAAAACTTCTCCATGCAAAGAAAAAGAAAAAAAGAAGATATGGAATAATATTCAGTAGGTATACTAACATCATCATTATTATTAAATGTTAAGTTAGGTAGGAAATTACTATAAATGGGCCATTCCATTTCAAGGTTATCAACTGCATAAAAAAAACATTTTAGTCAACAGAATTTTTCAGTGTAAGCGGCTAAAAAGAAAAGGTTAAAAAGAATCAAATCCTAATCGTGGGGTGCAGTGGCCAATGAGCACATGACAGTTAGTAGACCAAAAGAGCTTTGTCATAAACCTTTTGTCTTTAGCCCCATGACCCATAGAATTAAGCTATGATTATGGCTAATAATATAATATAAACTCTACATTAAGTCAGGATTAGAGCAGTGGCATGCCAAATTCCTGTCCACGTAAACCCCTATTACCACCTAATTACGCAACACAACACGACAAATAAATAAAATAAAAATTAAAAAAAGTCGAATTCACGAATTCCCCAAAATACCCCCAGCAGAAAAAATAAAAAAAGAAAAGAAAATAGAAAAGGGCACCGCCTAACCTCTTCCTCTCTCTCTCTCTCTCTCTCTCTCTCTCTCTCTCTTCTCTGTAGCCTTTTTCATGCTTCTCAAAACCGAGAGAGAGCCCCGTAAACGAAGAAACGCCATGGAAATGGGAAGAGGCGAGGTGATAATGGTGAAGAGAGAGAAAGAGGAAGGAGAGGGGAAGGGGCTTGGTCCTAAGCCAATGGCGGGGTTGGGCGAGGCGGGTCCATCGCCGTTCCTGAAGAAGACGTACGACATGGTGGAGGATCCCCGCACCGACGCGGTGGTGTCGTGGAGCCGAGCGCGTAACAGCTTCGTCGTGTGGGATTCGCACGAGTTCGCCTCTTCGATCCTCCCCAAGTATTTTAAGCACAACAACTTCTCCAGCTTCGTTCGTCAGCTCAATACCTATGTAACTAAGCCCTTTCCCATGTTCCTGCTTGTTTCCCGATTTGAATCCGTTCATGTTGTTGTTTTTGTTATTTTTGATGCATCTGATTGGTGTGTTTATGTGATTTTTTTGAGGATTTTTTTTTGTGTTAATTTTTGGTTTGGAGAAGATTGGTGTGTAGATGAAGTGATTAGTTGTCCAACTTGTTTTGATATGTTTATTTACAACTGGTATTATGCGGAATTTTTTTTCTTTGATGAGAAATTTGATGAATCTTAAGATGAATTAAAGTTTTGTGGAGTAGGATTAAGTGTTAGGGATTAATCTTAAGTAACATTGTTTGTTGTGGTTATGTGTTTATTTTTTTCAACTAAAATCTAAAGTGCAAATGATTTAGAATTAATTGCAGGTAATATGAAAATTTGTTATACTGCTAGATGTTCCAAGCCAACTTAATTTTGTTCTGCTAGGAGACAGAAGTAGAAGATAAAGTAATCTTTCAAATCTTTCAAAAGGTTAAGCTATATTATCCGACAATAAAGATGTTGCGAAGGTAGAATTTGTGTGTCACTTTTGACTTTTGGTGGTTCTGAAGCTGTAGAAGTTGCTGTTTAGTGGGCTCTACTATTTTTCTCTCTATCTCTCTCTCTCTGCAACAGCAGATTCTTTTGAACAAACTTCTTCTAGTGTGTTCTAACAGCATATAGAAACCTATTAAGTGATAACTTCCCAATCAAGGATTTAAGTGCCGTGGCACGGGGTCGTACCGGAAACTTGCCGGCACGGTACGGCACGGTGCGTGCCGGGCCGTGCCGATGCGTGCCGGTCACAAAAAATATATGTGTGCCGACACATAATGGCATGAAATATTTATTTTCTTTAGCAACAAAATATGCCAATTATTTATTATGTATTTTTATCAAATCTTTTGAACTTTATTGAGAAAATTACTTACCAGATTCAAGAATAGAGGGTTTTGAGTTGTCCCATCGGCACGGGAGCTGTATCGTGCTGATATCTTGCTGGCACGATACGGCACGGTGGATACGGCTTGTGTCGATGGGCACTTTAATCCTTGTTCCAAATTCAGAACTAAAAGGTGTTGGCATCATCGAGAGTGATGGCATAAATTTGTAGACCACGCATGTTTGTGCCCAGAGAGCGGACAATGTTCTAACAGCATTAGTTGTGCCACTACCTTTTGAATTCCTTCTCTCTGATATGAACTTTTTAATTAATATTAGATTTCTAACAATATTAACTGTAAATATTGATTTAATATAGGGTTTCCGAAAGGTTGATCCCGATCGATGGGAATTTGCGAACGAAGGATTCTTAGGAGGTCAGAAACACCTATTGAAGAACATCAAGAGGCGGCGGAACACAGGCCCGCGGCCAGACCAGAACCGACTGACAGGACCATGTGTCGAATTGGGCCAATTTGGGATCGAAACTGAAGAAACCCAGGTGAAGAGGGACCGAAACATTCTAATGGCCGAAGTCATGAAACTCCGGCAGCAGCACCAGAATGCAAAAGCTCAGCTCATTGCCATGGAGGAAAGGGTTAAAAGCACTGAAAGAAAGCAGCAGCAGATTATGGCTTTTCTCGCTGGAGTTCTTAAAAATCCAATTGTTGCTCATAGACTCTTACTTCACTATAAACACAAGAAGCAACTAGAAGATGTTGGAAAAAGACAGCGGCTTATGGCAAATGTGAATCCATATTCAGACAATATGAAATTTAGGGAGGAAGTGAGAGTTAAATCGGAGGGGGAGAGTTTCCTCTCACTGGAGAACAGTGAAACAAGTTGTTTGTGCAGCAGAAGCGAACAAGATGAGGTGATAACTGAATCGAATGATTACAACTTGGACAAAATCAGCGAAGTGGTGTGGGAAGAGCTATTGAATGTGGATTTGACTTCAGGAAGTGGAATGGTGCATGGTGATCAAGTTGACATGGGTCTTGGAGTCGAGGATTTGGGCGGGAAGTCGTGCGGGTGGATTGGTGATGCCCAGAATTTGGCGCAGCAAATGGATTATTTGGATTCAAAGCATTAAAAAATTGGATTATGTAAGTGCAGTTTTAGTCCTTGAACTCTTTGCTAAGCTTCACTTTAGTCCTTGATTTTTATTTATTTTTTTTAAATGGAAGTACTTGTCCGCTTCGTCTCATGTATGAATTTTATTATAGCCCTTCCTGGTAACTTTTATTTGTTGGACTGATTAAAATGCCAACATAATTACACTATAAAAAGAAGAAAAAAAATAAGAAAAAGGCAACATAATAGTCATAAACAAGCCAAATAGGCATTTTCGTTTGTCGCTCTAACAAGAGTTGATGGGAAGGACTAGAAATAAACAGTTATGTGAGTTCAAGGTGTCAAGTGCTCAATTTACAGATTGAACTGATGTGGCATTTAGCTAAGAGTTGAAGGACAAACTGTGCAGTTTTTCCAACTTTGGATCGTAGAAACTGTTTTTGTTCTTCCACATTATTGACTTATTGTCTAGGTATGATTTGGAGCAGAATTTATTTGTTATTCTCTATTTGTTTACTTTTTCTTAATATGTTATCTCCTTGCGCTGTTGCTCAACTTATATCTGAAATTAGTGTCTTCTTTTGTGATTTCTATGCAGGCCAAACTCATCTCCAAGAGTAAATAACAACCAAACATCAGATCATTTTAGACATATTGTTACAGTAGCTTATGTTTCATATATTGTGCTGCTTTTTCTTGTTTCTTCGGAGATATTTCATCTGAAGTAGTTGATTTACCTGTTGGTGGTCCTTGGGTTCATACAGAGTGAAATCAGCGACAGATTTAATCTCTCTTTTGCTCATACTAGAAGGGAGAGAAAAACCTATGCTTATCTTTTGTTAATATTGAAGACTGAATTTGTACCACATTACGTGCCCTTGTTTGGTTTTTATCGTTTGGTAGATCATGTACTCTTGTAAGTTCAGGGAACAGTACATTATAGGAAAGGAGCAGCAGTTATGGTATGTTTGGCTCAATCTGAGTAAGCATCAGTAGTGTAGTTTTAGTAGAGTTGTTCATTTTTTTTCTTTTTTTTTTTTTCTTTTGTCGTCTTCTCAACCTCCCACTTTTCTAGCTCCTTATGCTGTCGAGGAAGGACTTTAATAGATCTAGTAATGCTATCCCGACACTTGTTTTATAGGTGTAAGATAGCCTTTAAATTTCAAGATTCACTAACTTGTCTTGTCAATATTTTTTGAATACTAAAATTTAAAAGAGATTTGTAAATTCTAGAATTATGATGTAAGATGTATATTTTATAATAAAGCATAAAGGTATCATTTATTTTTAAATTGAAATTTTATTTTAGGAAGAGACTATCACGATGAAAAATACAAAGAGTTTGGATGGATCTATCAGTTCTTACATTAGAAAATTCTCTTAATACTTTCGTATGGCATTCTTCTCGGCTGAAAGATTCAGAAATATATATATATATATAGAGAGAGAGAGAGAGTAGGTCTTGTGTGTTATTAGGAGCATGAAGGTTTTCGTGTTTCTAAGTTGTTTTCGATGAAAAAGTTATGATGTTTTTTTTTTTTTTGAGAAAAAGGTAGCACGCTATCCGCTTCATTCATTTGAAAAATAAACTTGGCTACAAATAGTGAGGCAACGCGGCCTCGAAAAAAATAATAATAAGATAAAGTTCAAAGAAAAAGGAAAAAAAAAATAACAAAAGTGATCAGATATAGCACCAAAAGGAAAGAAAAGTTATGATGTAGCACCAAAATTTTCGATCAAATATATTGATCTTGTTGTAGATAGTATAAAAAAAAATTTATCAAAATTTATCTAATTTGAATACTTCTACACCGTTAAACTTGCAAACGGCATACATTAATCATTAAAAATTATTGATTTTGAATTCTTTCGATCAATAGGTAAATAATATGAAAAATTCGTAAAAAATATTTTCTAAATACTTCAAATACGTTAGATCATGTCTAACGAAGTCGATCATCGATTCGAAAGTCTCATCATCGAAAACGGCTTAGGAGTAAGAAGACCTCCGTGCTCCTAAGAGCACACATAATCTATATATATATTGTGAACTTTATTCAAAGAGTAGTAGAAATTTGAGAAGGGATATTGTAAAGTTCAGATCAATCGCACTGAATAATATTATTCATCTTGATACATAATATACAATTAACAAAAGGATGGAAATACAATACATGGAAATTCTATACATAGAAGGTAATTAAAAACAACAATATTCTTTGATATTATTTAATCTTCCTTGGTGATATGCCAATCAAATATATTTCTTCCTTCTATGGCGATCAATTAATCAGGAATTCTAACACTCCCCATCAAGTTGGCGCGTCGATATTTATCACGCCCAACTTGATCAACAGATTCTGCAGCCGATTTTTTCCAATACCCTTAGTGAACATATCAGCCAATTGATCTTCAGAAGCAATATATGGAGTAGAAATAACTTTTGCTTGTACCTTTTCGCGTACGAAATGGCAGTCTACCTCGATATGCTTTGTTCTTTCGTGGAAAACAGGATTTGTAGAAATATGTATAGCAGCTTGATTATCACATTTCATTTAAATTGGACCATCATGATTGAATCCCATGTCCTTCAGTAAGGCTTTCAACCACACTAACTCACAAGCTGTTGATGCCATGGCCCTATATTCCGCTTCTGCACTTGAACGAGAAACAACATTCTGTTTTTTGCTTTTCCAGGTTACCAAGTTATCACCAAGTAGAGTGCAATAACCTGTAGTAGAATGTCTATCAATCGGACAACCTGCCCAATCAGCATCTGAGTAACCCATAATATTTAAATTGCCACTCTTTCGCATCAAAATTCCTTTTCCTGGATCAAATTTTAAATAACATAATATTCTATTCACAGCATTCATGTGTGATGTTCGTGGAGAATGCATGAATTGACTAACTAGGCTGACAACATAAGAGATATCGGGTCTTGTGATTGTTAGATAAATCAAACGTCCAACAAGCCTTTGATACAATCCGACATTATCAATCAACTCGCCTGTTTCAAGGTCAGGACGAATATCAACAGGAGTACCTATGGGTTTAGAAGCAAGCTTACCTGTTTCTTTTAGTAAGTCCAAAGTGTACTTCCTTTGAGAAAGAAAAATTCCCTTCTTCGATCTTGCGACTTCGATGCCAAGGAAGTATCTCAATTCGCCCAGGTCCTTGATATCAAACATAATTTTTAACCATTTCTTAACATCCTCTATTATCTCTTGATCATCACCTGTGAGAATGATATCGTCCACGTAGACAAGCATAATGGTCGTGCTCGTCCCTTCCTTCTTAACAAACATTGAGTAATCAGCAGAATTTCTTACAAAGCCAATACTTGTTATAGTTGAACTTAATTTTTCAAACCATGCTCTTGGAGATTGCTTTAATCCGTAAATTGATTTTCTTAATCGGCAAACTAAGTCTCGCTCCCCCTCTCTTGGATGTCCAGGAGGTATTGACATGTAGACTTCTTCTTGTAGTTCTCCATATAAAAAAGCATTTTTTACGTCGAGTTGGTAAAGTGGCCAATCTAGATTAACAGCGACTGAAAGAAGCACTCTAACCGAGCTCATTTTCGCTACAGGTGCAAAAGTTTCCTTATAGTCAACACCATATATCTGAGTGAATCCCTTGGCTACAAGACGTGCCTTGTAGCGTTCAATACGCCCATCTGGATGATACTTAATTTTATAAACCCATCGGCAACCAACAGGTTTTTTGCCCTTAGGGAGCAAGGCTAAGTCCCATGTATGATTTTTTTCAAGAGCATTTAGCTCCTCTTTCATTGCTTTTCTCCACTCAGGTTGAGTAATTGCCTCTGCATAACTAGTAGGTTCATTATTGCCATCAATGGATGCAACAAAGGATTTGAATTTGTTAGAATAAGTATGATAGGAAATATAATTTTCAATAGGATAGGTAACTTTAGGTGCATCTCGTTTTCCCTTTCGTAAAGCAATAGGCAAAGAATCATGTTCAAGTACTAAAGGATCTTGACTACCTGAATGGGAGTTGCTATCAGAGCCCAACTCCAAGGATGTTGGCTGGTGAAGGGGCGATTTTGGTGAGCTCTGACCTGCTTGATCAGTATTTATGCTTTGATTGTCAATGTGAGGCAGAGATAATCTAGAGGGATCATGATCTTCAAAATTGGGAGCAGCAGAATGATTGTTAGATGTCTCTAAACTAGAATATAAAGGAAAAAATTCGGAATAATTTAACAGCTCCCCTTGAGATGCAACAGAATTCAAGGAACTATCTTGTTTGTCAACATAATAAGGAGTGGACTCGGAAAATTGTACGTCACGAGAAATATGAGTTTTCTTTCTTTTGGGATCATAACATTTAAAACCTTTTTGAGTTGCAGAATAACCAAGAAAAATGCATTTGATAGATTTATGATCAAGCTTATCTCTATGATGTTCAGAGACATGAACAAAACATGAGCACCCGAAAACACGAAGATGAGCAATTGATGGTTTTTTATTAGTTAAACATTCAATTGGAGAAATATCTTTAAGCACAATAGTTGGTAATCTATTTATAATGTAACAGGCTGTCAAAACAGCATCAGACCAAAAAAATTTTGGAACATTCATTTGAAAAAGTAAAGATCTTGCTACTTCCAAAATGTGTCGATTTTTCCGTTCAGCGATACCATTTTGTTGCGAACTACCAGGGCATGTCGTTTGATGCAAAATGCCATTTTCACGTAAATAACTGCTAAAAGTTTTGTTCACATATTCAGTTCCATTATCAGATCTAAAAATCTTAATTTTTGCATCAAACTGAGTTATAACCATTTTATGAAAAGTTTTGAAAGCATCAAAAACTTCACCTTTCGATTTCAATAGGTACACCCAAAGCATACGTGAATAATCATCGATAAAACTAATAAAATACTTATGACCAGAATATGAGTCAACAGGAGCATAACCCCAAACATCAGAGTGAATTAAATGAAAAGGAGAATCACATTTACTTTCACTTCTATGATAAGGCAAACGATGTTGCTTAGAAAAGAAACAAGTTTCACAATTATTAAATGAAGATTTTAGGCTAGGAAAAATAACACGAAGAATACGATCAGATGGGTGACCTAATCGAGAGTGCCATATATCTTCATGATTATCTTCACTATGACCAATTAGAGCATAAACACTTTGATCCAGTAAGTAAAGTCCATCTTTTTCGCGCCCCTCACCAATCGTCTTCCTCGTTGTCAGGTTCTGAAAAACACAGTGATGAGGATAAAAAGTTACCGAACAGTTGTGAGATTTTGTGAGCTTGCTAACAGATAGCAAGTTAGAGGGAAATGAGGGAACAAATAAAACAGATGATAAGTTGATAGAAGGGGATGCATCAACACATCCAATTCCATGAATTGGAGCATGTGAACCATCGGCTAAGGTTACAAAATTCTTACCAACAGCTGGTTGCAGAGAAGAAAGATTTTTAGAGGTTCCTGTCATATGGTCTGTTGCACCAGTGTCAACAATCCATGTTGCCGGAGATGAATCTACTAGATGTGCTGAGGCAGCTTTACCTATTTCTGAGTGAAGTGAAACATGTGCAGATGATGACTTTTGCTTTGTGTATGCATCAAGAAGTTCAGCTAATTTCTCCAATGATGTTGGAACATTTGATTCCTTTGAAGCATTTGCAATATTGGCCTCCGGTAGCTCCGTAGGACGACCATATAATTCCCAACATCTTCCTTTCACATGACCCAATTTGTTACAATGAGAACATCGAGGGCGATCACCAAATCCACGTCCTCTGCTACGACCGCGTCCACGATCTCCACGACCTCTATTAGCAGCGGTGTTGGAAAGAAATGCTGAGTGCTCAATAGTAGATTGCTCAGTTGGCTTCATAACAGCTCTTCTCTTTTCTTCTCTTTGGAGAAGTGCGCACACGTCATTGAGAGAAGGTAGCTCAGATTGCATAAGGATCTGACTTCGAATTGCTTCATATCAGAGTCGAGTCCCGCGAGCATTTCAAAATTTTGATCTTGTTCAATCCTTTTCCGAATAACTTTGGGATCAGTGGAAATTGGAACATAATGACTTAGTTCCTGCCACATACCACGAAGGGTCCCAAGATATTCATTAAATGTCTTATCTCCTTTGCGAAAATGAGCGATTTCCTGTTTTAACTGATAAGCACGGGCAATGTTATTTTTTTCAGAGTATATTTCACTCAATGTCTTCCAAACTTCATGAGCAGTTTTAAGAAAAAGAAGACCATCTCTGACATGAGATTCCATGGAATTAAATAACCATGACATAACTAAATCATTATTTGATTTCCATTCATCATATTTTGTATCATCAATGGGAGGTTCTTGAATTTTACCATTTACGTAGCCGAGTTTGAATTTTCCACTCAAAAAAAGTGTAGCTGATTGCGACCATGGTAAGAAATTGTTCCCATTTAATTTGAAGGGTGTGATTTGCAAGCATGGATTTTCAGGCGTACCTTGAACTTCTCGCAGGGTTACAGCACTACCTCCGCTAGGTGGAGTTGATGCCATTTTCTAAGGCCTTCGAGAACTCAACAATCACTACATGCAGAATCTGCACTGAATATGCTATTGCTTACCAAGACAAAATACAAGAGAGAAATGCGAAGGATAAACCTTGCTCTGATACCATGTGAACTTTATTCAAAGAGTAGTAGAAATTTGAGAAGGGATATTGTAAAGTTCAGATCAATCGCACTGAATAATATTATTCATCTTGATACATAATATACAATTAACAAAAGGATGGAAATACAATACATGGAAATTCTATACATAGAAGGTAATTAAAAACAACAATATTCTTTGATATTATTTAATCTTCCTTGGTGATATGCCAATCTAATATATTTCTTCCTTCTATGGCGATCAATTAATCAGGAATTCTAACATATATATATATATATAGAGAACTAGGCTGGAATACTATCAATAGCACCAATGGCTTGGTGCTATTAGTTTTTTAGCCCTTGGATTGAGAAATATGCGGTTAGGATGATGTGGGCCCTCTAGGGTTGAGTGTGTGGTTGGTTGAATAGTATAATCTAACGAATAAAAATAATCTAACTGGTAAAAATAACGGTGGAAAACTCGATAGCACCAAGTCCTTGGTGCTTTCGATAGTATCCCAGCCGGACTCTATATGTATATATATATTTTTTGGCGAAACACGTACACAAAAGGACGCAGGTAGTTAGCTCGCCCTCATCACCTACTTCAACAAAAATCCAGCAAGAGAAGCTTTCTCTCGCTATCTACATTATACGGACAAAGAATACGAAACAGGAAAGACGACCCCAACTCAGACATAGCAGATAATTTTAAAAAAATAAAAGAAATAGTTAATAAATAAGTTTGATATAATAATATATCCAGTTAATAACTTAATACTATATAATATAAATATTTTAAAATAATAAATAAATTTTAACCGACAAACAAAAACTTCATTCTTTTTCTGAAAACCGGAATTTCCGGTTCGGCTCCGACTTCTTGTTTTTGAAGAGAGCCGATTAAAGCGAACCGAACCGGTTCAAGGCAACCCCTTCGTGCCGCCTTAGCCCGTCTCTCTCTCTCTCTCTCTTTCTCTCTCTCGGATCTTCATCACCGTCGGGGTTCAAATCCCATGGCGAACCCGCTCCCCACCTCGGATATCCACCTCCAAACCCTAAACCCTCGGATGGGAAGCTTCGTTCATGGCGCCCGTCGACGATCCCACCTCGACAGCGCCTCCTACCGCACCCTCGTCCGCATCTTCTCCCATTGCCTCGACGTCTCTCTCAATCCCCCTCGAAATCCTCCTGAAGATCCAAACCCTAGCTCGGATGCTGCTTCTACTCTTCGCGAAGCGCCGGAGATCTCGTTGGCTGGTAAAGAGCCGTCCTTCGATCGAGATGAGAGTAGCGAGGGTGGTAGAGACCAGCTTAAGGAGCGTGAGAAACCTAAGTTGGATCGAAACCCTAGCTCGGATGCTGCTTCTACTCTTCGCGAAGCGCCGGAGATCTCGTTGGCTGGTAAAGAGCCGTCCTTCGATCGAGATGAGAGTAGCGAGGGCGGTAGAGATGACCTTAAGGAGTGTGAGAACCCTATGTTGGATCGAACTTCCGATGAAACCATGGTTTTGGGCGAGAATTCGCTGAGTGGGGATGGGTTGACGGGTAAAGATGAAGTGTTGCAATCCGTGGAAGAGTGTTTACAGCGCGAAGATGCTAACATGGTGGAAGGATCGGAGAATGGTGAGTGTGTTGATAATGCCCTTTTGAATGATCTCATCTCCGATTTCTCTGGGTTGATCGATGCTCATGATGATGTGTTTTGCTTAGTTAATGGATCAGAAAGTGGTGAGAAACAAGATGGAAATTTTGTACTTGCTTGTGGTGAGACTCAGGAGAATGTTAATGATCAGGTATCAAGCTTGGTTGATCAATTGAAACAACAAAAGGATTGTACACAAAACGACCAATGTGATCTTAGTTTTTCCCCTAAGGCCCAGGAGGTTAAACACGGTGAGTCAGATGCCTCTCAACATGAATTACCTTCCTTTGCGAAGCCAAATCAAATCATTTCATCCTCGGAATCACAGCACTGCAGAAAGGAAGAAGAAAGGACTAAATGTCTAAATGGTGAAACTCACAACGAAACACCTGAAGAAATAATGCAAAAGGAGGCTAACTCTTCTTTGGATCTTGTAATGGATGTTTCTAAGTCAGAGAATTTTAATCAGACTCAGGCAGATCAAGCAGTGAGTCTGGTTGATGATGAAGAGATTGAGGAAGGAGAAATTCCAGACGATGCACAGGAGTTGGATGAAGATCTAGATGCGGTTCATGAAGATGAAATTTTGAGCGATCGGGACTCTGAAGAAGACGCAGGTAACGGTTGTTTTGTTAATAAGGATTATTATGATAGTTGTTTGACTTATTATCCTAACGTCAAACTTCGTAATGATTGTATCATGGCAGGAGAAATTAACAGCGAGGAGGGAGAGTTGGCTGTCTCTTTTGACGATAGGTCAAATGAGGGTAGGCATTTATTGGGAAATGATAGATTTTTCATGTTACGAAGTAAAGGAGATGAGACTAGTGTATTGAAAGCCGATGCTAGTTGCGCAGCTGCTGAAGCTCTGAACCTTGCAGGAGAAAATTTTGAGAAAGTAGCAAGTGAGAACAAAGGTGCTTCGACCATTGAGCAGGTAAGGTTGTACATAGTGCACAATCACGGGCGCACTCATATGCACCGATGAAACACTTCGACTGATGTTAGCATTACAAATATCTATTATCTTCAAGTTTTTGAATTCTAATTGACTCTTTTGTCTGTCTCTTGGTATTAAGCAGTCAATGTGGTCAATTTTCTTTCAACTTTTTGTTGTTGTTTAATGCATTCCTCTTTTCTTAGGATTCCAAAGTTTTTCTTTTCAGAAAAGCCTTGAAATGTTTCATGTGTCTCTAGGTTTAATCTGTATTTGTTTCTGTCAATATAGTTTCTGGGTTTCGAAGATTGGCACAACAATACATTGCATTTATCTGGTTTAGTGTTTCCTTGTCTTCATCTGTTTGCTTTTCTTCATGGGGTGATGATATTTTACTTGCATTGATTTCTCTTGCAGCCTCTTAAAGTTGAGAAGAAGAGAAAACGCACTTTGACTGACGAAAGAAAAGCTAAGAAAAAGGTCTGAGCTGCTTCTCCATTTTTTTAGTTATCACGTGTTATGCCTGCTTAAGTTCAATAACTCGATATTGAAATATCAAAGGGTCGTTAGTTTTGTCAGATCATTTAGCATTAAAACATGTTGCTTTCAAATGGTTTTGCAGAAGGCCAAACGAATTAAGAGAGCACAGAAAGAGAGAGCACAAGGAGTAAGGAGATTGAAATTGCAGCCAATAGTTAAGCCTAAAGTAGTGAAATACTGCAGCTTCTTCTTGAAGGGAAGATGTCAGCAGGTTAGTTCTTTATTATTTCCCTCTATTTTTCTTCTCAATAAGCTAGAGATAAGCTACTTTTGAAAAGTGAATAGCATTGATTATGTCCTTTCTATATATCTATCAAATTTCTTAGAAGTTAAATTTGCCTATTTCTTTATTGTGATGAACAAAAGTTTTTTCAATACAGCAGTTTTCTCACACAGTTCTCTTTTCCAGGGTGATCTCTGCAAGTTTTCTCATGACACAACTCCTCTGACAAAATCCAAGGTATGTATCACTCTTCTTAGTATCTCATTACCGTCTATCTATTATAGTGATTGCTCTTGTTATCAATTCTTCCTAGTGGTTGAATATCTCAACAATAGCACATATTTATTGATGTGCAGACATTGATATCTAGGTCTTGAAACACATTTATCACTGCTTATGTTTACATGTTTTGTTCTGTTTTTGTGACAAGTCATATGAGCTTAGCATATCATCGACTTAGTTACTTGCATCAAGCTTAAATGTTATTGTTTCATTTGGTATTTTAGCTGTAATTCGCTCCTTGATCATGTTTCTGGTCTTGTTTATTTGCAGCCATGCAAGCATTTTGCGTGTGGTAACTGCTTGAAAGGGGACGACTGTCCTTTCGATCATGAGCTTTCCAAGTACCCCTGTCACAACTTCTCGTCCAAAGGCATGTGTATTAGAGGAGATAAATGCAAGTTCTCACATAAGGTATGTTGTTTCTTTGCCCTTGTTATCCTTTATTTATCTGTCTTGATCTCTTAGTTTCAGATTTATCCTCATAAAATTCAGCAGTTTACTTCTATCTTAACTTGATTGGGTATTTTATGTTTATGTCCCTACAAATTTTATTGTCCACCTGTGCGTGTTTCCAGAACAAGTATTTTCATGCATGCCCTTCGTAAGTGCAGTTTCGTAACAAAATACACAAATCTCAAGTTGGATTATTTGGGCAGTTGTCCAAGTCATAGGCAAAAATTAGTCTAGTATGAGATAAAGTTTCTCAAGGAGGGATATGTTTTTAGTACAAGGGAATGTTTAAAAATATTAAGGTTTTGAGGGCATATGAAAAAGTTCACATTTCCACAGATTTATATAAAAATATATAATTTTGCAAGGGTATATGCTTTATAGAATATATGTGAATCTCTAACATAAATGCTTGTTGTACTTCATTAATGGGATTAATCACAACAAATTGTATTCATTATCAGATCCCCGCCAGTGAAGGTTTGTCTCTAACATCAGAAGTCAGGAAATCTGATACTCCGTCAACAACAGAAAAATTGAACACAGGAAAGCAAAGTAGCATTCAGAACATCCCTGCAGTTCCTTCTGTTGAGCCCAGATCTGTAGCTTCTAGCACAAGCTCTGACCAAAAGCATTCAGTGGGCTTCTCAATAAAGTCTACAAAAGCCCCCACAGAAATACCAAAGGGTATACGCTTTCTTTCATTTGGAAAAGGGAAGTTAGAAAGCTGCAATAAGCAGCAGAGCAACTTGGTCTTGGAGAGACGTGGAATTGGCGAAGTCAGCAATGAACAAAAAGCTGTTTTCCGTCCGTTTATTAAGGAGGACTTGAAGGATAACAACTTTTTTTGTAAGCCTTCTGTAGCCCCTAGTTCAAAAAGCCTCCCAAGGGAAGTTTCAGAAGCGTCTAAGATTTTGGAGGAGTTCTTATTCAGTGGTGGCAGCTAGAGGCAGGTAGCGTTGTTTGCTGTTTGCCTTGCACATCTTTTTCTAACCCTTTGAATAGATGTTAAAATGCAGGTATCTTTTATCTTGTTCCCTCACCTCTATACTGTAAATTCTGTAGATAAAATTCATGATTATATCTAATCGAAACCCACAAATTATTTAAGTGTGATTCTTTTATTTATTCTTGTCACTGAATTTTATTGTCCTGAAACAAACAAACAAAGAGGAATGGAATTATACTCAGCTTTCCATATCTTCAATTTTCTTTTATTTGTCTAAATAAACAAAGGTGTTTTGAAGTTAATGCACCATGTATTTCTAAGCGGCGGAGAGCATGGAACAACTTATATTAAGGATCTAGAATGTCCTTGCTTGTAGCTTTGTTCTTTTATCTTTTATTTGTTTTTCCTTTTTCTTCTATTAGTATTAAACAACAGATATTTTACATAGAAATATAGATATCTAATTTTGTGGGAAGAAATCTCAGTTCCACTGAAAGGAGGGCTCAATTTTGGTTAGCTGTCTAATATTCTGAATAGTGTTATTGTTCTGAATTTCTTATCCTTTAACTGTTGTTGCCCATAAGGAATCTCTTTTAGAAGCTGAAATCTTTCTTCCAGCCTATCAACTTGTGAAGAAGCTCTCACATCATCCTTTTTCATACTATCACACAAGAATGCAACATTTATGAGTTGATATCTGAGAGCTCCATTTACTGTAGACAAACACTGCTTTCCAGATAAGTGGGACCAGTTACTTCTTAATCTTTTCTGTTGTGGTCCATTGCTGCATATTTCCAGACTACTCTATCATCTCTCTTCGACTTTTACCTTTCCCTAGGGCTTGAGATGCTCGCTGATAAGCTCTAAATCTTTTCAAGCAAGGATGCTTCCATCAATGGCGAAGGGGTAACTACTTGCTTTCAGTAACCAAGAGAACTTCTCTTTCAGGCTCCCTAGGAGCCTACCTAACACTTTGAAATCATAACTTATGTGTGGGTGTCAATCATAAAGTGATATTAACAAATCAAAATTTACTGCAGGTAGATCGAAATCATTGAATTTGCTTTATCAGATTCAAGGAACTTACCTGTTACCCGTAATTTTAGATCTATTCATACCATCAGAAAGGCGACTACTTGTAAGGAGCGGTTTGTCTCTGTGCAACAAATAGGGGTGGCTTTTGGCTGAAATGTTAGATACTAGTTGCTGATCCATAGACATTTCTTTCATTGCTATTAGCTTCAATAATGCTCAGTGGGGAGGGATACTGTTGTTGTTTCATTAAATAATTGAAGTCATGCAAGATGTTGGTATAGTTGCAGACAAGGAGGGGGGGCGGGATGGATAGAGACTCTTGTAATTATTGACTTCATACCAAACACTGGCCCATTCAAAGTCTCCTAGCTATTGATTTTTTCCTTGCTATGAGCATCTAAGTCACAAAGTAGTAGTATCACATGATCACTGCAACCGCTCACATGGGAGTACTCACAGTTCATGCTCATTTGCAGTTACATTCCACTCTTGTCGCCAAGTTCAAAGTTTCATTTCCCGTCGATCTCCCTCTAATTTCTTCCTTGGTTTTCATGGTTTTACACTCACAGACATGCAATCCACCTTCCAGTAACTAACTATTAATATGCCGTCGTCTATCGCTGGGCAGCAACGGTTACTCGAAAGTCAGTCGGACGGTAAATTTCATACCAAAAAGTTATTATCAGCAAGGATTGCAGAATTAGAATGTGCCATAGGCAGAGAGCATAATCAACTCTCATATTCTTACTACTTCCGTATAATACATGCAAACAAATGTCAGTAATGTCAAACCATCTTGCCGGCTTGGAATTTAGTTGGTGTGGAAAGAATCCTATGTTGCCAAAATATGTATTGAGTTGGTAGCGCGATGTTCGCGCGCGATAGTTGTTGGTCTGTGTTGCTGGTACAACTCACACATGCGGCTGCTAAATTCTCGAGAGCTAGTTCAGCATCAGAGCTAGTTCAGCATCGGGATGAAATACCTTGTCACTAAAGTCGGCAGTGGCACACCTGCAAATGCAGGCTTCAGTAATAGCGCTTCGATTAGAAGTCGGTGGCGAAACACCTCCTCGACACCGACTTCAGGGAATCAGGATAAAATAGCTTAGAATAATTACGCGACGTGTCGAAATTTCATTGGTTAGAACATCTATACCGTGTTATATACATCACACTGGAGTCTGGACACTATCTTCTCTCTCTCCTCCCTTTCTCGCTCCTTCTTACTCGGAAAACCCCGACTCATTCCTCTCTCTCTCTCTCCTCTTAATCTGCTTAATCGCATTGTTAGAATCTGCCTCTCTCTCTCTCTCTCTCTCTCTCTCTCTCTCCTCCCGCTTCCTTTCTTCTTCTTCTTCTTCTTCTCCTTCCTCGTTTCCGTCTCGTTCACACTAGGGTTTCCTCCTTCTCCAATTAGGGTTTCTCCAACAGCTCCAATGACGACCACTCCGGATTCGGGGAGGAGCAACCACCTCCCCGCATCCCTCGTCGCCAATCTACAGAGCGTGCTGATCGGAAGAGGCCGCGGAGGCGGTGGAGATGGGGAGGAATCCGGCGAAACGAAGCCTACGCCGTCGTCGGAGGCGGCGGAGGCGGAGGCGGAGGAGGAGACCGGAGCCCCCTCCTCCGCCGCCGAGACGACCGTGACGGAGTCCGATCCGGCCGGCGATGGATCGGAGAAGGAGAAGAAGCCGGTGGTCCTCGTGACCAACGCCGACGGGATCGGATCGCCGGGGCTCGCCTTCCTAGTCGAGGCCCTCGTTCGCTGGGGGCAGTGTGACGTTAGCGTCTGCGCCCCCGAATCGTAGGGTTTCTTCTTCTACTTCACCTTTTTGCTCTGGTTTCTGCTTCATTCTCTCAATTTTACCATTTGATTCAAAATATAATTGTGATTTTTGCCCTTTTATGTGTGTTTTTGTTTCTTCTTTTCTTCTTTCGGTAGTGAGCACATTAATTTGATCCATTTGTGCTTCGCTTGATTGAGTGCCCTTTACTTGTTATTCTTAGCAATGGTTACTAATAAAGTTGGCTATTTTCTTGGTTGTGACTGAGCAAAGTTTCCTCTACTTTGTAGGAACAAGTCAGCTTCGGCTCATTCAGTTACCATTCGCGAGACCCTCGCCGCGACCTCTGTGGAGATTACTGGTGCCAAAGCTTTCGAGGTTACAGGTAATGTGCCCCTTCATTTTTCTTTTACTTCTTATCTTATATGCTTATTTTTTGATACTTTTCCGACTTACAGATATAAAAGTTAGACAGTTGTGATGCCATTAATGTGCTTTTCTATGATACTAAAACTTTAGTTAGAAAGGAAATTCCAAGCATTGGAGTGATAAAATTGGTGGCTCTCGTTATTATTGATGAACAGGTACTCCAGCTGATTGTGTTTCTTTGGCATTATCTGGGGCTTTATTTTCATGGTCTAGGCCAGCTCTGGTATGTACTCAGACAAGAAGCACATTGAAGTTTGCGGCCAATTACTATTTCTTCTTTTATAATTAGAAATGTTCAATTCTGTATTCAGGTGATCAGTGGAATTAACAGTGGATCAGTTTGTGGACATCAAATGTGTGTACTGTTTCATTTTTTTTTTTTCCCTTCATGTTGATCGGCGAAATTATCTCTTTCTTTAAATCGATAGGGTGCGTGATATGTAGGTTATACTTCTATTTTGCTATTAGTATGTGCTATGCTAATATCACTCCCAGCTTCCTTTCCTGCTTCCATTGAGTTGTCGGTGCATTGGTACAATGGGCCCTTGCAATCCTTTTTTTTTTTTTTTTGTGTGTGTGATGAAACTAGTCTCTTTCTCTTACCTGCTATGGAAATTTATGCAGCTTCTACTCAGGTGCTGTCGCTGGTGCTAGAGAAGCTTTAATGCGTGGCATACCATCACTGATTATCTCTTTGAATTGGTAAACAATGTGTTCTTTTTCATGTTCATTGTTTGTTTGATGCTGCTCGAATATCTTAATGTTGGAACTTGATAAACTTTACTAGGAAGAAGGATGAAAGTCAAGAAAGTGATTTCAAGGATGCAGTTGATATTTGTATGCCATTGATACAGGCAGCTATTAGAGATATTGAAAAGGGATCTTTCCCCGGAAGTTGTATTCTAAACATAGGAATTCCAAGATGCCCTTCTGCTAACAAGGTATGCATCTTCAGAGTAGCATATTTCCCTTTCTTGGAAAGCATACCTTCTTTTTCATTTTCTAGAGGACATATGGTTATTTCTCTACTTGATTGCATGTTTCCTTGCTAAGTTGAGGGAACATTCACGAGGTATAATTTGATTGAAAATGACAAAGGCATCACCAATCAAGTTATGCCACTCAAGTGGATAGTGCCATATGGGAACTGCATCCTCTAGCTTAAGGCAAGTTCTTAGAAGTGAGTATCGAATTAGAAGAGCGAGAATTGCTCGGTATTCAGCATAGCAACAATTAGTAGTATTCCTCTATAGTTTGCTCTTATACTTATCTGCGAAATGATCTTGCTTCCATTAAATGATTGTTGCTTAACTAAAGCTATACCAGGGCCCATCCCACTTTTTATTTATTGGGTTAGAGGTTTAGGCTTTTAGCTCAGTTCTGCCTTTTTTATACTCTTCTGCAGGGCTTTAAGTTAACCAGACAGAGTCTTTGGAAATTGACTCCTAACTGGCAGGCTATCACAGCAAACAGGAATCCTTCTGCCACGCATTTCATGTCTATGCATCAAAGCCTTGGTGTTCAGCTTGCACAACTTGGGAGGGATGCTTCTGCAGCTGTTAGTACCCTTATGTGCCCTATGGACTTTGAGCTTTTTTGCCATTTCTAAAATTGAGCTTTTTTGTAATAACTCTTTTCTTGTCACTCAATTTCCAATTTTCTTCAGGCAGCGGCACGTCGCGTAAATGCTCAGAGGAAAACTGTAGAAGTAGAATCTGTGGCAGCATCTGGAAAACCAGAGACTCGAGAAGTCGTGAAGAAGTTCTTCCGGTTAGAGGTAGTGTTTTACCTGTTTCTAAGATTGTTTATTCTCAAACCATGTGAGTAGATACCTATGCAACTTTTGTAGTCGGGTAAAAGTACAGTTATGTTATTGTATAAGCCTAGTACTAGGGCTCGTGTTTAGCTTGAGGCAGTACACACTTGTTGATGACAAACTTCATTAGAGGCTTCCTACTAAAATTTTCTTTGGAGAAGAGAAAATATTTTAGCGCCTCTTGATCTCCTATATAAAATTTTAAGTGTCGATGATATTCAAATTTTTTCTGCTCATAAAGGTACAGAAATTTGATATTTCCTATTATTTGCAGTTTCTTGACAAGCAACAGGAAGATTTAGATGAGGATCTTGATTTCAGAGCTTTAGAGGATGGCTTTGTAAGCTCACTCGCTTGCTCTCTGTCTCTCTCTCCTCTCTTTCTAGCTCTAAATTGCTGGTTAACTGCTATTTCTCTTTGCAAATGTACAGATAACTGTCACTCCTTTACATATACAATTGCACGTGGTACCCGAGATCCAAGCCTCGGCTTCAGCTTGGCTCGACTCGGCTCTAATGGGAGAGGAAGAAGCTCAATGAAAGCCAACTAACTTGCTTGTTCTAACATGTATACCCTCATAGGTGCCCAATGTTTCTTTTCCTCTCTTTTTTCCGATGGTGTTTCATTTTCTCCCTTTTGCTTTACCCTAAATCTTTGTTGCTCTCTCCATTTTGTTCACTGATGGCTTGATTGTTCTATGTAGCCAAAGATACCCATGCTCGATCCGATCAATTAATGTAATTGGAGGGAGCGTGTGGTGTATTTATTCAGTGTTTCTTCTTTGAAATATTTGTGGTTTTGATCTCAGTTTGTTTTAGGGAGCATGTGGTGTATTTATTCAGTGTTTCTTCTTTGAAATATTTGTGGCTTTATTGTGTTGTTTCATTCATGGAATTGGGTGTTTGGTGGAATGAATTGATTCAGCTTATTGAGATGAGTGGTCTTTCCCATTGTGACGCCTTATCTCGATTTTGTTTTATATATATATATATGTCCTCTGTTTGCAGTTCAGTGTAATCAGTAAGTTTGTGCTATCCTTGTGCAATGTTTATTTTGGTACTCTATGATTAAGTGTTTGGATTCATGTTCTGCAGTGAAATTTTGATGCATTTTTTGCCCCCTGATTTCTTCTCCCAACTCTTTTTTTGTTGGCTCTAACTTTTGATTTATTTGATTCAATTTACAGTAAATAAATTGAAGATTTTGGTAGACTCAACAATGGTTTTGTTCAATTTAATCTTTTTGATTCAACTTTAAATAAATAAATTAAAGATTTTCGACAAACGCAACGATCGTTCTGTTTAATTTAACTCGGTCTTAGTCTTCAGTATTCCACGTTCATGCTTTTCGATTATTGGCGTGTGGCCCCCTTTGATGTGGCGACCACACGTCAGCCTCTCGCTTCTAATGTATATAAGCGAAGCGCCGCACTCGTGAAAACTGAAAAACTTCTATTTTTGGCTAAAAACGAAAGTGTCCAAAAATAGACTTATCAATGAGAATTCGGGCTAGCACAAGGCCCACTTAAAACTAGTCCGGCCTATTAAGGTGTCTGCTAGGCGTCTTTACCGTACGGCCCACCAAATGTAACCTGGGCCTCACGAAGTGAACTTCGGGCCAATGGGCCTGAAAGCGGTCCAGTTGTGGATAGGTGGGCTTTGCTAGAGTCCACGGCTTGATAAGTCTATTTTTGGGTTGTTTCGTTTTTAACCAAAAGTTGAAACTTTTCAGCTTTGGGCTCGTTTCGCTTCAAAGAGTAGTAATCTTTGATGACTGGGGAGGCATGGTACGGGGACTTTATCAGGATTTCGTCCCCACCTTCTCCCCTCTACACAGCTTCATTTGCAAGATTCGTGCTATTTCTTCTGTTTTTGTTTTTGTTTTTTTAACTAAAAAAAACAAAAAAAAACAAAATCAGGCAACTGAATTTATCCGCAATTGCCAAATAATTTGCAAACTGTACATCTATAGAAGTTTTTGCAACCAAAAGAAGAACGAAAAGTGAATCTCATACTAATGGGGGTGTAATGTGGGCCGTGCCGGGCCGGCAAGGCCCAAGGATCGGCCCGGCCCGGCTTCAAATCCAGTCCGGGACGTGCCGGGCCAGACCTAACCAGCTCCCGGCCCAGCACGGCCCTCCGGCCCGGAAGTCACGGGCCGTGCTCCGGGCCGGCCCCTTAAATTATTTTATTTTAAAAAAAATCTGTAAATTTTAAAAATAATAACAATAAATCATTTCTATTTAAATTGGTATTTTGATTAAAATTTTAAAATTTATAAAAATAACTATGAAATAACAAATTTTTAAAATTTCTAAAAAATATATGAATTATTATTATTATTATTTTAAAAAAGATTAGCTTTTGGTCCAATGGACCAAAATTCTTTGGCCCATTGGACCAAGAATCACCCCTCCCACTGCAGACCTTGGGAGCAGAGCTCTTGGGCCCTTCTCCCCAAGAGCTCGGACCCCAAGGCCTTGCCTTGGGCCTTGGGATCCGGGGCCGTGCTGGCCCTTCCGGACCGCCCGCCTCTCTTCGGCCCTGTACGGCCCAGGCACGTTTCGGGCCGGGCCGGGCCGTGCCGTGCCAATCCGTCGGGCCCAAGAGGGAGCGGCCCAGCACGGCCCGAAACTCGGGCCGCGCCAGGCCGGCCCGGCTCCTACAGCAGCCGTGCTGCAGCCCGGCCCGAATCCGTGCCGGGCCCCGGCCCGTTTTACACCCCAGATGCTAACCAACAATAACAACGGTCAAAAAGCCCATTCAGCTGTGCAGCAACTGTATATAGCATTTGAAACGGGTAAAAGTTAAAATGGTGGCTATGCATTTAACCATCTTTCTTCAGATTGTGAAAGTGATATTTTTTTATATGTATAAAATATAGCCTCGGATTCCTCATCTTTGTCATTTTTGGATCTAATCCAAGCCAAAACCACATGGAACCTCCATAGGAGGAAGCTCCTTGTAAGACAACATCTATTGAGGGGCCACTGGGACTTTCACCACACCCAACCCATTCTGCCAAAAAAGTTAATAATGAAATTTGTTTTCAAAAGATAAAAGTGGGCAATTCCTGCTCGTAGGAAAAGAGAGGAGACCCAGGAAACATTCAATAGTAGTTAAAAGTGTGTGTTATTAATACCATCTAGTTAATATTGATGCATTCATATGTAAGCGAAGCACATTTCACTGGAAAGATGTTTTCCCAAGAAAAACTTATGGCCTGCCCTACAAGAAGTTGAATAACTTTACAATAATAATTCTACATAAATTACAGACAAGCATAGAAAAGGAAACAAAAATTCAACGATTCTTAACCTAGAAAAGAAAAGAGATCTCCCTATAAATTAGCTAGATGGAAACAGAACAAACAGGCAAGTAGACCGACTGATTGTATGGCATGTAATGAAAAAGAATGTGCATCCTCTATCTTTGTTACTATGCACCAACCTGCAGAGACGAAGAATCATATCGCCGATACGTTAAAAAGTAACCCTTTTTTTTTTTAAGCCAAAGAAGACTGCTGACGCAACGCACCTGTATAACATTAACGGAACTCATCATGATAAAAATCATCATCCTCTTCGTTGAAAATAGTGCTGTAAAATGCGTAAGGGTGTTCAGCCATCTCCTTCAAACTCAGGCGCCCATCCTTATCTTCATCGGCCTGCATTGATGAGAAGATTCCTTAAATCGTTCAAAACAAATAAAACTTCATACTAGGCATGGCTAACACATGGTCACGTCTAAAATCTGAAATTTCATGCACTACTCTGTTAAAACTGTTTGGAGACCCCTCAACTACGGGCTATTTCATAGATACCGGAAACTTTTTTTTTGCTTTTATGATTGACACCTCCATCAACTTTTGCTCATTGTGATTTAAGTTAGGATTTCATTGGAAGTCAAAGTCTCCAGAGCCTATTATCTGTTAGCTGTTAACTGTTAACAAGTTCACAAGTTCAACAAATCTAGCTAAAAATAGAAGCGGAACCATTAAACTTAACAAAATGCAATAATTAAAAAGAGAGGATGAGCCAAAGCAAGAGTGAATGAAAGTTTGAGGAGGCGGCAGTCAAAAAAAAAGAGTAAAGTTGAGGGTGTATTTCAAAATGGTCTACTATATAGGGTGTCTTCGCACGTGCTGACCTAAATGCTTTATTATAAAATGGAGAAAAGAACGTAAAATTATGAAGTTGGACATACCAGGGAAATAACATAATTGGCTTGTTCTTTCGCATAATAGCGCTCCGAAGGATGGAGCTTACCAAGGATAGGTTCAATTTCAGCTTCTGATAGAAATCTGAGAAATAAAGCAGCCAAGAATTAGTACTGCAGACTAGCTTTTTCCAACAGTAAGGCGATGATAAACAGCTAAATTTATTTACCCATCACTGTCGAGGTCAAGCTGTTCAAATATCTTTTTTCCATGGACGACTGTCATAGCATCAGAATGATTGTGCACTTCATTATAATCTCGTACTGCATCATATAAGCCATTAAGAAATTCCAGAAAATTCAGCTTTCCATCTCTGTCTTTATCTCTCTCCCTGAACGAAACAAAGAAAAAAAGATTAGTTGACCCATGTGAATTAATCAGTGGTTACTTGAATAGTGTACTTTGCATCTTCATTAAAATCATGCATGGAGAAATCAGTTTAATATCGGAGAACTAGGGGGACAGAGCCAACTTCCTTGTTTCCTCTTGCAAACATACATAACTTCCCCTTCAATTTATGTTTTTTTCAAGACGTGTCCCGTAAACGTTCAGTTAATCATGTTCCTTCTATGTATTGACAATCCATCTTGACGATAGCAGCTTTATCTTGCCCCTTCTATTATTTGGTCAAACTGCTATAAGCCATAGATTACATAAGGGAAAGGCTGTGAGATAGGAGCAGCTTCATAACGATGCAGTATATGTTTCCACTCATCAGCTTCATAACGATGCAGTATATGTTTCCATTCATCAAGGAAAGTTCTTGAAACTGAATTCCAATCCTGAGTGAGGGAAAAATGAAGAGGTAACAACAGAATTTTGCTAGCACTCTTTTGGCATCCGCTTCTTCAGTTAGGCCGACCAATGTGAGAGAGGAAATTCACTCAATTGATCTCCTTCAAGCAAAGGTCAGAAGATAGTGGAGGAACTAGAGGAAAAGAATGACGAAAAGGCGGGCCAATTCTGAATTGTTGCAGGTCCCATATGGATTTGAGCCTATGCAAGTTACATTCGTTTGTCTCACGGCATAAACCCTCACAAACTAAACTTTATAAGATTAGTGTGACACAATTCTAATTTTTGCAAGCTAAATGAGAAAATGGTCTCAAATAGAAGAATTTGAAGCAGTGACATATAAGACAGAAGTTATCACAATTGTAGATGCCTAAAAGAAGTGAACATTCTACTATAATCAGTAAAATGTTGACCACCTAGATCTCAAATGAAAAGAGACAAAGAAACTTCTCACAGCAAGCCAACTCAGATCCCAGACCTCTAGAATTTTGATCCATGTTTCTGTACAATTGCATAAATCAAAAGATTTAAGCGTAAAAGAACTGTATGTAGAAGAAACTATATCTACATTATGTTAACCAAAAAAAAAAGAAGACAAATTGCACCTCAGCTCTTCTTTACATAGCCATTGGATCAGCTTGGGATTCTTACTATCTGCTGGATGAAGGAAGCTGAAAAACATGAATGCGCAAAATCAGCAGACAAACCGACAATTAGATGAAATTTGATAATAACTAAGAGCAAACACATACTCATTAAACTCTGTCTTATTTAGGAGACCATTCCCATCCATGTCTGCAGCACTGAAGTGTTCTTGCCTCCACCAACCAACTGAAGAATTATCTGGCAGAAAATTAAACGTAACACTATTGGTAAAACGAAGCAGCTAGGAGGTAAACAGCTATGAAACTTAACATAGGCTGTAATTTCCTTCCAAAGAGTTCTCGAATTCAGATCCAGCAAAACCCTAGAAGTGATCAACAACTAACTACTCGGGGAAACGGAAGAACGGAGATAGACGTAGATCTCACCGACCATCGGATCCCCGGACCCAGCTGGGGGGCTCGTACTCCTGGAAGGAGACGAACCCGTCGCGATCCTTATCGTAGAGATCCATCTCCCTCTCCGTCCGATGCATCGACTCCCTCGCCGCCTGTTGGAGATTCCACTCCGTGAGCTCGTCGGAGGAGACGAACCCATCGGCGGGGGAGACGTCGATCTTCGGGAACAGCAGCGCGATCCGATCCGTGATGTTGAACCGGTCCTCGTCGTTGATGTAGTCCTCCGCCTTCATGAAGTCCTCCCACTCGGTCAAACTCTCCTTCCCCGCCTTGTCTCCGCCGCCATGGAGGGAGGCGTAGTGCTCCCTCTCCCACTCCCTGTCCTCGAAGCGCCGCTCGAGGCTCGCGATGACGGGATCGAACGGTATCGAGGAGTGCTCGAGGGACGCTGCGGCGGCGGCGGAGGATGACGACGACGAGGGAGAGGGAGGGGACGAGGAAACGGAGAAGTTGGAGCGGAGCTTGAGGCGGCGATGGTGGTGGCGAGGGAGATTAGGGTTTTTAGGGGAGTAGGAAGCGAGGAGGAAGAGGAGAAAGAGAGCTACGGCAACGTAAATAACGAGAACGGAGGCCGAGGACTTCGCCATGAAAGAGAGAGAGAGAGAGAGAGAGAGAGAGAGAGACGTGAGAGGTGAGGCGAGGAAAGGGGAGGAAGGGGCGGTGACAGGTGTTATATGCTCACCGCGGAGTAGGTGAAACGCTTTAGAAACGGGTGCACGGCTTCGATGACGCGTTGAGGCCCTATCCGCCAATGGGAAGTGGCCACGTCTACGCCGCCTCGGCGGAAAAATACGAAACGGTCGCCGCACGTGATGTCTCACGAGCTCGCAGGTCGGCGGAGTTGATTAACTCTCGCACGCTCCTGCTATTTTAACGACATCTATACATCTCCACAACTCTTTTTACCGAAACATATTTTATGAACCGCAAACCAAATTTTTTTTAAAAAAAAAAAATATTCGAAAAATAAATTTGACTACAAACAGTAAGATACTGTAGCCTCGAAAAGACAAATATAGCTCAAAAAAAGAAGAAAAGAAAAATAACAACAAAAATATCAACGTGTACATTATCAAAGTGTACTTCTAGATAAAGAGAGCACTCTCCAATTTAGTTCCGAACAAATGAGAGTCAAAAGTGATGAGTAGAGTTTCAAAACTGAATAGTGGACGAGCAACTGCAGGTCAGGTCATACAAATGCCGCATTCACTAACATCACATAATATTCTGGTTTGTGATTTGTAAGGTCATTACAATAAGATGAAGTTTTGTTGTAACTTTCGAAAGATCATAAGCTGTCAAAGTCATCAGTCCTCCAAAACAGATTTTTCTTGCACAAAATACTCCGAAAAACGGCAGTAAATAAAACCAACCGCAGGGAAGCTGAATTCAGCTTCTTCCATAAAATTTATCTGAATCTGCCGACTACTAGATCAGGATTTTGTGCAAAACATTTGCCATACTTCAACAAGGCAATCACTCGCCTACGCAGGAAAGGAGTATTATGTCTTTAGGGGAGCCTTCTTTTCTCTGTCGGATATCCGAGCAGGGGCCGTCGAATGCGACTTGAACCGACCTCTCCCTCCATCCTCCCTTTCCTGAGGGATATTAATGCACACAGTTGAGTAGTTAGGGCATAACAACGAGAATAGGATATTATAATCATTAACACAGCCGCTAGACTTCTTTTTAATGCAATTTAATCAATCAATTCTTTTTTTCCTTGAGTATTTCAGTGTCCACTATCTAGCCTGCATTTGCATTTTCCAAGTCAATGTTTTCATTTTAAGATACATTGCATACCAAATTCAGGGACAAAAACGCAAAAAGTGAAAGTCCAGGGACAATAGGAAGCATCCAATCACGACATTAAGGAGAGATTAAAATGGCCTCAGGTAGCCAACAGGGTAGTCATTAGTCTCAAAGTGTACTTTGTACTGTCATAAATTTTTTGGACATTACAGATGGCAAATGGCAATTAACCGCAAAAAATGGAAAACTCCCATGTTGATGTGAGATCATGTGTAGGATATAATTAGCAGGAGAAAGTACCGCACCTTTTTCTTTACTATCTGAACGACATCCTGATCATGAAGGAAGTGCGCAAGGCCACAATGCTGTGGGTAGTGCCTTGCACTAGTTCCCCACACAAGCACATATTTCACATCCTTAATTAAACTCCTGTGTATATGATTACAGAAGTCCTCTACTGTGCAGCCACCTCTATCCTGAAGATCAGCACCAGAGGAAAAATAGAAGAGTTCAGGAAAAAAAAATCAACTAATGGCAGATTCATAAGCAATTGCTCCATTTTAGATTTTATACAAGGGCAGTATGAAAGAGAATGTCACTTACAGTAGAAAGAACTACTGGGTCTGTGAAATCGGGTTGTTGGCCCTGTGGCTTTGTATACACTCTCACGAGCCCCATCTCCTCCCACATTCTTGCTAGTAGTCTATCTAAGTTCAGCTGCATCACAGGCAAGATATAAGTGATGAAAAAGATGGTAAAGAAGAATACATGGGTAGAACCTACACTTTTGACGAATTGCAATTTGGCCTCTGCTATTTAGCTCAGAGAAGCTTGTCCCTTAATTTGCCTAATATCTTTCTTTATATCAATTCTGGGTTTACTAGCCATCCAGAACTCTCAGATGTTGGTAAGTCCACACACACAGCTTCTAACAGATTTTAGAGTTTGGATTACACATGCGGTTAGGTATGGCATTGCCAGATATCAGGTAACCTCAGGGGCTAATCTGTTCAAGTGAAAGAAACATGCAGCATATCGCAATTTGTCGGAAACTAGTTTTACCCAAAAAATCACAGAAAGAAAGAGTCTTTTGAGAACTCAGCAATGCAAAGATGATCACAAAACATCGAATGAAGTAAAAAATGGTGTTATTAAAATCTACCTTCAGATTGCAGCTGATGACAACTGAATTAGGCTGGCGGGCAAGTTTGTCGACATCGTCAATACCAATGACATCAATCTTGTTATAGACATAAATACACTTCATATATTTGCGGTTCCCCTCGATGACATCGATAAGATCATCGACAGTAGCATCCTCACGGAATAATACCTACGAGTTTAAACAGAAAACAAGGACTTTAAGAAATGTTAACTGCAGAAATACGGCATGGATCAAGGATGATGATACCTCTGCATTGTGTATTTTGTATTCGTGAAGTATCTGGTAGCAAAGCTTCTCGTCAACATGAGTCAAAGCAAGGGTGCTATTAAAGGAAATGCCTCCAGTCTTTTTCTTTTTGAAATATATCTGTATAAATATGAACAAGATATTTGAGAAACACATTAGGTACAACGTAAATTTTGATTTACGTATATTTACATAAATACATAAATGTATGGAATCAGAAGGTTGACAATTAAGAAGAAAATAAATAAATAATTATATAAGTATGCCCAAAATACTTTCTCTATTAGACCAGCCAACTATCATAAAGGGCCAACTTGTTTTCTGATGAGAACCTGCTACAGTGCTATTACGGTTTGCTAGACATTAGTTTGTAATAAAACAATGGAAACATTTACAATTACAATAGATTTTTCATTAAAATTACAGAAATATGTTCAGAACAGTGACTCTTTGTTTGTACTCCGAATTTCACAGAGTCAAATAAGGCTTATCTGTTTACAATATCCCCGAATTATTTTGTTATCATTATATTAACAGCTTAATCATCTGATTCATCCGCAAAAACTCCATTTAATGTTTTGACTATGATATCAATGTACCATAAAATTTAATGCCAAAAAGCTGGGCAGGTTGTCAAGTCCTTACATTCCAAAAGTTTCTTTGCGGTGCTATTGGAGTTGTTTATACTTCGTCAACTTTAATTACCTAAAGAAATTCAATTTCTCCATGTAGTTATTTCCATATTATTTTTGCTTCCATGAGGTCTAATATCAGAAGTCAGATAACTAGGCAAATACTCAAATATTTTGGACTCAATTTAAAGAGAAATGTATCAGTTCACAATTACGATATTATGTGTTCAATTGATTCAGCTGATTAATACCACGCTGAGTACATTCAAATGAAAGAAGTTCAGTTAGAGAAATATAGTAGTATTTATAAGGGCACTATAGCAGATGCAAGCAAAATTAGTCAAACCTGAGGTGGCCTCTTATTTAGACGTAGTCCGACAGCTTCCAGTTCCTTTGTCAGTATCTGGCGATGTCCTTCACTCTGAGAATATCTCACAGTAAGATAGAATACACAAATAATTCAAGTTAACAAAAAAAAGATCACTAAACTACATATCTAGTGGCTAATTGGCTATATACAAGCATGGGATATGGTGCAATACAGTACATACAGCATCCCTCCCCCTCCCCCACCCGGGGGGGGGGGGGGGGGGGGGTGGGGATTCTTTTTTTAATATCACTAGCTGAATTCCCCAAATGTCAGTTTCTAATCAATTAAAAAAACTCATGTTATATGCTGTGTGAAAGTGCTACACTCATACTCAAATCTAAAGATATAGGAATTAATATTGGCAATGGCATAGAAGTGGAGACATTATTACAACAGCTCTAAGTGTTAAGCAAATTAAAGGACTAAGATAGCAAATATGTGTCTGTAAGAAATAAGCAAACTGGTTCAAGATGTGGATAAGGAGCAAATAACAGAACATGGAATACCTACAAATGTGTAATTTTGCTTCATTATTACAGTAGAACACAAGCCATAGCTAGTAAAAAAATAACTAATATGAGAAATGAAAAATAGAAGTTCTAGTTATTATAAGATATATATCAAACTGTCAAATATATAAGGTATATTACGAAATCAAGAAAAGGAAAGGGATTGGATTTGATGCAGTGGAAAATAAACTTAATTAGCACAGACATACAAGGATAGAAATGAACAACAGGGTTACAAGGAAAGATGTGGCTTACTTTTGAGGCATCAAGAACCATCAGCACAATGTCTGATGACTTTGAAACAGCAATAACCTGAAAGGGAGAGCTCTGATCAGATTGCAACACAAAGGATGAAATTAAAATTAAGGCAAATTCTAGGGACGGAACTGAATTAGAGGTCAAACTTCAAGGAATAAGTTAAACTCTTGGATTGTATAGAGAAAGGGGCCAAACTTTAGAGACTAAAATGTTACAATAAACTCTGAGGATGAGGATGAAACCCAGTAAAACTTACGACACTAAATTGGTAAATTAACTATGGACAAAAAAGGAAAAAAAAGACTATGGTTACCTGCCTACCACGACCCTTGCCTTCAGAAGCCCCTTCAATGATACCAGGAAGATCAAGAAGCTGGATTTTGGTGTCGTTGTAGTTGATAATACCAGGAATGCAGGTAAGTGTTGTGAACTCATATGATGCAGCTTCAGAATGTGTCCCCGTTAATAGGGTTAATAGAGTTGACTTCCCCACACTGCCAAGGAAAGATACAAAGCAAGTGATTTCTGGTTGTAAATCATTAAAGAACAAAACTCACAATACTTCAGAATATGATACTTTAACATGTGTATAATGTCATAAGATATTTAGTGGAGAAAATTGACACATACTCAGATTTTACCACTTTTTCAAGTTTGATGTGTATTAACTTAAGAAAGGGTCATTAATAAGCTTAAAATAGAATCTTGCATTTCTAAGAGTGGAAGATTGAACATAACAATACAAAACTAGGGAGTAATCATGCCCACGTATAAGGATTTTCGCATCTATCTGAAATCAAAAGATATGCAACTAACAACCTTCCACAATATAAAATCAGTTTACATCATAATCAAGCTATGTGTACCTAGCATCTCCGGATGCTACATTATACATCATTTACAAAACTTTGTGACTCTAATGTGGTCAACATTTCCCGGTAATGTAGATGATAATTTCTAGTTCTGAAAAAAGTATAAACATCACTACCTCGTAAACATATCTTACAGTTGCGTTACAGTTCATTGATCAACGATCAAGCAGTAGGATATTTATGATGGAATATGTTATTCAAAATTAAGAGGCATACCTTGGAAATCCAATTAATGCAACACGGCCATGACCAAACTTTGTAACTTCAAAACCCTCTCCAGCTCCACTAGAACCCTAGGAGAAAGCAACCAGAGTTGGTAACTGTTTACTACTGCGAACTCAATTAACCCAAACAAAAGAAGGAAAAGAATAGAAACATGTTGACGTGATTGCTACAAGATCATTAGCTAAGAATGTGAAAAATGGTCCAAATACCTTTGGAGGCTCTAACAACTGTGTTCGCAGCTTTGCTATCTTTGCCTTTAGTTGCCCAAGATGATACTCTGTATAATGAACAAAAAGCAAACGAGATTGTCAGAAATAATAAACAGCACAAGTTCAAACTGAAATACAAACTGAGAACACTAGAAAAGTAGAAGAGATGAAAGGGAACCTGTAGCTTTATTCTTTTGTGTGCGTGCCATCTCAGCTTCAATCTCCTTAATCTTCTCAATTATACCCATTTTTACTTGGTAGTATTTATATATTCGTTTTCAGCAAGGAAACGGTTCACAAGCTAGCCTATTTACCATAGAAAAGGCAAATATAGATCAATATTAGGATCAAACTTTCTATCCAACGTAAACACACAAAAGATAACCGCGGCGCACGATAATTGATGCCTAAGGACAAATGCTTTGACGAAACAAAAATAAAAAATAAAAAACACACTAGAAGAGCTTATTGAAGCATTAATTTAAGTATACAACATGATCATTACTTCCCAACTAAAAAGTAAATTATTTTGGATCAATTCAATCTACATATAACAATAACTACATAAAACTACAAAAAAAAAAAGTCTTAAAATCCCTTCATCTAATCAATATCGTTTTCTTAAATCGAATGTTTATTTTTCTCACCTCGTGGGGATTTTAGATAGATCAGACGACTTTAAGCAAGTAAATTTAAAAGCTACGATACTAAATAGAAGAGGAAATCATCAACAGAATCAAATTTCCTAGCGCCATTCTTAGTGGGGAAAAAAAAAATTCTAAAAACGAATTGATGCTGTTTAATCAATGGAGAAGGAGAAGAGGAATTAAGAAGAGAAATAAGGAGCGATGATATTGGTAACGAATAAACCCTAGAGAGGATTATAGGAGGAATCGCACTTACTTTGGGAGTAGAGATTGGTGAGATACAAAGAGAGAGAGGGAGATCGAGCGAGCTACGGCGCGGTGCGAGGAAAGAACCGTCGAGAGTGTGGGTGGGGAACGGAGATTGAAGGGAAGGAAAAAGAAATAATAAAGCGAAGGGGTGTAGGGGACATGGTCCACGGAATAATGATCTAATCAGATGCTTCAAGATCCGTGTGCTTGATGTGATGAACGGCGGATTAAATCGGTTTACCAGGAAAGAGGCCCGTATAAGGCTTTTTCTCTAGACTCTACACGATTTTTCTTTTTTTGTTAAGGAAAATGTCTAATACTTTTTTATAAATAAATAAATATATATATATATATATTCCTTCAAATTGTTGTTTATTAAATATTCTGTAAATGCCTAAGGTTTATTAGAAATAATCATATATCCTTAGATAAATGTTATTAATATACTTTTTATTTTTTTAGAAGAATATCTCTACTTTATTGTACTCAATGTGAGCACAAAATTCTGAAATTTTTAAAATATTTTTTTGAAAAAAAAAATTTCAAGAAAAAAAAATTCTCTGACAAAAATCAACTTGCAGCAATCAATTGGCAGAATAATTTTGTAATATTTAAAAAAAATAAAAATATATGTATATTTAGAATTAAAGCTTTGCCATAATAAATCCTCAATTTTAGACCTTCGAAGAAATGCACAAAGTCTGTTCTTTTTCTTAATTCCTTTTGGCTAAATTACAGAAAATTCTATCCGCTTTATCACTTTCTCCCCCTATCATTTAAAAACATATACTTTGTCCCATTGAAAAATAAAAAATATTCACAGGAGGGTACGATGTTAACTGTGATGATAAAATGACCAAATTGTCCCTCACCATCTTCGTCTTCTCCCCAATCTCGCTCAATCGCCGTCTCTCCTCTTCCGTTCTTCGCTCAACCGCCGTCTCCCCTCACCATCTTCGTCCTCCACCTTCTCCCCCGCTCCTCCTACACCCTCCATCCTTCATTTCGGCGATGGTAAGGAGGAGATCGGGGTGGGCATGAATGGAGAGGTGGACGAGGGCAAGGGCGAGGGCGAGAGCGAGGCGGCGAAGGAGCGCGAGAGCATGTGTGTGGTCACGGATGGAGATGTGGGCGAGGGTAAGGCGGCGGAGGAGGGCAAGGGGCGGAGAAAGGCGAGGCGGCATGGGCGGCGAGGAAGGAGGCAACAATGGGAGGAGGCTGAGAATATTTTGAGTATAAAAAATATATAATATTAGGATATAAACAGAATCCTAACGAAACACCGGGGGCCAAAGTAAATATTTTTTATTTTTCAAGAGGACAAAGTGTAGGTTTTTAAATGACAGGAGAAAAGTAAAAAAACAGGCATTGACGGAAAAGTTTTCTGTAATTTAGCCTTCCTTTTTCTTCTAAAACAACAAACAGTAGTCTGCTGAGCTCGTTTACAAAATGCGTGCTTCTGCAAAAGGCTGAGAGTCGACAGTGAAACATGTAATTACTCGACATGTTGAACTGAGAATCAGCAGTATACAGTTCTCCCGGAATAAATCAACCTTAACATATCAATAAGTTACATTTTCAAGTATTTTTTACATATGAATTTTTGCTGCAAACATCTCTTCTACAAGCAAATAAGAGCAGAAAAAAACCATTTTTAGCAACTGCAAGCATTTCTGTCAGAATCAAGCTAGAGAGAGAGTGAGATGTTACTGAATAAGTTCATAACGACAAATGTGGCTAAGATGTAGTGATAGCCATTAGAATCCCTAAACCCTCTGATAGCAATGCTCATTGCTCCGAACTTTGCATCTTCGTTCTCAATGCTTCGATAACTGCTGAGAAGTCTTGGTCACTGAGGCCACGAGACTTGGCAACCTTGTAGAGCTCGTTTGCCGCCGCCGCGATTGGGATTGGCTGAGACACTGACTCGGCTAGTCCTAAAGCCAGTCTCAAATCCTATCATGGAAAACACTTAGATCTTTAGAAACTACAACTACGGTTAACTCCATTCACACAACTGATCTTATAAAGGGCAAGAGAGTTCTCAAACCTTCTGTTGATGTTTTAAAGGGAACGCAGTAGGATACGCTGCTTTAACCATTGAAGGACCCTTCATCGAGTACATCGGAGCACTAATGGCACCCTGAGAAACAACCTGAAAGAGAGAAGAAAAAAAATAATAGATAGGTTCAAAATAAGTTCAAAGTAAATACATACTTGCATTCAAAAGAAAATGTAACAGCAATCTAACGAAATTATATGAGATGCTTCTATTTCTCAACCTCAATAAGAACATTGGGGTCCAGTCCAACTTTCTCACTAAGCAGCAGCCCTTCTGAAAACGAAGCCATCATACTGCAATAGTGAACAAAAGGTTACCTGATTTAGATTGGGATATCAACAAATATATATACTTTGGTTTTGTTTATGAGCTTTACAGAAGTATCATCACCTTCCCATGATCATATTAACCACGATCTTCATCGCTGCAGCGTTCCCGACGTCCCCGAGATAGAATCTCGACTGTGGAGAATTTATGCAAGGAAGATAATATGTTTACACTGGTAAGTGCATATCAAATACCTCACAGCAATATATAAGGGTAGTTTGAAGATATTTAACCTTGCCCATGATGTCTAAGAGTGGAGCCACAGTTTCATACAAGGATGCATCACCTTCAAAAATTACAAATACACTTCAGGCACTGGCAAGAGGTTTAATTCATTGTAACATTTAAAGTAATTAAAAAAAATAAAAAATGCTTCTGCTTCCGCTGCAAGAGTTTCGGGGATAATTTAATTAAAAAATGTGTTGTTCTTCCTCCAAATGCACTTGTGTAAAAAGGTCCATTTGGGCCAAACAGGTCTGGCATGCAAACTAGGGTGATCAATCAACAGTTGAAAACAAATTTAAAAAGGAAAGTATAATCAAAAACAACATTTTCAATTATTTCACCTCTCAAATATACACACAGATAAATGAACAATTATTGGTTAACAGAATTAAAAGATGGCAAGAAAAAGAAGGGTAGAATTACCAGCAGTAAGAAAAATAAGCTGGCCATCTTCTGCAGGCTTTTTGGAGCCTGAAACTGGAGCCTATTAAAAAGAATACTACAGTTCGCAATTGAATTGGAAGCACACCGGCAGAAAGTACTTAATAGTTATAGTCACTTGTGAATCAATAGGTTGAGTTCATTGCAATTTTGTCAGAAATGATTTATAAAAATGAGAGAAAAACCATCGAGTACCTCCAGAAACGATCCTCCTGTATCTTTAATATGCTTGTTGATTAATTTCGAGGTGGCTCCATCAACGGTTGATACATCAACATATCTGTGATTAGTGTATGTGGAATAAGAGATGTAAATCTAAAATAGAAGATGTTGTTCAAAATGCTCAAGAAAAAAAGTGTCGGTTTTGACGCATTAAAGGAGCAAGTTATGCAGGCTAGAGATGTAAGTTAGAAACTTGCCTTTTTAAGTGCATATTACCAAAATAGTTTTCAATAGTTTCTCAATTTCTCTTTTGAACATTATTTACTAAATAAGGATTTGCCAAAATAGTTTATTCTTCAAGTTTCATCCCATAATGATCAGAAGAGATCGAAGACATTGGATAATAAGGACTAAAATTGAATATAGAGTTTACCCTTTTCCTGGACCCATTCCTTCAGCAGCTCCATCGGTTCCACATGCAACATCAAGCTATGATATGAATATTGGTCAAGTCAATACAAAGATATTATATGGTTTTCATATATGGACAAATAATACCAAAATACACCTACTGCACTGCCAGGGTCAGCAAGCATTGCAAATGTCACATTGCAAGATGAAGTAACTTCTGCTGCTGAAGATCCATATCTGTTGAAAAAGCTTGTCAACTTTATGACTTAGTCTCTATATGATTGTTCCAAGTTTAGACAACAATAGGATAGTAATAAGATGTCCTTTCTTTCTTTTCAAAAAGTCACATGTGCGCTAGTTTTCTTGACGTACTTATCGCCATTAGCCCAAAATAGATAGCAGGTGATATATTTCTCTACTGCTTTGATCCGCCAGCCTCCAGGTCTTTCAGATAGGCCTTCATAACAAAATATGAATTCTATAGGAAGTCCTTTATAGAGGTTTGTAATACAAAGATATGTGACTTTCTTACTACCCTTACGAGCCTAGTGAAAATCTTCACTCTTTTCTTATCAAAAGTAGGCTTGGATGGTTGAACTGCAAAGGCAGTTACCACCATATCGTTCCAATTTTATTAGATGTCTCCAAAGAGGAAAAAAAATTTGTGAAGGCCGTCCAGCCTCAACAATTGGAACAGCACATTCTCTCAAAATAAATAAATAAATGCATGAAAGAATAAATATTCAGCACAAATGAAAGCGAACATGAAGGTAACTTCTGTAGTTCTGTATAAATGAAGCATGTATCCACAGAAAAAAAAAAATGACGGGCACAGAAACAATATAGTCACAATGAAGCACATATGTCCAAATGCCAAACAAACTTAATATTTGCACAGCAAGGTAAACTTATACAACATACTTAGCACCAAGACTGATGAGATGATCACATTTGCTTTTAGTTCTATTCCAAACAGTAACATCACATCTGCACAAGAACCAACAAATATAAGAAATAGTTAAATTTCACCTTCAAAGAAATCTTAATGTGGCATATAATATAACCACTCACTTGGAGATAAAGTAACTAAATCAGTTTCAAGTAACTAAAGAACCACCATATTAAACTAAAACATCAACTGGCATTCGATTTTAAATGTGTAACTGCAAAGCATCCAGCTCAAACAGCAAAACAAACACCTGTTAGTTCTTCACAAGTACAATGGCATATATGACTCTTTGTTATGTATGTCTTCACATTACGAAATTGATTTGTTTCACCAACTCAAAGACTTCAAATACTACTACTATTACTTTAAACACCCCAGGAGTTTCTTTCCTTATAGTCCCTGTAGATGAATTATGCAAAGTATAAAAGGACAACTCTCCGGCCTAGTGCAAACAACAAGGCATCAAAACAAATTATACCAATCATGAAGAACTTAAATATAACTTGAAGAATCACGAACAGCAATTAGTAAAATAAACACTAATAGAATCCATGTCAACTCATTCAGTTTGTAAGATGAAGCAAACAAACAATTTCAAATAACTAAATTATGAGAGACAACTTTAGAATGCTATGATGATTTGCAAATAGTTCAATTCGATGTATCTCTACCAGAAATACATTTGCATATCCAGCTCTTTTTTAAAAATTTGAAGGGGGAGAAAAAAGAAGAATAAGTAAATAAAAATTACCCGGCCTTGAGAAGGTTCAGTGCCATGGGCGAACCCATGATTCCAAGACCCAAAAATCCAACACGGCCTGAGAATTCTTCCACTGCAAGTACGAAGTACAGAATCAAAAACATTGCAAATGGTGCGATATTCTTACAGTGAAAACGAAGGGCTTCTTATTCGCCCACAGATCATAAATTGGAGGGATCATAAACAGTAAGCATACCTCACCAACCTGAAAACTAACAACTAGATTGAACAACACAAGCTGAGTAACCACAAATTCCAATTCGATATTGAATTACCCCATATTCCCCTAGAAGAGAAACTTCAAATACACAGCTGATACTAACTATTACGAGTGTAAGCATAATGCAAAAATCAAAACAAGTTCATCATCATGTAATCTACACAAGTAAAGCAGAATTGAGCTGTAGTGAGAGTTACATGGCAATCTGAACCAGATGATCACCAAAGTACGTCAAAATGTGAAGGATTTAACTCACAAAAGCAACATTAAACTCGGATTCATACTCATCGGAGAGATAGATGTGGATTTGAAAAGGGCACCAAACCTTTGGGAGCTTCGTCGGGGAGCCGTGAAGAGACGGGAGAGGCGAAGGCCGAGAAGGATCGAGGAAGGAGAAGCGAGGGGCGTCGAAGGGGCGCGATTGCGATTCTAGGGCACAGGATGGAGGGCGCCGCCATGGGCGAGGGGAGCGGAGGTTCGTGTGAAGCGAGTGAAGGAGATGAGGAGGCGGAGGAAGAGGAGAAGGGGACGGTCGAGGAGCTCGACCGTTGCTCGCGATAAGGTCCCAAAAGAGTATCCCATTATCTATTGAGTTAATGTGAAAATGCACGGAAACCCCCCTCAACTATAGGAGATTTTGAACTTACTACTCAACTTTAAACGTTTTTATTGAAATTTTCTAAAGTTCTAATTTTTTATGGGAAAGTAATTTTAGTTAAATAATTTAAAGACTACATCAAATTTGTCAAGTATTTTAATTAATCTTTAGTAAATATAAGTAAGTCAATACAATTATTAAATTTAATAAAAATTTCTGCTAAAGTAACGAAAATAGTAAAAAAGTAAAAAAATTTAAGAGGTGTAGTTACAATAGTTACAGTTGCGGAGTTATTTCAAAACTACTGGAGGAGTAAGGACGGAGGCCTCTTCGTACAATTTCACCGTTGGTCAAAAAGCTCTGCTACTAATAAACTCTAAAGTAGAGTATATATTTTATACTTTATTTATTCAAAAATCATTATTTTTCTACTTATCACATTATTTTTTTTATCCCAAAATAAAAGGTATACCTCTTTTAAGGTGTACAAGTAGATTTTTTTGAAGTAAAATAATAAAAACCAATTATCTAACTTAGTTTCATATGGTCCAAGCAAGATGCAAAAGCGTCTCTATTTAAGAAGTAATATTCCATCATTATTGAGTCCGAAATAAAAATTAAAAGCAATGATTTCTTTTTTATATTCATTTCGATTTCAATTTCTTCGGACATAGCATGGTTGTGATGGTACAAAACAAGCTGTGCTAAGATTAGTGAACTCGTGGGCGCACGTGTGTAACGCACCTACTGTAACAGTTTGGCGTTTGAGTCAAACTAATTTGTACTTGTTCTGAACAGTTAGAGCCTTATTAAAATCCAACGAGATGATATCACAGATGCACCATTTTCATACGAGCTAGATCTTAAAAGATGCTCGGATTAACTACATGTGTATGTGTCCTGATGACACTGTCACAGTTGACCCCCTTACGACTAGGAGAACGATGCGACATCAAAAGTACCGACTGTACTTAACGCAAGTGGCAAAGAGCTTGGTGGTTGATACCCGAGGTCCCAAGTTCGAATTCTAGTTGATTCACATTTTCAGCTAAATTTATTTTCAAAATAAATAAACGAAGCGAGTAGCATGCTATCTTTCTCTCTCAAAAAAAAAAAAAAAAAAAAGATGCTACCCCAAAAGTCTGGAGCATCAGATCCCTTTGTGACCTTAGAATAAACTCATTTCCAACCACTTGCATACAAATAGCTATGATAGTATTTTTAATCTTTACTGACCGCCCCTAACGCAAGTAGTAAAGTGCTTAATAATTTGTAATCAAGAGTTCAAGTTTGGAGCACGTTTATTTTTTTTTTAAAAATAAATGAATAAAGCGAATAGCAAGCATGCTACCTCTCTCTGAAACAAAAAATAGAAAGCTCTTTACGCTTTTTTTCCCCCTTAAATTGTCTTTTTTTTATTATTTGTTGCAGCATGTTATAGCTTTGTTCATTTTTCTTTAGAAATGAACTTAGCTAAAACTGTGAAGTAATTAGGTTTTGAATTTTAGGACTTCGGATACCAACAGTCTAGTTCTTGCCACTTGAGTTATGAATGGTCGGGTATTTCCCTTCAATTGTCAATGGGTCTGCACAAAGATCTACTAACATTAATTAAAATAACATAATTTTAATTAACAGCGAGGATGCGTTTGCTTGTTGGATGCGTTTTCAGCAGATTTTTTATGTACAACATCCTAGAAGGTAGGCACATCACGAGGTCTGGGATGGAGGTCAGGGGTGTCTGGGAGCTTCTGGCTGGGGATCGCCGTCAAGGGGCAACAGCGAGGGATCTAACCAGGATCGCAACCTGTTGGTGGATGATCTGGCGGGAAAGAAATAACATAATTTTTAGGAACCAACCACTTGACCCTTTTTTGACTATTAGACGAATCCGGGACATGAGCAGGAAATGGGATAAGTTTTGCAGCTCTTAGTATTTTCGTTTTGAGTGAGAAGTAGAATTTTTATTTTTTCTATATTTTTTTCTTCTTTGTTTTTATTTGCTTTTTTTTTGTTTTCGTTGCCTTCAATATTTTTCGAGGCCGCGTTGCCTCAATCCATGTAGCTAAATTCATCTGCTAAATGAATGAAGCGGATAGCGTGCTATCTTTTTTTCAAAAAAAAAATATTAATTAAAATAAAACTCAAATAAATTAATAGTTTAGTTAGCAATTGGATTTTCATTAATGGATATTTTTCTAGAATAACTTGCTTGAGAAAATTATAACATGCTGTAAAGAGTTGTCGTTAGTACTGAACAAGTTGTAAAGAATTAAAGAGTTCAGCATGCCAGCAGAAACAAACTAGTATGCTTCCAAAAAAAAAAAGTCTCTACTCTAAGCTTTTTTCTTTTCTTTTTTTTCGGAGAGAGAGAGAGAGAGAACGAGTTACGAGAGTATATCATTTGCTTCGTTCATTTCTTTTACATATGAATTTAGTTGAAAATGTAATATAACCAGACTTCGAATTTAGAATATCGAGTATTAAACATCAAACATTTTGCCATTTGTGTTAGGGACAAATAGCTATTTTTTATTTATTTTTTCATACGTTGGATCTTCGTACAAAACCAGCATGTGCAAAACTCTGATGCTGAATAATTGAGTGGGAACTTTTGTTGCGGAAGAGGGGTGAGATTGGGATTTATCAGGAATCTAAAGATAGGGGATGCAAATTGGACCTGAAGGTCCCATTTGTTAGGTCGATTACAAAGTAGCAAAAGAGAAAAACTTTGAGAAAGTTGTGCAATTATAAGCTACTTATATTGATTTTTTTTTGAGAAAAAGATAGCAATCTATCCGCTTCATTCATTGGAAAGATAAATTAGACTACAGGAGTGAGGCAACGACGGCCTCAAAGAGGACGAACTACAGAGGAGGAGGGAAAAAAAAAAGAAAAAAAAAAAGAAAAGAAAAGAAAAGGGGAGCTACTTCGATCTCTCTCTCGCTGAGAAAAATTGTCTCCATAAATGAATTAACTATTTGATTTTGCCGACAGCTACTTATATTGATATATTTGTAATATGATTATATACACCCAACAATAATTAATCACACGTTATTTTACGGGATAATTGGCTAGCTAATTGCCAAAGCTTTATTACTTTCCACACAAAATTATACACAAAAATGAAGATAAAAAAAAAAAAAAAAAAGAACAGCTAGCATGTTATGCAACTTAATACCTGACATATTATCCAATTTAAGCCATTTTTGTTTTACTAAAAGTGAAGAGAAGAAAATTTATTTTCGGATACAGTCGCTCACTTCTGTAATATTTATCGGAATCTCTACATCTTCAAAATATCATAATTAATTTCGTTTTGGGTAATGGCGAAGTCCATTAGAGAATAGTAATAATAGTAATAATAATAATAATAATAAAATCTTTACTGACACGATGCAATATTTTTTTCACCCTATATAGTAATAATGTGAAAATCTTTGATAAAATAAATATAAAAAAATTCTAGTTTCAAATATAATAACTTTCTACCAATCAAACAGTAGTGAACAAAAAAAAAAAAAAATACTGCATGTACACAGTACACTCCTTATAAGGTATACCTAAAATTTATACCTTTGGGATCAAAGGTTTTAAAAATTCTTTAAAATTTTTAGTAACAAGATTATAAAATAAGTAGAAATATTTATACATTGAGGATGTAAAATTTATATTTACAATATAGATTTACATATACAATTACTCATAAAAGGAAAAAAAAATTATAAAAACTCCATTTAAACTGAAAAATTATTTTTAACTTAAGAAATGAATGAGAGAAATAGTACTCTAACTATTTTTTTAAGAAAAAAATAACGTGCTACCCGTTTTATTCATTTAGCATAAAAATTTAGCTACAAGAGTTGAGACAATGCCGGCTCAGAAAAATTAAAAGACAATTGAAGTAAAAAAAAAAAGACAAAAATAAAAACAGAAACAAAACCAATTTTTTTTTAAAAAAATTAAAAATACAGAAAACCTCCTTATAAATACCCGCTTTTTTACTTTTCCTCTCTCACTTTCAAAAACTTATATTTTACCTCTTAAATTTTTAGAAATATTTTCAGAAAGTACGGCGTTAATGTAAAGGATAAAATGACCAAATTATCCTTACTTCTTCTATAAGAAAAAAATATTTTTTTAATATATTTCTGTCATTTGGAATGATATTTTCTGTATAAATTATAAAAAATAGACGGAATAGTAATAGAACCTTAATAGAGAGGGGCTAAATGTAACAACTTGAAATGTTGAAGGAATAAAATATAATTTTTTTAAAATTTAGAAATAAATAAATAAATAAATTTTTATAAATAAATTTTTTTATAATTTAGCTAAATAAAAGACTAGATAAATTATACCCCTCACCAAATAGTCCTCTAACTAGGGGTGTCAACGAGCCGAACACGAGCGAGCTGGGGTCGGCTCGTGTTCGGCTCATTTCATAAACGAGCCGAACACGAGCTGGCTCGTTTAAGTATCGAGCTAAAAAATTCGGCTCGTGTTCGGCTCGTTTATTAATGAGCCGAACACGAGCCAAACACGAGCCGGCTCAGAAACTCTAAATTAAAATGATTAGAAATGATATATATAATAAATTTATGAGATCTTATCTATTAGACTTTGATCTAATGGTTGAAATTTTACGTATAAATTGACTTTTTATAATTGAGTTGGGCTTTAATTTAGGTTGGACTAAAAATCAAATAATAAAAAATTATATTTATATATAATTATTTATATATATATAAATTATATAAATAATATAAATATTAAATATATATACTCGAGCTGTTATCGAGCCGAACACGAGCGAGCTGACCTCAGCTCGTGTTCGGCTACCTGTAAAGTACAAAATATTTGCTACTGTAGCCGCCAATTTGGATAGACGATGGTCTGTGATAAGACTGGAATATGCGGCAAAGGCAAATGTGATCGTTAATGCATTGAAGAAAAAAAGAAAGAAAAAAGTTTAGTCCGTTTATTAAACGAGCTGAAAAATTCAGCTCGTGTTCGGCTCGTTTACTAAACGAGCGAGTTGATCTCGAGCTCATTTCGAGCTGAACACGAGCTGACTCGCGAACAGCGAGCTTGATTGCCACCCCTACCTCTTACTGCTCTATTTAGAGCTGTGTCCGGCTCTTGTCCTTTTGAGGACGTATGTGTGACTTGATTCATTTGCACGATTCTCACAGGGCACGCGTCACATCAGCACAGCGATGGAAAGGGCGTGAGCACTGAGCAGGGAAGCGTGCGTACAATGAATGAAGCGGGGCGCGATTGCACGTACTTGACCCGAATTTAATTGAAAGAAGAAAAAAAAGTCCCCCCCCCCCCCCCCCCCCCCCCCCACCGTCACCGATCCGAGACAGGTTTAGGCCCATTTTTGGGACTCGGTCGATCCCTGCGCCATCTCGCCCCAAATGTGGTCCACTCCATCCAAAATTAATTTTAATAATAATTTCACTTATACCGCTTCCCCCTAATTACCGCCATTGTATTGTATATTTTCAACTATTTAAAGTAGACAAATAGTATTTACGAATCCATAATAGTATAATTTAAAAATAAAAAGTAAATATATTAATAGAATTCTAGTTTTCCATGATATATATACGTATAGATAATTTTACATCATAATTTCCATATAGGTAATTTAAAATTTATCAGTAAATTAAAAAAAATCTTACCCGCTTTTTTACTTTTCCTGCATAACTTTTAAAAACTTACATTTTATCCTCTCAAAAATTAAGAAATATTCACATGATTACGCAGTGTTAATTGTGATGACTAAATGATCAAATTATCCTCTCTCTCTTTGAGGAAGGTAGTACAGTTGAGAAGAAGGGTCTAAAGATATTTTCGGTATAAAAAAATATATAATAATAAAATATAGATAAAATTCTGACGGAACATTGACGGCGGGGACCGAAGTGAACATCAACGTCCTGAAGGTCAAAACAGTAATTTTTTAGAGGGTAAATTATAGATTTTTAAAAGTCGAGAAGGAAAAGAAAAAATACGAGTATTGACATATTTTTTTTATATATAATTTTGGTCTTTAAAATTCTATATGAACCTATCAATTTATCAACAATGTATAAGAACCTTTTGTGAGCGATCAAAAACGTTTCTCTTTTGTTAGTTGTTGTAGAAGAAAATTTTACAATATTGTTAATAAGTCAATTATTTGCAAGTCATTCTAGTTATTGTGTTTCTTTTTTAAATTCTTAGAGCGCAAATTAAAAGCTTTATGCAGTGACAGTTTTTCTTTTATAAAGCTTGAAGTTTCTAAGATCCAATTTATACGTATGAATATTTTATGCGATATATTTTTAAAACTTATCCAAAAAATATTAAATTTTTGAAAGTTAAGGAGTGTGTAGAATGTCCGTAATGAATACAAAATTCGATGAGAAAATTATTTTTCTCAAACAGAATAAATTATTATGTATCCGAAATTTGCTATCTTTTGAATAGTGAATATCAAAATTCTTGTAGCGTGAAATTAAACTTCTAACTTTTAATCATGGAAAGAGTAGAGCACGACGTCGACGAGGGCGCTTGTCGGTGGCCCCACAGGTGGGTCGTCGACGGTTACGTGCCACCCGTTTGAAGTAGAAATTATTGCCTATCAGTTGTTTTTACTCTATACGACCCTTTTTTTAAAAATAATTATATAAATTATTTTAATTGATACTCATTTAAAATTTTATTTGGTAACTCTTCTTCCTAATTCAGTGTTCTAGTTCAGTGTTATATCGGATAAAAATAAGATAAAAGATAAAAATTGTTCACCATTTTTAGATTGTTATCATTATTTATAGTTTTTTTTTTTTTTGGATGGGCAAGGATTTTTGTGAGGTTTATAGATTTTTTTTTTTCTTTTTGGATGGGTTGTGAGGAGTTTTGCGAGGTTATTAGGATTATATATAAATTATTAAAAAAATTATTTAATTGTTAGGATTATAAGGATAGATTGTTAGAATTTTTTGAATTATTAGGATTGTATTTAATTTGTTGAAATTTTTATACAGTTGTTAGGATTATATATAGCGAATAAAAAAACAACGTTGAATGGAAAAGATTTCGATCTTTTAATTAAAGACGGTAAGCGATTCACTGTTTTTTAGTAATTTTTTTACCATAGTGCTGAGTTAAACAAAATAAAATTATTTGACCAAATAAAATTTTGACAGAATAATTTTCAAAAGTCCTACTATATACAACCTACACGCTGTACGCTATATTATTATTATTATTATTTTAATTTAGAAAAAAAACCTATAAATTCTGGATCAAACATATAAAAGCAAATATCATTCAATTTATTTTCTTTAAAAATAAATTTTTGCTAGAAATATAACCTCGGGTATCAAGTATCAACCGGCAGAGCTTTTAGTCAGTTGCGCTGGATACGGCGGTAATTCAAAATTGATATTGGTAGCTCTATAATATAATAATAATAATAATAATAATATGTTGCTAGCAGGGGATGGTGTATTGGATGTAGTCGTGAACGCGGTGCAGGCATAATTTCTTCAGTTGGACCGCGGCTACAGTTTGAGCGAGTGGTGGACGACTCACACCACATATTTTAGTGCACGTCGTGGACCTCGCACTCTCTCACAGCAACAGCGGGTCTCCTCTTCTTCTTCTCCTCTCCTCTCTCCCAGTCTCTGCTTCGCTACGCTCTCTCTTTATATTATATTATATATTATATATTATATATAAAACTCTACAGCGGATCAAATTAAGATTATCCTCCGACACTAGTCCCTAAATTCTCTCGCCCCTTACGTATCGCTGAAGCTACACACTCTTACCCCGCTCGTGCCGCTCCATTATTGGTCCACACTCTCAGAAAGTGAAAGACCCCCTAATTATGTAGGTAAAAATGCGCAGAGATCACCGACCGTCCCTAGCGCAAGTGGCAAAGGACTTGATCGTTGATACCTGAGGTCTCGAGTTCGAATCCTAGTTGATTCACATTTCAAATTAAATTTATTTCTAAAAAAAATAAACAAAACGGATAGCGTGTTACCTTTCTGTCAAAAAAATAAAAATAAAATTTCTGTCAAAATATAAAAATAAAAGTGAACAGAAATCGCTCAACAATACCCGCTTTTGAAATGACTCCCATCATCAACTTTACATGTTTAATCACCAAAGACTAAGTGTGCATCGTCACAGATCATATCTATCGTATTCGTGCCAATAAAATATCGAGACAATACAACTCCGTATCGATGGCAGTTCAAAACTCTTTTTTTTTAAATAGTAACTAATTTTATCAATAAAATTCAAAAAAAATTAATAAAAATATATAATTAATAATTAAAATATTTTATTGCTAAAGAAAATAAATATTTCATGCAATTTTGTGTCCACACACATGTATTTTTACTGACAGAGACGTATCGGCATGATCCGGCACACACCGTACTGGCAAATTTTCGACACAATTTCGCGTCACGGCATTTAAATCCTTGCTAATTACAATATAAATTAAGAATTTTAGTTTTACCTAATTGAATGATTAAAAAATAAAATTAAAAGAATTAACAATGCTACTGAATATGAGAAATGAAAAACTAAACTATAAGGAGGTGTTAATCAGGGAAAATAAAATGCTAAGGGATCCCTTTGCAACTATTGTATAGTTGAGGAACCTCCATACATTTTTACCGCTGCCTAATTTTTTACCATGGCTTCAAAACTTAAAAAAATAAAATAAAATTCTGAATCGACCTACACCACTTGCTGCAGCTGCTGTACCTACACAACAATCAAAATTTTACTCTAATTCTGCTTTAAAAAATGATCTACAGTGAGATCTCTAAAATTACTGCACACAAAATAAACAAAAAAAAATCAAAATGAGGTCAATGAATTACTGCACACAAAATAAACAAAAAAATCAAAATTTCGCAAAACTAAGAAAATATATTCCAACAACCTCACCTGTACTATAAAACCAAATAAATATTCATAATTGACAATGAAAGAAAAAAAAAATTAATAATAATCGATCTAATTTTTTTTGGGGTTCAAAATGTCCAAATCCAGATCTTGATCCGGGGCTTACACTTGGCGATCGAGGTCGAGGGCGTCGCCTTGGCGCTTGTGACCCCGGCGTCGAATCCGCTACACGAAACCCTAATCCCGATCCGCTTCGACTTGAAGCTCCCGATCTCCACCCCGGCCTTGGTGTCCACCTCGATCTCCATGGGGAAGCGCTTCTTGCTCCTCAGATCCGCGGCCGCCGTGGGGTCCAGGCTCTTCCCGGAGCTCGCGAGCGTGGCCGCGATCCACGTGGTGTTCCCGGCCGCGTGGACGAACCCCGGGATCGACGCGGCCCCGATCGGGACCCCGTCCGCGGCGGCGGAGACGGCGATGTCGCCGTAGACGAAGACGATCTTGCGGTTGGGGTTGCGGGCGACGAGGGTGAAGTCGAGGGCGGAGGTGAGGAGATCGGAGGAGGAGGAGGAGACGTTGAGCTTGGCGAGGTGGAGGGAGGTGACGGAGAAGGTGGGGCGCTGGGGGTGGTAGAGCACGTAGAACACCCCCGCGGCGATCGCGACGACGAAGACGAGCCCGATGAGGATGAGGGTGAGCCAGAGGCAGCACGCGCAGCAGCAGCTCCGGCGCTTCCGCCGCCGCCGCGGCGGCGGCAGAGGCCGCGGCCGGTAGGCCGGAGGGGCGGCGCTGCCGTACTGCTGCGGCTTCGCCGGAACTCCGGCGCCTCCGTTCGCGGTGGCCCCTCCGCCGCCGCCGACGCCGCCGCCGTTGAGGGCTCGAGGGGGAGGGTTTAGCATCGGCTTCGAAGAGGAATTGTAAGCCCTATCCCCCATTTCTCTCTCTCTCTCTCTCTCTCTCTCTCTCTCTCCTCTCCAACGGAGACGATTAGGACGAATATAGAAGAAACAGAGAACGCGGTGTGGAGCAATTAGTGCGCTATTTATAATCGAGCGGAGTGAGGCAGCGGAGGAGAAGATTCCCTACCGCGGTAACCGTACCCTAGAGCGGTGAGCGTAGGCGACCAGCGCTCTATTTCTATCCGTCCGATCGTGATCCTGCGATCTGTGATGGGTTTCGTGCTTTGAGATTCGCGCGGGAAGTGGGTTGTGAACGGATAAGAGAGAGAGAGAGAGAGAGAGAGAGAGAGAGAGAGAGAGAGAGAGAGAGAGGGGAAACAGAAGCTGTCACGAACGTGTGGGGTGCGAAGGCGTTAGTGGGTTTTAGTTGGCTCGGTTGGGATGCGACGCCCACAATTTTTCGGAATTTAAGGGCGTATTACGTACGATTTAATGTTTACCATCAGATATACATACGGCTACGATATTATTATTTCGTATATTATTATCAGTAATTTAATTATTCTTATATAAAAATTTAAAATTCGAGACTATTGTTGGATTTAGTTATAAAAATGACTAAAATGATGTATATTTGAAAGTTTATTTAAATTGTGGCTTATATAATTTGTGAACGGCATGTTACCTTTTGGTTAAAAGAAGTTTATCGTATTTTTTTTCCCAAAGAATGATATCTCATTTTATAATAAAATTCTTTTTAACAGACTTTCCATCTAATTAAGTAAAAAATCATAAAATATGGAATAACGAGTTATTACGACTTTCTTTATTTTTCTCCCCTGCTTTATTTAAAGAGTTATCGCGAGTTTTTTTTTATTTTTCTCTCCCGCACAATTATTCTAATATACTCCCTCGCTCATGTCACACTTTTATTACCATTGGCCCGTTATCAACTTTCTTTCTCCATCCTAATAACGTCAATTTTTTTTCGCCTCCTGATCTAATCTAGATTTTTTCTCTGTCTATCCCAATACCTAATTACCACATACCCACATACATTTTTTTTTACCATCAATTTTTATTATCTAATAATTTATAAGTAAGCAAAAATAAAAGTGAGTAAAGTTTGAAAGTTTGTTAATCACGTATCAGACAAACTAAATAAAAACTGATGCTCACTTTCTAAATAATTACTTTCTCAAAAATAGTACTTTTGAAAAGTCTTAAATTTTTTTAAAAAAAATTTCACAATCAAACATGCACTACACAAATTAATGAAATGAATTTATCTTTTTACTAGAAACCTCAAAATTTGTACTTTATGAAAGAATAATAGCTGGTATTACAATCATCATTTGTGAAATTTTACAACCAAATTTAATAGTCATCTAAAATTATTAATTCTATTTTAATTTAATTATTAGTTATGTTATTAATTCTATTTAACTTCTTATTTTCTTTTTAAAGAAGAAAAGCTATATTATCCCGAGATTTTCGTTATGGGATTAATTAAAATAATATATGTTGTGTGTGTTTGAAAATTAAGGTGATTGGCTTACGGTGGTCCAACTGTGTCACACTTGGCACTTAATTTCTAGCCCAAGTTTCCTACCGGACCCTATGAGAGCAGTTTACTTAATCAAGCAGCTTACGACCATGTGGGGGCAAATTCGTCCAGTCCTACAGCATTAGTATTATTATTATTATTATTATTATTATATATATATATATATATATATATATATATATTTTACCACTTTATCGTCTTCTTTGAGGCCTTTTGTTGCCTCACCCCTGTAGCCTAATTCATCGTATCAATGAATGAAAGCAGGTAGCGCGCTACCTTTTCCTCAAAAAAAAAAAAAATTTCTAGCCCAAGTTGATCACTTGGTTTTGGCTTTGATTGGGTGAACTATGATTGGTGTTCTTATTAATATTTATTTTAATTAGAAGGCCCCAGCTTTTTGGTGCTTCTCTATTTAGCTTTTAATTAGCTTGACCCAGCAACAACAACCTGAATTAATTTTAAAAGAAACAAAATTTAAAGAGAAAAATTTGCTAATCAAATTTTAAATTTCAAATTTGAATCGTGTTCTCTACAATTGCTTCAGATGCGTTGGTTAAGCTTGCAAATTGACTCGTGCCATGATTTTTTGCGGTCTAAGCAAACCCAAATCGGTATAGGCATGTAGATTCGTAGAACACGGGTCAATAAACCTGAGTTAGTCAACCGTAATTACCGCGTTACGCGCATTATCTACTAATAATATTGTTTACTAGTAACGATACCTTATATAAAAATGATGTAATGCTGAATAAGAACGTCAATCGTCGGTAGGCATGCTGAGCACTTCAAACAGTTTTTCTAGTCGAAGAAGAATTTTGAGTGCTCCAGAAACAAAACACGACCCGAATAAAAAAGCTTTTTATTGCACTTCAGTTTATGTTGCAGCAAAGTTGTTGAGAGGATTTTAAATTGCGAACATTGAAAGCAACATTTCAAATTATATTTTACCAGAAGCTACAATCGAGTCAATGGATAATCGAGACAAAAAGAAATATTTCCAAATAAGAGTTTCTACTCTTCACTTTAAAATTATTTAGTTATAATTAATTGCATGAAAGCGAAAGGTTAATAATAGAAACTTAACTATATTTCACCTGGAACCAAACACTGAGCTACAAATCATGCAACCCAGTACAGTAAAACATTAATTGCGTTACTCAAATTTAGAACACGAGCTAATATTGTATTGGTGGAGGCTCAGTGGTTTCTATTTATTGGTATGAGAATTAATTCGATTTGACAAAGTTGGTGCAGCTACTTGAATTTGGGTAATATGAAGGACCAAAATTGGATGCATTTTCCATACATGGAAACAACAAAATTAGAAGGGCTTCATTTTTGTGATATTGAGATGGGAAAAGATGGAGCCTTATTATTGTGGTTTTCTTTTGTAAAATCCTATAATGGTAATATTTTATTAGAAGAGGAAAAAGTATGGAGAAAAGGAGAGCAGATTCTTATAAAAGAACAAAATTTTTGCATCAATATTTTCTCACTCCTTTGTTTCAATGATCTTATTTTACAGTGGACGAGCCATCTCAGTATTTGATTTTAAATATTTGTATGCAGATACGTCAACTACCTAAGTAAATTTACTCATAGAGGTTACCGGAGTAATGTATGAGAATGATACTTCATGCATTACATGAGGTTTCCCTAGTTTTTTTTTTTTTTTTTTTTTTTTTTTTTTTGTTGAGAGAAAATTAGCATGCTATCCGCTTCGTTTATTTTTTTTAGAAATAAACTAAGCTGAAAATGTGAAGCAATTATGCGCTTCGAACTTGGGACCTCGGGTACCAACCACTAAGTCTTTTGCCGCTTATGCTAGGGACGGTCGGTATGAGGCTTCTCTAGTTGATTAACCGAAATGCGGTGTTTCCATAAAAGTAATGGTACGCGGGCGAAGTTGATGAGGTAATTTTGTTGTATGGAATTAAATTAATGATCTAACATTTTAGGCTTAAATCTAATTCTATTGTGACGTTTTTTAATACTTTATATTTAACTTTTGGCGCTACTGAGTCAAATAATTGGGTGGTTACAATAATACAGTAGCAGATTCTTTTTTTTCCTTTCATTGATTGAGCTTTTGACTTGTTCATATATGGTAAATGGGCCTACTTGTATTGGTCTCTACTTCCTAGTAAAATAAGAATTATTTGGGGTATTTACCTACATTAAACTATAATCCTACTTAGGTACAGTGCCCTCCAAATATGGACCAGTCCCTTTAGAGTCCCTGGTGGTTTTTGATGAATTTTAAGTCCTAATCTTAATCTTCGTATAAGTAACAGCAACAAATAGTACTGGAACTGTATCAGAGTCAAGTATATTCTCTCCTTGATTGGTGGGTCATGTTCTCACCTTGGATTATCCATTGATATGAAAACGATATTACAACTTCTCTTGTAGATATGTGCAGGTGTAGTATACTAGTATACACACACGCGCACCAGAGAAATAGATCAATAGATAGATAGACAGACAGATAGAGATATCAAGAGTATTTCTGACAATTTTCTTTAAGATTAAATTTTCTTCTTTTCGGATAAGCATGCCCTGAGCCTACTTAGTTTTATATGAGAATCTAATTCAACTCTCACGTGTTTATTATTTGTTGTTTCTATGTGATATGATTGAACTGATCTTCATCATGGACATAAATGTTTGGGTAAGAGAAGAGAGAGATGCCAATGCCAATGAGAGACCCAAGTGAAATTTAATGAATGGTGAATGCAAGTTTATTAAACCAAAATCTAAGATGCAAAACAAGGCATTCAAATATAGTTTTGACCAACTTTAGACTCTTGCAGCCAAAACAGAATGTAAGACCAAATTTAAGCTTACAATAGTTACTCGGAAATAACTAATATAAACTATAGGTATTGCTCAAACTTTGGCCCCTTCAACTGATAAATAGAAGCCTTTGATTCTTTTATTGGTCTCGATAACCATAAGTTACTAGAAACCTGAATGATTTTTCAATTTTAATCTTGCCCTCAAAATCCCCAATTGCTCACTACATAATTTCGCTCCATTAAGCTAAAGGGCTCGAAAAGCTCCAACAGTAAACGCGTTAGCGAAGGATCAAATGAGTATTTCAGTAACAAATGACATAACTAGCCTCTCTCTCTCTCTCTCTCTATATATATATATATTTTTTCCAGTAGAGAATATATTACTATAAAAATCTCTGAAGGTTGAAAAGCTACTCGCATATTGGCATGCTTACGTAGCGTATGTAGATTGGCTTATACAATATAACTCTGCCCATCAACAAATACTGGGGTTACCGATAAGGGTTCGCAATCATATCCCGTTTTCGTAACATCAGTTATTAAATGAGCCTAACTAGGAATAGATGGTTGATGTTTATCCAATTTTCTCAACCGTACAAGGAATAGATGGTTGATGTTTATCTGATTTTCTCAACCATTATAAATGAACATCAAAGAAATTACATATATGAGGTCTATTCTAGAGGATTTGATATTTTTGATGTTTCAATTCAGCGCAAAATAGAAAACATCCAACACTCCCGTCCAACCACGTATGGATGTTGGCCATTAATTAAACTTTATTAATTAACAACTACAGGTATTGTCTTAGTCCCTCCAATTCAATACTTCATATTCGAATTCAAAGGAGGACTATTTGTTTGCTGCAATTTTTTTTTTGGGTATCAATCATTAAGCCTTTAATCAGCTGCGCTAGGTGCAGTTAGTATTTGTTTGCTGCAAAAGGTGAAGTCCAAACTTACAAAGTTAAGGAAGTGTTTATCGACGCGCGTATTTATTGTGGAGCCAAATTCATGAGATCGGTATCGTGCTCTCTTTTAAACTCTATCTGTGATTATAAGGAGACTTTGTTATGTATGATGAGAACGTGCAATAAAAAAACATCTTGTTTGTCATGACACAGTAAGATTATGTTATACATATCGAACAAGTTAGTTACAACATATTTTTTACGACTCTACTAGAAAACGGAGAAGTACATTTCTATTTGCTTTCAAACCAACTCTGTTTTATCTCATAGCGTTAGATAGATCTCAAAGCCCAACGGGCCCTTGGACTCGCTCCTTATGTCACCGGCATCGGGAAAATGGTCCGGGCCTTTTAATGGGCCTGGGCCTGATCATCGGCCTCAATAACTGGGCCTTCTCAGGGGCCAGCCTATGAGTTACATAATAAGAGACTACAACTATGTGTACATCCAAATGTACCCCGAAGTGCATTTATAAATTTTATTTGACAAAGTAGGAAACAAATGAGATATTACTTTTTTTTTTGCTTCTTTTTTTATAATTAAGGGGAGTTGCAAGAAATTTATCCTGAGAAACTTTCAATGCCTTAACGCTCAAGTAAGAATTAAAGCAAAGACAAAATCATAATGTCTAAACAACCTCAGATTACTGCTTAATTAAGCTTAATTAGTACCATGTTACGGAAAGAAATACTAATTAGGCTGGTATTGCAAATTGATTTTCTTAGAATCTGTTCAGACGTACTAACAACTTATTTAATATGTTTAATTTACTGAAGTGTGTTAAAGTAATTAACATAATGAGAGAGGAAAACAGTATTATGATTATTCTCTTGATACCTTTTTTTTAATTATCTCAGTATACGTCTAATTACAGATTTTATTTAGAAAATGTACGAAACGTTGCTTCTTAGATGGTGTTTTGTGCAAAGGACGGTGCACGTGCGCGCTTGTGCCAAAAGCAGCGGAGCACGAGAAGTTTGTCTTGTCGAAAGGGGTTGGTAATTATATTACTCGGAAATTGTGTGCACTAATTACTTCTCTGATTTGTGTTAAATTTACCACACAACTAAGTAAAGAGTTTTTCTTTTTTCTTTTTTCTTTTTATAGCCATATATTTAAATTGGTGACTTGAAGTCGTATTTGTATCATATTAATTTCACTCTATGAAAGTTCAACTATTTAGGGATAATTGTCTATTTACCTTTCAAAATTTCAAAAACATCTCATTTATCTTTACTTTTTTTTTTCTTTCCAATGTACCCTCATATGTTTCTTCCTTATTCAAAAATATTTCTGTAGTCACCAAATTTGGATTAAAGGTGAGTTAAATATTTACCAGTTTAAAAGAAAATCAAAATGTCTCTTTTGTCCTTAACTTAAGGACAAATAAGAAATTATAGTGATAGTAGAAGGATATATTTGAAAAGATCAAAAATTAAAATACTTTTTGTGCCCCTAACCTAAGGGCAAATAAGAAAAATCGGTGATGGTAGAAGGGTATATTTGAAAGGACAAAATAGTAATTTCACAGAAATAACAGCTATTGCTAACAGTTCATTAACAGAATTTAACTCTAGAAATATATTTGAAATATGTTGGAACGTAAAAAAGGTATTTTTCATATTAACCTTCTCAGAGGAGTAAAGCAGAAAGTCGAAAACTTTTCAGAGGTATATAAGCAATTGCCCCATATATTTATATATTTGCTTGGTGGGGCTAGATGGTATTACGCTCAGTATCTTGACTCGTTCCTCTCCCCTAAATTCGATGTGCATACCATTCCACACATATTGAAATATTAATAATAATAAAAGAAAAAACACCATTATAAAAACATTCCTTGTAAAAAATAAATTATATTTTTTTGAAAACTGTAAGTTATTATATTCAAGATGATCACTCTACAACTACCATCACAACAATCTATATATACTGCTATGTTCTAAAATATTACTGTATCAATCACATAACACAGTTGGTAAAATTGTTATATTTTTTCTTTCAAGTGTAACTAAGAAATATAACCATTGATTAGTTTACTTTATTTTATTTTATTATTTTTTTTAGAAAAAAATAGCATGCTATCCGATTCGTTTATTTTTTTTAAAAAAAAATTTAGCTAGAAATGTGAATCAACTAGAATTCGAACTCAGAACCTCGGATACCAACCACCAAGTCCTTTACCACTTGCGCTAGAAACAGTAGGTATTAGTTCACTTTATTAATTTAGAAAAAGTGTGGCTACTAGAATGGAAGGTATGGCCATCCAATTGGGCGGCGGATTTGCTAACAATTGTTTGGCTCCGCCCAACCTTTCGGCTGCATTTGTTGTGTTCGTAACCAATTTGTTAATCTTTGCCGAGTTCTTTTTTTCCGTCCACAAAATAAATAAAGTGAAATAAAAAATATGCCTAGTATAAAGTCCAAGATTAATAGCAAATTATATATTCTTCTGACCATTAAAATTAGATATAAATTATCAAACTCAGCAATATAATTTTATACCCGGATGCTAAAATGTATTAATATCTTTAAAATAAAGCATGTAGTAATATATGGGTATAGTACTATGCTCATTTTAGACGGTAGATATTGCAATAAATATTAATAAATTATGTAATCATAAGATGATGAGTCCAATATAAACAAGAATCAATTATTATTACGCGTTAAATCTTACTTTTGATTGCTTTTGGAAATGAGAGATATTTCATACTCCATAAATAAAATACTTTTAAAAAAAATAAAATAATAATCTCAATTTATTTATATTTTTTTTAAAAAAACTTCAAATACCATCCATGTGATTTCATATTTTCTCACTTTAATACCCTGTGGTTTAAAGTGTATCACTTTAGTACCCTGTGGTTTCGTTTTTTTCTTTTCGTTGTTCATTTCGTTAATTTTTTCGTTAAATCATATAGAAAAAATTTCAGATAACCCAGATCTGATTTATCAAATATTTATTTTAGTACCATGTGGTTTTAACTTTCTCACTGATTTAACGAAAAAATTAACAAAAAAAATAACGAAAAGAAAAAAATAAAACCACACGATACTAAAATGATACACTTTAAATTACAGAGTACTAAAGTGACAAAATACGAAACCACGGAAATGATATTTGGAGTTATTTTTTTTTTTGTTGGACATTTAAGCTTAATTAATGAGTAACGAAGGGGGAAAAGAGGACGAGAGAAAAGTGGGCGGCGTCGGGGATGGGTGGGCCGTGGGCGGTCGCTGGGCCCCACGCCTGAGCCGCTCCCGTCTCAGCTGTGGGTCCCACACCCCCCACCGCCCCCCCACTCACTTTTGCAATAATAAAGTTTTTAAGAAATGAAAAAAAATAAGCAAATAAAATCATCAAAAGTAAACAAATAAATGCACAACAACGGCTTGGCATTTAATTTATCCTAAATTATTATTTATCTGAATGATTATGTATCTATCTATTTATCATTTTACATATATTTTATTATAACGAGTTTTTATCTTGCACAAAGCTATTTGCCTATTTTAATATTTTAAATTAATTTAAATAGTTATTAAGCTTAAATTATCTTAGATTGTACGCAAAAGATTAAATTTTTTTAAATTAAATATTTACCTCCGACAAAAGAAAAAAGAAAAAGAAACAAAATACGTACACTCTACATATCCTATCTCTTCCAAAGCCTCCTCCTATTTCTCTTCGTTCGTACTCTTTTTTGCATTTTTATTTTTGAAAATAAATTTTAATCAATACTGTTAATTAAAAGTGATTAATTAATTATTTTTTGACAGCGAGGTTGATTTGGCTTAGACTCGAGGTTTTTAAAGTGGTGGGGAACGATGGCGATGCTGGATCGGTCTCTCTCCCTCTCGCTTTTCTCCTCTTCCTCCTCCTCCTCCCCCAGTGCCCTCGCGATTCCCCACGATCGCGCTAGGGTTTGCTCCTGCTCCTCCTCCTTCGACGATCTCCGATTACACTGAGCCCGATCCCCTCTATCAGGTACGCGATAGCTCGATTAATCGATTTCCACATCGCGCTTTTTGTTCTCTCCTTCCGGAGATCGATTTCGAATTCCCCGATCCGTGTTCGATTGAGTTCGCGCATGCTGTTTTTGCTCGATTAGACTCGGTTTGTCGTTGATCTGGAGGAGTAAGTAGCTTGGATTTGTTGTTGTTGTTGTTGTTGTTGTTGTTTTTTTTTTTTTTTTTTTTTTTTTGCTGTTGTTTTCAATTGGTAATGGATTTGGGATAAGGGTTTCGCTGAGCTTTTTCGCGCTGATGGAAATTCCAATGGGAACGTCTCCATTTTCTCTGGTTGACTACTAACTTGGTCGGTGAAGGGGCTTTTTTGTACCTGGAAGGGTAATTGAAACGTATTTCTGAGTGTTTGATCTGCGAGAGCTTCCGTTGTTATCCAATATTTGTTCCAGTTTATTTCATACAATAAATTTTGAAGTTGTTAAGCGATTCACCTTTTTTTTTTTTCTTCTACTTTACTTTTTAGTGAAGTCCGGAGTTCCTGTGTGCAATAAAGTAATTGTTCACTCTGCATGATCTGATAGATCCTTATCTTTGTAATGGGTTATATATCAAGTTCCGTCATCTCTGTTCAAATCACTTGGATCATAGTTGATTCTTAGTTATATGTCTGGTAGAATGATAGAGCAAGTTTTTGTTCTATAGTGTTTGTTCAGATTCCATTAAGTTTCTGTAACAGTTGAAATAGATCATCTTAGTTTACACCTTAATTACTCTGTAAGAGTAGTGAAATTATGTTTGATTTGGAATTTTTATAGATTTCAATGGTGAGAAGTTTAACTAAGTTCTTACCGACTGTTCTATTTGATTCATTTAGAAATGGGTGCGGATTGCCATTCTATCCAGCTTATTGATGGTGACGGTGTTTTCAATGTCTCTGGTCTGGACAACTTTGTGAAGGCCATGAATTTGGCTGAATGCGGGCTTTCTTATGCTGTTGTATCTATAATGGGGCCACAGAGTAGTGGTATGTTAGCATTTCTTGAATGATGTATACTTTGTTTTAGTGCACTCTTTTATATCTATATTATCTATTACAGTGATCTGCTCAAATGTCACCAGTTCTTGTTTCCGGTTTCCATTTCTGTATTTTTCTTGAAGTTATGTGTCCTGCTGTTTTGGAATGCAGTAGTGACTCAAAAGTATTTTAGGTTATGGAATTTAGAAGAAGGTTTAATATGTTGGAAATTGCTGGCAACAAACTGTTGGGCTGCTTAGGTGTTTCGTAAAGGGAAAATAGGTTTAAGTTTGGGCATGATTACTATTGATTATCCTGTAAGATTTTCTTTGTTAGTTGCCCTTTTTAGTAACATTTTCTTCTTTTTCAGGGAAGAGCACTCTTTTAAATCATCTTTTCCGTACCAAGTTTAGAGAGATGGATGCTTTTAAGGGAAGGCAAGTTTTTTAGTCCTGCGAAATATAAGGAAAAACTCTTTTCCTGTGTTTTTGTTTCTGCCAAATATAAGGAAAAAACTCTATTCCTTTGTTTTTGTTTACATATTGATTGAGCAAATATTTTCCAGGTCGCAAACTACTAAAGGTATTTGGTTGGCAAAGTGTGCTGATATTGAACCATCTACGCTTGTGATGGATTTGGAGGGGAGTGATGGAAGAGAACGTGGAGAGGTACTTATATAATCTTATCTTCAGTATGACTATCTATTACAATGAGAATTATTCTTTGTTTTCTTTATTGAGCATCATCCATTTCTTAGTGGTATTGTCTCCCTATCTGTTGCCCAATAAGTATTATTTGATGAGAGAAATCTCAAACAAAGCATTTGAAGTCAAGATTATTTCAGTATGTATTCTGCCACATAGTTCTGCATTAATGGTAACCTCCCATAAAGTACTAATTACATGATTGAAAGGTAACTGCTTGGTTGTTTACAATTACTTGTGGGAAATTTGTGCCATCATCGGCTTGCTCTAAATCTAGAATGACCTTTTGCTATTGACCTACTGGAAATTTCTTCATTTATCATTGTTTATCTTAAATATGATGCATTACTATGTTGTTTTCAGGATGATACTGCATTTGAGAAACAAAGTGCCCTCTTTGCTTTAGCAGTTTCAGACATTGTGCTGATAAACATGTAAGTGTTTAAGCTGTTGGACAGGATTTGTTTTTTCTAATCTTGTTTCATGTAGATGTCTGATATGTGCAATTACAATACTTTTCTCATCGCACTACGACTTCTCTATGTAGGTGGTGTCATGATATTGGCAGAGAACAGGCTGCAAATAAGCCTCTTCTAAAGACAGTATTTCAGGTTAGAATGAAGAAGACGACCCACTGTATATTTGGGTGTGCTTTTATGCTTCACTTTAGCTGTTACTTGTTTTCTATGAATAGGTCATGATGCGCCTGTTTAGTCCTCGCAAAACAACATTATTATTCGTCATTCGTGATAAGACCAAGGTACATCTTTCTGATCCTGATAATAATCTTTAAGGAGCTGTTAAGCGTCTTCTTCCTTTTCCCTTTAACCATCACAATATAGTATTATCATTTTGATCTCTGTTATTTTTTTGCTTTCTCTTAATAGACACCTTTGGAAAACTTGGAGCGTGTTCTTAGGGAAGATATCCAGAAGGTACCTGCTTTTTAATGTTATTTTGCTGCATCTGTGGTTCTCTTTTCCTTTAAATCTGACTTAGCTTACATTTTTGCAGATTTGGGATAGTGTGTCTAAGCCACAGGCTCACAAAGAAACTCCGCTTAGTGATTTTTTTAATGTAAATCCATCATAAATTGGTGATTACCTTTTTGTTTTAACATGCATATGCTGTTGAAAGTTCCATATAATTCACTACAATTTTGTCCAATATTTGACCAGGTTGATGTTGTGGGTCTCTCAAGTTATGAAGAGAAAGAGGAGCTATTTAAGGAGCAGGTACGAGTGATACTTGTTGACATATCACGCCCATACTGATAAATTGAAAGTCATTTGAAGCTGCTACAAATATGCCTCTTTTTTTTTTTTTGACTATTTCAGTCTTGTGCTTTTTTAAAAATAAAATAAAAAATATGAAGAGCTTTTATCATGTAATATCTCAGTTATGATTGATTGCATACGTGTTGAAGGTTGCAAGTTTAAGGCAAAGATTTAATCATTCTATTGCCCCCGGGGGTCTTGCTGGAGATCGGCGAGGTGTTGTTCCTGCTTCAGGATTTTCATTTAGTGCACAACAAATGTGGAAAGTTATCAAGGAAAATAAGGACCTTGACCTGCCTGCACATAAGGTGAAATTAGTAAATATTAGCCCAGATTCCACTTAAATTATATTGGAATTGTTAGCATCAAGATTCACTGTTTAATTATTATAGGTTATGGTAGCCACTGTGCGCTGTGAAGAGATCGCGAATGAGAAACTTGCCCATGTAACTTCTGATGAGGTGATTACTGCTATCCTCCATATTTCTATATTGATATTTTAGGGTCTGTAACCATATGATTTTTTTCCCCCTGCATTGCAGGAGTGGCGAGAACTTGATGAAGCTGTACAACATGATGTTGTCCCAGGATTTGGAAAGAAGCTTAGCTCAATTTTGGATAAATGCTTATCTGGGTGAGTTTTCAAAATGTATTTCTATGGCTTGCATGTTTTATCTATTTCTTTTAATGGTTTTTGTAGTCTCTTGACTTCCAGTTTATAGTCTTAGTTTATGGGTTTCATTGTTCTAACTTTTGGTTTATATGAGTTCTTTCTGTTTTACAGAACATGGGGTTCAGGGTTTTTTTGTTTACACCAGGGCGCTCTTTTTTTTTTTCTTTTTTTTTGCATTAGTCACTGTTAGAACCATCCCAAAGATGCATAATGTTGCTTGCTCAGGCTTTGTATTTTTAATGCTTCTAGATGACTTGATATCTTTTCACAATCTACTATAGTGAGTTATTTTGTTCTATATCATATACCTATAAGTTATAACATTGCTGTAGCTGTGGTTTGTTCTGTCAATATTAACCCATTTCATATCAGTACTGCTGTTTATTTTAAGTTTTGTCAAGTTTCTCTAGCATCTTGGCTTGCTGGCCTGTGCTTCAGTGTTGGATATGATTATTTTAAAACTGTGGTAGGTTCTCACCTTGTATGAGATCATACTCATGCTGTTCAGGTTTTTGAATTTTTGTCAGCATCATTTTGGATTCTTGTTGAGCACATGGTGGAGAAAAATGTTTTCCGGGCTCTAATATCACAAATAGATTCCTGTTTTAAATTTCTTAGACTCTTTTGTATATTCTAATATGTTCTGTGCATTTGCAGCTATGAGGTGGAAGCTTTTTATTTTGATGAAGGTGTTAGAACTTCAAAGAGACAACAACTTGAGTCCAAACTTCTGCAGGTATTACTAGAAATTTTGACTCATGCAGGTTGGCAGGTATTACTAGAAATTTTCTCTCATGCGGGTTGGCAGCATTATTGTTGTCCAAGTTGGCATAAAAATTTATGCTATGGAAGTTCATTGAGATTTAATAAAGTGACGAGTTGTTTTTTATGAAATAAAGCCAAGTCAATAAGATGGTTCTGAGACTCATGCTTTAGTGATGCTTCTTGAAAAGATGATCTTTTGATGGATTAGCGATGCTCCTTGAAAAGATAAAGAGTGTTTTTAGCTTTGCGAATGATAAAGAGTGTTTTTAGCTTTGCGAATGTCATTTATTCTTGGGAATTCATTTTGTAAGAATATATTAACATTATTCGATATGTAGTTAATAAACAGATTACTAGGCTCATCTGTGTAACTTTTTAACAAGTTTGTTGTATTCGTATGCGAAGTCTTTCATTTCTCAGCAGTTTTTTTTATATGCTTTGTTGCTTTTAGGTTTGTACAGGCTAGTAATGTTGTTTTCTGTAGGCGTCTTATTGACTGAATCTGCTCTATTCCTAGTTGGTCAATCCTGCTTATCAATCCATGCTGGGACATTTGCGTACCAAAACCTTAGATGCCTTTAAGGAAGCTTTTGACAAGGCTCTGGAAAGAGGAGAAGGGTTTGCTAGTGCTGCTCGTGATTGTACTCAAGTTTTCATGTCAAAGTTTGAGAAAGGCTGTGAAGGTATACAATTAGAAATTATTTAATGCACTTATATTTTTCGAAGGGAAGATGAATCAGATTCTTATTCTATAATGTAGTAGTTGTTATGTATCTGTGATCGAAATGTACACCTTAGTGTTGTAGGTGGGTGGGTATTTTGCTACTATCATGCTGTCTTATCATTTAGTGATGTGGAGGCTACATCCTATACATATGGGTTAAACGCTTCAATTTTACTACTCCATATAGCGTTCATAGATTGACACATATATGCATCAAAACACTTTAAGTGAATTATGCTTTTCAAGTTTCTTTTTTCCTTCACTTTGTTGATTCTCTTTTATGTTTCGGAAAGCTTCTAAGCATATCCTGTTTGGGTTAGCAGATGCTTCTATTCAACAAGCAAAATGGGATCCTTCAAAAGTTCGGGATAAGCTTCGGCGTGATATTGATGCACATATATCATCAGTTCGTGCTGCAAAGCTTTCCGAACTTAGCGCCCAATATGAGGTCTGCTCTTATTCTTTTTGATCCACTAACCTGCTTTATATTTTTGACAATAAACATTTTTGTATGCAAATCTTAAAATAGCCTGGGGAAGGTCTGGATTACGAAGGACCTGATTTACTTAGATTTGTAGTTTTTCCATTTTAAGGTTTGGTAACAAGCTTAGAATGTGGTTTCAGGGACGACTGAACAAAGCTCTTGCAGAACCTGTGGAAGCACTTCTAGATGCAGCCGGGGATGATACCTGGCCTGCAATAAGAAAACTTCTTCAAAAAGAAACGAAAGTAGCTGTTTCTGGACTTTCGTCTGCTCTTTCAGCTTATGAACTTGATCAAGAAACTGTTGATAAAATGCTATTGAAGCTAGAAAATTATGCTAAAAGTGTTGTTGAGTCGAAGGCAAAAGAAGAAGCTGGAAGGGTCTTGATTCGTATGAAGGACAGGTGTGGCATGCTTTAGATAATTTTCAAATTCTGATGTGCAGAAACATACAGACTTATATATTGTATTTTGAGAAGAATAGCTAAACTCTAATATATTCCAATTATACAGCCTAATATTTCAGTTTGATTTAAGTACCTCTCTGCCAGAACATTGCGGTTTTTCTAACTATTTCCATGGAATATATGTTACTTGACAGAACACTATACTGCTTCTTTGACTACGAGTGTCACCTTGTTAAGACATGACAGAACTTGATGGTAATTTTAAAACCAAAGACAATGAAAGGTTTGGTAGTAAAATAAAAAATATAAGTTCAGTTACTGATTTCACAATGTGCTATTTTTCTGGTAAAGTCTGTAGGTTTCTACTGTTCTGATATTTCTTATATACAAAGTTTCACTAAAGTGTATGAGCATGTACAGGTTTTCAACATTGTTCAGCCGTGATGCTGATTCGATGCCGAGAGTCTGGACTGGAAAAGAAGACATAAGATCCATCACAAAAACTGCTCGCTCTGGAGTATGTTGCTATAATTGGTCTTTTATTCTCCCAATAATGTTGTAGTCAATTTTTCATACTGGGTACGGTACTTTTGTTTGGCAGTCCATGAAGTTGCTTTCTGTAATGGCGGCAGTTCGTCTGGATGATGAAAGCGATAACATTGAAAAAACCATCTCACGTGCTTTGGGGGATAATACAAATGCAAATTCTGGTGTTACTGATAGGAGCATACAGTCATTTGATCCACTGGCCTCAAGCTCATGGGACGAGGTAATGACTGTTCCTCACATCTGTTTCAATACAATTGAAACATTTTTAGTTGCCTCCTTAAACCTCGTACTCATTTAAGCTGATTTGGATGCAAGAATGAGATGTTAGCATTTCAGTAGTAACTAAGTATGCTGGCCGGTGTTTGACCAGACATTCTCTCTCTACTTGCATAGATGATTGGCAATGCATAGATGATTGGCAATTGCATTGTTTTCTTATTTGATCATACTGAGCTTTCTATCTATTAGGTTTTCAAAGTTTTTGTTCACATGGCTAAGGACATGTTTGTTTCACCGGAAGTGGAGGGGGGTGACTTTGTTTTCGGCTGTAAATGCCCGCTTTCGTTGTTTAGTTCGCCATTAATTAAATTTGCCCATAACTCTATTTTCTCAAAACACCTTAATTGATTGTGCCTTGGGCGGTGCTGAAGCCAATTACCAGAGAAAAAGAGAAAAATATTAAAAAATTAACTGTTGTAACTTTTTTTCGCCTTTTTCGGTGCTAATGTGGAAATTTTCAGTAAAAAAAATTGAAAAAGTGGGATAACTCCAGCTCCAAAACCATTGACTTTCTATTAAACAAACAATGATGGAAAATTAATTTTCACCTAAACTTTAGTTCAACTGATGAAAGTCATTTGCAACCTGAAAATTAGTTACGGACAAACAAGCGGGCCCTAATTGTGTTGTTTTTTTACACTATACTCTTCTTGTGTGACCAATTTCTTTATTATAGTTTTCTGAGGAAGATATTTGGTTTGATTGTTATCGCCAGGTACCTATAGAACGAACTTTGATTACACCTGTGCAATGCAAATCTTTGTGGAGGCAATTTAAGGCAGAGACAGAGTATACTGTGACTCAGGCCATTGCTGCTCAGGCAACTTTCTCAAACTGCTCTCTTCTAACACCTGTTTTCTAGTGTAGCTATATAAAGCATTCATGGATGCTATGCCATAATTTGCATGATAGTTTGTAGTAGTTATAGTTGAATGGTGGGTCATTCTGTTGATTTCTGATCTTTGTAGATTCATTAAATCTTAAAGAAATTTCAGATTTCACTATTATTGATTTTGTTTATCTATCTGAGCATTTTTCTTATCTATCTGAGCATTTTTCAATGAGAAATGATTTCTTTAAATGATGAATAGAATAACTTGCTTTCTGTGCTTCCTATATGGTCAACTTCTTAAATGGTGCTTAATATATATATATATTTATCCTTTCCTATTGATATTTGCTTGGGAAGTCGTATGTCTATTTTAGGTCCTATTATTTCTTTGTCCCAGAGTCGACGAGTCTCCCAGATAAAAGATCAATTATAGCTTTCTCATATATGCTATAATACATTAACTTGTTTGTAAAAGATATCTACTCAGCATGTGTTGTTGCAAATTCTCAGGAAGCTAACAAGCGGAACAATAACTGGTTGCCCCCTCCATGGGCAATTGCTGCTATGCTTGTTCTGGGCTTCAATGAATTCATGACGTTATTAAGGTAATATTATTTAATGTCTTATAAACAAAACAAAAGAGGGCAATTTTTTTTTTTTTCACTTTTCTCAAATCTCTCTGATTTGAATGCAGGAATCCACTTTATCTGGCTGTCATATTTGTTACTTTTCTTGTGGGAAAAGCCCTTTGGGTACAGCTAGACATCTCTGGCGAATTCCGCAATGGCGCTGTGAGTGTAAAAGCCACAGAAATTCCCATTTTATTATTATTTTTTTTTAACTCAAATGTGTTAATCCTACTTAGCCTGATATTATGATTTTTTTTCTTATTGTAATTTCATGCAGCTTCCTGGGCTTCTGTCTTTGTCCACAAAATTCCTTCCAACTGTAATGAACATTCTCAAAAAATTAGCAGACGAAGGGCAACAGCCTCCTGCTCCAGAGCGGCGGCGGGGCCCGGAACTTGATTCGAAGAGCTTCAGGAATGGCGTGCATAGCAATTCAACCTCGGATGCATCGTCCAATATATCATCGCCAGAGAGTGGGGTCGAGTATTCAAGCCCATCAACAGAGTGATTAGCATTAAGAATAGCTTATTAGAAATATTGGGTTTGTCGCATATGACTGGTTCTTTCATCATAGCGAGTTTCCGGTGCTATCATGCTTTGTGAGATGTCCTTTTATATTAGCTTGTAGTCTTGGAGCGAAGGATGTACAGTGACTGGTGAGTATTTTGATTCACCTGCTTGCTGTCGAGAGGGGGGGGAGGGGGGGAAAAAAGGTTTTGGTCGGGTAGTAGCACCATTTTTAATTTTATAAGTTTGGGGGTTGTGAGATTAATGCCTGTTAAGATATCCATTTAACACTTATTTCTTGTCCTTAATTTTTTGTGGTGATTTCACATGTCTACTGCGGAAGTACTAGTTGTATAGAAACGATGTTTTGATTTCTTAAAGTACTATTTTTCTATTGGGCTGTAGTGTTTCTGGAAAGAGCATGAACCGAGGGGGTGTCCCGATACCTTTATGTTAACGCCTCTGGTTTACTGGTTGTCTTGTGGTATAGTTGTACTTTCGGCTATCTCATATATATTTGGTTGTTAGAGGTACGCTAAAAGTGCCTGTGAGATTACATAAGAACCTTCTATACCACCACGGAAAAGATAAAAGTAAACATGCTCGGGCACCGCAAAGATGTGATTTTTCATTATTCTTTCCTCCTTGGTTTTGTGTGCTTGAAATTGTTGGAAAGAATAACTTGCATGCTTTTTGTGGTTTTTCCAAGTAGGAAAAAGTAAAATTGTTACGCATGGATGGCAGCTGCAAGCTTACGGAGAAGATGAATTTGTAACACCAAGGGAATGAATATAATTACACCATATGGATGTATGTTTGTGCTTGTTGTACAAGTTTTGTGCTGCTTCCTTTTATGGCATCCATGCCTGCTTGGCTTTGAAAAGCTCCATGCTCATCCTCGCGGCTTTTGTGACACAACTAAGAATTGTAACCACAAAATCTTAGATATGTTGTTTTCGTTCTGTACTTGTAAATCTTACCAGACAGAATTTTCATTCAGCACTTGCCACTTGAGGACTAGTTTCAATAGCATCTCACTCTAAGCCATATCTGTGAAAGCAGCAGCATCACCTTCCCCGTCTCCACTGCTATATGTTTCCAGATAGGCCTCTTCACCCTCAACCTGTGAAAAAATAAATAAATCAAAAGCTAAATCAGATGATAATCAGCAGAAAATTTGCTTTCCACACGGTTAGACACTCGTACCATGAAGGAAGGAACCTAGAAATCTCACGTATTCTATACCCCCCAAAGAAAAAAAAAAAAAATCTGATTTTCTTATGGAAATAACCATTTTCTAGCCCTTCACCTCTGAAATGACTGACGTATTCTAGTTTACTTCAAACAGGGATAAAGAAAAAGTCTTTAACGATCAGGAACCAAAGTGCAATATATGAAAATTATGTGACTAAACTGTTAAAGTGAGACATACAAGGGCAATTTGGATGGTACCGACCATTTTACCCCTGACCTCCTCATAAAAAAGACTGACAAAAGAGGATATGCCGATTCATGTAGGTTTCAGTGCCCAACAGTAACAAGCAACTAGACACCATAGTATCTCAACTAGTAGCGCCTTACCATTTCCTCATTTTTAACACAAGGACCAAGAATTTAAGTGCCCATCGGCACGGGCCGTATCTACCGTGTCGTATCGTGCCAACAAGATATCGGCACGATACAGCCCCCGTGCCGATGGCACAACTCAAAACCCTCTATTCTTTAAATTAGTAAGTAATTTTCTTAATAAAGTTCAAAAGATTTGATAAAAATACATAATAAACAGTTAGAACATTTTGTTGCTAAAGAAAATAAATATTTCATGCTATTATGTGTCGGCACACATAAATTTTTTGTGACCGGCACGCATTGGCACGGCCCGGCACGCACCGTACCGTGCCGGCAAGTTTCCGGCACGATCCCGTGTCACGGTACTTAAATCCTTGACAAGGACATGTTGCATATCCTTACCTCAACGTTATCATCTTCCAATAAAGCGTCATTAACTTGCAAAATTAAGTCTTTATCCTCGAATTCCTTATCAGCCTTCATCTGCTCCTGCAGATTTTTGGAATATTAGTACAATTATTCTTAAGAAATTAAATAATTAAGACGAGCAATTGAGGGGGGGGCGGGGGAGAGAGAGAGAGAGAGAGAGAGAGAGAGAGAGTCTGTAAGTAGGCAAGAAAAAGTTCATACTAGCTGAGACTTCAGCATCTCAATTCGTTCCCGCAAATTTGAAATATGATGATTTAATGCCTTCAGCAAAGAGCCAAAAGTATCAGAAAAATAGTAAGAATTTCGTTAAATAAAACAGTTAGTGTGGAAGAGATATAGCTACTATCATTTTTACCTCCCGTCTCTGCAGTTCTATAGAGCGTGCTAAGGCCTGTCTCCTTGTCAACAGATTCCTGGGCTTCAAAGCCTGCGGACGCTGATAGTTCTTTCCACGGTAAACAATGATTGCATAACCTTTGGTAGTTTTATCAACCGAAATCAACACACCCCCACTCTCAGCCTCAAGAGAGATTGCTAGATGCTTTACTTGTGCAAAGTTTTTTCCTTTCACAAGAATTTTGACTAGCTCTCTATGCTTCCAGTTTAGGTGCATGTTTTGTACTGTTCCATCAAAAACCCCTCTCTTCCCTGAAGAGAGAATTCTTTAGTACAAGAATGGTAAAAATGAATTGGCTTCATTGATATATTAATAAATGATTCACTCATTTTAAAGAAACAATAAGATAAATTTATAACAGCCTTGGCCCTTACCGACTAGTAAAAAGGCTCTCATCGTGAGGCCCATCTTGCGAAATAGGAAACGCTCCTCATCAGTAACAGTTTCTAAATCAGTTGGAAGCTCTGCTGGAGTTAAGTATTCTTGCACTTTGGCCAAAGCTTTCTCTGCTTTTGCAACCTTTCCTTTTGCCTGGTAAATCCAATGAGTAATACATGCAAGTTGTGGTCATTAATATGAGTAAGAGGTCCTATGTATTTCATAAACAACTAAGATATATTCGTGTTCATATTCATAAAGGGCTAGGCTGGCCCTGCTGGAGCTTCTGTTGAAATGTTGTTTGAGTAGAGTTTCTTGCAAAAATACTACCAGCTATTTCAATCAGAAGTAGAAGTTTTTAAATTGGAACTTCTGTTCTTGAGATGCATAGAAACCTATTTCAGCCCCTCGCCACAAAAAACTCCAGATTTTTTTTTTTTTAATCGGCAAATGCTTGGCTATTGTTTCTCGGAGAAGAGAAGTCATTCCAGAATCAAGGTCAAACAAACAAACAAACATAGTGAAGGTCGGTAAGAACTTACAAAGACTAGCTTTCTCTCAAGGAATCTCACTAGAGATGCATGTTTTGCTAGTGTCAATTCCTTCTTCATTTTTTCCCTTTCTTTGCTGCTTAATGGGTTTCCCCACCGAGAATTTGCTTTAACAGTTTCTTTAAGAGTACCGGCGACTAATGGACCCTTTGAAGCTTTCGCTTTCGACATAAGAGAAGCTGATGCTTTCAACCGAGCTAACTCTTCCTCATCCTGCTGTACAGTGGCTAGCTGTTCTTTCTCTATCAACACATCACGTATTGAGGGCATTATGAAGTCATTTCCCCTGTAGAATACAATATACTCCTTGTTCCTAGAAAGAAGTGTTCCCCCTGTCAATGTCTGCAGATGACTTGTGAATTCAGGATTCATACTGCATTAGGTGAATAAGGGGGTAATAGTCTGACAAAGTACAATATGGACTATTATAGCATATAAAAATAACTTGAAAGATAAGAGCCAGAGATCAGCGTGAAATACGAAGCTTTTTTTATTTGCTTAACTATTAATATCCTTAAGCTAAGGGCCTCGGCCTCAAACTACAGATATGAAAGCTGATAATAAAAGTAAATTTAACATTTACAGTTTCTTCCACTTCAATCTGATCCAGGAAAATCATAAACAAAGTTATCCATGGGAATGTTTCTAAGAAAATAAGGCATGTGCAACAAAAAATTAGGTCATCCACAAGATAGTTAAAGATAAAATGGGCCGGCTTCGGGCCCATACGAGGAGGAAAAAGCAACTTGCTTAAGGAACTAACTGAGAATCAAAGCACCTAAACAGTTTTCTTGCTCACATAAAAGACCAATCAAATTGGGACATGCACTCTTACAATAAGTTATGTCATGCTGATTACCTTGATTTCTTCGGCCATTCTCTCGTTAGATGTATTTGGTACGCCACGCTTTATAGCTATCTTTGCAATAGTACTTTTTTCCCATAACTTCACCATAGCACTAGCTAAGCCTTGGTGCAGCCTGTTTCTTCCTACAACATACAAAAATAAAGATCAACAGAAAATGAATAACAAATACATACAAAAATTATTTTCCTCGTTTACCATAATAGTTATGTTTGATACCTAGAGCGAAGTGAGGAGGCATTGTTCTGGCCTGTCTACGCAGATAAGTCATGTCCCTATTTCCTAGAGCTCTTTTAGTCTTGTATGGAAGTAGTCTGAATGGTGGTTTGTAACCAGGAACTACACTAGGAAGCAAGTCAGCATCAACAGGAACTGGCATTCGGCCCGACCAATCCTTGAATCTTGGGCCCAACTCATCCAATAAACTGTCAATTTTAGATGTATCTGTAAATCCCTTATAAGGATTCAGAAAAGCCATAGTAGGCTTGGCATCAGAGATACTTGAAATGCTACATGACTCCATCTTATTCCCATCAACATTATCTGTACAATCAACTGTGGAATGAGCGTATTTGGGATTAAACTCAGTATTAGCTACTTTGGGGTATGATTGCACACAAGGAAGTTCATAGCTCATTCCCCTAAATAATACAAGTGATCTTCCAGATCTCCAAATCACAAGACCTCCAGTTTTATTCTGCAAAAACATACGAAATAAAAATTAAATTGAATATCATAAATACATTCCAAGATAAGATGCCTTAGAATCTTAGATAGATAGTAAAGTGAAGATAAAGTTAAAAATCAGATGTAGCTACAAGATAGCAAGATTATCCTAAGAAGTTGAGATTATCCTAACAAGTTGCTCAAGCTAAATAAAATAGGCATAGGTTATCCTAACAAGTTGCTGACACTAAATAAAAATAGGCATAAAAAATACTATAGTAATGCACTATCCATTGAACAATTTAGAAAGTAATGGAAGTAACTAAGATAAACTGCATTTCTGCTATTTCAGAAACTATCCATTAGAAATCAGAGTAACTGGCAAGTAGATTGTTTAAATTAACATAGTATGAATGATTTATATTAGCATACTGGATGCATGAGAATATAGTGGAACAAAACTAAGAAGTGCCTAATTTTAAAAAATAAAATAAAATAAAATATTCAATAGTAAAAAAGCCAAGAAGGACTTGCAACCCTAACCTCTAAAATCTCATGTGTCCTCTTCATGTTCAGACTCGGTGCACCTTCAAATCGCAATTTAACCACCTCAACTTCCCTCCACTTCTCATGTATGCTCTCTACCACAGCCTCTGTAACGCCTGCAGGTCCCACCTTCATCCTCTCTTTCATCCTTAATGCAGCATACCTAAGCCTTCGCAGCTCATTCTCTGGGATGGTTCTCTCTGCCAGTTCAGTGTTGCTCTTCCCACTACCAATATGTTCCCCACCACGAGAATCTCTCTCCCTCCCCCATGGCAATGAAACAGGACCCATGAACTCAGCGATATCCTGGTCAGAATCAGAACCATACCTATCGCCAGATTTATCAATTGGAACGCCATTATCTTTATTGGGTAGCTTCTTTATATGCATCGAATTCCTAAGCTTCTCCACTATCTCACTAGTACTGCTCTGCTGACTTCCTACATTATAATGATGACCTCCTGATCGAACATGACTGGTCGTTTCAGAATCCTGATGGCGTTTAATGGGATTATTTACATCATCTCTTGGAGAAACAATGAACCCTTCAGTGATCAGTGAGCTCTTCCTCTTGTATTTATCTACGCAATCAGCTCTGTCGACATCCAACATCCGATTAGACTTGCTTTGTCCGAAAACGGCATTTTGGTTTGCATTCAGCAAAAGGCCTCCCCGTGTCTTTTCCTCTCTTTCAAACCCTAAATCAGGTAATCCCTTCTCAGTTTCATCCTCGGAATCCAAATGGGTTTGTCTAAGTTTAGCTCCATGGACCCAAGGAGCATGCGTCGAGCGAATCCCCAAATAAGTACCCACAGCGTTAGCATTCTTAGGATTTTCATCCATGGAACGCAGGGAGGTACTCTCAGAGCTCAATTTAAGATCATCATTCGTATCACCAATATTCTCATTCAATTTTTCCGCTATCAAATCCAACCTACTCTTTGCTTTGGAATCCAATCGACTACTCCTAAATTTAGTTGCAGATGCTAACGTGGGGTCGATGGATTTACCTGTAGCAGAGGAATCCTCCAACAAATCAAAGGACGAATGAGAAATTGGAATAGGAAGTGAGCTACCATTCTCCTCCTCTTCCGACCTCTTCTCCTGCCATGGGAATCGCGACCGTTGAGAAGAGATCTTCACGGACCACCGCTCTATGGTTTGGTCATAGAAGTTAGGCCGAAGCTTCTTCTTCTTCTTCTTCTTCTTCTTCGTCTTCATCTCCTCAGCCGTGGCCTCGGATGTAGCGGATTGCGATTGGGATTGTGGGTAGTAATCCTCTTCGTTAGGGTTTTGGAGAGCGTGGAAGGGGAGATGCGCGTCGATTCTGTGAGGATTGGAGCGACAGGGGAGAACACTGTGCCTTTGTGGCACGGGGAGGAGAGGATACGAGGAGAAGAGAGGAGAGGAGGAGGGAGATGGAGGAGGCCGAAGATGCAGAGGAGGGTTCCATGGGAGTGGGGAGGGGAACGCCATTAGAGATGCGGGAGCGAGCTCGAGTGAGGATTGGGGGAGAAGACGAAGTGAAGCATAGCGAGCCAAGGGGAATCAACGTGAACGTATATGGGCTTGGGCTCGAACTTTGGTAAATTGGGCCTAATTATGGGCCTTATAGTATTTAATCCTTTTACAAAATGCATTTGCGAAAAAATAAAAAATTACTTATATATCCTCACAAAATTATCTTGCACGCCTCTTTAAACTTTAAATTACTATTTTATCAACATTTAGAAACGATAGAATACAAATTCTACGCAACTATGTGTATAAATAAATATATATAGTTATCAGTGTTCACTCACATCTACATAGCGAATAATTTTGATTTATTTAAAGTATGGCCACATGGTAGAAAGAGTCAATCAAAAATTAGAAAAAAAAAACTTTTCTATTTTTGGTAAACTCTCTGCTTAGCTTGTTGCCATATATGAAAGTTACACATAAAATATGAAACTGAGACCGGTGATATTGTATATGATATCCATGAGACGTACGCTTGAATCTAAAGAAAACTTTTGTTAATTAATCGAATAAAAGGAGTTTAATTGCCAAGTTCTGATCATACATCACTTAAACAAGCTCGCGTTTTCATTTGTAAATTGCGTCCAACTTTGCACTTATTTACTTGGTCGAATAGTACAAACACTAATAAAATCAATATAAAAAAGGGAAAGTACAACTACTTTTTAGTTTTGGGTTAATTGCATACACGTCCCCGTAAACATAGTGAATTACAGATATTTTCCTACAAAGTTCAACTTTCATTAGTTATACCTGCAAAAGTTCTAATGTATTCAGATATGTCCTTCTGGTTTAATTCCGTTAGAGAACTGTTTATTTTTTAACAGTAGCTTCGTGAAATGACATTTTTGCCCTCGCAAATATGTCCCTCCAAAAGGAGGATACGAAGAAGAAGAAGAAGAAGACGGTGGAGGTCGTTGTCCGGCCGCCGTCGATCTCCTGTTCCGCCGTCGACGTGCCCTCCATCAGCCGCTTCCTCCGCGACCGCGGCTCCTCCTTCTCCGGCGCGATCGCCCCCCGCATCTCCTCCCTCGCCGGCGACGACGACGACGACCACTCCGACCTCGACTCCCCGGCCCCGATGGCCGAGTTCCACCTCTCCGGCGTCAAGGTTATCGTTCGCGTCAAGCCCGCCACGTCAAGGCCGCCGCCTACGCCGTCCTGATCAAGTAGAAGAAAAAAAGAAGAGGAAGAGGAAGAAGAAAAGGGAGAGGGATAAAATTATCAATTCACCTTATTAATTAATCATGGTTAAGCATTTTAACGGTGGTTAACTAAATTTTTCTAACGGATCCTAACGGCAGGGACATATATGAATAAATTTGCAGGGATAACTAATGGAAGTTAAACTTTGCAGGAATATATCTGTAATTTACTATGTTTGTGGGGACGTGTATGCAATTAACCCTTTAGTTTTTTATGTACCTAGATCTAGGTGCAATTCTTACATATATCTATGTAAAAAATAATATATATATATATGTATGTATATATGTATATATATATATATATATATATATATATATATATATGTATGTATGAATGTATGTATGTATGTATAGAGAGAGAGTGAGAGGGGTTCACAGCATACCTCTCACACGGTCAAAAAATTTCGTGTTTCGCTCAAAACAAAAAAAAAAAAATTTCAAAATTTTTTTAATCTGTAAAATTATTTTTACGAAAAAAATTATTTTACGTAAAATCAAATAAGCGAAAATTTATTTTTGGATCTGAAAATAATTTTCACCTTAGCTTTACAACAAATCAAACACATTTTACGTGGTTATCCCTACTAATTAACGCGTCTATAATCGAAACAATTTCGAAGCATGTTTTTGACTTTATCAAATGATTCTGAACCATGCCTCCCCCATCCCACGTACTATAAAATATCGTTTCCACAAATTAACTTTTTGTACACCATATATATATACACAATTAAAGAAGAGATTAATTAATTATACTACAACTACAAACAACAAGTTGCATATATATCCAATCGGAGAGCGAGCTTACAATCTTTGACTCACATTAGAGTGTGATGATATTATTATTACTACTTAACTATGTATCACGAATATTTCTATAAACCTCGTGTGTCCGTATCGGACACGTGCGTGTCCGTGTTGGACTCATGTACGATGTGGACACTTTTTAGACGCGCGTTCAATACCGATTCATAACGCATATAATTAAATATATATATATATATATATATATACATATTTTTATTTTTATTTTTTTTTTATGCATATATAATATAAGATGCTAAATATTTTAGTTTTTTAATGAATGCATATTATTATTTTTGAACAATATAAATAATTTATGGATGGTGGAGAAATTTTTTTTCTTAAAATATATGAACTATCAATAAAAATTTTACTTACTTTCATTCATATGAGAAATATAACAGTATTTTATCAAAATTAGTATTTTATATATAATAAATATATTATTATTATTATTATTATTATTATTATTATTAGCGGTGTTTATATCGTGCCTATGTTCTAATTTTTTGGAAGCTGACGAGTCGCCGTATCTGAGTCGTGTTGTGTCCCGCGTCAGTGTTCGTGACGGCTAGCTACTTAATCATATCATTCCAATTTGGTTGATAGGATAAAAAAAGAATAAGGAATTTATTCCCCTTATTCTTCCAAACGGGGCGAAGAATTGCCAAGAACTACTATTCTCCTCTTAACGGATTATTCCAAAATAACCTGTTAAGAGGGGAGAATAGTAGTTCCCCCTATTAGGTGGAACAAGCTATTCTCTACCTTACTCCTCTACTAATTAAGTTATAAATAATTATAAATTACAATCAATTAATGCAATTAAATTTTTTAAATAATTAACTAATTAATTATTTAAGTTATTAAATTAATAAATATTTAAATAATAGTTTATTTTTAATTTATAATTAATTATCTAATCTAATTAAATAGTAAGTATTTGCAATGCTTATTTAATCATTAACTAATATTAATATTATTTTAATAATTAATCTTTTAATTTATCTAATTAATATATTAAATAAAAATATAAATAATTAATTTATATTATTGACTTATCTTTTAAGTTATTTACTAACTAATGTCATCTTCATCATCTCATATAGTAATTCATCTTCATCATCTCATATATTAATTTAAATTTATTTATTTATTACCTTGTTAAAATATTATTTTACTAATACCAATATGCCTATTATTTAGATTAATTATTTTTATTTTTAATCATAATTACATTTATTCTTACTATTCCAACCTAATCACCCAAGCATAATTAGTCTTATTCCTCTAAATATCTCGATCCTCGTCCAAACACAAAATTGAATTAATTAATTTCTGTCTATTTCAGAAGTTATGACTATTCCTAAAATAAACAAAAATAAACGTTGTTCTCAAACCAAACGTAATTTTGACTTTTCTAATTGTAATTTCATTGAAAGAAGGGAACAGGCGAAGGTGAAATGTATATGTGATTCACATGCTTCCGATTTTGACCATCCTCGAAGGTTCGCGTGCCGAGTATACTTTGACCAACTCTTTTTTTTATTTTTTCTTTTTTTCTTTGCCCCCTCTTTCCCTCTCTCTCTAAAATGGAACCCATTTAGCCTCCTAATTAACCCCGTTTAATTAATTAATTCTACTTTCCACTTGCACTAAAAAAAGGTACTTAAACAACTAAGCACGCATTAGAATATCAACATCTATATGCACATGCCCCTCTCTTTCGTATATGAATGGCGCCAAAGCTTATAATTATGTTCCTTCTCGGCTCATACATGCATCCGCGTTAGTCCCAGTATTTATGTGTAATTAACTCTCTCTCTCTCTCTACATATACTTCTATGTTCATTGTAATTAATTCTCTATTGATTCTTTTTCCAAACAGTTCTTAATTAATTTGGACTCAAATGGAAACTGGGTGGTACTACTCTTCCGAGGACAGTGAGATGGGCTTTTCCCAGGCACTCTCTGGTGGCTACTGGGGATCCTTCTCCAGTATTGATAATGGGTATGTACATATGTTTCCCTTTGTTTTTTTAATTTTTAATTTTTTTTAATAGTGATAATGTGTAGATTTTATTAAAACCACTCTTCGGTTCGAGTCATAGTTGGGGGACTCTTAATAAGTTTGTAGGGGTACAAGCTAGCTTCTAAGCCTCAGGAGAAAAAAAAAAAGAAAAAGAAAAAAGGTAGTGGGTGTGTTTTTAGAGTCCATGTTCATATAAGGGTATACATGTATATTGATCTTTTTTTTTTTTTTTTTATTTGGCTCATGGTTTTCGTTACTAGTTTGCCTTGTTCTTAATCTTTCAGTGCTTTTTCTAGATTACCATTGCACTGCAAGGAGAACGGTGGTGCAAATTCCATGAATTTAGGCGCGAATCAAGAACAAATGCAACTTTATCAGGTGAGGTTTTATAACGATCTATCGATATTAATTCTTTTTCATATAAATTAATTTGATTCTTATATTAGAAACTGCATGCAGGTACGTTCTACTATCGTATATATATGCAGGTAGCTGGAATTCATGTTTAGAACATATATATTCAATGATCACAATTATATTTATTCTTTCCTGATGATCGTACGTAGTTCTCATAGTAATATATTTATGAGTTTCATCAACAAAGATACTATTTTAATTTATGGATAAATTTTTTTTCTGGTCAGTAATTCTATATATGTATTAATTGTAATGTAATTCTAATTAACTAACGCTGTTGAAATTTCAACTCTACTTTAATTTATCCTTTTCCTTAATTTAGAAACATAAACTTAAATATATTATATATTTTAACAAGTTGGCTACTGACAGATGAACATGCAAACGGACAATAAACAACTTGCAGAAGAAGAAGAAGAAGAAGAAGAAGAAGACTTAGTCTACGAGAAGAGTCAACCATCATCATCCTTATCATCCAAGAAATCATCCTTCTATTTTCCAACTCCCTCTTTCGATCTCGATCCGTCGAAGGCGAAGCTCACTTCCATTCCACACCACAACACCACCACCATGAGATCTCACAACCAAAACCTCAATCCTAAATTCTCAACTCTGGAGAGAGACGACGTCGATGCCGACGCCGTGATCATGAGGGCGATGGTCGCCGTCATCTCCTCGACTTCCTCTTCGTCGTCTCCGTCCTCCCCTTCGGTCTTATCCAATCCGCCATCGCAGGAGTACCTTCAAGCCACGCAATCGCAGCGACGAGGAAACGGCAAACTTGGAGCCTTTAGACGTTACAGTAGATTGGATCTCACCGCGAAATCTGAAGCCGAGGAAAAGTGTAATTATGGTCAGAATATGATGAAGAGGTCTATCCTTATGCTGAGGAAGTTGAGTTCCTTCGAGGGCCGATCGCGAGAGTCGCGATCGACTAGTAACCAGCTGCACCATGTGATATCGGAGCGGCGAAGGAGAGAGAAGATAAATACAAGCTTTGAGGCACTAAGGATGCAGCTTCCTCCAGGAACTAAGGTAATTTTCATGAATTATATTGTTACCAACCATATATATATATATATATATGTAACTCCGTAGATTCGCACTTTATCATTTAAAACATGAGGTTTTGAACTATTAATTAGATACAAACTTTTCGATCCTTTAAGGAAAAAGATTGAAAAGGTTTATCAGTTGAGATTAACTACCCAGTTAGTTACTTATCTGTGCTAGTATATATATAATACAAACTCTAAATTAAGCCTTCACTTTCCATGCTGATAATAATTAATGATTATTAGTACAATAATTTTAAGAATCAAATATTAATTACAGTTCCTTTCGCTCATCTCCTTTTTTTTTCTTTTTTCTTTTTTATCTGATCAATTTGAGTAGAAGGACAAAACTTCGGTGCTCGTCAACACAAGGAACTATGTAAACAAGCTTCAATCGCAAATCTCCGAGCTCAAAGAAAAGAATCGAAAATTAGAGACATGTCTTATGATCACAGATGAGGGTAAAGATGCTAGTCATGGATCAAATGGAAGGGCTCAAGTTCAAGTAATCAAGTCCTCGTCTCCGACGTCGGAACTGCAACAAATTAACCTGAGAATAACACTCAGGGTGGAGTGTGATATCACTGAGCTGGTTCTCCACATTCTTGAATGCCTCAAAGTGATTAGATCTATCAACTTGATATCAGTGGATGCCTACACTTATTCTCCTCAGATGAATTTATTCGCGAAAGCGAGCATAAATTTTGGAATTAAGGTATGGATATAAATATATATATTACTGATCATCTTGATTTATTTTCTATTTATTCCGTGATAATTCAGTTTGAAAATAAAAAGAATTAAAACTCTACCTAATGGTTAAGTTGTGTCTCTTATTAGTCACATGAGAATTAATTATTCTTATATATTAATGGTAGATGTTTCCATGTATATATACTTGGTGGTGTTCATGGACATCAAGTTTAAACATAAAGTGATGATCAAAAAATTAATGTTAACTTTGTAGATTTCTTCCTTGTAAACATATGAAAATTAATTCATCGCAACGTCTAAGCTTGGTTATTTTTTCTATTTTCCTATTTTCTTCTTGTGCTCGTAAATGAAGCATCATTAGTTTTGCAAATTGTTGCACGTAATGGACAGTAAATTTGACAGGTTTGCCACTGAGAGAAAACTCATTGAATTTTTAAACCCATCCTATCCAATCCCCTCCTACTTATCTCCCATAATAAATTTAGGATAATTGATTGTTGGGTAGCTACTAGATTATTGCATCTAAGCCAAATTAAATTGAGTTCATTATCTTGAATTAGATTAATGAGGTGTCGTTGTTGTATAATGGTTGTTGACCGTGGAACAGGACTGTGACTGGGACGAGGCACTCTTCCACGAGGCGATGACCAGGGCTGTTGATGACGTCACACTTAACACCACCACCTCCATTATCTCAGAACTCAGCCACCTCTTCTAGAAACCCCATCATTTTTGCATGTTGTTTTGCTAATTATTTACGTATGCATGAACTCAGCCACCTCTGTATGTACAGTTACACGCACAATTTGCTAATTATTTGCACGCATTCAAAAGCAGTGGGATGCTTCTCTGATGTATCATATTTACAGTGGAGCTAAGTTTTTGTCTAATTAATGATTTAGTGGTTTAGACAGTTTTGCTAAAGCTTCTCCGAATCATAAATTCGTTGGAAAAGAACTTGCTTATTATTTGAAAATGTGCCTGGTCCAATTTGCAGAAGCCTCGTGTTTGTATCGGTATGGCTAACAAATTGCAGTATCTACACGAGAGTTGAGATTGATATCAACCATGAGCAGCGACTCAATTCATCCGGAAATTAGGACCCAAGAATTAAGATCAATCCCACATTCAATATAAATTTACCGCACACCATATAAATTGTACGGTGAGTCGGAGCAGAGGAATGAACACGAGAGTCTTATCAGCTAAGGCTCCGTTTAGGATTGTGAAAAGTTTGTGATACATGCAATGAGAAATTACAATAAAAAAATATTCTGTTTGTTTTTTCTCTCGGGCTAGATTATATTAGACAGAAGACCACCTTTCTTTGCTAGGAGAGCAGGAAACAAGATACTAACATACGTAATATTGTATTCTGTATATCACAATAAGTCAATTATAATATATTTTTATGATCCCGTCGGAAAATGCAAAAATATATTCCTATATATTTTCACTCAAACTCCATTTTATCTATTAGCGTTAGATAAGCCTTAATTCCAACCTGATCCTAAATACACCTCAACCTGTTTCGTTCATTTTGTAGAAATAAACTTAGCTAGAAATATAATACAACTTAACTTCAAACTTAAACATCAGATACCAACTATAAAGTCTTTAGCCAAATGCACTAGCTACGACCAGTATACCTACAGGCTTTTTATCAAAATAATCATGAGGTATCGAGCGTACAACTAGACAGTGAATCTCCTCGAATCGCCTCCACAAAATTATTGTTTAATGTTTCGGTTCTCATTAAACTAATCTTATGAGCAAATTGCAATTAATCAATCCAAATGCCTCTTTAGTGTTGATAGGTATGCCATAAAAAATAACAAAACCATGCATGGAATAATGGAAAAGAAGGTCAAATATTGTTGTATATAAAAGGACTGTTTTTACTATAAACAAGTAGTAAGAATAGATACACCTGACAAATAATTATCATCATCATAGTCCATCAGGATATGGCAACTTAAAAAGATAACCGAAAGCTCGACGAACTCGCATGTGAAAAAAATCAGGTTCTGCCGATAATTACAGAAGTAGAGAAAAAATATGAGATCGAGCTAATTGAAGATAATGAGAATATCCATCATTCTGCATACGAGTAATAAGGTTCTCTTACCATATAGAAATTGCAGATTGTATCAGCAGCATGTAGAAAACGTTGATGGAAAATTACATATCCACAATGGCTTCGCCAAACTGGGCATGCCAAACTTTTAAGAAGACTAGATATTTATGGTCGCCTCCCAAAGCCGGAGGAGCCCATTACGACCACCGCTACAGATCCTTTTCCTATCAAGGTCCGAAGCTATACAACGTACCTGTGAGAGAGAAAAAGAAGGGAAGATGAGTTAAAAGAACCCACGGACAAGTGAATGCTTAAGTTGCATATATTCCTTTTAATGAAAATATCATGTTTCATTCAGACATTATGCAAAATGGACACAATACGAATGATCGGGCTTTGACATATATAACATTGCAATAGAATTATCTGTTCACATATTTATCCTTGTAAAATCTGAATTTTCATATATATGCCTAGAAAGTGTAGCTTGCAAAAGTACACTTAGAGACAAGTTTAAAGAGAGATGTTCTGGAAGTAGATGCGCATGTAGCTAAGAAATTAAGATTTTGAAGGACATCATTTTTACATGGGCTTCCTTTTGTGTTTCAAAAGAGTTTTCTAAAGCAAAACAATTTGCAAACATAAAGACTTTTGTGGAGAGTTCCACCTTTGTGGAAAGACCATGTTGTGATCAAATGAAGAGCAAATTTGAAAGCCCTAACTATTAAGTAAATTGGAAAGCATAACAAACACCTTCTACAGCCTTTATAACATACCATAGCAACAGTTTTTTGCGGAGTTCTGTAAAGTTGCCATCCTGCCATTTTTGAACCTGGGCTTGCGAAGCCACTGAGTCTTTCTTGAGGCCGGTGGAAAAGAGACATGGAATTATCGGCTGCACCAATCCCCAGCCAATTTTCACCAGCACTAATCGACAAAATCGAAGCGGAGTGGAGTGTGAGGTTCTTCACACATTTTATTCCTCCTGCATATGACACGGGGAGAACTTTTAAGTAAAGAAGCACATAAACAAAGTATAACAATTCTTGACATGCCTTATATACGTTGTCCATTAAAATGGACCAATTGTTAAGATGAGATTTAAGAGAGAATATCAGTGAATTTACAAATTATGGGAAAACAATTACTATCCCAATTCATGTCCAATGTAAAAGTCCTGAAGCATCTTACCTTCTTCATTTTCCCAAAATCGTACAAGGCCATCAGTGGAACCTGAGTTAGATGTAGTTGAGGTGATCAGATTCAGAGTACAGTGCATTGCAATAATGAATACTTCAATGTTGAAGTGTGTGTTATAGTATATAGTTAACCCCTAGACCAAGGATTTGTGTGCTATGGCATGGGGTCGTGCTGAAAACTCGCTGGCACGGTACGGCTCGGTATGTGTCGGGCCGTAGTACGCTCCGTGCCGATGCGTGTCGGTCACAAAAAATACATGTGTGTCGACACATAATGGCATGAAATATTTATTTTCTTTAGCAACAAAATATTCTAATTGCTTATTATATATCTTTATCAAATTTTTTGAACTTTATTGAAAAAATTACTTACTAATTTAAAGAAAAGAGGGTTTTGAGTTATGCCATCGGCATGGGAGCTGTATCGTGCCGATATCTTATTGGCACGACACGGCATAGTGGATATGGCCCGTGCCGATGAGAACTTATATATCCTTGCCCTAGACCATATAACTATTCTAATTCTTAGAGCTGCGATGACAAACCAGTGATAACTCCTCTATCTGAAGGAGAATATTCAACACAGAGGATTGGACCAGCATGGCATGCTAGAACAGCATCAAAGGTTCCTCGAGAAATAGACCATACTCTAGCCGTCCAATCATCACTTCCGGTAACTATTGTGTCCCCAGCCATCCTCAAAGATCTTAACAAGACTCAAATGTCAGCATTTGGTAGTCATCACGCAAAACAGGAAAATAACATGCAAGCCCTTTTCTCTCTAGAACAGCTTACCGGATCCATTTTGTATGCCCTTGAAGCTTAAGCATTTGTTTGCCAGCACGGATATCCCAAACATTTGCCACCCTGATAATTGAGAAACAAATTGGAATAGATATCCTAGTAAAAAGCACTACAAGAATCTAAAGGAGAATAGAACTGAGCGAACTTTTAAAATGTTCAGATGATTACGTATATAACCTGACAAATTTACAAATTAGAATACACATATTTGTCATGCAAAATCTAAATCTGATATATTACCTTCAAAAACACAATTCTTACATAGACATCCATGTACTTACAAAGAGTGCCCCTCTTGAAAAAAAAACTTATGCTAATACAAAATCAACATCCACCATGAACTGAATGACTCCCTAACTTAAGTGTATTTTCTCAGAAACTGCATTTTTGAGGGGTATGTATGATTATGACAATTCATATTGAATATGAGTATATATGTTAATAGATGATTTGCAGCACTATATATGTAAAAGAGCCTAAGATGTTTCGTCACTTACACATCTCTTCCAGCAGCAGCTAGTATTCCTGAAGAGTCGTCATATTCAATGCAAGTAACTGCACTTGAGCAGCGGCCAACAGTTGCTACACAAGTATCAGTTCTAACGTCCCACATTTTCACTGTCCCATCATGGGAAGCAGTAAGAACTCGTTCTCCTGATAGCATCCGGACACAACTAACCTATATATGAAATTTATGGAGTGTATTAGATATTAGCCCAAAAATCATATCTCTATTCCCACAAAAAGCTTCATAAATTAAAAGGTGGTGTATATCATTGCACGATCAAACAGTTAAAATCTTGATGAACTACAAGCTGACTATATTTGTAAACGAATTAGTCAACACAGTGCCATAAAACAAAATGATACATGTGATAAATAATTGAGGTTTGAAAAAGAAACATAATGGAACAATAATTCATGATGTATATCCAAAGAACGGCCTGCCATATCCTCTTCTGACCTCATCTAAAACTATTCATACTAGAACAGCAGTAAGAGCTGTAGTTCACTGTGTTATGTTTTAGCTCAAGAGGATTACAAAAAATGTCAAAACTGGTTCAAATGAATTTACTTTACAAGTGCTTCTTCAAATTTATTCTCTAGGCCAAAAGTGACAGAATAAATTAATAGGTTGGAGCAAGGTTTAAAGTGTCGTGGCATGGGGGCGTGCCGCTGTCTGCCTGGCACGGTACGGCACCAGCACGCTTCCGTGCTGACACATGGTATGCTTGCGTGCCGATGGATACGCATGACCTCCTACTGGCACGCTTTGGCACGGACTTATTTCAATTTTTTTGATTCCAATAAGCTCTTATAATGTTATTTTGAAAGATTTAATCAAATAATTATGAATATTTGCTATGTATAGCTTACTATACTCATCAATTAACATACTTGTAAATTTTTTGTATGTAAAGTACAACTACACCTGATGCAGAATAAAAATTTTTACAGGTTAGAATTTTAAAAATGCAAAGATATCTTTCTTTCTTTCTTTTGACCATATTACAATCTTTTTTTAATAAAATATAAAAAAATTATTTTTAAAATTATTTGAAAATATTATTTTTAAATTAAATTTTTCAAAAAATTATTAGATCTATCAAAAAAATTAAGCAATAAATTATATGACAAATAAATTAAATAAATTTAAGTATCAATTGATTTAATTTAACTTTTAATTTTATCAGTATTTTTAATCTTCTAACGCAAAAATAAAATTTTATGTTTGATGTGCCTCAAAATTTGTTTATTGAGTTCGATTTTATTCCCTTAATTCGCCAAAAATTTTGATTTGCAATGTCTTTGGGGGGTGTGGGATGCTTCTTGGTACCCCAAAGAACAAAACAAAAGAAACAAAAGCAAAAAGCAAAAAAAAAGCAAAAAAAAAAGTGTGCCGGCACGGCACAGTGCCGTGGCACGGACCTGCGTATCGCTCTGTCTCGTACGATACGCAAGTCCGTGCCGCGGCACGGAGGGGGGTCCGAGACCCCCCCTGTACCGTGCCCCCTTCTTGGTGGCACGGTACGTGCCGCCCCGTGCCGTACGGCACGGGGCGGCACTTTAAACCTTGGGTTGGAGTTTACCCTGCCCAAATAGGATTTGGAGACTTACCCGTCACACTAAGTGATGTTTTCTCCAAGCTACATATAGTAGACATTATAAAAAATATAAGCTTATCAGGACATCCAAAACCCGCAAATTGCAACGACCTTCTCACCATTTTTCAGTGTGACACCATTATATATTCATTCTTCATAAAAATTGAAAACTTCACTCAAAGTGCAGGATAGGCTTGTATTAAGCTCGTAATGTCATTATGAAATTAAGAAATACTCAGCAAGACAGCTACGATTCTTGCACATGAAAGAAAACATACAGTAATCAAATAAGTATTTTAAGTGATAGAGAATTTTAGAAATTATAGAGTGAATAACATACAGACCGGTGCATCATGGCCCTTCAGTTCTTCTAGAAGTCGAAAAGTTTGCTTATCCCAAACAATGACCGAATGATCATCAGATCCTGAAACAATTTTGCTACGATCAGAGTTAATTGCCCGAATTGGCCTGCAGAGGATACAACAGTTTGGATTTAATGCGATTTAAAATGACAATCTCCATCAAATACCTCAAGAGAGACGTACAATACTAGTAATCAAAAGATAAAAGCATTCATATGATAGTTATGAAGAAGACAATGCAAAAAGCTTCTTAAGAAACAAACAAGTCATAAATTACCTAGTATGCCCTCTAAGAGTCGCACGTAATTCCGAACCACGCATACTAGGATCCCAAATTTTAACCTGTAAATTGAAAGAAAATTTTCATTAATTGCAATTACAGAATATTACTCTTTTGGCATCCAAAAATGGAGAATTATTAGCATAAGAAGGAAATAGTAGCAAAAACAAAGGCTATCTTAGACATGCACATTTTGATTTACAATAAGCACTGATCAGTTTCATTCACCTTTCCTTTTCCTCTGATAAGAAAAGGACTGCACTTCAAAAGTTAACAAGCTAAAAAGAAGCAATTTTGGATGGGCATGCGTACATATCACTATAGAGATAAACAAAACCCAACAAAAATAAATCATGAGCACAGATAGGAAAAGAACAGTAGTTGTGTCAAAAATCAAGACCTACCAAGCAGTCTGTGCTCCCACTGATGAAAAAGCCAGCATCTTCACGATCACCAACGAGATCCCACACCTCCCTTCTCGTTACACAGTGAAGAGCAGTAATCGCACCTGTATGACCTCTAAGTGTGCGAATGCTGGTCTGAACTTTCTTTTGACCAGGAGGAACATCTCCCTTGCCAGAAGTAGCATCATCTGATACCAAAGAAAAAATGATGATTTAGCAAGCATTATGCAACACAAGTAAACTTCTCAGTTTCATATTAGTATAAATCATATTATAAAATATTGGGACCTGTTTGGCCCAGCAGTAGGGTGGAGCGCTGTTTAAAGAAATGCCGTTTGATTAGTTTTATTAGCAGAACTATATCACAATATCTGCAGCAGCTTCTTTCCACAACAAAGCAGAAACTCCAAATTGGACCTTTTGCCTTTCGGGCTTGAATCTCATTTCAGCTACCCACCATAGTAGAAGCTCCTCCAGAATTTTCTATTGCTAAACAAGTTACTAGAGGTGGCTCCGGTTAAAAGTAGAAGTAAAAGAAGGACAGGCAGTTAAAGAACAGGAAAGGGGGCCGCAGTAAAGGGAGAAGGCTGAAGTAGTTAATCTTCACTTACTAGCTCGACTAAAAGAACTAGCTCTCATACTTCTCTCTCTGCTAAACATGCTTGCTACCCAACTGCGACCCAGTCCAGATGCTTCAGCAGGTTGTTGGCTTTCATCTGATGCATCATGTGAGCGTGGCGAAGGCATACCAATGGATGGCAGAGATTGACCTTTGCCGATGGACACTCCCCAATAACCAATCCGAAGTTGTTGTAAATGTGTTAGCAGAGCCCTAAGTTTAATCTGGGGACAGTTAAGAAGGATATATTTAATAGCAGTTTCTATGATCATAGTTCTTGAAAATCATGATGCTAAATGAAACTTACAAGCTGCTTGTAGCCGAAATTGTTTTTTTCTGCAATTTTCTCGATCATATTCCAAGAATCATTATCAGGAAGTCCCAATCCAGCCTTCATTATACAATGAAAGGAATAGTTAGGGCAGGAAATTTCAGTTTTATAGCTCGGAAAAGATATAAAATCCAAATAGCTACCATGTGAGTTGCGACTATGATGAGCTGAGCGGTCACAAGGGTTACATAATTGGCCGACCTGACACAGGAATGAGAAATCAGACAGAAAAATGAATTAGAAAGTCATAAATGTTGTGTAATAAAAATACAGAAAAAGCTATTATTTTAATAAAATCAACTTTTATTTATTGACCACGAGTTACTATATTGTACAATCTATTTTCCTATAAATACACATTTTGGCCACTCCATTTAGTAAATTTATTATTACTGTTTTATTTTATGAATTTTTTGCTCTATTCTATAAACACAGGTATAAGAAATCAATTAAGAGAAATGCTAAGTCTACAACCGAAAAGGGGTTGTAATCCCTACAACCCCTCATCTAAGGGTGTCTAGGGCTTACGAACCCCTTTTTGTTTTTCAGTCAGAGAAAAAAAAAAGGAAGTGATAAGACTGGTGGAGAAAAATTGGCCTTTGGATGAGGGTGTTGTAGGATTACAACCCATTTTGGGTTGTAAACCTAGCATTGCTCATCAATTAATTCTGGAAGATGGTCCATATTTATATTACGTATAACAAAAAAAGAGTTAGAATCTACTTGTTTGAAGAACGCTCTATTAAATACTCGAAGTAGCCATCCCAGAACCTGCAAAAGAAGCAAAAAAATAATAATAATAATAAAGAAATTCATAAGCAATGAATGGGAAATCTTAACTTTTAATTTGAAACTAGAACTAAGCAAAAACTTCTAAAACAAATTGATATCTAAGAAAGAGAAGCCAAAACCAAAATCATCAGAGATTATCCACCATTATGGAGCTAGCTCAGACAACGGCTAGTCATTAGTCATCAATATGCAACAAGATCACACTTCACAGGGATTGGTATAGGTAGTCATTTGCTCAAACTTTTGTTTCCCAAAATGATAAATGCCTCCAAAGGAAATAAAAAAAATGCTTAAGGTAAGCAAGCACGATGGTTATTACTCGAAAGAAGAAAGTCCTGTAGTGAATTCTTGCAAAGTCATCGTCGGTCATACTTATATAGTATATAATTATCAGACAACATTGTTATAAGATTATCAAGAATCTTATATGGCAAAATTTTGTTGCTTTAAGTGGTCATAATTCACAGAAGTCCAGCATAAAATTTGGACTAGACAAATATTTACTGTACAGACTGCGACTTTAAAGGCACCGTTTCAGATGAAACTCTGTCCATAAAATTCGACATTGAAAGTTAAAATCATATTGCAGTGTAACCTACAAGTCTACAACAGTTAAAAGGGAAAAAGGAAAAATATTAGTCCATAACTGTTGAGACAAAAAGCAACTACAAAGATACGTGCGCTCAAAATCTCATACCGTAACTCATCCCATATGGAGAGAGGAAGAAGATGGCGCTGTACATAATCTGGGACATTGTTGGAGTCTTTTCTGTATATTTCAGCAGAAACTTCTAGTGCATCTCTGACGGTAAGCATGTCATTGCGAGCGGCAGCACGGTTTATTGCTGTTTTGAGCTGTACATAATCAACCCAAACATATGTATTTTCTTTTATTACAATGGGCATATAGCTTTAGCTATTTTCAAATATTGACGTCCACAAAGTGTTGACAGTAGAAACTTACCAGTTCTTTTACCGCAATAAATTGCTCGTCAGTCAATCTGCATTGCCATCCCTGAGAACTAGAACTTGTTTAGAAGAGCAAGAGTGAAGAACTGAACTCATAGACAATTTAATAAAATACTTCTTTGCCATCTGAGAAGTACCGAGTGAATATGCTCCCTTATGCATTCAACAAAACCACTTCCGCCAATCCCTTCTGCATCCGACTCGATAAGGGCTGTGAATGAACAAACACATGTATGATGGACAACATAGAGAATATCATAGGCCAAATCTCATTAGTGAACCAAGAAGATAGCTATAAGTGCATTATTTAAATTAGCATCCCATGCATACCAAGAATTGTGCCATATTCAAATGATGAAAGGGGATCCTCAGTTGCTCCAAGTCTTAGAAGGCGCAGCCAGAGTCCCTGATGACAAGAATGCAATTAGCAAGATGGTTTAATTTACATAGAAGACAACTGGTTTCGAATTGCACTCCTCCAAGTCCAATGACTTTAAAGGGAAATCCTAATGAGATTTTTCTTTATTTTTGTTGAGTACTCATTTTATGATCAAATAACAAAGAGTCCAGACTGCAGATAGAGGACATAATTGGAGGGCATACAACAATAAAGAACTAAAAGTTTTATCTATTTGGTATGTTAAATAGATTTCATGAAGACTAAAGCAAATGAATTCACCATAAAAGATTGAAAACATAAAAGAAATAAAACTAATATGCGTTTTGAAGCTAACCTGCAGCTTTACTTTTATATCCAAGACCATCCGCTCTCTCTCTGCCTGCAAATCAGAAACAGCGGTATTAAGAGAAATAGTTCTTGCATCCAATATAAACAGGATTAAAGATGAACATCATAGAAAAAAGGTTACACTCACAGCCCTCTCCCTGGGACTCAAGCTTTCCGCCTTTGAATCACCATTTACTACAACGGATGGTGAACTAACAATCCAAATAATTAAGAGATTTAGTGCCAAGAAGAATAAGAGAGGTCTGAAAAGAGAAACACATTATTTCTACCTAGGTATGTGTTTTGCAGAATGGGCACCACTTGCTCCTGCCAAAATTGACTGACGCTTTTCTTCCTGCTCTTCTGTTCTAACATTTGATGGGAAGCTTTTGTAACAGTACTTAGAACCCGGCCCTGAGGTACAGCAGCAAACATGACAAAAGGCAAAACTCTTGCCAAAAAAACTAAAAAGCTTTCAAAGAATTCCCACATCTGCAGTTACAATTTTGTAAAGCTCATTGCACAGTAATGACTAATATTTCAAGTTAATAAGTTAAAAAGAGTAAAATGGTAATAAAAATTGAAAACTGCAAAAGAAAAATAATTGAGAAGACCTGCAACTCCATCAGATTCTGCTATTGTTACTGTCTCAGGTTCAGAAAGATGAGAAGGAAAGATCGTAAGAGGATTTTGACCCCTCCCTGTGGCATCTTGTAGTTTATCAAGAAGGTTGTTACTATTTTCTTCTGAATTACTACATCTCTCTAGATAATCCAGGAATCCTTGAGTCTCCAAAAATTGTGTTACCTAGGAAGGAAAACACAATTATTAGAGAGGTACTTAGGAATTTATGTTATATTCAGAAAATAGAAACATACCATGCGAATAACACAAGTCAAAAGAAAGATATAATCAAGAATTTGAACAGTCAAAATCATAGGAAAGCAATTTCAATAACAATGTGCTATAGCATGTACCAAGCAGAACTTTACCATCATCATGGACTCGACAGGCTGACTGGTTGATCGAGAACGCTTTTTTAGAAACGCTTGAGAATTGAAGCCGGTAGGCGCTGCATTGTCCTACCAGGAGATGATTTGTTACCGAATAGCAGGAGTACGTTGTCGATCATAGAGATAAGTAAACTAACTTTCAGACGACTTACAATAAAATTACGATAACCACTCAGAAGTTGTGCAAAGAATCTCAAGAATATCAACCTGCAGAAAAAAGAAAAAGAAAAGAGTCATCTACCCATTCAACAAAACAATTAACCTGGAAATAAGGAATGAAAAACAGAGGAAAATTAGAAAACTGATGTCAAGATTGGCATGTGGATACTGTCAAAGATTTAGTCAGAGTACTCAGGACAGTAAATAGTGCCATTCAGACAAGTTGAAGTACCATTATTTCTTCATGAATACTTTAACTGAACAAATATCTTGATTAGCTCCTTGTTTAAGGACTTGTACAATATATCCAAGTTCATCAACATACTAGAAATTTCTTTAGATACTGGTCTCTAAGGAAAACACTAAAATATGGACAAAAAAGGGGGTGAATGACAAAGCAAGAGACAACATTCTACCTTTTGCTATAGCAATCAACTTAGTAAGCATGAATATCCTTAATATACAGTTTCATAAACAACACAATATTACCTTAGATGGAAGTCATGTTCGCCCCCCCAAGGTTTGGCGCTAGCCATAATAATTTGATCGGACATACTGCCAAGATTGATCTTCATGTAGTCAATTCCCATGACATTTGGGTGCAGCAGTTTCAGTATCTCACCACGCAAGGAAGTTAGCTCAGGTTCAGGTATGGGAGGAATTTCTTCTGAAGTCGTTATGCGGTTATATTCAAGATCCACCACAACAACCTACATTTAAAGATTCAAAAGCATATTAGACATTAAAGGATCAAACCAAAACCTTATGATTAACTTGCAAGGAAAAGCATTCTTAAACTTACACCATCCATTGTTAGGCCAGATGTGTCAACACCCGAATGAAGTCCCATCATATATGGTGTTGGGGCATCAATGTAGTCTACCCCACTAAAAAATATTAGTGGAATATAGACATGCTATATCACAATAAATAACATAGTTTAGAGTCAAGATAGAAAATTAAAACTGACTAAAGTTGCTTCAATTACAGGATAACAGGGAAATGCAATTTCAGTTCCATAAGAAGTGAGAAACTCAACCCATGCATGCATAAGTGAAGACGTAGGTTTCTACATGCTTCTTTTTGTTAATAGATTAACATACAATTGCACCTCTCAGTAGGTCCCAAAAGTAAAAAGTTGCCAGAAGGTACTAAGACTACATTAGAAAGGACAACTACCGGCACTGACTTCATAAATTGAAACCAAAGAAGCATGTGAGATCATACCTGCCACCTGAAAGGATATGTTAAGTGGCAGATGGCCTCTGACACTAGAGTTAATAATGTATACCTACAAGAGGAAGAAGAAGAATCAGCTTCAAGCTTGAGCGCAAATATATACTACCATATTCATTCATAATAGATAGGGCATAGAGATGTAAATGTAATGGCCTAGGAAAACAGAAAAAAGCAAAACACTATAAGTACTCATACTTTCCGCATGCTGTAGCATGACTTTTTTCTCAATGTTACAGAGAGAAATAAAATAGAAAGCATAATCATAAGAAAGTCCAAGATATATGCAGGTAAATCCACAAACTAGGATTTCAAAATTAAAAATTAAATTTTAAAAAAATTAGTGAAGCAAAATTTTCGATCTAATATTATTCGTCCTCCCAAAAAGTTCTCTGGTACTTCGTTATTCATGCAATACCAGATTGCCTGCATGCATAGACAAAAAGGGATAGCCAAAAAAACAAAAAAAAACATGGATAATAATAATTTCAGTCAGTAGAAATGCAAAGGAAGGTCTAACAAACTTGTTTGATCGGAGCAATATCCTTCTTTCAAGCAACACAGCAGTGAAAAGCTGAATCAAATTATCGACATCCAGGCACTGGACCAACGGCTGAAACGAGATCTGTTCCACCGTTAAACAAACAGCAAGTGTTATTCCGCCGTAGATGCTATTAACCATTCATGAAAATATGAAATAAAAGAACAAAATTGCTCAAGTCCAAATCTCAGATATATAGAGAAGGTGAACTTTTACATCTGCATGAGGAAGGCTTTCTTTTGGTGGAGCCTCAACATAAAGAAGGCAGTTCTCAATAGCAAACAAGACACGGTCCTTGCCAGGTGTTGGTAAGGGAATGTTGGACACTAGATAAGCAATTATATCCCACATAGGCTTGCTGAAATTCTTGACAGGCATAAAGTTAGATCACGAAGAGAAGCAAAAAAGGATTTAATATCTATACTTGCAATTATTTTTAATATAGAGAAAATGGCATAAAGCACAATGGAACATGACAACTGTCAGAAGCATTTTGGATATCATTAGGCAATCCATACTTACAAATAACATCTCATACAAAATTGTCACCAAAGAATTAAAAAAGAATTTAAAGAATTCCCTTGAAGAAACTCATGATCAACTTGAAAGCAGGAATTAATGAAAACAAAAATAAGTGTTTCTGAAATGCATAGACAGAAAATCAGAGAGATTACATCTTGTTTGTACTCTAGTATTGTGTTTTAACAAAATATATAGGTCAAAAAATGTAAAATACACAACATAATAACTAACGAAAGCCAAGCGGAGAATGCATGAGTCCAATGACCAAAAAGAAGAATTATACATGAACATTACCTACAGCCAGCTGGGGAAAAACAAAGGACAAACAATTCCTCTAGTGCGTCACGAAGGACTCGAAAACTGGGTGAATGTGATACAAGACAAATACATTTATCAGCAAAAGAATTTGCTGGAATTTGATATGCTTCAATAATATCTTCACAAATTGGATCCCGAAATGCAATGCAGCTGACATAAATTTTTGAACCATCTCCCTCTGCATTCAATTTATTAGCTAATGTGTCAGGAGAAAGATAGAGATATAAACATTAAAAAATGATTTAGAAACATGCTAGTAGACCGGAAGGCACTCAGCTAAGCTAGTTATTGCTATAATTAACAAAACTCATGAAACACTCAGCAACATACTGGCATAAAAAGGGAGTGGATAAGGTCTTCTGTAAGCGACTCCAAGCTGCACCAAAAATTGAGTGGGGAAGCCACTGAATCCAGCAGTCCACATGGATCCATGCTGATCCAGCAGCTTGTATGTGGATAAGTGTGCATTTAGAGGGCTGATGAGTTCAGCATTACTGTTAAAATGACTGCAAGTGCAGCTGTGTAAACAGTTAACCTAAAACATAAAGCGGCTTCCCTAGAAATACCTACACAAGAACCATAACTTTATGGATACTCCAGAACATTAAGATCCTGTTTGGATGCCTGAACATCTTATCCGGCATATCTCATTTTCCTACTTAAGGGGGCATGTGGTGGATGAGTATGAAAACATATTACGAACCCTAACCACATACTGTATATTGTCATATTTCTCGGAATATGATAAATCGCTTGCAGCTCGAATGCATGGCCCCTGAAGATGATGACTGCTTGGACCTTGCAATGGACTAAAATCAAACTCCAACGATGCAATCACAAAAAGGAAATCCCCATACTACACAAGTTGTCACTGGATAACTTAGCAGGCCCTAACTCTTTTCAGATATCAATTTTGACGAAGTAAGAAGCTATTTTTGAAAAGTGATAGTGAAGAAAAGTCCGCTAAATTAAATTCATGCTGCACCAAGTACCTGTTAGTACTATTGGATAACTGCGTGGATATGTCGAAACATCATTACTGTCCACTCCTGAAGAATAGATTTCAACTCCTGCCGGCAAAACACACTGAAATTATGGGGGAAATGTCAGTTAAAACAAGACCAGTGAATTTCAACGATAGTAGAAATCAGTAAAACCCCATTTGAAATCTTAAGACATAATTCTCATTAAGCCTATGTATCAGAACAACCGAACAGAAAGGTGTTTTAGGACAAGAGGTTTGCACCACCCCTTTCAATCCAGTCAACAATTTTAGATTTAAACCAACTACTTTCGCATTGTAAACTAACTTGCTGTATATGCACCGCAGATAACCATTTACACTGCAACAAGGGATTCAAAAGAGCATTAACCAGCATTCTACTCGATTTCTCGAGTAGAGAAGTCGTTCCGAATGCCGAGCCAAGTAAGCAATAATTAAGATCTCTAGCAACTAGTATTGTAGCAGCTTCAAGTAACTGATTCCAACTATGTCTTCATAGTACTAAATTAGCTGAATTTGAGAATTCAAATCAGATTTTTGACATCCCGTACAGCTCAAAATCGAGATCCCAACAACAAATTCAGCACAAAGAGTTTCAAATCGAGATTTAAATAAGAGGAAGAGATCGGAAATGCTTACAGTAGGAAGCTGAGGGGGTGGCGGAGGGTAGAGAGAATGGTTGGAGGGGGGGAACTGTTCGAGAAACGAGGGCATGTACATAACCTCCGTCCCCTGGTACCCCTTACTCCCATCTAGCGATCGGATCTCGGGGCCGAGCCCACACACAACAAAGTACTCGAAGATCCGGGACGAAGACGACGACGCCATTAATGGGGATACCCGAGCTCGCTTAACCGGAGGAGTGGCGGGATCTGGGGATCGCCACTGCTTCCTCTTTCTTCTTCTTCTTATTCCGCTACTATTTGCATTCTTATTCGGGATATAAACGCCGATGCGACATCATATCGGGGGCGGAGTAGGAAGAGGAGGGGGTGGTGGTGGTGTCGGGTTCAACGGTGAGATCTGGTATCGGACGTGGAGGAGAGAATAGTCGAAGACCACCCAACAGCGCGCGCGAGTGAGATGGGTTGGGCTTTCCTGGGCTTGTGACTATTCGGGCCTTTTGAACCAACTAATGCTCCTATCTGTATAGACTATAAATTTAAAATATGGGCTAATTGGGCCGGTATGCATTCGACCCGGTTATATCACAAGTTTCGGCCCATATAAATACAATGTCTCTTTTCTTTTTCTTTCTTTTTTTCTTTTTTTTTTCTTGCAACATTCAGAAAATTCCAGTGCCGCTTGTAAGTCAAGTTGGTTGGATAAAATTATATATTATATTTAATTTAATTATTTGTTGTTGGTATAAATAGACATCAGACATATACGGAATCTCAGATTCCTTTATCACTTGCGGTAGGTGGACCGAACCGAGCTCGGCCCCACTTGAATGTATAATTCCTACACCTGGTCCACGCAACAGCAGTGGACCTAAGTCACTGGACATCTCTGTTTCTTTTTCTTTTTTTTTTGTTTCTAATAGTTTCAAAGTTTAAAAAAAAACATCTAAATTTTAAAAAAACACGGGTTGGATTGTAAATTGAGATACAATAGTATAAAAAAATAAAAGATCCTAATTGAGATGACTCGATTGGTCTACAGCTGATATATCTCGTAAAATATATTCAATTAATAACTTAAATTTATAAAAAATTGTTATTCTTTAAATGATTAGATTGAAAAGCTTTGAATAGTTTGAATTAAAAATTGAGTTACGATAGATAAAAATAGAATGGTTGATCTACAGATTAAGGTGAATGGCATTCAACCGTTAAATTTAATAAAAAATCACTACTCTCTAAAAATGGTTTGAATTGAAAATTGATATGTAACAATAACAAATAAAGAAAAAAATCGGATTGAAAATTAAGATAGAATGAATACAAATGGAACAACTGGTCTACAGCTGACATTGTGGACCATCTCCACCCAACAATTTACCGAGGCTTAGATCACCTCTCTCTCTCTCTCTCAAGCCGGCGAGTCCACGGCAACGTCTTTCTCCCTCCGATCCGGTCAGCTTTTCGTCCACCCCACATTTAATTTATTTATTTATATTAATTTTTAATTCAAATTTCTCCTTCTCTCGATTTTCTATGGCCCTAGAAAGCGATAAGCCACTTGTGACTGTAAACACCCCCTCTTCCTCCTCCCCCCACTTCCATACCCTTAAAAAAAAAAAAAAAAAAAAAAAAAAAAACGCTCTTCACACAAGCTGTTTGTTTGTTTGTTTGTTTGTTTCAATCTCTGCGCCTTTATCCTCGTCCATCCATGCTCCATCCTCTTCTCCTCCCCACGCTGCGCCTCTCATCCCGAGACGATATAGATCACGTTGTGATGCAGTGAACACACACACACACATCGCACACACACTCTCTCTCTCTCTTCTCCTCTGAACCCCGTCGTTGCCACGTGGTCTCCAACCGTCCTCCTCTTCCTCCCATTGGATCTGGTTTGCTTTAGTAATCGTGCGTCCCACCTCACCTCACCAACCCACCCGCTCTCTCACTCACCCACCCCCCCAACGTCCTCACCCTTCCTTAGATCTGAATTTTCAACTTTTTTTTTATTTCATTATTACCTGCCAAAATATCCCTGCTACATAAGAATATTTTATCCCCGTATATAAATTACATCCAAATTGGCTTAATATAGCATTACCGTCCCTGGAACATAGCCGCAAAATCATAAGCACCGTTACAGCAGTGTAGAGAGAGAGAGAGAGAGAAAGAGAGGAGAAGAGGAAGAGGAAGAGGAGCTTTCTCCTCTCTCTCTCTCTCTATTGCTCCTCCTCCTCTACACTTACTCCTTCCTCTCTCTCTCTCTCTTCCTCTCCTCGTATCGTACTATTTACGATGGAGCGAGCACGACGCCTCGCGAGCCGGGCGATCCTCCGCCGCCTGATCACGGAGTCGAAGCAATCCCAGCCGTCGGCTCTCCCCCCGGACCCGTGCCGGCTCCGCCGCGTCTCCACCCTCGCCCCCTCCTCCGTCCTCCCCTCCGCCGCCGCCGGCGCCGGCGCTGCCGCCCACCGCCGGCACCAGCAGCAGCAGCAGCAGATCCGGTCCGTCTCGGTCGCGTCGCTCCGCCCCTCCGACACCTTCCCCCGCCGCCACAACTCGGCCTCCCCCTCCGACCAATCCGCCATGTCGGCGTCCTGCGGCTTCTCGTCCCTCGACGCGCTCATCGACGCCACCGTCCCCCCCGCCATCCGCGCCCCGCCCCTCCGCTTCGCCGGCGAGTTCGACGCCGGGCTCTCCGAGAGCCAGATGGTCGACCACATGCAGCGCCTCGCCTCCGCGAACCGGGTCTTCAAATCGTTCCTCGGCATGGGCTACTACGGCACCCACGTCCCGGCCGTGATCCTCCGCAACATCATGGAGAACCCCGGGTGGTACACCCAGTACACCCCGTACCAAGCCGAGATCGCCCAGGGTCGCCTCGAGTCCCTCCTCAACTACCAGACCATGATCTCCGACCTCACCGCGCTCCCCATGTCCAACGCCTCCCTCCTCGACGAGGGCACCGCCGCCGCCGAGGCCATGGCCATGTGCAACAACATTCAGAAGTCCAAGAAGAAGACGTTCCTCATCGCCTCCAATTGCCACCCCCAGACCGTCGACGTGTGCAGGACCCGCGCCGACGGGTTCGACCTCAAGGTCGTCGTCGCCGACGTGAACGCCGTGGACTACAGCTCCGGGGACGTGTGCGGGGTGCTCGTGCAGTACCCCGGGACCCAGGGAGAGGTGCTGGACTACGCCGACTTCGTCCGCACCGCGCACGCGCACGGCGTCAAGGTGGTCATGGCCACCGACCTGCTGGCGCTCACGGTGCTCAAGCCGCCCGGCGAGATCGGGGCCGACATCGTCGTCGGCTCCGCGCAGCGGTTCGGCGTGCCCATGGGGTACGGCGGGCCCCACGCCGCGTTCCTCGCCACGTCGCAGGAGTACAAGCGGATGATGCCCGGTAGAATCATCGGCGTCAGCATGGACTCGACGGGGAAGCCCGCCTTGCGGATGGCCATGCAGACGAGGGAGCAGCACATCAGGAGGGATAAGGCCACCAGCAACATCTGTACCGCACAGGTATATGATGTTTACGCGACCTGCTCGATGAATTGCTTAAGCTAAATTTATATTCAAATCTTATGCTTACTCTTGAATCGAGTTATAATTACTAGTTTAGTTCCAAATTTTGTCCTCAGAGCATAAAAACTTCTGGTTGTAGAAATTTAGTGTCTGAAGATCAAATCGATTTCAATTTCGATTTAAGAATACTTCGTAACTGTAATTTGTCGCTAATTTTAAATATTACCTTGGAGTTTCAATCTTCACAAAGCAAAGTCCAGTGACAAAGTTTACGTTGCGCTGCCTTTTTTAGACAATAAGAGTAACAGTGGTACTTCGGTGTTATACAAAATAAACTCCGAGACTAAATTGTTACAATTGGAACAGTAAGGACGAAACAGAATTCAGAGGTCGAAGTTTAACTCCTTAATCATTTGTTGTAAATTGTATTTCTAGGCTTTGCTCGCGAATATGGCGGCGATGTATGCAGTATATCACGGTCCTGAAGGTCTCAAGACTATTGCTGAGAGGGTTCATGGTCTCGCCAGTACTTTTGCTCATGGATTGAAGAAACTCGGAACTGTGACAGTGCAAGATCTTCCCTTTTTTGATACTGTTAAAGTTACTTGCTCTGATGCAAAAGCAATTGCTGAGGAGGCTTATAAGAATGAAATGAATCTTCGTGTTGTTGACTCAAACACGGTATGTGATTCCCTAGTATTCTTCTACTTCATTGGAAGGCTAGAATATTTGAGATGTCATATATCTTTTGTTGATTAATTGCGTGTTCTTTAGATTACTGTGGCTTTTGATGAGACTACAACTCTGGAGGATGTTGATAAGTTATTCAAAGTGTTCGCTGGTGGTAAGCCTGTAAGTATCATTTTCTATATCGGGCTTTCTATGGTTTCTCCATCTTTGGTTATTGAAATTTGGGGGGGAAAAGCTAATATTGTACGGATATTTTTGAAATTTCAGGTGAACTTCACAGCTGAATCCCTTGCACCTGAAGTGGAGAGCAAAATTCCTAGTGTTCTTGCAAGGGAGAGCCCATATTTGACGCATCCAATCTTTAACACGTGCGGATTTGTACTAAACTCCTCTACTATTATGTTGCATCTTAGAGATACTTAATAGAAGTGATTTTCTATTCCAGGTACCACACAGAGCACGAGCTACTTCGCTACCTCCACAAGTTGCAAGCCAAAGATCTTTCGTTATGCCATAGTATGATTCCTCTCGGTTCTTGTACGATGAAATTGAATGCTACCGTGGAAATGATGCCTGTGACTTGGCCCAACTTTGCAAACCTTCACCCATTTGCCCCTGCTGATCAGGCTCAGGGCTATCAGGTAACAGCTAATTGTCTGTCTCCAAAACTTCCATTTTAATGTGTAGTTGATCTAACAGGCTCTGCTTTTCTACTTTTCTTTGGTATAGGAAATGTTCAACGATTTGGGCGAGTTATTGTGCGAAATTACAGGATTCGATTCTTTCTCTTTGCAACCTAATGCTGGTGCTGCTGGAGAATACGCAGGGCTCATGGTTATTCGTGCTTATCATTTGGTGAGTAATTGATTGTTTAGTCATTTTTGAAGATTCATAAATTCCTCTTTCTTGTTTGAAAACTCACTTTATATATCATAACTAATTGTAGTCAAGAGGAGACAGCCATCGCAATGTCTGCATCATACCTGTCTCAGCTCATGGGACGAATCCTGCTAGCGCAGCTATGTGTGGGATGAAGATAGTTGCTGTAGGGACTGATTCCAAAGGGAATATCAACATAGAGGAGTTGAGAAAAGCCGCCGAAGCACACAAGGACAACTTATCTGCTTTGATGGTATAGATGGTTTAGCTTGTCAATTTATCCTATTTGGCTTTTATTTCCTTATTAGTAAAAAGATGCTCTAGGAAGTCCATTGAATTTTGTCTTCTAGTAGTGGTGGCCTTTATCACATTATATTGCAATTAAGGTTGTTATAATAATAACCAATTTGTCAATCCCTTCTTTGCATTTATTTAATGTAAGTTGCGATGTTATGTCAACTCTTCTAATAATTTTCTGCAATTAGTGGTCCAAGTATGTTTTGAGCACCAGATATATAACCTAAAACAGTACAGCTATTTAAGTATTATCTACAACGACAACTCTTCTGTATCTTGCATGCATGCTTGATGAATGTTGCATACTTGCCATTGGCAGAAACATCGACCATAGGAAATATTAGTAATTTCTATCAACAAATGGTTCTTCAGGTTACCTACCCTTCGACCCATGGAGTCTACGAAGAAGGGATTGATGAAATATGCAGGATTATTCATGAGAATGGTGGGCAAGTCTACATGGATGGAGCTAACATGAATGCACAGGTCAGTCCTTGCATACTTTACAAGGTGTAATTATTTTGTATCTAGAGAGTAGTTGTTTTGTTCAAGCATGCAGATGGAAATAACCTGTGCATTGTGTTTTCAAGGTGTAAATATTTGTATCTATAGTATACTAGTTGTTTTGTTCAAGCATGTAGATGAAAATAACCTATTGTAATGCATGTGATGCTAGAATGTGAAAATCAAACTTTAGTTAGGTCAGTAGTTGGAGAAAAAGAAAGTCCTCACCTAACTTTGACAACATTTTTTATAGTGACATGTGGAAAACTTTGTCCACATAGGAGAGAATTTTCTTTTCTTTTATCGAGTACTATAAAAGTAAATGTATTACTGTAACCTTTTGAAAATCTACCTCAGCTTGTTTCCCCCTTCTCCCATTTTATTTCACTTAATATTTGAGTTATCTTTCAAGAAAATCATGATTGCTGATGTAAAATGGTATATCTATGTGATGGCTTATATGCACTTGCTATTCTCGTCAACACCGAGAGAGTGAAATTAGATCTTGCCATTGTCATTCTTTTATTAGTATCTTTGGGTTTCTTCTTGTGAATGCTAACAAGAATATCACCTCACTTCCAGGTCGGATTAACCAGCCCAGGCTTTATTGGAGCAGATGTTTGCCATCTTAACCTCCACAAGACATTCTGCATCCCCCATGGTGGAGGTGGGCCCGGCATGGGTCCTATTGGTGTTAAGAAGCACTTGGCACCCTTCTTACCTTCTCATCCTGTGGTAAGTTACCTTCAATCAATAAGGGTTAGGACGTTATAGAGCTTTTCTTATCAGTCCAAAGCATGCCGTTACCTACCATTGACTAGCTAAATATGCTTATTGAGTTTGAGTTATTTGTGTTCCTGTTCAATAAGCGAGTTCACAAATATATCCACAATATTTTTGAAGGAACCTCTCATGATTCTGATTCTTCTGTGATTTTGTCACTTGATGACAAATAATATATAATTCAAATAGAGTAACTAATTTCTGCTGCTGTTAGGTTCCAACTGGCGGCATACCTCCCCCAGAAAAAGCCCAACCACTCGGTACTATTTCTGCAGCTCCTTGGGGATCCGCACTCATTTTGCCGATCTCATACACATACATTGCAATGATGGGTTCTAAGGGCCTTACTGAAGCTTCAAAGATTGCTATCCTGAATGCAAATTATATGGCAAAGCGCCTAGAGGTATCTAGTCTTTTCTCCCATGCGGATCGCCTTTGATGTAGTGTCATATGTTATATTATATCGTCCAATGCAGATGAAGGCGTTTCTAGAAGTATTCTTCTAATCAATGTGATACAGTATACTTGTTGAAACTACACTTTCCGAAACAAAAGATCCGATGGACCCCACGTAGCAGAAATTAATCACACAATATTATGCTGTTTCAAGCAAGATGTCTCACTGTTAAAATAAATTTCTCTCTAGAAAAGTTTCTCATCCTGGACTGGAGATTGCATTATACCGTGTTTGTTGTTTTTTTATATCGTATCTGAAAAGCAAATTTACAGCAAAATTTATAACAGCGACTTTCTAATTAAGTCATAAATTCCAAGGAGCAATATCCATATTACAACTGAAGTTTTTATGTGTTTTCTATATTTCAAAGTTCCACTATTTTGTATGTTTTGCAGAACCATTACCCTATTCTTTTCCGTGGAGTCAATGGGACCGTCGCCCATGAGTTCATCGTCGACTTAAGAGGGTTTAAGGTACTTTATTTTGACCCCTCTTTCCCATAACTTCTTCCCCATTTATCTTCCTGTTCCTTGCCATCTTGTTATTTGCTTATCGTTGACTATATTGCAGACTACTGCTGGTATAGAACCTGAAGATGTCGCAAAACGTCTTATGGACTATGGCTTCCATGCACCAACAATGTCCTGGCCTGTTCCTGGCACACTTATGATTGAACCCACTGAGAGTGAAAGCAAGGTTTGAGCATTGAACTGATTCTTTTGCTTAAGTTCTAGTGATGGACGCAAGTTAGCCGGCCCATGGGCCTAATTTCTCATTGGGGCTAGGTCGTCGAACTGGACCTATAGAACATTTTACTAATTTGGCCAAGAGAGACTGATTCCTCGTTGTTATAGACAAAAAATTCAGCGAGTCTTATAAAACATGTTACAAATTTATAGCCATTCCTAGCTCTTTTGCATCCTAATGTTTTCCCTTTATTTTGTTTTTGGAAGTTTATACACTTAACATATCTTCGTTTACAGGCTGAACTGGACAGGTTTTGTGATGCTCTCATCTGCATCAGGGAAGAAATCGCTCAGATTGAGGCCGGCAAAGCCGATATAAATAACAATGTCCTGAAGGTACGGAAATGATATTACAAATTCTTCCTATATTATAAAAAAGAGTCATTTTCATGAAATTAATCAATTTCTGTTTCACGAGCGGATTAATTTAATTAACCAAGGACAAGTTGTATATATCAGGGTGCTCCTCATCCGCCGTCTCTGGTGATGAGTGATACATGGACAAAGCCGTACTCAAGAGAGTATGCTGCGTTCCCTGCGGCGTGGCTTCATGGAGCTAAATTCTGGCCCACAACAGGTATTGGCTACAAACTTAATAACTTCACAGGTCTGCAATTTCTTTAGACGAATTTCTCAGGAAGCTGAACTATGCTAAATTATGTTTTCAACCTTTGCTAGGGCGCGTGGATAATGTGTACGGAGATCGCAACCTCGTCTGCACTCTTCTTCCTGTGTCGCAAATGGCTGAAGAAGCTGCAGCTGCTACTGCCTAATTTATGCAACAGTGCTTTTCCTTTCGGAAGGAAAGCCTTCTTTCATCTCCCCTCTTGAATGTATATAAGAACAACCTTTGGCATCTCTCTCTCTCTCTTCTCTCAGAAAAAAAAAAAGAAAAAAAGATATCTCTCTGTCTCTCTCTCTCATGAATTTATACCAAAGCTACTGAAATTCAATTGTACTCTAGAAAATACATTGCTGTTCTGCAACTTCAGCAAGACCAGTGTTTATTAGAAATTCTGTGTTCTGTAATTTATGCAAATGGTTTTTCAAATTAATTCGCATAGATTGGTGTATTGCTTGCCCTTGTCTGTTTTCTGAAAAGCTTAAAGATCTCTTGGTTGACATAGAAATAAGGAAAGCAATTTCAATATACACAATTTTCCATGAAGCTGTAAGGACTTTTTTATAAAATAATTTCGTAAAATTTTGTAATTTGCGAAATAATCGTGTCAAATTTTTATTTGGCAAACTAATTTTTTAAACCGATGAATCATTCACCGCATTCAAAAAAAAATTAAGTTTTCTAAAAACAATAAACGATTCACCGTCTTTAGAAGGAGATCATAGATGAGTATAGATAAGACGGTGAATGATTCACCGCCTTTAATAACCGTACGAGATATTTTGAATGCGGTGAATGATTTACCGTCTTTAGAGAATTAGTTTGTCAAATACAAATTTGATAGAGTTATTTTGCAAATTACAAAATTTTGAAGGGTTATTTTATAAAAAAGTCCAGCTGTAACGATGTTAACAAAGCACAAAGCTTTCAAAAGCTTTTAGGAGTTAAAAAAGTAAATATAGATCAACAACATTAATTAGCTTGAACTTTTAAGAAGGAAAATTCTATTTTTTTGCCTCTCCAACCTTCTAATTCTCGAATAGGGAGATTGGAGAAAATCTGCTTCTGAATCCACGTCTGAATCCAAGCCAAAAAATAACCATTCATTTTATTTATTTAATCTGCAAATATCTTCTGATCATTTGAGCATTTGATCATTGGATAACATTCATCATGCCTCATCGCATAAACTAGTCGTTCTGCGGCTGATCCTGGGCACTGCACGGCTCACCGCAGTGTCCCAGAATCATGTCGGCGCAGCGGAAGTACGGCGGGTAGATCATCAGCGGCAGCTTGACGCATTTCCGGCAGTTGGGGTGGCACGATCCCGACAGCCAGTCGTGGCACCCGCACTGCAGCGGATCCGAACTCGTGCACACGCAATTGTCACAGCACTTCCACGGCATCTGCCTCTCATCCTGATCACCTACACCTTCTCCACCGCGACCACCTCCTCGTAATTTTTTATATATACATACACATAAACATAAAAGTATAATAGCCCTACTATATATATATATATTCTTTTATTTAAGCATAAAGTAATTTAATTTTATTTTATTGTACCTTGATTTGGGAGCTGGTGATTATTAGACCCAGACGCTTCTATTTGAGAGAAGGAGAGGTGTCCCACCACCACCAATAGTAGTAGTATCATAGAGGCCACCATCGTCGGAATGCTCCTCCTCATTTCTCCTCTGCTGTAATAATATGTACTAGAGTTTTATATAATTAAGATATATTATTTTTAAACTAACTACATATACATATATATATAGAGAGAGAGAGAAGGGGAGAATGATTCTTGAAACGTAAATATTGCATGCACCCAGTGCTCGTCCGCGGAGTACCGTACATTTTGTACACCGGAATATGCTAGATTGATGCAAACCAAGTCACTTACTTTCATGTTATTTCTGGTAGCAAGACATATGAGCTAACAATCGGCTTCGTTAAAAATAATCTAAACTATTTAAACTTTCTAAAAATCAAATTTCATAAATTTACAATATTATTTGACTAGTAACCAAGTAGTGCAATTTCTCTTACATTAGTCATATTAAATTATCAATTCTTAAATTACTTGAATACTAAACAAATAATATTAAAATTTAAAAAGTTAAATATTTTAAATTATATTTAATGATGCCGATCATGGGTTTTGATGCCTCGTTACCAATTCATTTTAATATTTAAAGTCACAAAATATTTACCACAATTGTATTTGTATTTGAAGTGCGCGGTGTGCGCGTGAGGGGGTCAAATTGAGCTGTGGGGTGACATGGCACACAAGTACACGTATGGGTGGTCGATCGTGCGGTTTAAATGTGACATGGTTACACGTGGCATAGGATGGATTTAACTTTTTCGGCTCACGAAACTAACGCTTTTGTAACGCTGCGGTTTCCGCGAGCGGAACGTGAAAAGGCACCGGAAACGGTGTGCTGTTGTTGGCGGGGAGAACTTTCCGTGGACCGAGTTCACCACGTCAGCTTAGGGACTAAAACGAAAACGAAATGGTCCTGAAGAAGAAAAAGAAATTATCTTTATTTATTCAAATATTAACAATTGATTTAGGCAGGAATTTCTATCTAGTGGGATCTTGATGCATGCAGAGAATTTCTATCTAGTGGGTGTTATGCGTCACTTTCGATTGCTGCTCATGTTTTGTTGGAGAACCATTATATTAGAAATATTTAGAAATTTCTTATGGGATTAAGGATCATTTGGTGTTAAGAATTATCTAATTCTTTTAAGTTAGTACTTAGGGTGAAAAAAATAAAAATAAAAGGGTTAATTGCAGGTTCCTGCAAATATAGTGAATTACAGATATATCCCTGCAAAGTTTAATTTTTATAAATTATCCCTACAAAAGTCCTAATGTATGCAGAAATGTTCCTCTGGTTTGTTACCGTTAGAGAACTGTTTATTTTTTAACATCAGGCTCGTGAAATAATATTTTTATCCTCACAAATATGTCCCTACAAAAGCTGGATACGAAGAAGAAGAAGAAGAAGAAGGAGGCGGTGGAGGCGATCGCCCGCCGCGATCTCCTCCCTCGCCGGCGGCGGCGACGACGACCACTCCGACCTCCGCTCCGCTCTCCCCAGTGGCCGAGTTCCACCTCTCCGGCGAGATGGGGCCACGTCGACAAGCAAAAGAGGAAGAGAAAGAGGAAGAGGAAGAGGAAGAGGAAGAGGAGCAAAATTGTCACTTCACCTTATTAAATAATCATGGTTAGGCATTTTAACTGTGGTTAACTAAATTTCTCTAACGGATCCTAACGATAAGGACATTTCTGCATACATTAGGACTTTTGCAGGAATAACTAATGAAAGTTGAACTTTGCAGGAATATATCTGTAATTTGCTATGTTTGCGGGGATCTGTATGCAATTAATCCAAAATAGAATATATTCCGGCAGTTACCAATGAAAATACAGAATTATAGATTATTAATGGAACTAGTGCGATCTAACATGCCATTTTCTACCGAAAATAAACAAAATATTCTTCAATCGCTCTTTTTTCTTGCTGTATGTAGCACATGCTTTCTGCAATACCAAATGGAATCCAAGAAATTCCGAAATAGTAATTCCAAAAAACTGCTGTACCATGCATTTATTATTCCCCAATGTATATAACACTGATTTGCAATTGTTAGGTTACTTGCGTTTAGCAGTTTGTGGAATAAATGGGACTCCCAAGAAATAGAAAAAAATTTAGGTCACTGTTGAGACTGAATCTGAAATGGGCCTGCTTTCTAATTAAGGCTAAAGTAATCGAACCAGGCGAAGAAATAAAAATGCCACAAATTTGGCCCAGAGGGCTTAATTTCTCAGTTTTAGGGTCGAATTGTCGCAGACCCAGCCCATTTACGTTCGTTCTATTTTTTCGTTTTTTTAATTTTATAACAAAATTGGACTATGTATCACTTTGTATTTCTTATCTTCTACATTTTAAATTTTAAAAGAAAACACGAAGAGGCTTTTTTTTTCTTTTTTTGGAATGTTGATGCATTCGGAAATTTATGACAATCCAAATAGATAGCAATCTATTCAACCTGCAGTAATATTATACTGAGAAAAAAAAAATGATGCAAAGCCATTAGATGGAACGATATCTTGGATCACATACATGTGATTATTCAGTGATCAAATTGGTCACTTTTGATCATTTGATCAATTTTACTTAATTTTAACAGACATTGTCACGCATAGCCACAATATTACTTCATAATTATTAGTTCTGTGGCTCTTAAGGGTGGCGCTGCTCGCGGCAGGAACCCTCGATCACATCATCGCAGTCGAAGAGCGTGTGGCGGATCTACAAATTTCGACAGGCGAAGTACTTCTCGCAGTTGGGGTGGCACGATGTGAACATGTCGTCCCGACAGCTGTCAGCTGCACTGCGGCGGAATCGACCTCGTGCACACACACATGTCGCAGCAGGCCCACCGCCCGATCTCCTCCCCTTCACTTTCTCCGCGACCGCCATATGAGCCTTACAAATCCATCAGCGCATGCAATGTACTTTCAGAATAATACTATGCTTACAAATAACTTTACAAACTAATTGATGATTTCGAATGACTTAAGTAAGTAGCCCGAGCAAAAATATAATTTCTAAAATCAAGATATATATATCATACGTTATTTTGATATGTGCATATATAAAAGACCAATTTATTAGAAACATTTTAAAAATAGTTTAACATATATATCCCTATATACGATGAACCGCGCGTGTCACATATGATAACAAAGTTACATGTACGAATATAATCATAAAACGACGGATGTGGGTATCTAAATCTGCAGTATTATCTTTACGTACGTGACAGCACTTAATTAAAACAGGCTCTAATATCATATTATTTGAAAGAATAGCAAATATATATATATAGTACCTTAGTTAGGGAGGTGGTGATCATGAAAACCAACTCCTTCTTGGGCGGAGGAGATGCGTCCGACTAGTCGTGCAGCAGATCAGGCAAGTTACGTTGCGCTTCTCCTTCAACATCTTCATAGCTTCTACATTTATTTACACTGTTGCGATTAATTAATTAAGCTCTATATATATATGCATTATTAATTTATCACGGGGGAAACGAGGAGGAGAAAAGGGATATGTGTAAGTACGAAGTAGTACACGTGGCGAGCACGTATTGGACCGGAGCCGTGTGCGTATGCATGTGTTTCGAGCTACTTCCCGTGCATAACGACGAGGCGCACCAATATCATTACGAACAAAATTTTTATAAGGAGCTTTTTATGTATAAATTAAAGAAGAGATGTTATAAATATTTTATTGAAAGATAGATATCAAAATAAAAGAATATATATATATATATATGTGTGTGCGCGCGCGCGCTAATACATCAACAGTCTAAAAAAAAGCATTTGAGTAATGTTAATTAGTTCTACAATCTAAATTAAATAAATTGCAATTCTACGCCATTCTCAGCCAAAGACTAATTTTCCTTCACTAGTCATATTATTATTATTTTTACTCAAAATTAAAAAAGAATCAATTAATTAATTATAGTCATATTTGGATAAGAGGTTGTATGAATTATTTTTTACTTTTTTTTTTTCCCGTAGACTTAGCATCTCTTTTGTTAACCATTTTAGGGATCCATATATATAGCAGTACTTAATTTGAAAAGTCTTTGACGCATGACACGCGCTCATCACGAACAACAATTGGTTCATACAGTACAACCAGTGTATTGATCATAGCAGGGCTTTGTGGGCTAAAAATGTCTCTCTCTTTTTTTGAGAAAGAATTTGTTCTTACAGTACTAAATTAGTTGATGGATGGTATCATTTGGTGAAATATTGCGTAAAAAGAAAAAATCTTTTACTAAATCTTAAATTTGAATTATATTTCATTACTAATGAACTTTTATAGAAAAAAGTGACAACTACTTATTGCCTTAATTTTAATCACCTTGGACTTTAGCCATAGCTGAGATATATGGCCATTTTCATGTTTAATCCCACATGTTAATAGTTTTGGTGGTTTTATTACTTTCCTGTCGTTTGGTGGCGGTAGTGTAGATGAACGTCGGATTAATAATTGTACTGAAACGGCAGTACCATATTTATGCGTACTCTTCACACACCCAAGAAAAAGAAAACTTTATGTGTCGTGATAATCATATGTATCGATAAAACTTAATTAATGATTCAATATAATCTGACCAGTGTACAGTAACTAAATTCAATTTTACCTATCAATCACTCGATTGTAATGTTAGCTCTATTAATATCATTGCACTTTATAAACATGTGTCTCAATTTTCTTTTGTTTCTCGTTCAAGATAAAAAAGGTGATGTACGTAGATGATCATAATGATACATATCGACAAATTAAGCTGTAATTGAAACGAATCTAGATGAATTTACTGAATCATAGCAGCTGTTGATTGTTGTAGTAGCTAGAGACAATAATGTCACTATACTTGACATCGATATGTCTCCTACGTTTTTCTTTTGTTTTGATTCTAAGGAAAAGACTAATGGAAACAATGACCATGTAACCGATAAGATCACCGCGACTCATGACTTGTAATGCATAATGACCACCGGCCATTCTTTTTTTTTCTTTTTTTTTTTGAGAAAGAGGTAGCTAGTAAGCTACCCGCTTCATTCATTAAGTAATATGAATTAAGCATACAGGGTGGAAGCAGCTAAGGCCTCCGAGGTAGGGCAAACAAACGAAAAAAAAGGAAGAGTAAGTATCAGAACAGACAAAATAGGAAAAAGAAGAAGAGGAGAAGACGGGACATTGAAGAGTCCGGGGGCCTGGGTGAGGCTCAGGTCAGGTCGGTCCAAGAGTTTAGCAGTATCTGATACGTTCAAGAGCCCAGAGTGCGTTTGGGGGTTCATTCGGAAGATAATATTGTTTCGCTCCGTCCAAACCACCCACCAAGTTGCGACTAATTGGGTAAGGCCCACCGGCCATTCTTAGTCAATGGCTTCTTGCTAGGATGTAAAAGGGAAAGGGGAAAGGAACATCATGTTTATCTTCAGTAGCTTCTGCAAAAGTAACTTTTAATATACAGTAGTATTTAAGTTAGCATTTATATTTTTTTTCACTTAACTCTACTTGTAGAGAAAAAAAATTGGATTAGTGTTTTTTCCTTTTAAGATTTTTATTTTTTTCTTAAAAAATAAAAATTATAATGGCATTTAAAATATAGGTGTATTTTATAAATATAGAGGTATTATTGAAAAGAAAATTGACAGACCTAACAATTATTTCGCTCTTTTATATAATATAGTGTATATATATATATTCCATAACGATGAATATAGAAAGTACTTAAATTAAGTCGATTAATTGATTAGCTATCTATAATTCTTACAATCTTTCGATCAATAATTATATGTTACTTAATAATTGATAATTCAAAGAATGATTAGCTATGTATAATTCTTACAATCTTTCGATCAATAATTATATGTTACTTAATAATTGATAATTCAAAGAATTTTTGAATGGTTTGAAACTATATATTCCATAACAAATTAAGAATATACAAAATACTTAAATTAAGTTGATTCGTTATCTATAATTCTTACAATCTTTTTGTTGGTGGAAAATCCAAAATTTCCCAATAATTATTATTTTATTTTTAATTCATTAATTAATTTATTCTTAATTTTATTTTTATTTATTATTATTTAATTTTATTATTATACGGACGTTACGGCTCGCGCCCACTCCGCGCTAGCTCCGCGTTGCACGCGCACGCGCGCCTTCCCAACGTTCCATCCTCTCTCTTTATATGGGTTGCACTGTTCATCCATAGATGAACATTGTAGAAGAGAGGAGAAAAGAATTTTATTTTTAATTTCAATAGAAAAAATTTCGGTCGTACCTTGGGATGTTATTTCTGATTAATCCCGCACGTAAGGACGGGAATACGTCTTAGGGCAGTGCATCGCACGCTTCCGGATCAATCGTATTATTTATTTAGAGTTTAGCATTTATCTGTAAGTTGTTTTATTAATTTTCATCATAAAATTAGTTAGAATTCAATCACAATCGAATTTTCAGAGCGATTTTCCCCTGACACTTTTGGCCAACAAGTATACATTACTTAATAATTCAAAGAAATTTTGAGTAATTTGAAACTAGAAAATTATATATTCCTGATATTTCCAAGAATTATCATAATATATAGTGCGGCTAAGATGGATAAGGATAGAGAAATTGGATTGAAAGAATTTTCAACCTTTGTTTGTGATGTGATATCACATCAATCAAATGTGTGTACGCTTTCCAAATCGCACTCCATCTGATTGATGGGATGTTGAATCAAACGGTCAAAAGCGCTTGCCGCATAATCATGTAATCAAAGATGTGATGATCATGGATGCACAGGTAAAAAAAAAAAAAAATCTTGCACGCACTCACCTACACCTAAAAAAGATGCAACAGCTCCGTACGTGTGCAAGAATTTCAACATATCATATCTAATTTGCCCCGTAACTTATGTGTATGTTGTTGGTACCCGAGGTCCCGAGTTCGAATCCTAATTGATTTATATTTTTAGCTAAGTTTATTTCTAAAAAGAAATAAACGAAGCGGATAGCGTGTTACCTTTCTCTCTCAAAAAAAAAAAACTTATGTGTATGTTGTTATTGCTCGTCGACTTGGGAATAAAATTCCTCTTGTTCATCCAATTTTTTCTGCAGTGTGCCCCCATTATATTAAGTGATAGAAGCACAATAGTAATTAGCAACCAAAAGTAATTTTAATTGATATTGTGTGTCACATAATATCGATCGTACTCATCTTTAAGCTTTGTCATTTCATGATGCCGTAAGTCGAGCATTATATATATTCTCACAAGTTAAAACTCTAGCTCTTACTTCTTACTCTATTAATGCCTCAACATGCTTGATGTGAAATTTTTTAATTGAAAACGTACAACTTACTGCAAAAAATTAGAAAACTCAAAATAACTGATAATATATATATACATAGAGTCTGGCTACTATACTTATGAGTATAGGTTCCTTTGTACTCATAAGTTTTCGACCGTTAGATCTATCCCTTTGACCATTTTCACCCGTTAAATCATACTATTCAACCAACCACCCACTCAATCTTAGAGAACCACTATCATCCTAACCGAAGACCACTATCATCATAACCGCACATTTCTTTATCCAACGGTCGAAAACTTATGAGTACAAAGGGACCTAGCTATACTCATAAGAGTATAGTAACCATAGCCTACATACATATATATATATATATATATATATATATATATAGAGCTTGACTGGGCTACTATCGGTAGTAAACCGCCCCGTTTACTACCCATTTGTTTTCGATGCTGGAGCTTCCAAATTGACGATCGGCACCGTTGAACATGATCTAGACCATTTAAACTATCTAGAAATCAAATTTCATACTTTTTTTATATCATTAACAGAACGATCAAAGGGTTACAAAATCTGTAATTTTAATGGCCGATATGGTGTGTTTGCTCGTTTAACGGTATAGAAGAATCCAAATCAACTAAATTTTTGTTAGAAAATTTTTTGAACTATTTAAAATAAGATCTGTACTCTTGATCTTGATTACAAGACTTCTATCATCACTTTTTATAGGATATTCATTTTCAGCCATTCATTTTCTGTTCACTTGATGGACAAGAGAACAATATCGAAAAAGCGTGAAATTTGATTTCCAGATAGTTTGAATGGTATAGATCATGTTCAACGGTGCCGATCGTCGATTTGGAAGCTCCAGCATCGAAAACAAATCGGTAGTAAACCGCTCGGTTTACTACCGATAGTATTCTAGCAAAACTCTATATGAGTCCGGCTACTATGCTATTAATAGCACCAAGCACTTGGTGCTACCAAGTTTTTTGCCGTTAGATTTATCCCTTTGATCATTTTCACCCGTTAGATCATACTATTTAACTAACCACCCACTCAGGTCCCCTTGGGTTGAGTGGGTGGTTAGTTAAATAGTATGATCTAACGGGTGAAAATGATCAAAGGGATAAATCTAACGGCAAAAAACTTGGTAGCACCAAGTGCTTGGTGCTATTAATAGCATAGTAGCCGGACTCATATATATATATATATATATAAAGTTGAGCTAGAATACTATTAATAGTATTTGGGCTCTTTTGCTATCGATTTTTTAGCCGTTAGATCTACACTTTGATCAATTTCATCCTTTAGATCATACTATTTAACTAATCACTTACTCAACTCTAGAGGGATCACTACTAAAACCTAAGGGACCACTATCATTCTAATCCTATAATTTTTCATCCAAAGGTTAAAAATTCAATAGTAAAAAGTCCAAATACTATTAATAGTATTCTAGCCCAATTATATATATATATATATATATATATATAGAGAGAGAGAGAGAGAGAGAGAGAGAGAGAGAGAGAGAGAGAGAGAGAGAGAGAGAGAGAAAGGAAGTAGAGAGTTGAGCTATAATACTTCTAAAAGTGTTACTATATATTCACATACTTCTAACTTTTTCACCCTTGGATGTACTACTATTTCATTTATTCCCACTAAATCCGAGGCATCCAAGGGGCTACAAACAATACAAGCAAGTGAATAGTGATAGTTATATAAATATATTATTCAAATAAAAAGAATACATAGAATACTTAAATTAAGTTGATTACTTGATTAGTTCAATATAATTCTTACAATCATTTGATCAATAATTATATATTAGTTAAAATAGGGTTGTCAATCTAGCTCGTTGTTCACAAACTAACTCGTATTTGACTCCAAATTGGTTTGAACTCGGTTCGCTCATTTAACAAACATGCGTGCTTATCACTAGCTCACTTTTCCAGCTTAAAAAATAAACTAGCCAAATAGAAGCTCACCCTAGCTAGCTCGTGTTTGGTTCGATAGCTAGAAAATAAATAAATAAATAAAATATATACATACTATATTTAGATTGATACATAGCAAATTTAAATACTATTTTTTAGTTTTTGTTTTCTAGTTAGCATGACTTCTAAATTTTAATACTAATTAGTAATATTAGAAGCAAAAGCATGCATTAATGATAATAAATTAATAAACGTACCAATTGTAGTTGGCATTTCATAATCTAAGCCGGCTCGAAATAATTTTAAGCTGTCTCAAATTAATTTCGTGGTGAAAACAAGCTATATTATCTCAGATAGTTTTAATTTCGAGCCAAGCACGGGCTGACTCGCATCTATTTTTGAGCCAATCTCGAGCTAGTCCAGCTCGGTCTCCTTCATCGTCCTACTTAATAAGTAAAAAAAAGGAATAATTTGTAACTAGTAAGTTATTTTTGAAATTTTTAAAATTTTTTAGAACAGTGTGGCTAAGGTAGGTAAGGATAGAGTAGTTGAAGAGAAAGAAGATTCAACCTTAATTTGTATGTGATGAAATATCACATCAAAAAAATTAAGTTGTCTACTCTTTCCCTATCACACTTCATCTAATTGATGGGAGTTTGAATCAAATGGCCAAGCGCATTACCACATAATCATGTAATCAAAGATGTGGTGATGGTGCAGAAGAAAAAAAATCTTTTGCGCATTGAGTTGCACCTAACTAATAAATTTCTAGATCAGTTTACAAAAAGTTATTTTTTTTACAGCTCCACACACAGGAATTTTAATAGATTATATGTTTTTTGTTCATATTCACCCTGATCTTTTCCCTCGGTGTACCCTTATTAATTTTAAGGGATAGAAGCATAATATCAAGTGACCAAAAGTAATTTTAATTGATATTTTGGGTTACATAATATCATCCTCATTCTCATTTAATAATGTTGTAATTAAGTTTGAACATTATACTGTCACAACTTAAAACTTTAGCTCATACTTATCAGCTTAATTATTAATGCGTTAACAAAAAGAATGTGAAGATTTTTCAATAATTTAGGTATGCAATTCAATAACACTACACGGAGGCATCATTTTAGGGAATCCGAAGCATTTCTTTTACGTGTCTATTGATTCGTCAACTAGTATCGTTCTAGCTTTAGGAGTATAAAAATGTATGGAGATTCCTCAACAATCAATTATGTTGAGATAAATCGTTCAACTCCATCTTTTTTTTGCTATCTCTCTCTCTCTCTCTCAAAAAAGGAGAAAACCTTTTTAACGCCTAAACCTTTTTCTCAGGCGTGTGAGTCCTAACCAGTTTCTTACTCTATTGCTTTCCCAATCTCTACCAGCTCCATACCTCCTTTCCCAATCTCTACCAGCTCCGTACCCTTCGGCAGTGGACACTAGCTCTTCCTTGTTTCTGTGGTACACTCTCTCTCCCTCTCCCTCTCTCTCTTCCCCTCTCACCATTTATTTGACATCTATAGCCTTTATCACCGACCGTCCCTAGTGCAAGTGGCAAAGGGCTTGGTGATTGGTATACGAAGTCCCGAGTTCGAATCCTAGTTGATTCACATTTCCAGCTAAGTTTATTTCTAAAAAGAAATAAACGAAGCGGGTAGCATGCTACCTTTCTCTCAAAAAAAAAAGAAAAAAAGAGGACATCTATAGCCTTTATCAATGTTTACAGGAGATACACAAGGCCTAATATTTCAATGAGAAAAGGAGTGTGTTTCAATCTCTCATGCTTCAACTCAAATTCATCTGCTCTAGAATCTCTTGTTAGATTCTTTAGATGATGCTCTATCTCTTCAACAAGCTTATTCATAACAATAGTTTTTTATTTTTTTTTGAGACCTGGCTGTCTCAGATTGCAGCCCACTTCATCCTCTAAATGAATGAAATGGTAGCATGCTACCATATTTTCAGGAAAAAAAAGAAGAAAAATACCTAAACCTTTTTACTTGCTTCTTCCGTGGGATTATCATCACAATTTTATAATATTAAATAAGTAGAAATTAAAAACGTTTTCAAACTTTTTATGTCTTTCAAAATATAAAAAAGGACTTCTACATGTTGTACTTATACATCAATTGGTTCGTATGCATTGTTAAAGTCAATAATTGCCCCATTAACAATAAACAAAAGTTAACACTTGGAGATCATGATGGTGATCATGATCGTGATTTGATCAACTCGACATCATCTTGATGATGACAGCATGATTGTGCAATCATCGTGGGTAGTGCTTTGACCGGTAACATGAAGTTCGTCCGAGGTTCGAGAAAGCGCCGGTGGGCGCGCGGGAGCTGAGCTGGACCTACTAACCGCCGTTTTTAAGTTTTTAACTTGATCGTAGAGAATACTTACTTTGTAATCCCGTATCTCAAGCCACTTCCGAATCCGCTTTCCTATTGGTTAACCAATTGCGTTCGCGTTTTAAATTTTATATTTAGTAGTTGCTTAGTATTTTTTTGTTTTTTTTGTTTTTTGTTTTTTTGCGGTACACAACGCACGCGCCTGAGTGGGGCCCAAGCTCGACCAAGCGCATCTTTCCTCCTCTGTCGCTTCTGCATCCGACGCATTCGATGAGTCGCGGTGTCGCGATGAGCTCGGACCCACCACTTCTCGGCCAATGAACATGTGCCACGTCGCCATGCCCTTCGCGTTCGTCACCGACGGTGACGGCGAGGGTTTTCCGTATTGGTCTCTAATAACTGTGGTAAAATGTGTGGTTAGTCCCTGTATTATCAAAGTTTTGGGATTCCACTAGTACTGTGTTCGAGTGGCTTAATATTATTTAGCGGAAAAAGTTTCGCTTTAATTTTATTTTATTTATCTATTATTATATCTTAATATAATTATTAGGATCATACTATTTTTTATAAAAATAATTTTGTTATCGTACTTTTTATTTATTTCGCTATTTTAATTACTGACCGCTCAAAAGATAATATTTTACAAGAGAATTACTGTTCCTACAAGAAAACGAAGTTATTTGGTTTTTTTTTATAAAATATTATAGTTTATTTAAACTAATTTTTACTAAAATCAAAATCTATTCTAAAATAAAATAATATTATTTCGTAATGAAAAAGTATTTGATTTTACTTACCACCCCCCCTATAAATTAATCCCAAACAGATTGGCCAGTGAGATTCGCTTCTCAACATGAAATAAAATAAGAGACGAGGAGATTAGAAATAATAATAATAATAATAAGAGTTGAGCTAGAATACTATTAATCGTATTTGATTTTTTTTACTATTAAATTTTTAAATTAATTTTTTTTAATAATTTTTAATCATTAAATTAAATATTATAGCTCTAAAGAAATCATTCAATTCTAAGAGACTACTATCAATACTAGGCCAATTCATAATAATAATATAATAATAAATTGTAGAGGGAGAGGGGGGAGAAGCGGAAGCGTTTGGGCTAAAGAGAGTGCCGCGGCGGCGCCCGATGCTTCTACGGCGGCGCCAATGGATTCTCGTCCCTACTCCGATGACATCGTGAGTTCGATCTCTCTCCCTCTCTTGTTTCGATTCGATTTGGTTGGGTTTGTATCGTCGCCGCTGATCCGATTCAATCGCTGTTGTTTTCGTCTTCGATCCCGCGTTTTGGCTTCAGAGATCGAGCTCGCTCACCGTGGGGGAGTGGCTGTGCGCGGTGCTCGTCCCGCTCATCGCAATCGCCGAGGCGCTCCTCTGCGGGGTGGCCGAGTGCTTCGATCGCCACCCGATCCATCGCCCCCGCCCCCGCCCCCGCCCCCGCCCCCACAGGAATAACTTCCAGGACCTCGCCGACGAGTCCCGATGCTGTAATCGAAACCCTAACCCCTCGATCTCTCTTTTGCTGTGTTCTCTACTTGTTCTTACACATATGCTTGTTCTTCGCTTTGGGTGAAGTCACGGTGAACGAGGTGGAGGCGCTGTACGAGCTCTATAAGCAATTGAGCTGCTCCATCTTTGATGATGGACTCATCCACAAGGTACGGTTCCGATTTCTTCGTAACTTTTTTGTTTTTTGTTTTTTTGAAAAAGACTTATATGCTCTGCGAGATTTGGATCTATTGATATATTTGGTGGTTATGAGCGAAGTTCGGGGATCGATTGAGTATAGCATTTTATGTTTTGTTGATTATTGAGGATTTAGGAAGAATGTGGGAAGTTACTTGGGAGTTGGGAATGTTTCAGTAGCATGATCTATTTGGCAACAATCAAGTTGTCGAGTTTGATAGGTCAGTCACTTCATTCTCCGATCTATTTAAATTGTTTGATATTGAATAAGCAACCATATGCAAGATCTTTCGTGAGATGCTTTGATTTAGATGCGGAGGGAGGGGATTGTGAGGTGCAATATTTTATAGTTGATTGAACTGAGTTCCAAACATCAGAGACTATCAGTGAAATATGATTCGTAATTAAGTTAAAGTTGTGGAAGCAAACAGAGGCTTGATATGAAATTAGGTAATCATAATTTTCTCACAAGTATCATTTTAGCAATAACAAAATCAATTTATTTCTGAATTTTTACTTCAGAAGTCACTACTTCAACATTTATATTTTTGCCCGGTCCAAGCAATTGAAGTTCATTTTGGAGCTAAAAGGGACTTTTCACTTTTAACTGAAGAAGTGATCTGGGTCAGGAGGAGCAGACAAGTAACTAAGATTCCTCCATCTTACAACAAAACTTATTAGAGTACTAGAATTTGTTTGTGCTGCAAACATAGATTACGACAATGATTTAGGGTTCCTGGAACTTTGCTCTGACTCATTATGTTGGTGCAAAGCATCCTGTTAAAGATAAGTGTGGACTCCTCAAATAATTAGCGAATTATGAGTAGTGTTTGCTACAAATAGAACGCATAACTGGACGGTTCGGTGGGAATAGTGTTGTTAATGGGGTGGGCAAGGCTGCCTGGCCAGGGACAACATTGATTTTTTCTGTTTCAGTGTTTCAGGCCGTGTTGATTCGAGACCGGAAAAGTTGTGGATTGAACTTAGTTATACAGGCTAGAGCTATTCAGTTAGGCAGGGGCCAACCTCCCTGAGACACCCCTAGAAGGAGATCAAAGCTAGCATAGTTAACTGCTAGGATATTTTGTCGTAAGTTTTTTGATGACTGAAATTAGTTGCTTTTGTAGGAAGAACTTCAACTGGCGTTGTTCAAGACTCCAACGCGCGAGAACCTTTTTCTTGATAGAGTAAGCTCAAGCTATGATTTTTTGGTCTAAAATAATATTCTTTGAGAAGTAATGCTAGGGGTGATTATAGTTTTCTTACAATTTTATTATGTGCTGATTTTCCATGTCATTTATGTACTAGAAAAATCTCCTTTAACTCTATATGCTTTGTTAGGAAAATAGGAAATTCTTGAATATACTCTCTTGGGAAACTGATCCATGTATTAGTCTGACAAGATCTATATTCTTCATAATGCTTTGGAGTGCAGTAAGAAATCGGTAGTCTTTCTGTTCCTTGATGCCTAAATGGTAACTAACTAAGTCTGCTACCACATTTCTTTCTAGGTCTTTAGTCTTTTTGATGAGAAGAAAAACGGTGTTATTGAGTTTGAAGAGTTTGTTCATGCACTTAGTGTCTTCCATCCATGTGCTCCTGTAGAGGATAAAATCGATTGTAAGTACTTGTTGCTGCATGAAACTAAATTATCTTTATTAACTTACCTGAGATCTATTGATGTACAATTCTCTGTTTATTCTTGGACTTCTTTCAGTTGCATTTAGGTTGTATGATCTAAGGCAAACTGGGTATATTGAGCGTGAAGAGGTTAGTTCCTAATCACTTGCTGTAGTCATCAGTTTAAACAAGTCATCTCTCTTCTAGAAACTAAATCAGAGCTTCTCATTATTTTAATGCTTTAGGTTAAGCAAATGGTCATTGCTATTCTGATGGAGTCCGATACGAAACTGACAGATGACCTTCTCGAAGCCATAATAGATAAGGCATGTTCTTTTTACCTGCCTAGAGAGCTTTTCTCTTTCTCATCTTCTTTCAAATAGATTTCTTTAATTTTTAATAATTCCCTTTCTTCATTCTTTGTAGGCATTTGCTGATGCAGATATTGATGGGGACGGTAAAATCAACAAAGAGGAGTGGAAGGTCTTTGTGTTGCGGCGCCCTAATCTTTTAAAGAACATGACACTACCATATCTGAAGTAGGAACATGGCTTATGCTGCTTTTAGTCATAGATTTATTGCCATCAAATCTTTTCTTATAAGCTAATTTCTACCAGATAAAGCATCTTTGCTAAGCATTAGAAATTTGATCCTAACAGTTTCAATGTAACCTCAGGGACGTCACGACGGTATTTCCTAGCTTTGTTTTCAACACCGAGGTTGAAGATTAAGAAGGTAATGAATCTTGATAACACTGAAAAGCAATGACCTAGATGAAACAAATACGGCATTGAAGGCCATCCACTGTCAGCCCCAGATCAGAACACTGCTGCTGCTTCAATGGCATTCAAATGAACGAGAGAACCACACTCCTCATATTCTGACCATGTGGTTCCTCTACAAACTGGGAGGGACATTAACATGATTGCACCGCTCTGACTCGTGAAATCAGTATCAGCATGCTGGTATCGTCATAAAAGCCTTTGACAGCGTACATAGTTTCGCAAGTAGATGCTGTATTTTTGTGATTTTGTGTATTCCTCTTCATCTGTCTCCCATATATAGTTTGTTGTTAATTGTCTTTATTTGAAAAAAACGTGAGAGTTCCAGCCAAGACTCCACTATTGTGCTGTGTTGTGTTTAGCTTATGTAAAAAAAGAGATGTACGCCTTTTGGCGGTGATTCTTCTGTCAGCAGCTTATACAAACGAACCAAGCACTTCCAATTTTATTTATTTAACTCGGACGTTGGAAGTGTTTTTTTTTTTTTTTTGGTGGTCGTGAGGAGTTATTTAGAGTCATCTTTTTTGACGATAAATTAAAGTTAGGTGCACAATAAACATGGAAAAGGTTACAAACTTAAGCATAGATCAATGATGTGACAATAAATGTACGGTGTTTTGGGCCTCTCTTTTGGTGAACTGTGAGAAGCCCATAAGCATTGGACTTTCCCTTGTATTTAGCAGATCCATGGCAAAACCTGACAGTTGGTGCATCTCATCTTAGAGTCCGCTTGGCCCAACCCACACACACAAAAAGCTATAAAGCATTGGGCCTTCCCCTACTATGAAGGTCGTTTCTGCGAAATCTACAATCAAAAATGAGTTGTAATCTGAACAATCCCTTATTCAAGGGTGCTTAGGTTAAATTAACTCTCTTTTTTATTTTTAGTTGAAACAAAAAAAAGCGATAAGAATATTTGAATGAAGGTGTCGGTGGATTATAGTCTATGCTGGTTTGTAAATCTAGTGTTGCTCTTTTTGCAATTGCGGGTTGCAATCTGATGAGGCAATTAAGTTCCTAATTCCAACTTAATTCTAATAAAGTGTTCCTAAGTGAGAGAGTCGTATTGTGTGCTCTACTCGCAATCGCAAACGGGTCTACTCGCAATCCCAAACGGGTCTAAGAAATCAGGTGTGATGTGATACCTCATGACTCTCGGTGCACGACTATCGTCCGAATGCACCGGTGCTCGTCATTCCTCCAAAACCAAACCACAATTCAATATCTACCGTCCAACAACGAGAGCCATCTCTTTCGGACGGTGGATCGCATCCGTCCGCATGCGCCACCATCCGGAGGTTAGACCCTGAAAAACATCAAACGAAGTGCTTAACTCACTCGGCCACTCCTCCAGCTCTTGTTTCGGCTTCTCGCAGAAGCTCCCGAGAAACCGTTCGCCGCATCGCAGTCGCCGAAGAAGTATATCGCAGGGGATCTCTTCCTCTCTCTTCCTCTCTCTAGGGCTATGGCTTCTTCTTCGTCTCCTCAAGGCGCCGCCTCCTCCGCCGCTCCCCCTCCTCCTCCTCCTCCTCCTCCGCCCCCCTCTGCGGCGAAGAAGGGCTTCCTTCGCCGCGTTCTCCCGCTTCTCCTCACCGCGAATCTCGCCGTAGGAGGTTAGTCGTCCGATCCCCCCTTACTCCTCCGGAGATTAGGTTTTGACTGGTATCGTCTCTTTAAGGGGTTTCGATTGTGTGTTTGATCGATGATCCGTGTGGAAATCGGGAGCAGAAACCCTAGATTTAGTTCGCATCTTTGGTTTTCTCACTCTATTACTGTTGTATCGTGGATCTGAAGTTTTGACTTCGAGAGCGTTGACGCTCCCTTGGTGCTATTTCCGGTAGAGAACTGTATAAAGTTGCTAGTAGGGAAAGTTCTTTTGTAAGAGCTGAATGTATGGATATTCTACTTTATTGCATTCTTTTTTTCTAAGATTTGGAGATGCTGGGGAGGAATCTGAGTATTCTATCTGTTTTTCTGTGCCAAGTTGAGCCGTTGATCATTCTAAATGATATCGTATTAAACATATCCATGGCAGATCAGGTGCTTTAGCTGCAAATTGATGTGAAAAATTTGATCGATCGCCATGGTAATGTTCAGTAGGAGTGGGATGATGGAATTGCTATATCAGTATTATTTAGGGTTGAAATTCTTTAGTATAAGATTCATAGTAATTTGATAGCAGCATATACACCACTCATATGTCTGCGCAGTCTGATATTGTTTGATGTCTTTAATCTAATTGATTTCGAGGCACAAGATGTTAGAGATATTGCCATGCATTGAACTTGTCCCTTGATCTTCACCTTTCTTTTAGTTGATAAATACTCGCTTCCAGAGTACTGTGATTTTCAGGTAACGTGATGTGCCCCTTCAAGTGATGTTTAATATTTTGTGTGGATCCCAGGATTACGACTGACGTGGTTAGTGCTAGTTGTCTGATAATAGTATCATTGAGATGCCTTGTTGGTGATTGTTTTGGGAGACTCGCGTCAAGTTAAACAAAGGTTTTCGGAATTGATCTTGATACTCTTGGGAGTGTATAGGTGAGTCTAATCTTGTTCAGATGAATGCGTGCAACTATCTTTGAATTGCTCTAAGGTAAGACATGTTTAATGACAATTTTAAAAAAATGAGAAGGGAGCCAAGTTAAAACTGATTTTTGAAGGAAAATCTGTAGCATAATTGTGTAGAGTGGCTAAAAGATTTCCAAGTTTTAAGTTGTTATGAATGAGATTTTAATTGTGATTGGTGCATCCTCATATTTTCTCTATTGTTCAATTTTTTTTAATGAACTAGCAAAGGAGGAAGGCATTATGTTAGAATCTAATTTTTGTCATTAATTTTCAATCGTTTTATCTCAAATAATTGGTCACTTCAACTTGTTAATATGGTCAACCTTCTTACCTTTAAATTCAACTTATCATTCATTTTCCAAAAGTGATTGCTGATTGGTACTGGATTACTATAAAAAAAATATTTATATGTTTTGTATTTTACACCTCATACATTGTGGATCTCAACTCTCTTGCTTCACGCTATTAGATAGTAGTAGTTTTCTATGCTGCATATCTATTTGTTGACTATTTAGGATTAAGAATTTGGTTTGATGTATTGATCTTTGCATGTTATGGCCCTTTTGCCTCCTCACTCTACAAATTGATATATATTCCTATTAACCATTTGATGCTTTTGATAGGCGCAGGCTAATATATTTTGGTAATTCAAGAAGTTACTTTCTCTCTTTCCTGTAATCTAAGATTAAATGCTTATCAACAGGAATCATCTAACCAGGGAAATGTGTTAACATGCTTACTGGTTGTTCTTTATGTCTTTTCAACTGTTGTAAGTTCATTAATATCAAATGGTTTTGCATCAAAAGATGCATCAAGATCATAGTTCCCTTGTTTTAATTTGAACAGTCTTGGATTTTAGTTGTGCTGGTTTATCTGCTAACGGTATGTGATATTTAGATCATGGAGTAACTAAACCTGCCGATCATTAATAGTTGGCAGAATGCCAATAATGTGCACTGAAAATATTGTTTCATTGGTGATTAAATATTGCCGTGCCCTGCTCGATTCACTATAAAGGCCAGAGTCCAGTGGTCTGGCCTCATACATCAATTCTACTAATTTTCTTTTGATTGACGCCTCCCTTAACTTTTGACTCGTTTAATTCTATACATTAGTTCAATAGGATTTTTTTTTTTTTTTTTTTGCCGAGTCTGACTGTTATTCTGTTAAATTAACTGTATCACGCAGTCTACATATTTGCACGTACCTACCAGAAGGACACGGACAAGAAAGAAGATGAGGCTGCTGTGGCTGTCCCGTCTGCTCTTGCATCGACCACAGCTGCTACCGCCACTGAGAAGACATCTGGCGTACCTGCTCCTCAGCCAGTAACAGTTCGTCCTCCGATCTCCGAAGAAGAGGAGCGCGAGCTCTTCAAGTGGATTCTGGAAGAGAAGAGGAAAGTCAAACCTCGCGACAAATCGGAGAGGAAGAAAATTGATGAAGAAAAAGCTCTTCTCAAAGAGTTCATCCGTGCAAAATCGCTTCCAAGCTTGTGAGGTGTTAAATTGTTATGAAAGATTTTTTGTGCTCATTCCTGGTGATGGTATGGGATTTTCTTCTTTTTGTATTGTGACATGTATAAATACTTGTAAGCTGATGTCTAGTTGGATTCAATTGGTAAGTTTCGGTTAGTCAAATGTGGAGCGGTTTTGCTTTTGATGCAAATAATTGTGGGTATGATTACTCTTTGTATTGAGCACTATTTGGAACTGATGTATCATGCAATATGCCGAGCAATGGACATTGAACAGCTTATGAAGCAGACCAAGCTGCTTCCAGGACTTGGCGTATTTTGTACCCCCTGAACTGTCGTTGCAGTTAAATTGTCATCGGTTGTTCTTGAATTATAAATGCAGCAAATGCGATGTTTTTGTTTGGATTTAGGGAGATGACTAATAGCATAGATCACTAAGATTTAAGGACGTATGTTTACTATTGCCTGCTTGATGAATAACCAGAGCATACTTTAAATAAATAATAAAAAAAAAATTTAAACTATCGTGTTGGCCAAATTCCGTTCCAGTTGTTTTAAAAGGCCAAAAGTCCTTTTCGCGACTCCTGTCGGATTGGGGGTTCGAAACGGAGTGAATTCGACCATGACCAGAGTCCGACCCACACGTTACCAAATATTAACTTCAGCGACGTGGTCCACTCGCGCACCGCTTCACGGCAGAGATTCAGCCACGTGACGGAATGGACGTACGATAAAGCTGAGGTGTACGAACGTGCACGTGCACCGGGTGCAGCGATAATTCCTGTTACTGCTTAAGCACAGCCACAAATCTCAGCGTCCATTATCCACCACCCGTTAGCGGAGTCGCTCCCTCCTCCTCCGCCTCCGTCTCCCTCTGAGCTTCGAGACAAAGTTCCTTAAACCGAAATGCCACTAATTACCACTCCTCGATCCGATCCTATCCTCCCACAAACGAAGACGAAGACGAAGACGAAGACGAAGACGGAGGAGGAGGAGGAGGAGGAGGAGGAGAAGAAGCGGCTGCGTCCGCCTCTAATCGGTAACATCTGAATCGAGCTCAAATGCCGGGACGCATCCATGTCGCGGGTGCGATTCCACCCCCTCCCTCCTCCTCTTCTTCCTCCTCATCAATTGCTTCTTCGTAGCTCTCCGTGTAAACCCTAACACTTGATACCTCACAGTTCTCGAGTGCAGTGATCTCCCTCCGCCCACTTCGAGTGCGGCTTCTCTCTATTTGAAGGGTAAGTAACTCTCTATTCCCTCTTTCTTTTGGATTTTTTTGAGGTTGTTGATTGGATATACTTGTGATTCGTGTTCCAGTTGCTATGGGGAGGAAAGAGTATGGAAGCGCAGGAATGGGGGATTTCTCATTGTGAGCCGTACTTTTTAGTATACTTTCTCCTAAATTAGTTGGTTAAAATAGCAAATGAAAACGGATTTCACATCAATAATTGCCCCAAGCTTCTTTTTTTATTTTAAAAATTAAAGTGTAGTGGCTACACACTGCTAAAAGTCCTCGCTTTTCATCTTCTTACTGATTGTCGGTATCCAGCCCAGTTTCGTCGCTCAGAGAGAAGCTGGTAGTGATGCTATGCAACGGAGAGGCGAATATAATATCCGAGAAAGGTATTTACTGTGTCGAATTCGATCGTTTGCTTTCATTTAAATCCTAAATCAAATAAATGTGAAGCCTTTGATTTCGTAACAGAACTGAACACGATGCCGGTTGTTGAAAAAGGAAACTGGGATGTTACACTTCCTCTCGAAGGTGGAGGGAATGTCCTCTTGAGGCTGCAGTTCTTACTCAGCGAAGAAGAACGCAAGAGGATACAGGACATGGTAATACGGTGCTTTTCTTTTTCAGTTTCCTGAAAAAATGATTAGAAACTGTTGTCGCGGGAAGTTTTGTGATTAGAGTTGATCTGCTTATTATAGAGAAACTCTGTAAAAAGGAAATGGGAGGAGACGCTCAAGGGTGGCAGTAACACTACTTCAGGTACAGGAGCAACGATTCTATATTCTTGATTAGGTTGTAAATTAGAACACTTTAGAATTTATTCTTTGTGTCTTCTGTATGTCGCGGAGCAGAAATAAGAAACTCCATGCTTACTGGTGAATATGGAAAGTCGTCAAATGTTTTATCATCCCAAGAATTCCAAGAGTGTTCTGAAGTCCTGGTCCCAAAGGCCAATGAAATCTCAACTGCCACAACTGCGGCTACAGTTAAGAAATACTCGCCATTAGATGGTGATCCAGAGAGCAATGATTTTGCGAAAAATTGTCCAGATCCTCTAATAGAGAATTCGGAAATCTTAATGACAAGGAGTGCTACCGAAAGCTCTTCTGGGTTGAAAGATCTCTCTTGCAACACCACGAGAGAAAGTCCTCCAGATAGAAGTTCAAATAGCACTGTGAGGAAAATGATAAGTGCCTTTGAAAGCGGTCTCCCGCAGGTCTTTATCTTCTCTTCTTAGGATATGTTCTTAGCTTGGGCTTTTATGACCATTTGTTGTTTGGGGTTCGAAATTCTAACAAAGGTGAATGAAATGCAGGAAACCGGGCCTCAAATTACCAAGATAAAGTCTGAAGGTTCTTTAAAGAGGATGGCCTTAGCTATTGGCAATACCAAAGAAAAGGAGCCTCAACAGACAATGTCAAAGTCATTTTCTTCGGGTATGCTGTCAGAGATCAATGTGCAACAGAATCCCACATTTTCAGAATCACTTTCTTTGGAAATGCAAGACAATTTCACCGAGTCTGTGTACAAGGATTTTCATGCATTTGAGGAGAAAACCAGGTTAGATGTATTGCCATCTTCTGAATCTAAAGATATTGAAACCAGATCAAAAGTAATCGAGCCTGAAGAAATGCTTAGTCTAGGCGGAGCTGCTAAAGATTTTGAAACCAGGTCAAAAGTAATCGAGCCTGAAGAAGTGCTTAGTCTAGGTGCAGCTGCTAGAAGTGTTGGTAGGAGAAACTTAGTAAGCATTGCAGGTAGTAAAGGTCCAGTTAAATTCTCCATTCAAAAAGCATCAGGGAAGGAAAATTTCTTAATTTCCCTCCCAAAGGGATATGATGGTCAAGATGCAAATACTGGCTCTCAGTCTTCGAGTGAGGTGGCTTCTTCTTCTGAAGGTAGCACAGAACTGGAGAATTTAGGTTTGGGTTCCAGAAACTTGGATGGGAATGGCAATCTCAATATTAGCAGTAAACACTTTCATCATTCTGAGGAGGCAAATCTTGAGATTGTGAATAAAAATGAGGATACAATCGAAAAGTATCACTCTCAAGAGGAAGCACAACCGTCAAGGGAAGTGATTGATGAGTCTTTCTTTGGTGATGTCCAAGGATTTAACTCTACATGCTCTAGAAGTCACTACATCGAGCCAATGAATTTTGGAGTTTCACATGATATTGCGAAACTAATCCAGTTGAACAATACAAGTTGTTGTTTTGAAATGCTTGGTCTCTGGATACCTCGCCATGTGTGCATTACTACCAGGCATGAACAATTAAGAGATCTTCTTCAGCACTGTAGTTTATGCACATATACACCTCGAATGGACCAGAGCAAATTTATAGCAGAAGCTAACAACAAGGTTCAGATTCCTTCTCCTAGCGTGGTGTACCTTTCCTTATTTGCTATTCTTTGATTTATTGTTGCCTCTATTTTTTGGTTGTAGTGAGAAATGTCATGGTTTATTCTGGAAATTTCTTCATAGATTTGTTTCAGTTCTATTGAATATTTTATTCAATAAATGTGAAATTCCTCACATCCCCCAAAAAAAGTGAAATTTCATTCATCTTTACAAAGTGAACTGTTAGTATACCTTTTTGAACTTATCCAGTACTATTTCCCTCATGCTAGCTTATCCTGACTATAGAAATTCTATTCTGTGGACTTTTATGTGAATTCTTTGTCCATTTATTTTGCATCTTGCGATGAGCATCAGCGGCATAGTTTTTTACATGCTTGAGTGGGACATCCTGATCATAACAAGGAGAATTCTTAAAATTTACTCTCTTTCAGAAATAGAGTTCCTATCTTCTTTAATATTTCGCCTGTTTTACTCCATCAAATTTCTATGATGCACATCTATGCGTAACCAACATGATTTTTGTGCAGCAAAAGATGCCAGCTGATGTATTTGATGATGTTAAAAGTGGTGAGAATTTTTCGAGCAGTGGTGAAGACATGGATGATGATGCTGGATTTTCAATGTTGCAAGGATGGTTAATTGGACAGGTGACTTCCTCTTCTTGATATGCAAAAAAGAATCTCTATTCTCTATCGTGGAGCAAATATCTTGACCGGGAAATTCTGCCCTTCTTGCTCAACCTCAATTTTTGTTTTTTTAATTTTTAATTGTTTTGCAGGGAGTGCAACTTGTCATCATGGTAGTGGCCTGTGGGACAATATTAATGAGTACCAGATGAAAATCATCATGTTCATTATAGTATGACCAAGTTTTGCTGCTAGAACGATCTGCTCAATAATAATCTATTGCAAGTCGCATAAAGAGGTGAACAACAAAAACAGACTGTAATGCACAAAAATTGATCTTTCAATATTTTGCTTTAACTAGTAACATATTTTTTTTATGAAAAGTTAATGCAGCTTTTGTTGTGTTTCCAATCTCATTGCAGGTACATAATAGTCATAGCTTTAGTCCACGCAAATCTCTCCTTTTCTGTGATCTCTCTACAATCAGATAATAGCATCATAGTCGAAGACCTTGCGGTTAATGTACTTCGCTCTCTGGATTATTAATGCTGTTGTGGTAATTATTGGGACGGCGCATGCGGCATTGTTGCTGCAATACGAGAGCTGATTGAAGATTTTACACTTCTATTAACTTGTTTCTGATCTATTACAGAGATATTCAAGTTGTTAGTAATTTTCTCCAGCCAAGTTGTTCTCATTAAGATATGTGATATAGCCAAAGTCCTCAAAGTTAGTATTCTTGTGCTAAGGATATTAAAATCAGTTCTGAGAGAGCGATTAGAATTGCTTTTTGGTTGGAATTCCTTTTTCTACATCTTGTGGGATGTTACCAATGTTTAAAAATCCTTGTACAAATTAAAGATCTGCTATATTATTGTCATTAGAACTTCTGCATTGGGTTGAGCTTAGTATGACTCTCAAGTCCGATTCGGAGTGAGATTTGTTACACAAATGTCTAATCTATTTTCTAAAGATGATAATTTACTCTCTCTCTCTCTCCTTTTCTTAATCAGGAGTGACGGTTTTTTATTTTTTGGCAAAAAATAAGAAGAGAAGTTATTATCTTTTCTATCACCTACTTGTCAAATTTGTTAATAATAAGCAACAATGATGATTCGATTTGTGTACTTAAATGAAATTAACCGTGTGTACAAAATGTTTAAATGTTAAAAGAGCAACATTTATATTTATTAATGTAATCTATTTCATCTAATCTGATCTACTGCCTAAATTACCAATCGAATCTGATTTAATAACTGTGAATTATATAGAATTGTAAATTTTGATGGAACATAATAATAATAATACATTTATATTAAATTTTATTTAATCTAATCTGCCGCCGCGGCTGACGTGGTAGACCAGTCGTTCCTAGTTATCCCTGAGAGTGCGTGCGTTTTATAGAAAGAAAAGAAAAGGGTGACGATATCAATTGCCGGTTACCGAGTTCGACTCGACGCGATCCAACCGCGCCGCTTTCAAAGATCGAGTCGACAACGAGTAGACCTCCGAATCTCACGCTCTCCCTCCACGTCCCCCGCCTATAAATATCCCTCATCCAACCCTTCCCCCTCCCTCTTTCCCCTATCCCCCTCTCTCTCCGTTCTAGGGTTTTTGGAGCGCACCAGAGTTGTCCGGAGCTCTCCTCTCCCTCGTCTCGCGCACCACCACCATGAGCGACAACAAGGGCGATCTCAACCTCTCCGACCTCGCCGCCTCTCTCCCCGCCGCCACCTCCGGTCTCTCTATCTCTCTCTCTCTCTCTCTCTCTCTCTCTCCTCTCTCCCTCTCCGATCTCTCTGTTACTTCCCAATTCCTCTTTTGTGCTCACGATTTGAAGTTGTTTTGATGCAGCTCTGAGCGCGGAGGATCGGGAGGGTCTCGTCAATGCTCTCAAGGTGCTTTTTTTTTTTTTTTTTTACTTCCGTGATTCGAGTATTTCGCGTTTGTATTCGTGTTCTGTGGCTTGTTCTGATCCGATTCGTGTATGGATTGTAGAATAAGTTGCAGGGATTGGCGGGGCAACACGTGGATGTGCTCGAGAACCTCACCCCGAAGGTCCGGAAGCGTGTTGAGTTCCTAAGGGAGATCCAGGTCTCGTCGTCTCTTTCCCTTTCACCCTGCTTTTCCCTTTTTCAGAATGTTTCCGTGGGATTGTGTATGTAATGGATTTCGGAAGGGTTTTAGATATGACGGCACAAGAAACAACTTTGATTAGTGAATACTTCTATTGGCGACTTATCTATTGTAGGAGTAAAGTGTTCTGTATGTATGCTGTAGTATTAGTTAATATTAGCGTAATCATGCAATTGATTTTAAGTCGTTTTCTTGAGGTGATGAGGCTCTGAAATTGTTCGTCAGTTCAATTGATAACATGATCTGCTTATTAAATTTGTAATAGTCACGTATAAGGTTGTCTTATGCCTTTTCCATGTGTCAAGCAATTGTGGGATCTGAGGATAGTATTCTGCAATTGAAAGCTTACTAACTACTGGGGATGAGGATTGGTTTGAGTTTGTCCGGATAGGCGACAAAAGTGTCGTTGTCATGCCTTCTTTTAACTACTTGTGACACCAACTTCAGGCCCTGTTTCTTTTAACCAATTAGTTTCAAAGATGTAAATTTGTTATGCTGGTATGGGAGCCAATGCTTACCGTACTTGCATGATTTGCTAATGTCGTCTTCTGCTGCTTAATTTTTGAGACAAAGAGTATCCCCTCTATAACCCTGAGATATTCAATTGACACCGCTCCACTTGGGATTTTTGTCATGTTAATGTGCTTAACAAGCTTAACATGCTGAGCTGTACTATAACTGTTATTGCTTGGCTCAAGCCTGAGGCAAATTGAATAGTTCGATATGAACTAGAGCTTTATTTTTTTATTGTTTTCTTCTCTCTTGTTTTAGCAAGACAGGTTATATGCTTATTATCAGTATGATGATCTATTATTTCCTTTTTGATCTGAATCTTAATCAAAAGAATTTATTGTCTGTCTGAGTAAAGTAAATCTGAGTAAATATGGCGTAGGATGCAATGATGCTTCTTGTTCATTCTTTTTTTTTTGGATAATTTCTAAGTCAAATTTCTGTGAATAATATATGTAAAACTATTTAAATCATATTTGTGTACTTATAGCTGCAATTGTATTCAATTTTTTCTAAACTAGCAGTGAAAATCATGATTGCATTCCTTTGTGTCTTTGCGACATTTATCTCAATTGTTATATCTTATTAATTTGTCGTATATTTCTTGATTTGCTCTTCCTCTTTCAGACCCAACATGATGAGCTGGAGGCAAAATTTTTTGAGGAAAGAGCTGCACTTGAAGCTAAGTACCAGAAGCTATACGAACCACTCTATACCAAGGTACATTTTTTTTTAATTTATTGTTCGTTAAGATTATAAACTGATTTTTGTAGTATTGTAATTTTAAAAAGGTTGGGTCGTTCAACTTTAGAGTAGTTCTCTTTTATAAAACGTTAATAAAGAATCATTGTGCAACATCTTTTTTTCCCTTATCTGTGCATAATTTTCATTTTCGAAGGTTACACTTGCTGCTGAACTGTTTGCCATCAGTGCCCACTATGAATTTGATGTGGGAGCCTATGCGGCAGTTATAAACTTCGATATTATACTTGTTGTCTTTAACTGCAGATCTAATATTAGCTTATACTGTGCATAAGCATTGATGACAACATAGTTATAATTGTCTTTTTTTTTTATTAAAATGAAAATTTCCAGCGTTATGGAATTGTGAATGGTCTGGTTGAAGTTGAAGGAGTCGTGAAAGAAGGCACTGATAAAACCCCTGCGGAGGATAAAACCACTGAAGGTTGTTAGATAAACATACTTCTTTTCTTTAAAAAAAAGAAGTGGGTTATACTTTTTCTTATTTTTATGTCGCTCTGTTGCAGATGTTAAAGGTGTGCCTAATTTCTGGCTTACTGCAATGAAGACTAATGAAGTGCTCGCTGAGGAGGTAAGAGAGGGCATTTTTGTTAGTTGATAGTGCTTAAAACATGATATAGCAGATATAATTTAACAATCACTGCTTTCTTGGATTCAGATCCAGGAACGTGATGAAGGAGCTCTACAATATCTTAAGGATATCAAATGGTGTAGGACGGAAAGTCCAAAGGGTTTCAAGCTGGAATTTTTCTTTGACGAAAACCCCTATTTCAAGAATACTGTGTTGACAAAAACATATCACATGATCGACGAGGATGAGCCGATTCTGGAGAAAGCTATTGGGTAAATGTCTTTTCCGTCGGCTATTGCATTACAGCCATGTGCTACTTTTTTATCTTTTTGAGAAAATTCGGATGTTGATGCTGCAATTTGTTTTCAGCACCGAAATCGAGTGGTTTCCTGGTAAATGCTTGACTCAAAAGATTCTAAAAAAGAAGCCGAAGAAGGGATCAAAGAACACCAAGCCTATCACGAAAACTGAAAACTGTGAGAGCTTCTTTAACTTCTTCAGTCCTCCTCAAGTCCCTGATGATGAAGAAGAAATCGATGAGGATACTGTAAGCCAACTTCATGCTACTATATATATCGGCGAAGTTTAATATTTAAAGAAAAATAATTGCTTATTTACAAATCTTTTCTTTTAACCATTGATTGGACAGGCTGAGCAATTGCAAAACCAGATGGAGCAGGACTATGATATTGGGTAAATTCTTTTCTTGGATAACATTTTGTACCATGCTCTGTTAAAGGATTATTCACAGTAAACTGGAACATTGGTTTTTATTTGCTTGAATATTCTTTGAAGAAACTTAAGTGAAAGTTGTTGGTTCCATGTTGTTATCCATATTGCAGATGCTTTTGGATATTATACTAACTCACCGGTATTCTTATCTGTAGGTCAACTATAAGAGACAAGATCATTCCACACGCTGTTTCATGGTTCACAGGAGAGGCCGTTCAAGGGGAAGAATTCGACGCCATAGAGGAGGATGATGAAGACGATGAGGACGATGAAGATGAAGAAGATGAAGAGGATGAGGATGAGGACGAAGATGAAGATGAGGATGATGAGGAAGATGAGAAGGAGAAAAGCAAAATTAGGAAGAAGGTATGTGAATGGCAGAGTCCTTACCCGAGGAAATTTATTGGGTTATTTACAATTTAACCTGTGAAATTTGGTCGAGATTTCAATCATGTCCATGGATTTTTTTTTCTTTACTTTAATGATCTAGTCATTAAAGTTTGTTTTTGTGTGATGAATTTTTTGCTGGTTTGATTTGCAATTTCTCGCATTCTTCTGTTACTGTACCTTCTGGAAGAAATACCACGTCAGCTGCAATTTCAAAAACTATTATTCGAACAAACTCTAGTGATGATGCTGGCGTGGCATCTTTTTTAGGCACTGGACAAGCAGAAGAACTTATTTTTACATAGGACATACTGCAGAGATTAAATTGCTAGAATTGAATCTCCATATAGATATGATTATGTTCTGGGCCAAATTTCAAGGTCTAAGTTTGTAATTAATCCAATTGATATTCATGTTTGTAATATCCTAGTAGAAATTTTTCTTACAAGATAACATTTAGTCGAACACCTTGCTATGGTAAGTCTATACTGATTATGCTACTTTTCTCTGGATCCGCAGAAGAGTGGGGTAGCTCCTAAAGGAGGCGAAGGGAAGCAGGTGGAGCGGCCTGCTGAATGCCAGCAACAGTAGAACATCTCGTATATGAATCCCGCTTCCGAGAGTAATTGGTGGGCTTGAATGAGTTATTGACCGAATTCTCTTCTGATTCTCGTTTTATGAAGGAATTGGTCTAGTAGTGGTGGTTGGTTGTCCTGGTGGTGCCCTGTTTATTTATTTCGGCGAATTTGTGGGCTTTTTTTTTTAACTTATTTTTATTTTTTATTGTTTCGTTTTAATAGTTTATGTGAAGAATAGCTTTCAGACTGTCGTTGTGTGCTTTCTCAGTTGTGAATGTTTCTCGTCATTCTGCTACCATTCCCCTCATACTACCAATTTTGCCTACTTATTTGAATCTTATTATATCTTATTTTGATTAAAAAAAAAATTCCAGAACATTCCAGTTCTTAAGTGGGATTATGTGAGAATTTCTATTTTAGCTTGAGATTTTAATTACGTATGGATGGGTAAAATCAATTTGGTTGTCATATAGGTTTGATATGATCTGCTCTCTTTTTTTTCTGTTTTCTGCTGAGGAATCAGTGGAAGGCTATTTGATGTTCAAAAGTTTCTATGGAATGATTTGATGTTGAGAAGAAATACGAGGCAAAGGTAATTTTACTCTATTTTTGTGAGATGCTACATTTCTCAGCACTGGAACATCAATCGACCTAACAATTTGACTTTAATTCCTTATCGGCACATGCACTTCTTTGCACTCATACTTGTTGATGCATGTACAGGTCTAAACTCAGCAAAAAATTAGACTGTCATCTTGAGGATGAGGATTTGATTTGCTCCTTGTCATCATCACCTTGATCCGACTCATCCGAGTTACTAAACTTCGCCAAGGATCTGTGAGACAAATAGGAATCGAATATTCGCTGGCCCGGAGACAACAGCAGCTTCGGATCATACCTTCTTTTCCTTTGAACAAACATATCCCATTTAGGACCAAAGTGCTTCATCCAATCTCCATGGCTTGTATAATGAGGTAAGTACTGCTTATAGCCTATACCAAGCCGGTCGCAGAAACGCAGTATCTCTTTATTCTGCTCCTCCAAGTACTCTGTTCCATTCACCGCCGACCGCAACAGCCCTACGGAGTAGAAGATGTCCTCGTCGGGTATCACCGCAGATGTTCTCTCATCCCACCTGCATCCAATGATTTGTAATAACCAGTTTTGCAAAACTCAGTTAACGAACTAATTTGGTCAGCATAATTAAAGCATCAGCCAATTAATTCTTAAATCCATTTCGACGGAAAATGGTTGAAGCGGTAAAACCTTGTTCGAACTATAACAAAATACATCACTAAAAACTGTATATGTTTTATATAACACATATGTGTAGATATATAGGCATACTTGATCTTGTTCATGGGGTAGATTAGAACTGGACCAATAGACCCCTTGTTCTTGAGAATGTGCTTAAAAACTCCTCGATCGAATTCTATTATCCGAGACCTGGGAATGAAGATGCTGAGCCACGGGTGGGGGACATCCCATAGACCCGTCGGCCGGAGCTTCAACTCGCCTTTGCGTACTCTGTTGAGGAAATGCGTGTAGGTGACATCGTTCTGAAGTGCGAACCCTGGCAGGAAGCTCAACTCTTGTAGAATGGACTTCAGTTCCTATACAAATAAGATCAAAATGCTAATCAAATGATTGGATCGAACATAATAAGACCATGTTCCCTTTACTGAGCTCAAGCTCGTAGAGTGCAGCTATTTGATAAATCACTATTAACTTTTCTTTCCTTGCATAACTTTTTGCAGCAAATATGAAAAGTTTCAAATCAAAGCTCCTATCTTTTGGGGCTCAACGTTGATCATTACAACTTTCGGGCATAGCAAAAGCAAAAATCTTAGCTGTTAAATGCACAGTTATTGCCTTTCAGTGTAGAGGAGCTATTTCAGAAGCTTTGATAGGCATGCCTTAATAGTCTAATCTTTTATCGCCACGATGAAAGCATCAAAACTTTGTTAGCCAGTTGTCTAACTGTTGTTTCCTACTGTAGAAAGAGCCACTCCAAAAGTGTGTCCCAGCGTAATGTTTTTATGGTTAAGACATGATTATTTCATTGCATTGGATGGTCATTAGTAATCACTTAATGAAAGAAATAAAAAATCACTTTTCATTGTTCTGCTCTTATTATTATGGATATGGAATTAAGCATAAGTACAAGAGATTAACTTACCTGATCTACCTGAGAAGCCATGCCATGGTCATAATACTTGGCTCCTTCCAAGCAGTATAGCACACCATGCTGAGATGACAATCTACTTATCCTCTCAAGAACCTCCCTTGCGAAAAACGAAGACCTCCAATTGTTCCTTAGATTGTGGCCGAGTAATACCGACCCTTCCACGTAGTTAAACCTCTCTTTTCTATCCAGTGAAATCAAACGCTCTTGGTCCGATGTAAATATCGCAAAATCGGTGTATATAAGCCGCACCCACCTCACCTGCAAGATTAATCTACAATGATTAAGATAAGATGATTCATGCATACTGATCCTCTCAACTTTTTTGGCTATATATAAGTCGAATTTACAAATTACCATTTGAGGTGCATTCTCTAACGCAATCCGAGCCCTTGTGATGATTCCAAATTGGCCCAGACCACCTAGAACAGCAAAGAATAGGTCCGGTTCGTTGTTCTCCGAACACGTCACACTCTGACCAGTCCCTGTTGCACAGTAATATAGGGTGAGAGCGCATTTCGATCTAATTCGAATACTATAATTTGCTTATGCAAATTAACTAATGTTAATACCACTAATCCGACCTTATACATACTTCATATGTCACACTTATGTTCAAGTACGTGTATATATATATATTGTCCAGGGATATATATATGCGATCTCTCTCTCATTTATGGATTCTTTCATTATATATCTTAAGAAAACTTGAAATCTGCAGTGTTCTAGATGAAAAATCTCCTACATATTCGTCAATAAATCTTTCTATCAAACTGCAGGTTATTCTGAACGTACCTTTCTCTGCTGTTAGATTTCACTCCGCACAAATCTTAAAGCACTTGAGAGTAAAATCCGACAATCAAAAAAGAGGTGCCTCTTTAATTAAAACCAATTTGCCAAAAAAAGTTTAACATTATATAAATTCACCCATATTATGGGCCTGAGATTTATATCCCAACATCAATTATGCTCAACATATAAGTGTTTTAATCACACCAATATGTTATAAATAGCATATTATTATTATTATTATTATTATTATTATTATTATTATTATTATATGTACAAAGCCAAGAATAAAAAAAATATCGAGGTATAGTATATATATATACAAAAGTAACTGATATATACGTGCGTACCGGTAATAACGTCCAATTCATAGACGTTAGATATCTGCGGGCCATGCACGAACGCTTGGCCGCTAATCCCCGCGTTCGAGAGAGTCCCGCCAACGGTCAGATACAAGTAATCCGTCCACGACCGCGGCGCCAGCCCGAATCTCAAAGTCTCACTCAGCACGTCCACCCACAGCTGCTCACCCCCAACGTCCACGTAGCGCCCCGACACTTCAACACTAATCCTCGCCTCATGATCACCTCCTCCTCCTCCTCCTCTCATGGATGACATGTCCACCACCACGCCACGTGGCGCGAGGGCCTGGCCTCGGACGGAGTGCCCCTGGCCGCGCGGCGCGATCGTGAAGGGCCGGCGCGACGCGTAGGAGAAGCGGACGAGCGCGGCGATGTCGCGGGGGGACGAAGGGTGGAGGACGGCGGAGGGGGCTGGTGCACGGGTGAGCCGGCCGAAGTCGGTGGAGACCGCGTCGAGCGCCAGGCGATCGACCCGAATTCGGGCCGACAGGTCCAGAGTCTGGAGATCTTGGGGCAGTGTTCTCGGCCAGGGGTTGTCATGGCCTATTATGGAGATTAGGCTGGTGACCAGGAACACTACTATGAGGAAGGATGAGATAGAGCTTGTTCTAAGAGAGGAAATGAACATGTTGTAGATCTAGAGAGAGAGAGAGAGGTGTAGTTAAGAGAGTGAAGTAGGATGGATATATGGTTGGGATCAGTGTATATATACTAGTAGTAGTGATGTTATATATCTGTTGGTTAGGGAAATGCTATTGTGGTACCTCACAAAGAGCTAGTGCCTGCATAACATGTTTGCTAGAATTACAGTTCCAAATTAGATAGATAAATAAAAATTCAGATTTGTATATTATGTGCTGAGAAACATGTATATATGAACTTATAAAAGTAATGCTAGTTCAAATATCCAAGTCATATATATTGATACATCAACAATATATAAAGACTCATCAATTGTATTTAGTGTAGTTGACTAAGAATTTGATAGTTGTTATCTGAGGTCTCAAGTTTGAAATTTAATTATTTTACATTTCTAGCTTCTTTCTGATAAAACAATATATAAAGACTACACTTTGAAAACTTCTTGCAATACTCTATTAATTGTTTACTTTTTTTCTTATTGTTTACTTTATAAATGTTATTATTATTATTATTTAAAGGGCATTAAGGAGAGCAATAATTAATATATATGATAAGGAGATCTTTAGGGCTGGAGAGGAAATCCAAGTTGCTGGTTAGTGGGGTGTTGTGTTTTGCTTCCTTTTGTCTTGTGGTCTCAACGACAAGATTGAGGTGGTTAAACCTTCACAAATAAGGACAAGACATTATATAATTATGTTTTACATGTCACTTTTTTTTTTTGCACGTTAAAATGATTATATATATATGCTTAAGCCGCCAGAAAATAATATTTTAGTATAATTTTTATATCGTTTGTTACTAAAAATAACTATGCATAAGAAGGGTGTTGTGCTGGTACTATTGATTAATAGAATCAGTTTTGTTGCGATGGAATTGGATTCATTAAGGAAACAGGTTAAATATAATAATTAGGAACAAGCTGATTGAATATATGATCCTCTCCATCGATAGTGAAGTCTAATGATAGAGATCGTGCGAATGAGTTCGAAGTTTTTGTTTTTTATTTATATTGAGAGATAAGTTGAATATATTCAAATTATAATTATCTATTTAAAAAATAAATATTTTTATTAGATCACTGCTATCTCTATACCAAAAAATAGGCGTAAATCTTACACATGCATCCATCCGAATATCAAAATTAATCACACTAGTCTTATATCACTCCTATTTTCTTTTTTTAACATTAAAGATGCAAAATAATAGTTTCAACTTTTAGATCGGTGGAGTGTAATGTAAACACTATTTCTAAGTGTCTAGTTAATATTTCTCTTTTTATTAATAACTATGCTAGAGTGATCTTAAAGAGTAATTAGTAATACTTTGATTACCACATTTAGAAAAATTCGTTAGCCGCAACATGATAACCAAGTAATTAGCTAGCAAGATAGTGGAAATGTAGAATGAATCTAGTGATGTAACCTAAACGGATCTTGGCCATGTGCATGCATAACTATTTGGTGGTCACATAGAAAATTATTTAAGATATATGTGACATTTATAGGGAGTCATTTCCTGTAAGCTACATACGTGTAGGAGCCTGCCTATTTGGCCCCTCTCCCGCATCATGTCGAAAATAATAATTCGAAATTTTGTTAGCATAGGGACCTCCATATATACCCACTACCACATATATGACAAGACTTTTCTCGCCCTCAAATGCATTATAATCTTTTATTCTTTTCCCATCAGATCTGCAGGTCTATTGGTCTGTAGGCGCACTCCATTCTGAAAAGTATATTATCCTGTCCGAAACTTACTTTTATAATTTCAGAGTGCCCTTCAGAGCTCTTAGCCACTTGGGCTGGAGCTTGGCGATGCATTAAAATCTATTTTATTTGATACAAAAGGTTAGTAAGGAAAAATAAAAATAAAAATATTGAACAGTTAAAGGTACGTCAGTGGAAAATTATAAACAGCCAAGGAAAAGGACTCACTTGAAAAGAATTAATGGTGCCAAATTAAATTACTTGACCTTACTCACACTTTAGCTTTATATAATTAGGTGGAAAAAAATTTCTAGCTCTTATAAATTTAAGGTCCATTTCAATTCTCTTGGCCCTTTTCTTTTTATTTTTCTTTTCCCCCCTTTACTTTGTGAGTACATATATATCCAATTGTATGGAGTGTTCAAGCTAGAGGTCTATGTGATGGTTCACCATCTTTATATATTTTATGTTTCTCACTAGATTGAAGGTTGTTAACTACTCATACATACTCAATTATCAAATATATGATTTAATTATATATAACCTTTTCCACAGATTATTTATCTTTTGGAATTTGGCTAAAACTACTCAAAGGACATATATGACCTTCTTTTTTCTATTTTTGTGAATAAACACTAGGGGTTTAAGTTACAACCATAGACCCTTAGGCAAGACCAAATCTTTGTAAATGGATTTCCAAAAGAGTCGCAAACCCTACCAAGCACGTGCACGTACTATTAATGGGTCGTTGATCAACGACAAAGGTGATGATTCGAAAAATAATATTGATCTTGACATATAGATTTATAAATCCTATCGATTATTATTTAGTGACTGAATTTAACCAGATTCATTAAAGATAATAATTCGGAAGCCATTATACTATCCGTTCCCACCTAGCTAGGAACCTACCTACATGGTCAAATTTGTCACGAGTATTTCACATGCTATGTACTTGTGCAGGGTCCAATCCCTACCTAACTCTAAAGAACAAGTTGTGTAGGGGCCGGGCCAATATTTCCCAAAACTAGAGGGGAGTCAGTTTACGGCTGGTGAGTCCTTGTTTGGTATCTTGCGTCCAAAAAAGAAAAAGTTTCTGAAAAGCCAATCCAACGTGACAGGTGTTTACAGTAATAGTTTTCTAGTGGATTAGAAATACTATACTTGATCTGCGAATATGTGTAAGGATCAGTCGATCGAGTCGAGTGGTTGTATCCTAGTTGTGTCTAATATTATATATAGTAACATGTGAAGTTTCTAGTATGTGGGTTGGATTATATTCCACAGTTTATAATCATGTATATTTTGTGTCCATACATCTATAAATTAAGGTCTAAATTTAAATTTCCTTTTTATGCTACAAACAACTTTTTTTTTCTAAAATAAAACTTGTAACTCAAAACCTTCCACGCATGCACCGATGCACATACAATCTTTTTACAACGATACAAGAGCTTCATTTGGTGAATGCGCAAGCGAGGATCAGACCCCAGACATGTATAACTCTATATAAATTTTCAATACTAATGATGACGTGGCAAACTTTTTTTTTTTGAATATTTTTTTTAACAATGATCATCTCTAAATTCACTTCTCTTATTTATTAATGACACATCATATTTCACCCATGAGTAGACTTTGTAACTCTAATTCACTCCTCTTTTTCGTTTGCTTTGTAATTTCAATCCCCACTCCTTCATTAATTACATGTATTATATTTCACTAATGAGTGAGTTTTGTAACTCCAATCTACTCATTTTCTTCATTGACTTTGTAACTTCAATTCACTCAACTCCTCCATTAATTATATGTATTATATTCTACCAATGAGTAGGTTTAGTAACTTCAATCCACTCTCCTTCTCCATTGACTTTGTAACTCCAATCCACTCCACTCCTCTATTAATAACACACATCATATTCCATCAATGAGTGGACTTTAATTGTAACTCCAATTTATTCCCTTTCTCCATTAATCCCCCAATTTTCTCTCTTATGCATAGCCTTTCATTTTCCATGCAAAAAAAAAAATTCATCATCTAATCTCTCACCCCACACTCATCGCTATCTCTCATTGTGTTAATGAGGATGATGATGATGATGATGAAGAAAAAGAAGAAAAGTATGTAAAGAACGAAGATTAAGAATGTTGGAGAAAATTCAAAATTTTATTTATTATTATTTTATTTTTAATTTAATTTATTTATTTTATTTATTATTATTTTTATTATGTTTTTTCCTGCTCGTGCGCGTCCGTTACGGCGCGCCCACCTCGCTCGCGCACGCACGCGTAGTGGGCGCTGACGTTCCACAATGGACCGTTGCCCTTCATACTCTTTTTCACCTCTGCCTTTATAAGGAGGGCTTCACTGTTCATGGACTGGTAATATACATGACAGAGAATCTTGCTTTGTGTGGAGGAAAAATAAAAGAAGAATTAATAGAAAGAAGCTTTTGAGAGTTACTTAATATTTCTTTCCATTATTTTGATATGTTTGATTTGATCCTCTTATCATCGGGTGTTGAAAGAAGCTTCGTCAACTTCCTCCACGATTGTGCTCGCAGGAGAAGAAATTCCGATTGTACCTTGGAGTGTTATTCTCGGTTAATCCCGCACGTAAGGACGGAAATACGCCTTAGGGCAGTGTCTCGCACGCTTCCGGATTTATCGAATATTTGGTTTTCTTATTCTACAAGTTATTTTGGAATTTAGCGCTCACCGGTAAGTATATTCATTAATTTCATCACAAAATTAGTTAGATTAAAATCACAATCGAATTTTCGTGCGGTCTATCCCCAACAAAGAAAATGTATAAGGTTTGTATGAGCAAGCTCGCGTGGATGAAGAAGTGCTCCAAAAAATTTTAGTTTTTTTAATTTACGTTTTTGCTTTATTTTCATCCTATGGCTAATTTTTTGAGTAAGCACTGTTGTGGGTAAAGTCCTTTTCGTAGATTAAGAAGTATGATATGAAAATTGGAGTCTGAGATCTCATCCCAAATTTTCTTAAGCCATATAAGTTAACTTCTTATTTATGTGTTTCATATTCTTAATCTGTTTTGATGATTGGACAGAGATGCTTGATTCAGCTGGAGTTAGCACTTTTTATCTTTCACAACGGAATGTTACCACCACTAAATCAGATAATTTTGCACAAACGCTAACTCTATTAAAGCCAAACCAACTGCATTAAACCCCAGTTAAGTTAAACCTGATCATAATTAAAGAACGATCCAAATAAGTACAACTACGTGCCGCGCACTTAGATAATTTTATATTGAGAAACTCCAGCTGAGCCAAACCAATTACTAATTAACCGCATTACGCACGTGGGTTTGTAGCTACAACCTTCGACATGAGCCAACTTTTTCCCGGAAAATGCATGGCACGTGTGCGAGTCTACGAACCTATATATGGAGTGTCTAAAACTAGAGGAGAGAGAGTGAGAAGGGTGTGGCCATGTGTGGTGGGTCCCACGACCCACAAACTCGGCGACACCTGCGTTGCCCCATTTAAACAAGCGATCGATGATGTCGTGACCGTGGAATGACGATGAATGATTGATGATGGGTTCGATGGATGCATGCCGGGGAAAAATGCATGCATGCATGCAATGTGCATGGTCGATCCCGGCTACGTACGACGGGTCTCGTACGTGCAACCAACTGAGATTTTAACGTCGCCATGCATGGGGGACACGAAAAGGGCAAAGAGCATGCATGATGCCATGCATATTCCTCATGAGGCCTCTATGACTCTTATCTTGTTGACAACGAAAAAAACGACCATGATAATGCGTGAATTAATGAAGGGGCGGAACTATAGAGAACCAAGAGTTACTATACATGTTCCTTAAGCACAAGTTTGTTCGGAAGCGTCTTGAGACAGTATGATAAGCCATATATATATATATGATATATGTAGTCTCATTCTAATCTTAATGTTTTCTGTCCAAATCTTAAAACCATATTGTGCGGCAAATTCGGGGGGGCGCCTAATGAGTCCTTCTTCAGTCTCTGGAAATTATACACGTAGGCACATGTTCGTGCACACATGCGCACACACAAACACATGCACAAACACACATATATGCTCATTCGCACATGCCCTCCTCCCGTATATGCAATCGAAAACCACTTAACACACACTCATATACATACATACTGCATAAAATTAGAATTACCTTGAGTAACTGTAAAACAATAAAACACTTTACTTTAACAATATCACATCATGTATGTCATGTATGTCGATGTGTCACAAGTTGCTGTTGATATTGCTCTCACAAACTTACAAAGAAATTAATTGTATAATTTAACGTAACAAAAAGAAGATCGAAGAGAAAATTGAAATTTCTCAACATAGTTACTACATAATCTATTAATGCACTATATGTCATTAATTCCACCTAGCCATGTAATTACTGAATTACCATTTAAAAAGAAAACATCTAAAGATCTTATCAAAATTGATACTCATCCCCCGGCCCCTAATGCAACTGCTCAAAGACGTATATTTTGGTGACACAGGGAAACTACCATCAAATCGAAGCTCTCTATTTCTAAAGGAGCACCATAAATATGTTATACATGAGAAACTTCAATTATTGCATGATCCATTTTCTCTGCCTATTCATATAGGCTCCACAGGTTAGACCTCTTATACTAAATGAAACTTTTGAAAGGCAATTACATGTGTGTGTTTGTACCAGTGCATGTATAATTAAGTTGACAAATTTAGATAGTAATTACTTCATGATTGGTATAAAAAAAAAATCGTTACTAGTCCATTAGGATGCGGACAACGGAACGTGTTAGTTAATTTGTCGCTTCATGAAAATGGAAACGAATCACAAGTATGGAGGTAAAACAAACAAAAAAAACAATGGAGAGTAACTTACAAAATGTAGTAGGATCGAGTAGATACTTTTACTCAACTCTGCTTAATTAATCCCTTTTATGAGATCAAAACTACACCTCATTGGATGGTCTTAATTTGATGTTCCAACGGGCCAAAATATCCCTAACATATCCTGATCACAATCGTGAGTCGTTTGCCGAGTTATTCTTACAATTTGACTCGGATATCAGACTAAGTTCGGTGCCGAAACAGCTTGAATTGCCGATTTCACAAGTCCACGGCAAACTCTTAATAAGTCGGCGGCGATGCTCTTCAAGGCGCCGACTATGCATGTTACTCTTCGGACGAACATTTTGAAGTAAGGATGGGGCCTATTTCTTACTGGTCTTAATGGGCCGGGTTGGGCTTAGCAGACATTTTCCCGGCCCATTTACGTTCCAAAACTTTCGACCCAATTGTTCTCATATTTGGGTGGGCCCATTATCCCAAATGGGCCGGTCCGGCCTATTTAAATACCAACGGCGAGTAATTAGATCCGTTCGTTTATCGCGCGGAGTGGGCGAGGAGAGTGCGGAGGAGCGGGAAAGGGCGATCGTCGTCGTTCTAGCTTTTAGGTAACCAAATAATTTCGCATTTTTGCCCAATTTTTTTTTTAAATTTTTGGGTTAGGAATCGTGATGTTTGCATCTAGATCCGAAAACTTGTTTATTGTAATTTTTGGATTCGTAAATGGCCAGTTTAAACGTATTATATGATCTTACCGGTGATGTGATGTGTTTCCGTAAATTTAAGCTTATTTTTAGTAGATGTGTGTAAGCTACTGGAAATTTTCTTAAGGAATGTGTTGAATTCATTTGCATTATGTACTCTAATGCTCATAATTAGGAGTTTAATTACTAAATGCTTATGATGAGATACAAGCTGATGTAAAGGGCGTCAACTAGGATCTAGCACATCTTTTCAGAATTTTTCAAATTAATAACACTCGGGGAAGGTCGAATGATGAGAGGATGTCATATATACTCTAACCTATGGTGTACTTCACAGGTTGAATAGTTTCAGTTTACAAATCACTCAGATAATTATGAAAATGCTAAGACATGTAACCTTTTGGCTGTGTTTCTGTCACGAAGAGACAGCGGTGATTTGACGGAAAATTTTTCAGCTACTTCAAAAACAAGAATTACTTGTCATCATCTTTCTAATAATAATTGGTAGTGATTATCAGATGTAGGCGTCCTAATATGGATGTGAAATTGCTGGTTGGAAGTGATTATTATGCAATCGACGGGTCTTAATGGTTATTAGGAAATGAAATGTCTCATGCCGATTTTCTTGAGAACATTTTGCTTTCTGATTAGTTGATGAATATCTCATTTTGAGTTGGAAGTTACTACTAGATAGTCGCAGAGAATTTCATTTAGAAATCAGGACTGCACGAATGCTGGACGACCTTCAACTGCGAGTTCCTTTCTAAGACTCGTGTTTCAGGCATGCATGGAGCGGACGTAATGTGTATGAGCGAGAGACTTATATGCGTTCCTTGCAGACACGCTGCACAAACAATAAGGACTTAAAAGGACAATCAAGATTAAATGAGACTTTAGAGATACTGGATTTACTAATTGAGAAGTTGAATTGTGGGAAATTTGTTGCCTAACTAATTAGGGAATTCAAATTTGTTGAAATATAAGAGTAAACAATGCATTTGATACCAAACTAACTGCAACAGAGGCGTAGAAGGCTTTTGTTGTTGCCTGTCGAATGTTTCAGGTTTAGGAATGCTATAACAGATATTTGCTTGCTCATAAAATCAAAAATCTAGGAACAAGTTTGGTGGAAGTTGTTTTAATATGAGTTTTTTGGAGCTAAAAGTGCTTTGCCAGGAATTTAGGAGACTCTGGCATCTTAAATACTAAAGAAGGCCTAATGCGGAACTATTGAGGATCATGGGGATTTCGACGGATCAAAAACTCAAATCACTTACCAGCAACAAAATATATGAGAAGGCATGAAACACCAACTCTCAATGGTGTCTCAGATTGCAGCCCGCAATGTTATGGGTAGAGAGGGATAGGGTGCCACGATGGTGCAGCAAACGACCTTGGCCTCCGAGTCCTGATGCAGGAGGTGCTTGTTGGGATGCCTCCGCCACCAATTTTGGATAGCAACTGCTGTCGAGTGAAAGAGAAAAGGACCGGGGTTGTGTTCCTGGAACGATGGTGGTGACAGTGAACTGTGGAGGTTGTCATTTTCGGTTGTGATGATTGGGCGGCGTGGGGGGAGGGAGAGAAAGAGAGACCAGCTCCTTCGGAAAGTTGCCTAGAGATGGCGACAGAGAAAGAGAATGGGAGAGATAAAGATTGCACGGATGGAAATACCCTCCATAAGGGTTCGGTAGTTAGTTGAATTGCCGTATTTTAGTTGTTAGGGAAAATTTAGTCTTTTTGTGATAAAGCTGGAATGCTGGATGTATCCGCACACGAGGGTGGGTCCATGACCTTTGGGGCATGCTTGGTTCATGGTTTGTAATATTCCGGTAATCCTTCATATTTTTTTATTGAAAACATTTGTTACCATTCAACTCAAGTTGGCAGTTGTAAAAGGTGTTAGTGAAGTAGTGAAATTATTGTAGATTTCTATGTGATAGGATTACTAGATTATCATGGGTTATGAGATATTCTCATTTCCATACTTGATAGAAGTAATTAGTAGTCCATTAAAAAAAATATACTAATTCTTAACAATCTCCCAACCCAAGTGGCTTATAAGTTAGTAATAAACTTGTCATTCTAAATGTAAAATATGCAATATTTTGAATATTACAAACCTTGAACGAAACGGCCCCTTACTGTAATAGAAATAGATTGCCATATTGCTATTTTCTTTATTTTTTAAGGAAAAAAAGAAAAGAAATGTGATGTCAGGATGCTCCATGTTTTCACGAATACATTTCTTTTACCTAAATTGGTCAAAATCTATGGCCATAGGCTTATTGTAGTGATTTACCTGTGTTTCTGATTTTTATGTCTGAAGCCTTTTAGGACTTGGTAAATGGTAACTTGTTTGACCTAAGAAACTTTTCGTAGCAACTTCAAGCTATAGGTACAGATAGCATTGCAAAATGCCTAAGTTGAATATTAGTGGGTGATGATATTGCAGAAAAAGCTAAACATTTGGACTACGTTCGACTTTGACACAGACAACTAATCCTTCAATGCACCATAAGTACATGAACTTTATCCATAAAAATGCCTGAGGATGAAAAAAACTGTTGAACTAGAAACTAGTCCCTGATTGTGGATAAAGTATGCTGACATGGACCTCGGACAGAATCCTAAGTTCTAAACTGAAAGATAGTAACTTGCATATGACCGTTTGTTGATGTTGACACCAAACGGTAGTTCTCTGATTTTTGTTCACATTTAATTTCTATTTATGCCTTATGAATACTATGAATATGATAAAAGCATCGGACAATATTCTAGAGGCCTACATAAGCTCACTATCTCTGTAATGAATGCATACTTTTATGCTATAATCTTTTACTGGCAAATACTGAGTGCTGCTGAATTTGGACATCTGTTGCATAATACATTTGTGGTTGTTCTGAATGCTATCTGGAAATCGATTGCATAAGAGCGAACTTTCTTTAATCTTTATCAGCATTACATATGAAACTCCCCTATACAGTTTCAAAGGAAAAAAACAAAAACAAAACTTTATTGACAATACCGTGCGTTCTTGAAATTGTATGTTTTCCTTGCAACGACCACTTTAAGACTGGTCTACGATTACCTACGATATGAATTCATTCATTAAAATGCTTCATATGCTCACTCATCATGCTCTTCTCCAACTTTTGCAGGGTTTTGGTTCTGTTTTGTCAAATGCGATCAGTTACACCAATCAAGCGAGCTTAACTATAACTATCTCTATGTCATCGTTCATTCTATGAGCAATTAAAGCAAGTAACTGCAACATCATTTTCTCAACTTGATCTAGATGGGAATAGGAGGTGACAACTTCATGCAAATTGGATTCAGAAGACAAGGTAAACTTGACATCACCGTTCTTATCTATAAGATACTTTAGTGTAACTTGAATTCATTTGAATATATATGCATATAAAATGTATGATGATGAAATAGCCCAGCTAGTAGCGAACACAAACCAACCAAACAAGTTCTATTCTCACTATACTTATAGATAACATGAGGTCGACAGGCGCCAAAGTAGTTTGGATATGGCTTCTAGGCCATTAAGAACAATGTTGCTTGTGTGGCTAGCTTACCTTCTTTTCTAGGAGATGAGGAAAAAAGTCTCCTCTTGCATGAAGAAGGATAAGAATCTCATTTTCTTATTCCTACTATTTTATTATTCAATAAACATTTAAGTGATTGAAAAAGATGGAGGAGCTCTTATTATGTGAGCCCTTTCTGTTTATCTCTTTGAAGTCTACAAGAAAGGTTGTGGGGTGGACTTGTAACTGCAATTGTGGCTGCAAAATGTCCTCCTCAAGGGACCTCTCTACATTGCCATCACCTTTGTTGTTTTTTTCTTATAAGGCTGACCTTGATGGACTTGTAATCTTAGAATAGCTTAATATGTCCTTATCTACTTAAGATCAAGATGCATTTGTAGTTTTTTATCTTTTCTTTTTCCCTCTATTTCTTTCTTTCTGGTTTTTTTTTAAATTTAGTATAATGGTTTTTGAGTTGTTTTTTCCTTAATTTTTGTTGAAGATTAAATTTAGTTAAAACAACAGATATTTTTATATTATTGATTTTAAGCTTGTTTTTCCTGTATTTGAGCTTTCTATGCCATACAGGTTGGATATATGCAATAAGCATATTGTAGTAGAAAGAGTTGGTAAGTTAATTATTTATACTTAGTTCAATTAATATTAAAGTAAGAAGATATTCTTTTCAACTTCAACTGATGAGTCCATGTGGTCCATATTTTATTGTCCTTTCATTTCAACCACCTTGATTGGTAAGCCTAAAATCCACTAAATTAATGCTAATGATAGCCATAAATTACTGCTGCTCAATTCTGAGCATTGGAAATAAAAATTTAAAAATATCTAAAATATTAGAAACATTAAAAAAATATCTATATCATCTAAACAGTGATCCATTGAAAAAAAAAAAAAAAAAAAAAAAAAAAACTATTGGATGTCAAAATCAACGAAATGTTAGGGAAAGGTTGGAAAAAGAGCCAAGAGAAGCAAATAAAGAACAAAATTCTGTTGCATGAACATAAGAGGGGGCTTATCTTGTTGATGAGTTTACATGTGTGGATATACATTATATGTGAAGAAAACTAGGTTGAGGTGGCCATGGTGACATGGATTCCACAAGGAAGAATAAATGTGTATGATTAGAGATTACTTTGCGTGTAGGACATGAGCTAGGAGCCTGGGGGATACAGCCAATTCACCAATAGGGTTTAATGCTATTCCAATTTTTGAGAGAGTTAGATATCGATTCGGTTTGGTTCTGCTTTTGCTTCTACTTTTAGCGACATTAGTTTTTAATTAATTTTTTGTCAAAAAAAAGTTTGAAGTTGCTTTAGCATTAAGGAAAAAAATAATAAATAAAATCAGTCCAATAAGATTTCTAATTTGATGTTTTTAATTTTAGACGTGTTAACATGGTACCAATTTTTTAAATAATGTTATTTTCTGTAGTGAGACAAAACAGACTTTTCAAATGGACATGCATTGAGGGGGGACCTATCCAATCTCTCTCTCTTTCTCCCACCTCTCCAATCCCAAATTATATGAAATAGTACTAAATTTATGGAGCCCAAATTAGGCCTAATATGCACCTAAATCATGAGAAAAACCAATATGATCAAGTTACAAAAAAACAAGAAAAGGGGGGTTATATTGGATGTGGTCCTATTACATGTGACCCTACCTAACAATGGCGTATTCAATATAATTCACAAAAGTTCGTGGGGCACGCATGTTATTAGGTTGTTGTTAACTTCTTTTTGTTGAGAGATATTGAATTATGCGGCCGAGAAGCGACGAGGAAGTCTATCGTGTCACGCTTGCACCACGTCATCAATGACAAGTCAATCACATTTCTCCTTTTCAACAAAAGGTATAATAAAAGTATTTTTTTATAATCATAATAGGATATATTTTTTTAAAAAAAAATATTTGATTGATTTGAGACGCCACGTCATCAATATATTCGGTGCATTTTAGAATTTTTCAAAAGCTTTTTCTACGCTGCCGCCCTTTGACCGTTTTGTGCGTGCGTCCCCTCTCCGCATACGGACGGTGCGGATCCCCAGTAACAAAGGGCCAAAGGAAAAAAAAAATCTAATTCTTTTATCCTTTATACACTTTATTTACTTTAGTTGTTGGATGTTGTGATCTTTAACGGGGGCTTCTTTAAATATATTCGTGCTGTCACCTACGTAAGAATTTAGATGATTGATATGCGAGATTCTAAATTTTAAATTTAATTATTTTGTGTTTCTAACTAAATTTATTTTTAAAAATAAGCAAAACAAACAGTTTACTATCTTTTTCGTTATAGAAAAAAAAAAAAAAAAAAACCTCTTTTAAGCAGAGTCATCTGTTTCTTGGGTGAGTTTGGTTTTTCGTTTTCCAAAATTCTCTCTATTTTTTCGGAGACGGGTATATACATTGAGATCTGCTTCTGCTTCTCCACGATATTTTTGTGGTTGCTACAGAGCATGAAATCAAAAGTTAAGCGATTAATAAAGCATTTGTACTTTTTACAGTAACTAGTAGTTGGAGCGGGGACGGTTGGTGCTAAAGAGAACAAATTTGTTTGTTAGGCGGTTTTAGGATGCATCTGATGCAATTTATTGCGCATGGGTCGGCTAAATTGTGGGAGCGAGCCCAAAGTAATAGGTGGTTGGTTCCTCTAATTTTTTCTTTAAAAAAAAAAGAAAAAAAGAAAAAAAGAGACAGGGACTTGTGGGACCCATGTGTTGTACGAATAATGAATCTATATCCTACAATTTTTTTTCTCCGTTCCCATCCTTATCCCCAAGAAGCTAATATTCGGCACTGATCTCATGCATCACATTAAGAATTTTGTTGTGAATTATTGATTTAAAAATAAGCTTGGAAAAGGTGTATTTTATGTGTTGGTTGTTGGATTTTGCTCTTGGGGTTTATTGAGGTGAGTTTTTTTTTTTTTTTTTTTTTTTTTTTTTTTTTTTTTTTTTTTTTTTTTGTTTGAAAAAGTGGTATCCTGCAACCTTTTCGTATATTTTTTATAAAAAATATACTTAATTAGAAATGTGAAATCTCGGTTACCAATCATTAAATTTTTTGTTACCTGTTGTAGTGAGTTTTATAGTAACATTTTGCTAAAAATAAATACCCAAAAATCTTTTAATCAGTATAAAGCTATACATTTTATTGGGACAAAGTTGATGATAAAGAGTGCCTCGTCTACCCTTTTATTGAAGATATCAACAGCGTCTGGGAGCGGCTGCTAGTGAGGCGTCCACAGAGCGCCGCTTTGAAGGCTTTGTCACTGATTGCGGCCACTTGGTGGATGGTCTGGCGCGATAGAAATAACGTCATTTTCAGAAACTTACTCACCGATGTTTTTCGAACAGCTCATCATATTGACGTGTTGGCAAAAGAGTGGGTTGCGTCCTGTAGAGCTGGGTAACGTCTGTTTTGGGGTTACGACCTTATCTTGACATTTTCGTTGATTTTTCTTACTTTATTTTTTATTTTTTATTTTTTTTCGAACCTCTATTATTGTGCTTTTCAGTCCTTCTGAGGCCCTGGCTGCCTCACTCTATGTAGCTAAATTTATTTGCTTATTGAATGAAGCAGGTAGCGTGCTACCTTTTTCTCAAAAAAAAAAAAAGTTGATGATAAATTAATACGATGTTTTCGAAAGATTTTAGAAAAATTAAATATTTTACATGATGTTGAAGTTAAAAGTTCTACCTTTATCAGTTATATAATTAAAACAAATATTCAAGGCCATTAATTTAAAAGATGTAAAAATTTTATATTTCTGGTGAACTTTGTTCCCAAGTTTTTTATTTGAGCAATGTTATATGTATACTTCAAAATATAAAAGTTTTATTTATTTTTGTGCAGATAATATTTTTCTTATTATTTATTTACCTCTTTATGCAAGTTGAGCCATGTTACTATCCTTGATAAATGTCTCCGAGTAACAGTACATCTGCATAGGGATGCTTATGTTTCCGAGGCATTATTAACAGGGACATTTATATGATGTCACACAAAGATGAGTCCAATATTATTTTCTTAGGCTTCGTTTGCTTCGGAATTAAGTAAGAATTGATTATTCCAGGGATAGGGTTAAGTTCAGAGTTAAGCCTGGAATAGACCAATTTTACGTTTGGATGAAAATTGAGTTGTTTTTGGGATTAAAAAAAATAGTGTTTGGATAGATTAGATGGAATAAGAAGAATAGTGGGTAATTATAAATAAAAAATAATGATTTGGCCCTAATTATTATATTTGAATTTAAATTTTTTATTTTATATTTAAAATTTTAAATTTAAATAGATAACTTTTATAAAATTAAAAAATTCAAGTATAAAATTTTAAATATAAAATATAAAATTTAAAATTTAAATAATTAAAAATAACAATTTAATATTTAATATTTTATTATTTAATATTTAATATTTAAAAATATAAATATATATTCTATTATAAATTTTGACATTAATTTTAAAATATTAATTTTAAGATTACAAATTATAAATTTTAAAAATTTAAAAATTAAAATTAAAATTTTAAATTTATATTAAAAATTAAATTGGGGTGGGATTAACTTTAATCCCATCCCAATTCTAGGGGGGTGGGGTTAACAAACCCCACCCATCATGGGATTATCCTGGAATAACCCAAAGGGGTGGGGTTAACAAACCACACCCCCTCTTTTTCTTGTTTGGGGTTAAAGGGGGGGTTAACCCCCTTAACCCCCTCTTTAATTCCGAACCAAACGGTAGCTTATGGACTTGCAACTTGCATGTGACATATTCTTTTCTCCTATGTCCAAATTAAGTCAAAATTTGAACGCTGCTCTCTTCTTCTTTTCTTTTTTTTTTGCGGTATACGGTTGATTTATTTATTTATTTTTTTCAAATTTGCTTTTTGAGAGATAAAGTACACAAAGATTTTAAATAATTATAGACCAAATCAAAGAGCATCTTTCAATTCCCCGTGCCTAATTTCCTATTTCGGATTGTGGTGTTTGGAGCGCTACGTTTCTTCCTTTCTTGATTCGGTCAAGTTTTTAATTATTTATGAACCAATAACACGATAAGCTCGTCATAAATCCACATTAAAATGTATGGATAGTCTTTTGCTATACAGATATTGCGACAGAGACCATGCAAAAACGTTACGCTGTATATTTTACACGCTATCTTAATTATTTTCTTATATATGTTCTTTTTGTTACTTTAATTTTTATTCAGAAGATGCTTTAATTACCTTTTTTTTTCCTTCAATTCTCACCCTTTTATTGTATTGCATTTTATGTTTTTCTATGTAAACTCTTGTCTTCAAAGTCTCGAAGCCAAATTTCACATGATCATACAAAACAAAAAAAAATAAAAATAAATCATAATACCAGAGCAGAGATTACTCAATCATGACCAATAAGAATAATTCCAGTGAAAGAAAAAGAAAAAGTGAAAAGATATCTAATGATGAGCTCCAGTTAGAAAGGATGGTATGTAGATATGGAATTAATACATTGTTTACTTCCCTTGTAGATCACACCATAGGTGGAAACCATTTATGTTCCTCTCTATAACCTTCCTTTTCTTTTCCTCTATTTATTTATTTTTTCCTTTTCTCAAAGAATGTGTACATAAATAAATACCATCTTATTCCCATCTTTATTAATTTCCTCTTACACGCAACGCATTTAGCCATCAATCTCTATAACTAATCCTTTTGTTTTTTCTTTGTAGCTTCAGCTTGAAGCTTTTCTCATAAGTGATAAGCCCATGCAGAGGCGTGAGCTAGGATGCAAAGTTGTAGATTGTGAATATTTAGTCGTTATAGGAGATATGATGGGTCACTTTAACTGAGCTAAATTATTGCCTTGTAGATATTGCTTAGAAGGAATTATTATTATTATTTTCCTTTTTTGGCTTTATCTCCTTCCTACTCCATCCAAATATTTTGCCTTCTAGAAGATCTTCTCAAAAAAAAGAAAAAGAAAAAGCAATTTAACTTTATGTGACCTAATGGAAATTAAAACCCCTTCGCATGCATGCATGATGCATTACGAGCCTCTCTAATGATACTATCTTGAGCCAAAAGGAAGATGAGCTTAGTGATCGAAGTAGGTGCCATTTGAAAACAAGTGATTTGATTAGGTGAGTTGTCGGAGTCTAATAATGTAGAGCATGTGGAAATGGTTTTGTATATTTTTTTTTTGAGAAAAAAGTAGCTTGCTACCCGCTTCATTCATTGGAGTGATGAACTAGGCTACATGGGTGAGGCAACAAAGGCCTCTTGGTAAGGCGTGAAAAAAAAAAAAAAAAAATCACAGCATACACGCACACATTAGAATCTAGAAGAAGGGATAAGGTGATCCCAAATTAAGCTTCGACAGTTGGACAATCCGAACGACACCTAGGGAGGGATCATGTGTGATATTGCCAAAAATAGCTTCGTTCCTTATCTTCCAAGTGACCCACCAACAGGCTATCAGTCCGTTCATCCTGGAGTCCGCCGATTGCGAACCACGCCAAGCTATCCACATATCCCATACATACTTCACATCGCCTCCGAAATCTCCAAGAAGTACGTCCTTCTGTGACATCGCCAGGAGGTACCTAAAGAAACACTGCATGAATAAGTGATCGGTGGTTTCCTCCTCGATTCCACATAGTACACAGAACGTGTTGCCGGTCCAGCCTCTCTTAATCAGATTATCTGCTGTTAGAGTCTTTTTTTTTAAGAACGAGCCAGCAAAACACTTTCACTTTGAGCGGAATGCTAAGTTTCCAAATCTTGCTAGCTCGGGTATCCCTCGTACCCCCATCACTCAACACCTTATAGGTCGATTTCACCGAGAAGCACCCGTCAAGACTCCAACGCCAATGCACGCTATCTGGCCTCTATTCCAATGTGAGGTCGGCGATCTTATCCCTAAGATAAAAAAAAAACTGTGGGTTGCTCCATTAACACTGCTGTCCTGTCCTCCTATGATTCGATTCCAGTTCCATCCGTTGTTTCTTAGACAGTCATTGATTCTCGAATTTTTGTAATGCGAAGATTGATACAGTTCCGGGAATGCCGATTGTAGTGTTGTATCGCCACACCAGCGGTCCATCCAGAAGTCAATATTACACCTGTTACCTAGCTTGTAGTAAACTCCCCATTTGAAGATTTCGCTGATACTCAGGATCCCCTTCCACCAAAACAAGAAGGGTCGGAAGGATTTTCCCTCCTTAAACGATTTTCTTCTACGATAGTATAAGGCATGAAGAATCTTGCTCCACAGGAGTAAGGGTGCGGTGAGAAATTTTTACCACCATTTGGTTAGGAGAGCTTGGTTCATCGTGGCTATATCTAAAAAACAAAGTCCTCCCTCTTTCTTACTCCTGCACGCATTCTTCCATGCTACCAGACAGCCTCTGCCAGGAGAGTTGAATCCTCCATTCCAGAAGAAGTCTCTATATAAACCCTCCATACGCTTGGTTACCCATTTGGGCGCCTTGAACACGGACAGGAAATACAAGGGTAGGTTGGTCAGAACTGCATTAACCAGGATAAGTCTACTCCCTCTCGACAATAGTTTGGTTTGTCATCCGTCTATTTTCCTTTGCATTTTTCGGATGATTCCCATCCAGTCTTCCTTTATGTACAAGAGGAAATGAGTAGCTCAGCAAGATCTTAGGAGAACAAAGTGTGCTCTTTTGAGCATACTAGCATAGCTAATTGGCTTGATTTGTGGCCATGGCAAAGAGAGACAATGGAGAGGTTGGGTCTCTCTCTCTCTCTCTCCCTTGCTCTCTCTCCTAGCAAAAGTCTTTTTTGTAACAGATATACCATATGGGATTTATACATAATCGATCGTGTTGAGTCGCATGAGATAGTAAATGATCTAATCGAATACAATATGAGAACTTTGTTTCGAAGTGATGTCGAAAAAGGAATAATTCTTATATTTTTTATGCAAGATGAAAGTATTAGAATGAGTGTTGTTGTTTCTGCATCAAACAACTGTGATGGATAAGATTATCTCTCTCTCTCTCTCTCTCTCTCTCTCCACACATACACACACGAAGAGGTGTCAAAGGGACAAGCTTTGTTATGATGGGGCATCACTCTACCAAACTTCCCATTTCAAGTCAACAACAACCTAATCCAACCACCCAAATGCCAAACTTTAGAATTAGAGGCCTCTCCATGCAGGTAAGTTTGAACAACAAGCTGAAAACTACAAAAGGCTTGGTGGTTTCCGAGGTTGTAAGTTCGAATTTTAGTTGATTCACATTTCTAGCTAAATTTATTTCTAAAAAAAATAAACGAAGCGGGTAGCGTACTGCTACCTTTCTCTCTCAAAAAAAAAAACAAGCTGAAAACTACAAAAGCATCTCTATATATATATATTTTTGGTCAAAAACCATAGGATCTAGTATAGCGTGAAGTGCCTAATCTAATTATTAATCTCTTACATATGTTAGACTTTTCACAATTGATCCACATGCTCTGTTAATAATAATTTCTGCTCGGTTAATATTACTCTAAATATAGATCATAAAACACTATCTTTTGAAAATAGAAGGTCACATTAACAAATGTGGCGGTAGTTTTCCTCCACCTAAAAGGTGCTTTCCATGTCAAACCATGCTGTAATATTTTCAGATCGTGAATACGACCATGTCGTATGGTGGATGCTGTAAAGGAAGTAAAGATCTTCTCAAGATAGTGAGAGGGGGGACACCTTAAACTTAATGGACATGTTACAAAAGTTAAAAGGGCTTCTTGTAATATGGATCATAGATAGCATTACCTTGAAGTTGAAATGATCTTTGGGTTTGAAATGATAATAAAATATTAGATCTCTTCGAAGACTAATTAGGGTGCGAAAAAAGCCAAGATCATTTTAGCATTTGGACTGGTGAAGGGTTGTCATCTGGTACTTTGTAGACACAAAATTGAACTTTTTTTTTTAATAATAATTCTATAAAATTTTTTAATTTACTAAATAATTCTTAAACGGTGAATCGTTCACCGCTTTTTCACCATAAATAAACTTAGCTAGAAATGTGAATCAACTAGGATTCGAACTCGGGACCTCGGGTACCAACCACCAAGCCCTTTGCCACTTGCGCTAGGGACGGTCGGTGATTGTATGGAGATTATTAGAATTTTTATTTGATGGTTAAAATTATATGGATATATTGTTAGGATATTTTAAGTTGCTAGAATTATATATGATTTGTTGAAATCTTTATGTGATTGTTAAAACTATATATGGGAAATGAAAAGAAACGGTAAATTATTCGTCGTTTTTGTTTTTTAAAAAAAAGACGGTGGATCATTTACCGTCTTTAAAGAATAAGAAAAAGACGGTGAATCATTCACCAATCTTCTATATTGAATTAAAGGCGGTAAATGATTGACCGTCTTTTAATTATTTTTCTAATTTGGACAAAATAGGATTATTTAGCCAAATAAATTGTTTACAAGATTATTAGGCTAATTATAAATTTTTAAAGAATTAAAATAAAAAATAGTCTCCCAAAATTGCTTGTTCATAGCAAATCAACTGCACTGTAAAGTGTTTTAAACTCAAAAGAAAAAAAAAATTGCATGATTTGACATAAGATTTCGATCTTTTAAATTAGCATCTCGTCCTACTATATTAAACTCAGAAGATTTTGCTCCTTAGGTTCTATTTTGAGACATGAATATTTTATTCGAGATATATTTTTGATTTGCACAAAAAGCTTTAATAAATTATTATTAAATGTTTTATTCTAGCATCAAAATTCAAGACCTTAATTAATATCATATCACCTTCAAATGTAGCAGTATTTAATTTGTATCTAACTTAATTACTCATGGTAATCTCTTTTATAATTTGGGCTAATAATGTCCCATATGTTGTCCCATGGCTTGGGACACAGGCCCTACCATAGCAATATGATGCTCATATTAATTGCACTATATGTGGGGCAAATACACATTTGTAGCGTGTAGGCTATTTCCTGTTTGCAAGGAACATTCCTTTATCCTACACAAAAACTAGTAAATCCTACGGACCAATGCTTTGTTGGTACCAAATATTTCGACATGAAAAAGAAACTAAATTATTATTATTATTATTATTGGCGTGGAATTAATTCGTCTATAAAAAATTTCTACATTTTAGAGATTAATTTTAATATTTTAAATGAAAAAAAAACCAAAAGAACTTTATCCTTATATAAAAATAATTAAATACTTTACTCATTAAAATTTCCCTCTTCAGTAATTGGAGCTCTCCTAGATATTATCGCACACACACTGCTCGAAAAAGAGCAAGAGAGAGAAATAAGCCGCAACTACTCACTGCTCCAATCCCAGCCGTCCAATCTCCATCCGACGGTCCGAATTAACCTTACGAGTATCACTACGTGATTGGGTGGATGGGGGGGGTTACACGTAAGGGTTAGAGATTGGGCCTAACATTGAAAAAAGATGGGGCCCACTTACTCATTTCCCACCAATATAAATATAACTCATATGCTTCTCACTCTTCACCCCCCCATCCTGAGGATCTAGTTTTTCTCTTTCAAGGAAAGAAGAGGAGAGAAGAGGAAAAAGAAAAAATAATTAAAAAAAAAGGAAAAAAAAGGAGTAGAATAAGCAAAAGCAACGAGGATAGGAGAGAGAAAAGACAAGGGTCAGGGGAAGTGGAAACGTAGAGAGAGAGAGAAAAAAAAAAAAAAGTAAAAAATTTTAGTAAAAAATATATAAAAACCAGCTGTGCTTGTGTCCTTCTCCCTCCTCTCCAATTCCCACCATTTTCTCTCTCTCCACTTTCTCTCTCTGTTCTCTCTCTATAGAGAGAGAGAGGAGAAGTGTTGAGCTTTGGAGGAGAGGAGAGGGCCCAAGGAGCCATTTTTATGGGCTCGAGGGGAATGAGGCCTCCGAGCGGCGGCGGAGGAAGGGTTCCGGCGGTGGCGCTGCTCGTTTTGGCGGCGGCGGCGGCGCTGCTTGCTCCGGCGGCGGCCACCGTGTCCTACGACAACAAGGCCATCACCATTAACGGGCAGCGGAGGATCCTCATCTCCGGCTCCATTCACTACCCGCGAAGCGTCCCCGAGGTCCCCTTCCCCTCCCCATTTTAGTTTCCGCTCGTAAATGTCGCTCCTTTCTATACGCTGGTCTCCCATGGAGGAGCTTCTTAGCTATTTTCTACTCACTTTTTCGTTTTATTTAATTTTTTAATTTTTTGATTTGGGTCCTCTTTTTTCTTTGAATTCAGATGTGGCCGGATCTGATTCAGAAGGCTAAAGATGGAGGATTGGACGTAATACAAACTTATGTCTTTTGGAATGGCCATGAACCTTCCCCTGGTCAGGTACCAAAAAAAGTTTTTTTTTTTAAAAAAAAGGAGCTTTTTTTAATCTCTTTCTCTGCACTTAGCAACTATGTCAGAGATTCATACATGGGTTTTTATTTTTTTGTAGTATAATTTCGAGGGGAGATATGATTTGGTTCAATTCATCAAGCTGGTTAAACAAGCAGGGCTCTATGTTCATCTCCGCATTGGTCCCTATGTTTGCGCCGAATGGAATTTTGGGTAAAAGAATTTAATAAATTTTTTTCTGATCAGGACCCCTCTGATCACTGATGTAATATTTCAAATTTGGCATTAATTTTTCAATTTTATCCTGTTCGATTCTCAGGGGTTTCCCTGTTTGGCTCAAATATGTCCCTGGTATCAGCTTCAGAACCGATAACGAGCCTTTCAAGGTATGAATCTATCACATCCTTCTTCTCTTCGCCTTTCGTTCTTTTATAGTTTTTGTTGATTAAAATTTACTATTATGTTCATATTTAACTGTTGGCTATATTTTGAAAACTTTGAACAAAAAAAAAGGCGGCAATGGAGAAATTCACGACGAAGATCGTCGACATGATGAAGTCCGAAGCTCTGTTTGAATCGCAAGGCGGTCCTGTGATTCTTTCTCAGGTATGTCCTGTAATTTTTTTTTTCTGTTGGCATATTAAATAGTCCTGTACAAAATATATTTAGGTAAGGAATAGAAATTGATGGAGCTTAATTGGGGTATCTTCCTCGATTCGCCAACTAATATATACTATATGCAGATCGAGAACGAGTTCGGGCCTCTGGAATGGGACCAGGGGGAGCCCGCGAAGGCCTACGCGTCCTGGGCCGCTAACATGGCGGTCGGCCTCAACACCGGAGTCCCGTGGGTTATGTGCAAAGAAGACGACGCACCCGATCCAGTTGTATGTATACCCCTTCCTCACTTCACTTAGCCTTTCTCTTATCACTTTGAATCTAATCTGTTTCATACTATTTCCCTTCACTTCATTGTTTGTCGCAGATATTTCGTCATAAATGACATCACTTTTACTTTGTTTTACTCTTTTGATTTGAGCTTGTACTTTACTCCCCTCAATAATTAAAACCTGCAGATTAAATAGCCCATTAAATTCTTGGAAAAACCTGCATTTTACTCAGATTAGAAGGTTTATTTTGCTAGTGTTTGTTACTGTAACTCAACTGTATTTGAACTTGCCACTTACAGATTAACACATGCAACGGATTCTACTGTGATTGGTTCTCACCAAACAAGCCATACAAGCCCACTATGTGGACCGAAGCTTGGACTGCTTGGTATTCTTTTTCTACTTACCAAACCAACTAACACTCTTATTTATTCTTCCATCTAGAATCTGAAGTACAAGTCCCCAAATCCCTCATTATGACATCAACTCCCTTTCTTCTTCTTCTTCTCCCGCATGTCCTTATCTGTTTGATGAAACGCAGGTACACAGGATTCGGTACTCCAGTCCCTCACCGACCTGTCGAGGATCTGGCATTTGCCGTTGCCAAGTTTATTCAAAAAGGCGGATCTTTCGTTAACTACTATATGGTGAGAAATCTTAACTGAAACATTAACTTTGATGAAATTTTTGGCACGCCTACCGATTTTAAGTGTTACTTATTTTTTTCTGCTTACGTTTCAGTACCATGGAGGAACAAACTTTGGCCGGACGGCCGGCGGCCCCTTCATTGCGACGAGCTATGATTATGATGCTCCGATAGATGAATATGGTGAGCTGAACTTGCTTCTTTGTATTCTTAAATTTCTCTTGTTGGTTTAAATTTTAAATTTTTCTTTATTTCTCTCATTTCGTCCTTCATCATATAAGGTGTTAACTAAAAATTTACTCTTAGTTATTGTTATAGGATATGGTAAATTAATTTCATCACGAATTTGCTCCAGTTTTGCTAGCAACTGTTAAATCACAAGCCTTCACCACTTTGTCTCTCTCAGAAGAAAAAAAAAAAAAAAATGGGGTAAAGGAATGAAAGGAAAGGAAGGAGAACAAAGCAAATCCTTTTCAATGTTATTAAAGGCGTATAGCGATATTTTTTGTCGTTTATAGAATCGTGACATAACTAACTCCATTAGTTGTCTTGTTTACAATAATTATTTCATATTGCAAACATGGATTTAAATTTGTCCACTTTCAGGTCTACTAAGGCAACCAAAATGGGGCCATTTGAGGGACTTGCATAAAGCTATCAAGCTGTGCGAACCAGCTCTGGTATCCGGCGACCCTGTGGTCACGTCACTGGGAAGGTCTCAACAGGTTCGGATTTTTAATCCAGTTTGATCTTTCCTTTCTTCTTCAGGAGTCTTTTGATGTGGTTTGCAACTAATACTTTTTTTGGCTTTTTTTTAAAAAAATTGTATACAGTCCGCTGTTTTTAGGTCGATCTCAGGGGATTGCGCTGCTTTCCTTGCAAATTATGATTCGGTGTCTTACGCGAGAGTAGCTTTCAATGGAATGCACTACGATCTTCCACCTTGGTCCATAAGTATTCTTCCCGACTGCAAGACAACAGTATTCAACACCGCAAGGGTGAGGATTTACAAGCTTAATTATATCTATTTTAATTTCTTCTTTTTCTTAATCACTCATAACAAACCTTTGTTCTTGTTATAATTGATTAGTGAAACACTGTTTTCTCTAAAATTTTAGCGCTCTCCCTCAAATATATAGGTTCAGGACTTTTAATATGCTTGAGGAGATTCCTTTTTAAAGTCAATGGTGGATAAGGCTGGTCAGACTTAAACTTAGAACCTCTGCTACGATAACATGAGCATGTGAACCTATCACTTTCTGTAAAAGTTTAAGCTGCTAGAGAATTAGTGAATAATACTTCTAATGTGATAATAATATGTAATATTGGATTTTTACTTTGCTAATGCACTAAATCTATATGCTTCTACTTATAAATCTCAATTGCTATTAGCAGATAGGGGTTCAGACTTCGCAGATGTCGATGGCGGCTGTCGGAGGATTTTCATGGCAGTCATTTAATGAAGAGATTGACTCCTTCGATGATGATTCATTCACGACAGTTGGATTATTGGAGCAGATAAATGTCACACGAGATAGTACAGACTATTTATGGTATACGACATAGTAAGTACTCGACTTATTCCCAGCTTTGACGTAAACTGTGATAGAAGTTGATAGATTCTTCTGACCCAACCATTTTGTTGAACTTTTTATTTTCAGCGTGGGCATAGGCCAGGATGAGCAGTTTCTTAAGAACGGGCAGTATCCCGTCCTCACCGTGATGTCAGCTGGTCATTCGTTGCATGTTTTCATTAATGGACAGTTGGCAGGTTAGTTGGCTTCCCTTGTAAGGTTTACCGAAAGGGACTTATATATATATATATATATATATCCCTGCAAACCATATATTTGTAAGATATGAATTTTCATTTGTATCTCCCTCCTAAGTGCAGATTCTTATGAAGATATAGGCAAGGGTGTTTATATAAGTTTGTTTTCCGAGAGCGAATATCAAAATTGATACTTTTGCGACTAGGAAGAAATTAGAGGACTCTTCTGTGAGGTTAATGTGTCCCTTTTTTGGCTTAATCTTTGTTTTGTGTCTTCTGTAATCCTTTACCAGGGACGGTGTATGGTAGCATCGACGACCCTAAATTGACATTTACTGGAAATGTGAAGCTTTGGGCAGGCAGCAATACTATTTCCATCTTAAGTGTGTCAGTTGGTCTCCCTGTAAGTTCATCATTACCTCTCATTGCGTATCCAATTAGAATTTGGTGTCTACCGTGTGGTTTTCTGAAAATTCTGCGGGCGTTTTTTTTTTTTTTTTTTTTTTTTTCAATCATTGTAGAATGTTGGAGAGCATTTCGAGACATGGAATGCTGGAGTACTTGGTCCGGTGACGCTGAAGGGTCTAAATGAGGGAAGAAGGGATCTCACATGGCAGAAATGGACTTATCAGGTTAAAATCATCTCAAGACTATCTGTTTTAATTAATGTTGAATCTCGTACAACTTAGTAATTCGATGTACATGTGCAGATTGGTTTAAAAGGTGAATCTTTGAGTCTTGATACACTAACCGGAAGCTCCTCAGTCGAGTGGGAAGCAGCTTCTCAAAATCAGCCTCTAACATGGTACAAGGTAATGATTTGCAACGCTTAATTGAGTCGTTTTTACATTAAATTTCCTACGATTTTCGCACTAAGTAGTTACTCCTATGACGCAAACATGCAAATGGCCCGTGGAAAGAGAACCTGAAAACTAACATATTTTTCTAAAATGTGCTATTTTCAGGCTTTCTTCAATGCCCCGGATGGGGATGAACCGTTGGCTTTAGATTTGAGTAGCATGGGAAAAGGGCAAGTGTGGGTTAACGGACAGAGTATTGGTCGGTATTGGCCCGGTTACAAAGCATACGGCACATGCGGGAGTTGCGATTACCGTGGAACATATGATGAGACTAAATGCCAAACTAACTGTGGAGATTCCTCTCAGAGATGGTAGTTATTCTATTTCTCTACAAAATCATCTATTTACATATATAACTCTGTAAAGTCTTAATTTTCGTATATATACCCCTTGAATGTGCATTTTTTTTCAAATATATGAAATTCAAATTTTGCAACGATGTATACTGAAATAGATAATTCTGCAGTGGTATTTATCTTTGTACCTCCAGCTTAAATAAGTCTGCTATTCTTGTGGATCAGGTACCACGTTCCTCGTTCATGGCTCAATCCAACTGGAAACCTAATAGTCGTATTGGAAGAGTGGGGCGGCGACCCCACCGGTATTTCTATGGTGAAGAGAACTATTGGGAGTGTTTGTGCCGATGTCTCAGAATGGCAGCCGTCGATGAAGAATTGGCGCACTAAAGACTACGAGAAATCCAAAGTCCACCTATTTTGTCATCCTGGGCAAAAAATAACACAGATCAAATTCGCTAGCTTCGGTACACCACAAGGAGTTTGCGGAAGCTTCTCGGAAGGGAGTTGTCATGCCCAGAAGTCATACGATGCTTTCGAGAAGGTAAATTTTTATAAGTTGTTTGATTCAAATATCATATTCTTTCCGGGTTATTTTAGTGAGGATTTAAATTGGTGGTGTTTATTGTAGCACTGCGTCGGCCAAGAATGGTGCTCGGTGAATATATTTCCCGAGATCTTTGGAGGAGATCCTTGTCCAAATACAATGAAGAGGCTCGCAGTTGAAGCTATATGTGGATAACTTAGTAAAGAAACAAAGAAGATGAACTTGTCTCTCTTCGTTTCTCTCTTTATATACACACATGAATGGTTCTATTTATAGAATCTTGCTTTCCATCTGAAGTGTACACAGCTGAGTCCCAAGTACTACTGCTTTTGGCAAGAGGAGTGAAGTCGCAGGAACTGCGTCACACTTACGGTCGGAAGCAGCAAATATAGGTTGTACGAGATCGAAAGAAGCTATTTTTATGTACAAAATGTTAGCTGATTTGTTGATGAGAAAGAATGTGTTAAGTTGTGTGGGGAGGGCAATTGGCGGCCTTTAGGTTAGAGAGTCGAAATGAGACTCTGCCTATGTTGAGTCCATTTGGAGCAAAGTGCTCTTGAAAGCTAAGGGAGCAAACCCTTGGTTTGCGTTAGCTTGTAATTTTATAATTTTCATATGAACATATTAGTTGTGTAAGCTATAAGGTAACATTTCTTATTGTTCCATTGAATAAAGCATGCAATTAATATATGTTATTTCATTGTACCAATGAAAGATTGTTGGCTCCATGGACCTCAATTGACAGTTTTTCCTGATTCTTTGTCGTAGTTTGGCCGACTTTATTAAAGCGGCCCTATTCAAAGTTCAAAGTTTTTGCTGTGGTGGAGAAGCTGAAACGAGTTTTATGTCTACTTTGTTTCGGTTTTGCTTTTGCTTCCAACTAAACCTCATCCATAAGCACTATTCTGCTGCTCCTAGTATGCTATTTAAACAACATTTTAGTAATCAGAAGTTTAGAACTAGACCATCAACACAGGCTAAACAGGCTCTCGAGGCCTCGAAGCCAGAAGCTTTCATTGAAAGCCTCGAAGCCAGAAGCTTTCACCGCGAAATTTTAAACAAAAAGTTTTTGAGTGTTTCTTCGGCCGGCTACGTCAGCCTCTTCCTAAATACACTACATTTGGTGATGATTAACCACTGTGTTACTACTCACCATTTGCTGTAGATATAAACTTTGGACATCATAAAAGTTACTGATACACATGATGTGGTCCATGTAAGTTGTTTGTAGACAAAGAAGGTTATGGAATTACTTTATCATGCAACTTTACAAAGCAGCAACCACCAATTCATGCACTTTGTTGAGCTATGAACACTTGAGTTAGCTTAGAGGTGTAATAAAGCCATTTAAACTCTTCTCTCTCATGCAGTTGTAAAAGTTACTTCCTCATGATTTCTCAACTACCAAGAGGAAGGCAATTAATATTTTCTAGTTGTAAAGTGATTTGGGCTTTTGATTATGGTAAGATAGATTTACAAAGAGCACTAGCATAAATAGGGTAATGATAAGTGGAAGCTTAAACTAATGAGTACTCATTGAATTGAGAATTGTGATGAGATGAAATAAGTATCATGTTTGAATTTCCTTTAGATATTATAATTGTTGCTGTAGTCCATCCAAACATCTCACTAGCCCAAACCCAGCTCTGATATAATCTGCAGGCCTGGCCCACTCTCTTAAAGACCCAAACCAAGACTTTCCAAGCCCAATATATACTATATAAATATTTGGTTACAAGGTAACAATATTCCTTGTTACATTATAATAAGAATAAAAAGAAGAGACTTCTGGTAATAATAGGGGTGAAAGTGGTTAAGGATAAACTCCCATCGATAGGATGCTAATATGGACATTAAAATTTAGTATTCAACATGTAATTGTATCCGAATTCGAATTTAAGAAAAAATAGAGAAAAGAATGCGAATATGGTTTTTTTTAAATCCGACCGTATTCGACTGTTTTCACCCAGAAATGATAAGAGGGATATTAATTAATATATATTATAGAGAAATAATGTAGTTTTTTATTGTGTTCTTCATTTATTTTACTATGAATTTTATACTAAAACTACGTTTATATTTGTTAAAATATTAAATTTTATTGAATAAAATATACGCATACAAAATTTAAACACCAGTGTGAATCTTTAATTGCATTGTGTATTTTATTCACGCTAATTATTTTAATCCATATTTATATATGCATATTAATATATATTATTATTCGAATACAAATTTGACGCATATATATAAATCAAATCCGTTTATATAGTAATGAAAAATTAAATATCCACATCGAATTCGCATGGTAAAAAAAAGAAATGGAATTTGGTCAAGAATCCGACAATTATGCAATGGTAAATTAAAGATATTTCCAACTCTATGTGAAAACCTACCTAACAACAGTACGCACACTACAACAAAATTAGTTTTAATTTGAAAACATCCCTTCTAACCGGCATTATTACCATATATATATATATATATATATATATATATATATATATATATATATATACTCCTATACTATCTATAGTACCGGAGCTCCGGTACTATAGTCTTATTTTTAATTTTAGAATATTTAAATTAATGATCAACATCATTAAAACTGATCTAGGGTATTTAAAATTCTTAGTAATAAAGTTTACTTTATGATCAAACCTTTTGAAAACTGTCAATTTTCAATGGCTACTATGATGAGTTTGTAGTTTAACGGTGTAGAAGAATCTAAATTTATTCAAATTTTGATAGACAATATTTTAAACTATTTAGATCAAGTTCAGCATTCTTGTTCTTGAATTCAAAAGTCATATCATCAAATTTTAAGAATTTTTAACTATGCCTCAACAGGATATATTACCGATTCGGTATGTATCATCCGGAAAATACATACCCTTTTTCACCTTTTATTTTGATATGATTTACTTACTAAGTCAACGATGCCGGAAAAAAATAAAATTTTATTTCTAAGTATTTCATATATCCTAGATTATATTTAACGGTGTGGATCATTGATTTGAATATCCTAAGTTCAAAAACGAAATTATAATACTGAAGCTCCGTTACTATAGATAGTATAGTAGCTGGTCTAATTCTATACATATATACACACGCATATAGAATTATTTTTTAAAATATTAATAATTAAGTGATCGAATTTGATCAAATTCAATAAATTTTAATATTTTTTTTTGTATAAAATAAAAAATAATTCCAGCACTCATCATCAAAGTATTAAGCCCTAATGGGAGGGTTTCACCACCTACTCCTCCGGCTTTAACAGCAGGTGGCGCGAAAGCAGCACGCGCGCGCGACACGTGTGAGTAGCGCCCCGTGCATGCACTGGCCCATCGTCCTCACGCTTTCAACGCAACCATCCCCATTGCTGCTGTGCTATGCTATATATGCTCTATGCTATTATTTATTTTATTTTGATTTTATTTATTATCTCCTCAGAAGAGAGAAAACGCTCGTCAAAGTCCACGTGGCAGAGGATGTGCGGGGTTGGTGGTTGCCCGTTACGATATCCCGTTTGTCCGCATCCGATACGCCACGGAATAAACCCCATCCCACACCCCCATCCGACACGGGAACGGGGTGGCGGGGGAAAGTTAAGGTTTTTTTTTTTTTTTGCATTATCCTGTATTTATATTATTTTAAAAAAAATTAAATGATTTGAATAATTTTGAGAATTTGTTAAAAAAAAATTGGTAAAACAGTTTATCACGTGAGACTATTTTATCCACCGCTAGCGTGACTTTTAAGATTCAACTGTAGATAAAACTACTATATTATATATTGTTGACTTAAATGGGTCAGTATCTTGTCCTGTGACGGAATGTCAGGTTGGGCCGAACACGTTCGAAATAGCGTGAGTCTGGATTGGACTGAATCATGTTCGAAGTGGCGTGAGGCTGGTTGGAACGAGTCACAATCGAGACCCGTTGGCGTTATATCTGTACGCTTTGGGTAAATTGATTTCGTATTTCTAATAGCTCGAGCTTTTTGGATTAATGGTTAGCGCCAACGATCCGACAAATAATATCAGAGTCAGAGATCATGAATTCGATTCCTACATGCTGCAAATTTGTCCAGATGTTGAAGGAAAAATTGTTGGTTTAAATGGGCCACCGTAGCGGAAGGCCAGTTTTAGAATTAATGATTAGCGCCAACGATCCGATATATATACTAGTTATTAATTGTTTCTATCATCTAAACACTATTCTTATTTATTTTGGGGAGCTCACATATTAAATGAACTAGGTCCAGCAGGGAAGTAGCAACCGGTCTACAGATGACGTGGTGGACTAGGTACAGGCAATGGCATTAATTCGCAAGCGTAACGGGGTTTCGCGCTACGGGATCGGCTCGTGAGCCGCGCTTTACACGGAATGAGGCGCCCCGCGCCCGCGATTGGTGCAGCTCCCTGGCTAAACAGCTCGGCACGTGGGACCCACCACGCAAAGAGAAGAGGCCGCATGATTGGGCGGTCCGGATGCGTACACGTGTTCGGTATCACGTCGGATCAGATTTGATTTGCATGGGATTGGGCGGTGATCCGAACGAGGGCGCTGAAGCCCATATGGCGTTTTTAAAAACCGAATGCACGTAAAGGAACGGGTAAAATGACCGTTTTGTCCTGCTATGAACTAATGCCAAAAATTTTAAAAAAATTGATGGGGACCGTCCTCAATAAGATACCGTCTCATCGGTCGTTCGTGCTGTTTTGAGATTCAGGGCATTTACATAGTGAACGATAGATGAATCAATCTTATATTGTGGATTATTTACATCGAATTTAATTTTATAATTAAAAGACTCTTCAAACGGCGAATTTGAATGACCAAGCTTAAACTTAAGAGTGTTGTTACTAACTGATACTTGGCTCGATAGACTATAGCATAATATATATTTGATAGTTGGCTCTTAATAAAGGAAACTATAATATTTTTCTTTTTATGCTACTGATATATATTTAGCTGAAATATGAAGCATGCAATTGGACTTTAAATTTCAGACCTAGGAAATAAACCATTAAATCATTTGGTAAGTACGCTTGCGATTTAAAACGGTTGGTAACTGCAGTTAAAATGTTACTTGAGAAGAATTGTAAATTTAACCTGGTTGAATATGCTAAGTTTCGTTACCAACATTCCATATATACTAGCACTGGATCTTTGGTGCTTTCATCGGCGGAATGTCCAATCGTTGAACAATGGCATCGTACAATATTTTAAAATTTTGCAAATAGTTAGTTAGCAGAGGATTACTTGAGTTTCAAATTAGAGTTTCTGATATCTAACAAATACTTGTAAAATGGGTAAAAAACCACATTAACATCAAAATCACAATAAGTGTGATCTCTGAAAATTAAGCATGATATGTGGAAACTGCATGCTATATGAACCCATTACACTGCAGCCAAGCTAATAAGCTACGTGAGAAGCCAAAAACCTCAGCTCCTCTCTCTCTCTAGATCTCTCTCTCTCTCTCACATTCTCATTAGTAGAGGAATTAATTAAGGGGTAACCAAAGGTCTCCTTTGAAAAAGGCCATTGATTCCCGGTGCAGTGAAATCAGAGCCTTTTCAACACTTGGCCTCTCCCTCTCACGTACTTCCACCACTCCCTCCTCAACACTCACTTTACCTCCAACCCCCACCCCTCCTCTCTCTCTCTCTCAAACACACTGAAAAATATTAATAAAAATTAAACAGCTCAAGAAAAAATAGTAACACTATTTTGCTTTAAGATATATATATATATATATATATATAATAAAAATTAAATAAATTATATTATGTAGGCTGATTGATGAAAAGATAAGGAAAGAGACAACGAAATAGCAAACAGTAAGTTACGCCATTAATGACGAAGGTAAAAACAGAATCAATACTTCATGATAAAGAGAAAAATTAGAATTAGAACTGACTCGGACATCATATTTATTCGAAATATTAAGCTAATAGAAAACGACGACCATGGTTCAAAAACTAGTCCTCATGTAACATTTCTCTCGTGTGCCTCTCCACACGCTCCCCTTATCCTTTTCTCACTCTTCTCTCTCTCTCTCTCTCTCTCTCTCTCTCTCTCTCTCTCTCTCTCTCTCTCTCTCTCTCTCTCTCTCTCTCTCTCTCTCTCTCTCTCTCTCTCTCTCTCCAAATATATAAACCCGGCCACATTGCTCCCCCTCCTCCTCCTCCTCCTTCTCCTCCTCGTACTCCACGCTCCACTTAAACCCTAGTTATACTTAACCCTCCACTCTCTCCATTACCCATCTCTCTCTCTCTCTCATGGCGGGGCCCACCAAGAGCGGCGCCTCCTCCTCCGCCGCCGCGGGCTCCGACGACCTCCGCACCGCCGCCGCCGCCGCCGGCGGATTCCGCGGGGGGCGGAAGCGGCGGTCGTCCGGTCGGCAGCGCCGCCGCAGGCCGCCGCCGCCGCCGCAGCAGCAGCAGCGCGCAAGTGTAAGCTCCTCCTCCGCCGCCGCGCGCCGCCCCCGCCACCCACTCTGCAAAAAGTTTCACGTAGATCGCCTCTTGAAGTGTTTTGTTACACGAGAAAAGAGATCGTTCATGAAGTTGATGGGCCGTTTCGTAAACTGGGCCCATTGGATCTGCTAATGGGCTTGGTTTTTTAGTTTCTTTTGTTGCTAATTTTTAATCTACTGGGGGTTCCAATAGAAATTAATAATAAAACTCACTAATCTGTTTTGGTTAGTATAATTTGTAGCTTGATGGGGCTTCTATATATTGCTGTTGCACTCCAGATGAATTATCTGCTCATAACTTATCCGCTAATCTAGTTCATCAATTTTGGGCCCATTATGGTAACATATGAGTTGGTGTGCATTTTTAGATCTTTAGCTATCATGAAATGAAATGCTACTACAAATTAATAATTCTGCTTCAGTAATTGAACTCAATTATGATGAGCTTTGTTTCTATATACATATATAGCTTGCTAGTTGTTAGATTAATGGTGTCATGATTACATTATCCGTTGATCGCCAAATTCTTGGCGAAATCAGGAGAATAATGGCCTTGTCGGTTTGTCGATTCGTGTTAATGTTGCGCTGGTTGCTCGAGATTGGATAACGTGCTTAACGGTGTATATAACGATCGTTGTCGTTCATTCGGTTGTCGGTACTTCAATCCATTTCTGACATGTTTATTGTTGTTTATCGGTTTGAAATCGACTAGGTTTCCTCTCTTTTGATAGTACGTCGATGTCGTTACTTTGTTAAGTAAAACATGTTTATATGCGTAGAATTGTCTAAGATTTACCGCACTCTAGTGATGATTACGCTACTTAAGCAAGTTCCCTGAATTGTCAGGTTGAGCTTTTATTGTGGTTAATTTCGGTAATTCTTACGTGAATCACAGAAAAACTCCTTACGATTTTAGTGTAGGTTGCTCTGGTGATTGTTACTGCTTTGTCGTTCTCGTCGTCTCAAATTATTATCATACATAATAGCTAAATTTGCACAATGGTAATGTCCTTGTTAATTACTTCTTAACCCTCTCTTCATGTCATCTAGTGATGCATCTCTTGTTTGCAGGAAACTGCACTGGATTTGAATGTGCCTGCTCTTGATCCTGATGTAAGATTTATGTTCAAAGTCTGATCAACTTCTTTTAGTTAAATTATTCGATCCCAAAATCCCCGTCGAGTGATTCTCGGTGATCTCTATTACATTTAACAGCAAGCTGTGGATAGCTTGAGATTTATCCTTCAAAAAGAGCTCAGAAACAGCGATGTTGGCCCGCTCGGCAGGATTGTTCTTCCAAAGGTCAGTAATTAATACAAATCTTTGATCAATTTTGAAGTTAAATTCCTCTGCTTCCATCATTTTCAAGCATTACTCAATGCATTGTATGCATTATTTCCTTTTTTGCATCTACAATTACAGAAGGAGGCGGAGGCGCATCTTCCGACACTTAAAGCTCGTGACGGCATAAGTATAAATATGTATGATTTGGAGACCTTTCAACTCTGGACATTTAAATACAGGTGTGGCTTCAGAATTTTGCGACATGAACTCATCGATTCATATGTTTTTGGTCATTTTTACTCGCCAACAAACCATACTTTTAAATATGATCTTTTATGAGATTGTGTTGGTTGTTCTATCTTTGAAGATGATATCTTTGACTTAGAACTTTGAATTGTGATTATTTTTTTTCATATATTCTCCATTATTTTTCATTTGTTTTTAAACCTTCTTTTTCTAATTTTATGATAGATATTGGCCTAACAATAGAAGCAGGATGTACATACTTGAAAATGCCGGTAACATACGCTTTGTAATTTGCTGATCTCTGCAATAACTCTTTTCTCCTTATGTTTGCTGCTAGTAATTAGCTTCTTATTCTGAACTTCGTTTTTTTGATTCAGGGGAGTATGTTAAGTCTCATGGTCTTCAACTTGGTGATTACATCATGATGTACAAAGATGATACCAAAGACAAATTTGTATCCCTCCCACTTCTGTTCTGATTCTGTTACTGTAATCATACAAATCATTTCTTTTTCTTACTCTTCTCGACTATTTGACAAATAGATAATCCAAGCAAAAAAGACAGCAAACAAGGAAGAAGCTGTCGATTCGACAGACGATGGGATTTTCGACTCAATCGTGCCGGACATCGTTGTAGCGAGCGCGAGGTATTCTGACCTCTTCCTACCATTGGGGGATGGTGTGTCCATGGCATACAACCTAAGCTTCGCATTTGCAGCAGATTTTTCGATGAGTTTCCCCGATGATAGAGCAACAGGGAACGACAGCATCAATAAGAGCGACGGCTAAGTCCTTTGATCTCCAAATTTGAGATTTATCTATGTTAATTTTTCCCGTTTAATTATGTCTTTTTGGTTGCAGTTCTATTCAGGAACTGTTGTTTGTTGCTTGGTGAATAATTCTGGTAAAAGCCAGATATGTGGGATGTATAATATGTATGGCTAGAAACATGTAAAATGTACTAAAAACTATTTTTGTTTATTCGTGAGATGTATTGTTCTAGTATCATCTATGACTCGAGTATTTTGATGACCTGAATATTTCCCGATTCCACCTAATGTTTTCAGGCGTTGCGCACAATCTACTGAAGAGTAGTGGTGGGATCCTACCTTAAATAATATCTGCATGAGAATGAAAGATCATATAAACCTATATAACAGTAAAAGCATATGTTTCCAATGAGCAGTCACCATGGAGGTCCTGTTTTTTAAGAAGGAACTGGGGGGAATTTAACACCATGTATCTTAGTACTACTCATCCCTTATCAATCAAAACCTGTTAAAAGTCTAATGATCACCAAATAGCAGTACATAGTAAGCTATAAGAGATAGCATTCAAGCATAGCTTACCTAGTTTAGACCAAAAACAGTTCCTGCATAGAGACTGATCATCATGAGATAATCGACATCGTCATTGCATGTGTCCAAAAAATTCTAGTGTCACCGACCGTAGCAGCAAAAAACATCAACTCATTAGGAAAGGTAGAATCATACTGCATTGTAGTTTCACCCTGGTCCACAACCTTTCAACCGTTGCAATTTGATCTCCGACATTTGCATTTCATAATAATCTCTTCATTTTTATTAGATCCTTTGGTTAAATGTTGGCAACGTAAGTCGCCACAACATGGATATTCCTATACGATTTAGCAGAGAAACTTCGTGAAAATAAGATTGCAAGGAAATGTAGAAGATACGGACACCTAATCATAAAACTGACCGTCGGGAACCAAATTGAAACTCCTAAAATGGTTTGCGACCAAATTGAAGTATTTACATGACAACTGTTAAATGCATGGCATCATGAGAAAAAAAGAAGGAAAAAAAATGCAAAAGTAACTCCTTCAAGGCTTCAAACAAAAGAAGATATCTATCAGAATAAATTTCTATTTAAGCGCATTCCAGAATAAATTTCTAACCATGTTAACAATTTTATTCTTCTTCAGCAGTTAGAATCCGAGCGAAGAAGAAGAATATTTAACAATTTTATTTTTCTACAAGAGTAAGAATCCGAACAAAGAAGAAGAATACACCATGTTATGTGTTGATTGAGCACTCGCACCGGACCTCTTTGGATCATTACAGTAGCTATAAATCATGTAGCTCTTCTGCATCGCTGCTATCTTAACCTCTTCACAGATGCTGATTTCTCGGTTCAACCACAGAGAGGCATCATTGCCACAAGATGAAGCTGGGTTATTTCCAAGCCATACACAGGCTTCAGAACTGTACTCTTGGTAATGCACGATAAATGAAGCTTGGTTCCAATCAACTGGTTTGGTCCAATCCGACGCTCTTTTCATCCTCAGGTGCCCTTAGTTTAGGAGGCTGGATAACAGGGTAAGCAGGTAGTGAACTATTTGCTTTCTTTAAAACCCGAATCGGTGTGCCATCCACATACCATTTCAAGAATGAATAGAATGCTTTCAGTCTAAAAAGTTTATCCAACTCTTTTCCAACAGTAAAATGTACAATGTGGAGAATCCCTTGTATTGTGACTTGGTGGAATTTTGTCAAAAGTTAAGCGAAGTGCTTAAGTTCAGTGACCAAGTCGCTACATCGAGATAGTACGGTGACTATCAATACATTTTACCTTCTTCTCAATGAAACTAAGTGATTATTCAGCTTAAGACTGAAGAGAGAAGCAAACGATTTAAGGGTCACGCGTGAAAATCAAAGTTAACTCACATTATTTGTTTTGGGTTCCAAAAGATGGTGTAGTCGTGGAAATCATCCGTTGGGTCGAACCAGAATTGAAACTGTTGCTCTCTGCTGCCATTTCCACTTGCGAAGAGGTTACTGTGTAATATGTGCATGTCTTCTCTAGTGTTACCCAAGAACTCGAGATCAACCTCATCATGATTCTCCAGTGGCGAATTGAGTTGCAGAAAAATAAACAAACAAGCAAGAAATCATATTCAAGATGTAACCATTTTATCCCGATAGTGCGACGAGACTTATTTCCAAATCTCATTACACACAACAAATAGAAAAATCGTACCAACTAAAATCATCATTATAGCAACCGAGTTTAACGCGACAGGTAAATTCTAGCCAGTTAAGGAAGAAGAAATTTAACCAGCAAAGATCAACTTACATAGAAGGTTGCGATTGTGCCTGATGAATTTCCAGGAATAAGTTTAAAATGCACATTGAATCCACCAAAGAAAAACTCATTTTTTGATTCGACGACCAACCCTGAGTATCTACCGATCATAAGCTGAAGCTCTTGTCCGTCGTCCAATATCTTTGCACGCCCATCTCTCCACGCAATATTGAAATGAGAGTTAAAATCTGCTGTCGAGAACAGAAAAGTTTCAGATAGAGAAAGAAGCATCAGTGAGAAAGATGCTGCTAGCCTCCAAGAAGGATACATGTTGGATAGAACAGTTGAGTTTGCTAGAGAGAACAAAGCGGTATGATCTATTTATAGAACTAAAAGAGACTTGAGGAAAAGATTAATTGAAAGGCGATGCTGCCGAATTGCCCCACAGATTCGACTGGCAAGAGAATGCAGTTTTGAGAAAAACAAAGGTAAAAATAGTCTTATTATCCATAAGTAATACTCAAAACTCTTCTGCCGACTAGTGAATAAACCTATAGTATTCGTTGATCCGAGGAGTTTTCAATTTAAGAAGAAAAAAAAAAACAGTTTGTCTTTCACCAACAAAGTAAACTTGAGGCATTTATTTTATTTAAAGAAAAGAGAAAGTTTCTTCGTCCTACAAGTGTTATTTTGAAGAATAAATAGCATAGTGCTTTCCACAAATATTATATACTGAGTATGACTCCGCATTGATGCGACCTCGCAAAGAAGAGTTTAATTTTTTTTTCTTTTTTTTTTAAAGTAACCTCATTATTACTGAGTCATGCTGAGTAATGGCAGCATCAGCTGTGCTCTTCTAATTAGCTACCGAAATAAGATAGTTGTGTTTGGTATTAACTCCTAATATTTTCAATGTTGAAGTAATTAGTGTTAATTATATAAAAAGAGTTATGATACTAACATGTCCCTGTTATGCAGAGGATCTCAAATTGGCACCAACTCAAATCCAGTTAGGAAACCTTTAAATCTCCGATTTGATCCAACTTGTAAACTAACTTCTTTCTTTCTTTTTCTTTTTTTCTTTGTTTGGCATATAAATCAGAAACTTAACCTCTTCGTCTCACTTAAAATTCAAAATTTTCTTACAGGGAGCGTGTTTTTAAATTAATCATCTTCCAAATCGAAAATTTTCACTAGATATCCAAATCAATATGTGTGATATCAAAAATCTAAATTATGGTCCATGATTACCATGAGAAGTTCACGTCATTATAATCAACTTGAAATACAAAATATAAGGAAACGCAACGTAGCAGAGCAAAACGCAGTTCCAAGGTTAAAAAAACCCATTATTACAATACACTAGATAAGAGGAAAAACTTATAGAGAAGAAGAGAAACTCACTGCTTCATCCATGCACCAATCGAAACAGAGCCATTGAGCACCGAAATGGTCGATTAGGGTTTCCTCCTCAGGAACCATTTGAACCAAAACCCTAAACCCTCGACGCTCCCTCCCCAATCCCCATGAGGGTGATGAAGAAGAAGAAGAAGAAGAAGAAGAGGAGCTTCGAACGTTACTCTCGGCCCAATGGCCCGGCCCAATAATTTACGGTCTTGTGACTGGGTTTTTCGTAATTTTGGCCCAACCCACTATCATCTATTAAGCACACAGTAACTTGGGCCGGGGCGAGATTATGAATCATAGAAGAAAATTAATTTGGGCTTCACCCAATGTTCCATGTTTCAAAAACAGCATTTTATATATATATATATATATATATATATATATATATATATATATATATATATATATATATATATATATATGTATATATATAAAATTTATCTTTTAAAGTATAAGATAATTAAATTATATGTATCTTTTAGGTTTGTTTCGGTAACAGTTTATTTTTATTTTTCTCAAAAAAAATTGTCAACTTTATTCCAGCCGAAGTACAAGACACAATGGTGGGTAGTAAACTGAAGTGAACAAGGTGACTCTTGAAGAGAGGTCAAATTTTTTGCATCTTTGATCACTAAGGCAAAATTATTACACAGAGCATTTGATTTATAACCCCAAAATTCACTACTAAATTAACTATGCAATTAAGTAAAATAAAGACCTAAATTTTTGTAGTGATCATTCCCATGCATGATCATTAATCAGATACGGTATGTACATTCGCTTGCTTTCATGCTTTCAAAGGCTCAAAAAAGAAAATCTGAAGTTGCTTTCAATCTTTTCTCCTTCGTGCTGTAAAATTACGGTAACAACTGCCGGTGGAGAAATATATGATTTCTTTTAGCGCATAAAAGTCGGTACTTTTAGCCACTGCAACACCAAATAACTGATGCAACCCAGCTAATCGGCAAATCAAGTAACAATACTTGCATAAAATTATTCACATAAATTACAATTGAGCAATCCTGTTCTGCTTAAAGTTCAGGTGATGCATTGGAACTCCTCAAAGCTTCTGCAAACCTCTTCAACACAACCTCTTCAACTGCATCAAATTCTCCATGGTCTATCTCCGAACCGCGCCGGCTCGGATAAAAAAGGGGACTCCCCTCTCCGAATTCTGTATTCTTTCCATTAAAGGAAAATACAACATCGCTTCTCGACCGCGAGTGGTTCTGCGGTCGACCTACTTGGTGGTGTACTTGTTCCGGGGAGAGGCACGAAGAGAGACTATCAAACGACTTCCTCGTAAAATCGTCGTCTACTGTAAAGCTCGTAGGCGAAGCTTCTGCTCTTTCTGAACTGCTCCACATCGTAGGAGATTGATCTGCAGAAGCGCTTTTCTTGCTGCTGCTGCTTCTTTTTCCACTAACTAGCTTCTTGAGCTTGCTGAAGAACTTTGGCGGCTTTTCCGAACTGCTGCTTCTTTTCGCTGTTGTGAAACCACATGGTGATTCTTGAGATGAGGAACATGTATCAATATTACATGCTGAGTTTGAGTATTCCAGTATGAGTTGTTTGGCCTTTACTTCTGACTTGTGGCTTGGGCTTTTGTTGAGGTCTCTTGCTGATATTTTCCCTGGAGGGGGCTGGAAATTCCTTAACTCATATCTTAAGCATGCGTTGATCCATCTGAGGTACACCAGTTCCTCGATATCCCTGCATTGATCGCTTCGCAGCCGTTCGATTTCCTTCGGTAGATTCTCATTGGCCTCTCGTAATCTAATTGCTTCCTCCGGTATATCTTCCTGCAAAATGAGTTTTCACAATTCTCTCTCAAAAAAAAGGAATCACAAGTCAATACCCTTCTCTGTATTTGAATTCTAAAAGTTTTGATTTTTTTACTTAACCTTTCATTATTTCAAATTTTAAAAAGGGAGAGATGCTTAAAACAAATATTTTGGAATAGTAAAACTAAAATCCTTATTATAGAGTTACCCTTTATTTCAAAACACGCATAAGTTCTATACAATTTACCTAAAAATTGTAATGTAGTAAACTTACCTCAGGGCTCTTGAAACTCTCCAACTTCCGCGCCAACTCCAAATTCTCTTCTTCGAGCCTCGAATTCATCTTTCGAAGCTCCGCGGCCTCTTCGTCTAACTGCGTCAACCTCGCCAACTTGCTCTCGAGCTCTGTTTTCTCTTCTTCATCTTTGTTCTCCTTCTCCGCCAACACTTCAATCCTATTTTTAAGCTCCGCCATCCTCGCCCTCGCTTCCTCTCCATCCGATTTAAGGTTCTTCTTTAGAAGCTTAATCTTTGCCTTCATCGATTCTAGCTTATTTTTCAGCCTCTCATGCTCCAAAATTTGATTTTTAAGCCTCCGGTTCTCGTCTTGTAAAGACTTAACCTTCAAAGTTAAGAACTTGGCCTCTACAGAGCTTATTTTAAGCCGATTCTCGAGCTCTTTTGCCGCAGCCTCTCCTTCTTTTAATCCGTAGTATTCAAGCATTTCCATCTCGAGTTCTCTTTGTCTCTCGGAAAGGGACTGCACCAAATTCCGAAGGCGCATGATCTCCTGTTCCATCTCCAAATCTTTGCTATTGGGTTTCTCGTCGCTCGCATGAACGATCAAATCGGTTTTCGGGTCTTCTTTAGATGCATCATCCTCTGTTACAGCTACTTGATTAGGCTCTTCATCCTCTGAATTTGAACTGATCGAAGGAGCGGTTTTGATCGCGGCGGCCGATGCGCCGTGGATTACTTTTGCCAAAGCATCCTCCTTTAGAAAAAGAAAACACCCAATTCAGATGTTTTTTACAACCCATCTTTCCAAAAGCCATTACTGATTCCTCCGAAACAGAAAAAGAAACAAAAACCCAATAATTAATGAAGAGCTTACACTTTCTAGAACTCTAAGGCCATTACTGATTCCTCCGAAATTACCAGTTTTGGAAACCGTACAGAGCTCTCCATCTTTTCCCCGATGATCAGACCCTGTCACTAAAAACAGAGCAAAAGTGAATAAACACCAAATAGATTAAGAACAGAGCATAGAAAGAACAGTGATATCAGGTATTGAACAAACCTGAAGCAGAGGGAGGAGGAGGAAGCCGCGGCCGAGGAAGCGGATTCGCCGCGAAGTATCGGGCGAAGGCGAGGGCGAAAGCCGCGCCCACCGTGGCGATTGGTTCCATTTTAAACTAAGTAGTGTAAGGTAATTGGGATTGGAAGTAGAAGAAGATGATGAGTTTGGGATAGGTGGGTCTAATTTCTAAGCTCTGTAAAGACCCACCCCCTCTTCTTTCCCCTCCTCCATCTACATGCTCTTTGAGAAAAGAGGACCCATTTGGGAAACAAGGGAGAGATGAGGAAAAAAATGGCTTCTTTGTGGCTCTTTAGTCTACAGAGTTTGTTGCTGTCTTAATTCTGTGGGGCCGCCGAAGTTTTTTCATGGGTTTTCATTGGGTTTGACTTCGATTTGGTCTCTCTCGGAAAACTTTTGAGTGCACCACGTGTAACGGTACAGCTCATGCACCGCAATTGATATTGGATATAGTCACATGTATAGAGAGAGAGAGGGGGGGTAGAGTTATTATACTCCTATGAACACGGGTGTCTGTATTTGTAAATTATTTTTAATAATAGAATTTTTGAATCGACGATACATATCGTTAAACATGATTTAGAAAATATATTTTGTAATTCAAAATTTTATATATGTATATATAAACTGTGTATTGTAAAGTTTAAGTCTAAAATCTATTATTTAAATATAACGAGTCTGAAAAATCTAGGAAACATTTGGCAAACCTAGACTAAAATTTTATATATATATATATATATATATATATATATATATATATATATATATATATATATATATATATATATATATATATATAATAACTGAGTATTGTAAAATCTGAAGTTTAAAACCTATTAGTTAGATTTCACGAGTCCAAAAAATCTAGGGGGGTGTCTTGCAAAGCTGGACTAAAGTTTGCGCAAATAGAAATTATAAAAGTCGACTTACTTCCCTCTCTGAACTGTACATGATCAGTGCTTCTCGTAATTTGTACATTTACACATTATAAGATGCAGATCCTTCCTGTAATCTAAATATGTCGCACTCAAATTTCACAATAATCTTTGGAGTTCTATCTATCCTTTTGCATCTTAACTTTGCCGGATCTGCAACAGTTCTAGGGATGGCGTGCATTCGGTGCATGGAATAATTTGTTCTCAATCTACCCTTTGACTTGGGCCATTGTCTCTGTGCGTTCGATTCGGATTCTGAGGTTCATTTGCCATTGGATAGCGTGGAAATGCAGCGTGAGTTGTTATAAAAAAAAATCAGCGCGTGGACCTGATTCACCACGTCATTCCGTGGACATTGGACATTAGCAGTCCATCATTCAATGGACGGTGGCGATTTGAAGAACGAAGATATGAAGGATAGAATAGCTGCGAGGTCCACAGATGACGTGGTGAACAAGGTCTATGCAGTAGTTTCTCACGAAAAAGTATCGTCGCGGGAAGCGCGGGAGATGAACCGTTCGAGAATGTTCGAGATTTCATTTATCATTAAAATTAAAAATATGGAGGATGTGTTGGATTCTTAATAATCACAATTTATTTCCGTGCTCAAAAATAAATCTTCAAAATTAATTAAGTCTAGCCGTGCTATTACTTAGAGCACGTATTATTTTATTGTGTTTAAATAAATAAAATAATGTAGATAAATATTATATAACTCAGAAGTTGCAATATTGAATTGAATCTCACTATATTTTTTTTTTTGGTGAATACATGATAACTTATTAATTAACCGCATCACTCTCTAATGTCAACCAGCTATCAACAATTAAATAGTAATGAACACAATAGTAATTAAGCTAAATTGTGAGTAATAATTTGGATGGTAAAAGAGAATAATATATTTTAAAAAAAATCGATATATAGTAAAGTTGTTTAATTATCAAATTATGCACAAACTAACAAGGGATTTGAGGAAAAAGACTCCCAGTAGGGAAATAATTAAGTTTTAAAAAAGGAAAAAACTTGGCTAATTATTAAGTGGAACGTGTATATTGTGAAACATGAACTCTCTCTACAATATTATAAATGTTACATATACGCCTAACTATACATTCCACGTACTTTTATTAATTCCCGAGTGCGAGAGAGGCCAAGTGTGCCTTCACACGTACGAAAAGGCCACGTATGCACGTTGTAATTAAGTATAACCTAAAAAACGCTCAACAATCAATTGGCTCAAACATTTAATTATTAATTAATGTCGTTGTCTAATGCACAGTTGAAGTTAATTAATTAATTTAGATTACGGTCGTTGTTTATTAACCAGTTGTCGATACGTAAGTGGCGGCATGTCCCACGCGTGAATGTCACTGCAGCTGGGCAGGGTTAAACCGGTAGTGGTCATCTCGCACGTGCAATGTCAGCATTGCACACGTGACATCCTCCGATTGAACGAATTCTGCCACGTGTGAACAATCCGATGACTAATTTTATATCGACTATGTGACTAATTTTATATCTTGTTTGTTAAGACAACCGACACAGAGCTTGATGCCATTGCGGGTTCATGCACTGAGCGTGTAAAACAAAATCTAAAATTTTGGATTTGAATTGGAGGTAATTAATTTCCGTCTACAATCTATGCCCCAACAGTAACCCAAAAAATAAAAAATTAAAATATATCTCGTATTAATTTGTCTATTATATTATTGATAAAAAGTTCGGCTATGATGCTTTTAAAAGCACAAATTACTTGGTGCTTGTAAATTTTTTACCGTTAGATCTACCCCTTTGATCATTTTCATTCGTTAGATCATACTATTCAACCAATCACCCACTCAACCCTAGAGAACCACCATCATCTTAACCGTACATCCCTTAATCCAAGAGGTGAAAACTGTAAGCACCAATGATATGGTACTTTTAAAAGCATAGGAGCTCAATTCTGTTGATGAATTAGTATTATATATGTTACAAATTATAGTAATTTAGTTTTTTTTCAAAATCAAATATATATAATACTTGAGCCATTCATTACACCAGAGGCTAACTACCTAGGATTCTTTAAAAAAAGAAGATATTTTTGAATATATACAGGCAATAAGTAGATAAGGATGCATGGGCTGCGAGGGATTAGGTGATAGGTGACAGAGAGAGTAGTGAGCACGCATGGCCTCAAGCATGGACTCTCTCTAGCTTTATATCTGTACCATGCAAGAAAACCACCATGTGTGCTCACTCTCTTCTGTCACCCCTAGCTCCTCACACACTAATTAAGTATGTATGTATATATATGTATATACTTACCATATGTATAGCCTAATTGATGATTAATTATCACAAACCTTATGCCAAAAAGCCATTGGAAGAAGCGATCTTCTGATTATATATAGAGAGGTGGAAGCCATGAATTAAGTGCTCAATTGCTTGAGTAAACCTGTGGAGAGGTTTGATGGGGTTTTATAGGAGTACACCTGAATATTGAATGGAATAACTAGGAGGCTCTAGCTGCTCCTATTAATCCTTTCTTAGTATTATAAACATAACATAAAGCTATTCTCCTTTTATTCCTATCTATCCTATATTTATATTATTGCTTAACAATGCTTCTTGTAAATGATTCTAATTTAATAAGGCTAAATTAATGCTAAATGCCTTCTCTAGGCCAGTAACTCATCACCTTTGCATTCTCCCTCTCATGCAAGGAATGTGGTTGATAACGGCCTCCACTGCATCAAATGCGTGTCTAAAAAATTGAAAAGATAAAGTGTGTCTAGAACGATGTTTAGGGGTATATATATATATATATATATATATATATACACATATATATATAGATTTTTTATGAAAACTTTTGCTGTATCAAATGATGAATTATTTGTAAAGGAGGAGGAAAAAGGATAAAAGTATATATAGGTGTGGAGAACTTGGAGGGAGGGAAGGTTCTCTAATTAACTAATGGTGATCCTTAGATTACTGCAGTGAAAAAGTGGATTAAGTGATCTCTCCTTTGCATTAATTTATTAAACCAAGAAAGCGAAGAAACAAAATTCCCACTACCTAACCTATTGGTTAGAGAACAATTAGTGTTGTAGGAGGAAAAGAAAATTGATCATCTTTTTCATTATCATTTTTTTCTCTTACCTTTTACTTGCATCCTTCAATTTAGATGTAATGTTGCTCAGGGACGAAACCAGAATTTTAGTTCTGGGGGGCCAAAAATATATTATACAAAATATATTGATCTTCAAAAAAAATATTAATAAAATATATTGATCTACTATTATACTTCATATTTTCAAATACTAAAAATCTAAAAAAATTTAAAATTAGAATTTATTCATGATTAGATTATTATTTTTATCATTATTATTAATTGTGAATTTGTGATCCAACAATATATGAATTATGGACAACTCAAATCATTAATAATCATGATTCATGAAGTAAATATTAAATAACTTAATACCAAACATAATTGTACGAAATAAATTAAATTTTACTAAAAATGAGATAGTTTACCGGTCTAATTAGATTTTGCGGCGTCGGCGCGCCGCAGTTGAACGGGGCGACTGGCTCTACGTGACGAGGCGTCGAGGCTATGTGAGAGTTGAGAGTTGAGAGTTGAGAGTCCATTGTCAAGAGAGTGATAGCCAATTAACAGGGGGAGAGAGAGAACTTGAGAGTTGAGAGTCAAAGAGAGAGAGAGAGATTACGTGAGCCGGAGCGGCATAGCTGCGTGGGCGGCAGGCGATGATGCGTGGACTCTTGGCCCACAAGTAACCCTATTTTTTTAAAAAAATTCAGTTTGGCCCCTAGATTTTGTAATATTTTAATTTTCTTAATAACTTAATAATGGACCCTTTTATAATTTCACAAAAGTTGGGGGGGCCATGGCCACTGTCGGCCCCAATATAGCTCCCTCCTTGGTTGCTCTTATACCTATAAAAGAGCTTAAGGTTTGTAGCCAGATGATATTGAGATATTTGAGAAAACTATCTCATATATTTTTTGATGTATGAATTGCATTATTGATTAGTTGCCAGTTTATTATTGGCCGTGACAACTTTAGTTTGAGTCTCATTTTCTTTTCGTCTCCGTTTGTAAACGTAGGCCAGTAATAACTGAACCATATAAATATTAATTTGTATGTTTTATATTTCTTCTCTTTTTTTTTATTCTCTTGCGATATTTTTTATATATGATGAATGAGTCTTTTTTTCATTTTTGCCGTAACAAAGGACTCGAGCCCACCTCAAAAATTTGGGTTGATAGGTAGAAAATTTTCTTACATTATGTACAGAGCATTATTCTAATTTGTACTTTATACAAAACTAATATATTTAACAAGTTTTATGTTCAAACTTGATATATCAAATTATTTTAATAAAATTCTACAATGAAACGCACTACTTGTCACATATTTTTTCATGAAATTGAAACAAAAATAAAGTACAAAAATAAAACTAAAGACAATTTTTTTAATAAAAAACTATTATACGCAGTAAAAAACTAACTCTTTTTCACGACTACATTATCCAAACTAAGGATTTATTTGTTTCACCGAAGGTGAAATTCAAGTTAAAGCAGCTTTTCGGATGAACTAGAGTTTAAGTGAAAATTACTTTATTGTTTGTTTGTATAGTAGTGAAACTAAAGTTAATAAACTTTAACTATTTGTTTAACAGGAAATGAATGATGTAAAAATTGAATGTGTGAGAGACGGGCTAATATTTTATTATTTCTTTGTCAATTTTTTTTTCTAATTGACTCTAGGTAGGGGTGGGTCGAAATTAATTAAGGTATTTTAGGAAGTTTTGAGTCTCAACTGAAAGTAAATTTACAATGAGCCAAACAACAAAAGTAAGTATTTACGGTCGAAAGCTACTTGACGTCCCTGCACTCTTCGTGAAACAAACACAATGTAAGAAGATATAATGGCATATATCCTTCCCCAAAAGAAAAAGAATAGGAGAAACTATGGCATGTATGCATGTGTTGCTGCTTTACCTCTCATGCAACCTATTTTATATTTCATTATTAATATTTTAAAAAATATAATTTATCATTAAATAAATTATTTATAAAGATTGTAATTTATTGTATTAAAATAATTATTTATAAAAGATTATTGCAAGAAGGGTTTCGTAACTAATTTGTGCATTACCTGGTTCATTCATTTTTTAGAAAGAAACTCAGCGAGAAATGTGAAGTAACTATTGAAAATTATGGCTTGCACCACGGGTTGTCCGACCACGGGTAATGCACAAAGCGAGAAATGTGAAGTAACTATTGAATCAAACTAAACACGGGTTGTCCGAACCAAAGCGTAGCTGTCCGAGAAATTATGGCTTGCACCTGGTGTATCCCTACTTCTTGTACACCACACTTTTTATTTTATTATTAATATTTTAAAATAAAATATAAAAATATATATAGGCAAGACATCAAGTAGTCTCAAACATCAATTATATAGAAATAAAACTATTTGCTTTAGAAGAACTAAAGTTCAAAATTTATAATAACTGCTATCACATAACGCATTCAATAAATTAGAATTTAATTTAAAATCATGGCTAAATTAAAGAAATTTTTTTTTTATAAATATTTTATTTGCCCTCCATAACTCTCAAAAATTTATATTTTACTCCCTCAACATTTCAAATTGTTGCATTTGGCCTCTCTCCGTAAGGGTTCCATCACTATTTCATCCATTTCTTATAATTTAAACCGAAAATATCCTTTAAAAATGATAAAAATATATTGATTTTTTTTTTATATAGAAGTAAGAATAATTGGATCATTTTGCCATCTTCATTAATGTTGTACCCCATAAAAATATTTCTGAAATTTTAAGGGGGCAAAATATAGATTTTTAAAAGTCAGAAAAAAAGTAAAATAACAGATATTTATCAGGAGATTTTTTGTAATTAAATCTTTAAATATATTTGATGTATGATTCTAAGAGCAATGCTATCCCTACACCTATTTTTGGTATAGAATATACACCCCCATCCATCTCAAGGTGGGGATTGTTTAGGAACAAATTTGATGGGCACCATCCTCAAACTATTAGTTTGGGGATGGTGCCGATGGGCGCCGTGTGGCACATTCCACCAAAAAAAAAAAAAATGTATGCCCCTATGTTTTAGAGAGAGAGAGAAAAAGTAGCAGGGAAAAGAGATGGGCGCCGTGCGATGTACCACACGGCGCACATCGGACACCATGCCCAAACTAATTAGTTTGGGCATGGTGCCCACCAAATTTTTGTCCGTTGTTTAGTAGGAAAAACTCCACCCTTAGATGGGTGGGAGTGTTAATTCTACACCCAAAATGGGTCTAGGATTAGCATTTTCCTTCTAAAAATGCAGTGTGTAATATATACTTGTACACCGGGCGCAAGCAAAGTTGGTCTCTTAAAAAGAGAACCATATCCTCTAACGGGCCCATTTAGGCCATTGTAGCCAATCATCTACTGCCACGTGTATTTCTGTGGCACCAACCAACCGCTCGTTTCTTTACGCAGATGACACTCTACCGTCGCCTCTCTGCTACCTCCTCCCTCCTGTACCCCTCTCCTCCGCTCAACGCTCTTCACGGCTCACTCCCCCATCGCCTCAAACTATATAAAACCCTAACCCCTCCTCCTCCTCCTCCTCCTCCTCCTCTCTACCAAACCCTAAACCCTAATCGCGGAATCCGCATCAAAAGGAGAAGAAGAAGATAAGGGACGATGGAGTGCCTCACCGGGGGGAGCTCCGCCTCCGCCGCTGCCGCCGCCGTGATCTCGCCGTCGCTCGGAGGGTGGAGGTGTAGGCGGAGGAGAGCGGCGGATGCGGCGGAGGCGGCGGTGGGAGGGTTCCGGCTCTATTACGAGAGGCGGCGCTCGTTGGAGCTTCTCCGGTCGCTCCGGGTCGCGGCGGCGGGGGGAGGAGGGAGAGAGAGCTGCGTCGCGGCGGAGATGGCGGCGGCGACGGAGGCGGCGGTGGGGGAGGAGGGGTTCGCCGACGAGGAGGATTATATCAAGGCGGGGGGGAGTGAGATGTTCTATGTCAAAATGCAGGAGAGGAAGCCGATGGGGAAGCAGAGCAAGATCGGAAACAAGGTGTTGTATCGTTCCCCTTCTTTGATGTAATAGGCATTGTAGTGGAATCCGTTTTTCACTGTTTTTTATGCTTATTTTGTTCACTTGTTGCTTGTTTTAGTGAGTTCCTCATTGGTAATTTGTGTTCTATTTGTACTTCTTTCCTGCTCTCATTGTGAAATGTGGATATTATGCCCTAATTTCTAGCTCTATATGAAGCTTACTTAGATAGAAATGTGCAGTATATATTAGATTTGGTTCATTATTTGTGTCTCATTGGTCATTACTTCAAACAAGTTTTTCTTCTTCTTCTTCTTCTTCTTCTTCTTCTTCTTCTTCTTCTTTGTGTGGAAAAGGCACTTCAAAAAAGTTATACTTATGATATCTTTTACTGAGTGGTTGTTCAATTGCCACTCTCATTAGTCATTACTTCAAAAATGTTAGTACTAGAAGAAGTTGAACAGTTAGTTCTATCCTTTTTCTTTTCTTTTTTGTCAAATATTCCTGTCCCTTAAAGCCTTATGGGTCATAAAGTTCATAAAAATTTCCCTCCTTTCTGGACATTGGATATGTGAGGCAGTTGAATTAACCTTCAAAACTGTTCTGCAATTTATTTGAGCATTTCAAGTGTTGTAAAAATTATGAGCCTTAATGTTTTACTGATAAATCATGCAGTTGCGACCCATAGCTGGTGGGGATTCAGTGCTTGATCTGATTGTGATAGGTTGCGGCCCAGCTGGTCTTTCACTGGCCGCAGAATCGGCCAGGAGGGGACTAACTGTTGGTCTTATTGGACCAGATCTTCCTTTTACGAATAATTATGGTGTATGGGAGGATGAATTCAAAGGTAATAATACAATCACCATTCGCGTCCATATAATCATATATCTGGCTTATTTATCCTACGTTTTCATTTTTCTTGCAAGAGTAGCCAGGTTTTTCTTAGGCTGAACTTTGAAAGTTTACACCACAACTTGTACCATTTATTTTTCCCCCTAATGCCAGTAACTTTCTCATTAATTGAGAGGCAGACTTTGTTTGATCCACTATTTCAATTTTCATTGGAGTTAACGAACTGTATTCTTTTAGATCTTGGACTTGAGAGCTGTATTGAGCATGTCTGGCGGGATACAATTGTATACCTTGATAGTGATGATCCAATAGTAATTGGTCGTGCATATGGAAGAGTTGACCGTGATTTGTTACATGACGAGTTGCTAAGAAGGTAGAGATTATCTTGAAATGACATCAATGTGGCACCTTGTTTTTGTATTAAAAAAATTTAGTTTATACTGTCATGTTTTCAATATTTCAGGTGCTATGAATCTGGCGTCACATACCTTAATTCAAAAGTGGAAAAGATCATTGAAGCAAGTGATGGGTGCAGCCTAGTTTTATGCGAAGCAGACTGTATGATTCCCTGCAGGTAGTGCAGAATTAAACGAATAATAGCATTGTAATCATAACTATCTAACTGCTGCCTGTACAGGCTCGCCATTGTTGCATCTGGAGCGGCCTCTGGGAAGCTTCTCCAGTATGAGCTAGGGCCTCGTGTTTCTTTACAGACAGCATATGGAGTGGAAGTTGAGGTAGGAAAAACTTTTTGTTTAATATATCAGTGATTTCTATGCTGCCTTCTGGGCTCAAAATTTTGAATAGTTCCTAGATTTTTTTTTTTTTTTTTTTTTTTTTTTTTTCCCATCCTTGGTTGGAAGTATTTATACTTAATTCTAAATCTAAAATAATCTCTTAATGTGATAACAGATTACGGCATCATATACTGTTTTTCATTGAGAAAGTAAAGGGCACTTTTATGCTTGCTTTAGCTGTATATTCTTTCAGAATGGTTTTTAATTTTCAGGTGGAAAACAATCCATATGATCCCAGCTTAATGGTTTTCATGGACTACAGAGACTTTGTGACAGACAAAAAGCCATTCCATGAAGCTGAATACCCTACATTTCTTTATGCCATGTCCATGTCACCTACAAGAGTTTTCTTTGAGGTTCATATTCAACTTAATTAATGTTCTCTCTAGAAACTTTTTTATTTATAATTCATTTAGTGACTTGTTATCTGGTTATAGGAAACATGCCTTGCTTCGAAAGATGCTATGCCCTTTGACCTTCTTAAGAAGAAACTAATGTCTCGTTTAGAAGCCATGGGTGTTCGAATATTAAAAGTGTACGAAGAGGTATGCTATTAGTATATTTATTTCTCTTTTCTATACCTAGCCTCTCTAACCTGAGTAATTTAGCTATCAATTAGAATAAATGTGAGAATGAAAAAAGAGAATATTGAATTTGTTTCATCTTTCTCTTTTGTTATATTTTCCCTAGTATGTTACTAGTACTTTAAACATTCTGCAAGATTTGAACTGTTTGATTTTTTTCAAAGGAATGGTCCTATATTCCAGTTGGTGGATCCTTGCCAAGCACAGACCAGAAAAATCTTGCATTTGGTGCTGCGGCCAGCTTTGTGCATCCAGCTACTGGTAGGGCAAATTCGTTAATCATTTTCAAATTTTATTTTCTTAAAACTGCTTAAAAAAAAACCATTCATATTAAATAGGATATTCGGTCGTGCGGTCCTTGTCTGAAGCTCCAAAATATGCATCAGTGATAGCTAGTATTTTGAAGAAAGGTACCTACACAAGATCAGGTTTGCTGGGTGGAAGTACTCATAATCCCTCAGTTCTAGGTATGAAAATGCTTCTATTTATTTGCAAATGCCCAATTTATTTATTGTTATGTACTTTTAACTTTTTCCATGATGATTTTTCCTCAATCAAAGCACTACTTGAACAGAAGATACTTTCAGGCAAAAACATGATAGCCTTTCATCAGAAAGAGGAAAGAAAGTATGAAAACTATACATATGAACAAGTAGGTGTAGATTAAATAATGTCATTGCAAAGACTTAGTATAGTTACTATTGACCGGAGTGAACTGAAAAACTATGCAAATGATCCATACCATGTTAGAGAAACCCTCCTAGAGATCTTGAACATGAAATTGTGGTAGAACCTAGGTTACCTAAAACGCAGATCGATATGGTTCCCAGAACGAAAACAGGATCGCAGAATGCCACTTACTCTAAAACATGGTACTATCGGAGTAGTCTTCATTGACACGCTTCTATAGGAACAGAAAACATTTACTTGAAACACAACAGGAATTAATGAAAATAATTGACACATACCCACATATGTACATACACATATATACTAATATACATAAATATGTGTAGATATTGCTCTCGTTATGATTCCGGTGTAGTAGAGTAAACAGGTTAGCAGGGGACCGCTTATTTGGTCGTTCCAATTCATTAGCGTACCACGAATTGGATCGCATGTTCCAGTTCAAAATTTGTAGGTGTTTTACGAATTGGGTAACCATGGGTAGAACCCTGGTAGCTTTCTATTGTAGTTAATATACAGCTTATGTACATTGTCAAAGTAACTATACCACTTTGATAGCCTAGTTGATGTTACTATCTTAGTTTTGCTATCATTCTGGTTTTCAGCATGGAGGACACTGTGGCCTCAAGAAAGGAAGCGCCAAAGGTCATTCTTTCTCTTTGGGTTGGCGTTGATACTGCAGTTGGATATTGAAGGCATAAGAACTTTCTTCCAAACCTTTTTCCGCTTACCTAACTGGTAATTTGCTAATACTGCTCGTGAGCTTTTCAATGCAATGTAGTATGATCTATGTAATGGTAGAAACTCAAATTCAGAGTGCGCAAAAATGATATTCATTTGTCATCTTGACATTTTACTTCTAGAATCTATCTCTTGAATCTACTCTTGCAAGTCGCAAGCATGTATGACTAGCAAAAAGTATTTTTGTATGCAAATTCAATGTTTATATAATTCCTCGAATCCTAGTTAGAAATTTGGTCCATGACATTTGACCCCAATTTCATTTAAATAATCAAAGTTCTAATTCTGATAATTTAGTCCTTGAAGTTTGTCTTTCATAAAAGTGAAGTCCTCAACTAATCTGAAAAGGCACTAAATGCCTGATTGTTAAGAGTCTGCTGGTGAGAGCGGTTTTTTGAGGTTATGCTGGCGTAACTTCTTTCTCTTTCTGAAGTGGTAGCTAACTGAAGGCTTTTATTGTGATACGGGAGAAATTTCAGGGGCTAGATTTCAAAATTGAAAAACCAGAGAACGTTGAAATTGTGATCAAACTTCAGGGATTAAATTTGTTGCTATCCAATTTTATATAGATATATATATATATATATATATATATATATATATATATATATATATCTTTGCATCGTTTTGTTGCAATTTATTGGTTCACATTTATTGATATTATTTATTTGACATTCTTGCAGGATGTGGCAGGGTTTCCTCGGCTCCACACTCTCATCGGTTGATCTCATATGGTTTGCTTTCTACATGTTTGCTCTCGCACCGAATAGCATGAGAATGTGCCTCATGAGACATCTCCTTTCTGATCCAACTGGCGCCCTTATGATGAAGACATACCTTGCCCTATAAAATCTACTTCACTTCTTCAGTTCTCTTTTAGAAAGAAGGTTTCTCACCAATTTGTTCAAAGTTTTTTTTCCCCCCTGTATAATTGTATATATTTTAGAGGAACTTCACTTTGGTAAGTTTTATAAACATCATCTTTCGCGATAATAATGGCTTCTGACCAGAGAAGCTTATCCAAGCATGGAAAGGAATCTCTTTGCTTCATTGGATATAGTTTTTCCTTGAAATGTATGTTTTGTGAATGTAATTATTCTTTTTCCTGTACGATCCTTCTTAACTGCAAAACAGTGATCCTCCTGTTTGGGTGGAATCGGTGCACGAACATGAATGATTGGCTTGAGTAGGACAAATGGGGAAACAGTATTCTTTTGCTTTTCCAAAATTCGTGAATCCTTTATGTTATACAGACATACATGTAGAAGGACATGTATGAGCTATTCCGATGTTTTTTTTTAGAGAGAGAAATAGCACGCTATCCGCTTTGTTTATTTTTTTGTCAAAATAAACTTAGTTGAAGCAAGTAGGCTTCGAACTTGAGACCTCGGGTACCAACCACCAAACTCTCGAGTACCAACTTTTCTTGTAAAACGATAGTCCCAGTCCCTTTCGCTTAACATGATGCAGGCATAAAATAGTTAAAGGCGCTATTTGGATACCTCAACTCTATGGCCTACAAAGGAACCCAAAAAAAGGAAAAAAGAAAGTTCCCAAATGGCTGTGTGGGTGTCATTTTACAGTTGGAATCCGATACGGAGAATTACGTGCATCAATGGGGAAAAAAATTTAAGATCCACTCACACATCATTTTTATTCTCCCTTTACTCTCTATGCGGAGGCACTTTATCATTTTTTTTTTTTTGCGAGAAAGGTAGCACGCTACCCGCTTCGTTTTATTTCGTTTAGAAATAAATTTAGCTGAAAATATGAATCAACTAGGATTCGAACTCGGGACCTCGGGTACCAACCACCAAGCCCTTTGCCACTTGCACTAGGGACGGTCGGTAGGCACTTTATCATTGTTCTTACCAATCCAAGGTTTCCCACAAGAGATCCAAACAATGAAACACCATAGCTCCACAATAAATTTGAAAACATACCATTTAACATGTGACTTCATGGGGCCGGAGCGAGGATGTTGACACAGTAAACACTTTGAAGTGAAAAGTTCAGCACTAGTTTTAAATCCACAAACGCACATAAACAAGTATTAATGCATGTGGCACTAATGGGCCAGCCTAATAACTAAGTTACTATAGCAATAAAAAGCTATAAAAGTAAAGTATAGGCCCTGGTTAAACTAATGGGCCAGGCCCAGTAAAAGCCCAAACTGGGCCCTGTATATGGGCCTTATCGTCTGATAGAAGAGTGGACGGTTTTGATGCCATCAATCCCTTACACCAATCTTACAGCAGAGCCTACTCAGTACCACGCCCGCACGCCGTGTCGTTCATGTGGTCCATAGTCCATACGCCTCAAGTCCTCTGCGAGAGTCGAGTCGCTGCTTTGGGAGTTGGGGCTCTCGTAGATCTCGCTCCATCTTCGTCTCCGATCTCGCGAACCACTTCCCATGGAGATCGCGAAGAGGAATCTGTCACCACCATTAGTAGGTGGAGGAGGAGGAAGAGGAGTTGAAGAAGACGACGACGCCATGGAGGCTTCCGGGCTCCTCCCCCTCGCAGGCGCTTCGAACCAACCCTACGTCTCCGAGCTCCTCTCCTTCTCCATCGAGCGCCTCCACAAGGTAAACCGATCCGATCCCTGCCTCCCCAACCTCTCTCCTCGCATCGCTCGATCCCTCGTTTTCTATGCGGAATCGCAATAGATCTCTCTTCATCGGATCGCAGGAGCCGGAGCTTCTCCGCGTGGATGCGGAGCGGATCAGGCGACAGATGCAAGAGGTGGCTGTGGAGAACTACGGCGCGTTTATCGCCGCCTCCGAATCCCTCTCCTTCATTAGGAATCAGCTCGAGGATTTCGACAAGCATTTGGAGTCTCTGGTACGCTTTCTATGGATCTTTTTTTTTTATTTGAGATCAAATTGTTTGGAACTTTGATTTGGGAGATCTCCGCGAAATGCTGGATCGGACTTGCCTTTTTGGAAAACTTCGGGTACTAAAATTTCTAATTAATTGTTAGTAGGAAATGATTTAGGAGAAAAGGTGTTGCTGCACCAAAATTTTAAATTAGAAATAGATTGTCGACTATGCCTATTCATGAAATTAAATTCCTGTATACGATAGTAGCTTGTTCCTCTTGATGCTTCTAAATCTTGTGACATGTGATATCTTATCTGCCGAGGGTGCAACCATTATTTTGGTATACCGCTATCTCTTAAGCATGATCGAACATTTTTTAATGGAATTAAGAGTGTATTTTAATTTCTTTAATCAGATGTTGAACGCATTATTATCTTCTTAATGTAGATAGAGGAGATTCCAAATCTTACATCTGGTTGCGCCGAGTTTCTCGAATCTGCACAGCAGATTTTGGAGGAACGGAAGCTTAATCAGACGCTACTGGCCAATCACACGACCTTGCTCGACCTGCTTGAAATTCCCCAGTTGATGGACACGTATGTGCGCTTTTTGTAGCATTGTATATTGCTTAAGAACTTGTAAATTGTTTATATTGTTTATGCTTTAGTGACTGTTCTTCTCATGATTGTGCTGTAAAGATGCCTGAAGGATTTTGTTGGCATATTTGCTTATTGGAGTTTTGATTACTCTTATTTATTTACTTCTGAGTTCTGACTGAGAACTTAGTTGACGATAGTTGTTCTTAACTTCGTTTGGATGCACTTTTTAGCCTGTTCATGTATATTAGGATAATGAAGACTTTTAGATCTCTAGTGCTCAGTTTGCTTGTACAATATTTGTTTTAGATCTGTTATCGACTCTCGGGAAAATTTTACCTTGACATCTATTATTTCTACTTGCAGATGTATACGCAATGGCAATTATGATGAGGCTCTTGACTTGGAAGCTTTTGTTAGCAAATTGTCAAAATTGCATTCTGAGTAAGCCCTTCTTTGTGATATTTAGGCTAGGTTTCCATTTGCTTGAATTGCACAAAAAAATCTAGAGAAAAACATTTGTGGCCATAGCTATAGATTCCATCATGATGGCTAGCATTTGTTATGTGGAATCAAGGTTACCTGTCATTCAGGCATTAGCTGCGGACGTGAGGAAGACCACACAGTCTATGCTCTCACAGCTTCTTCAGAAGCTTCGATCTAACATCCAGGTAAAACTGATGGTGATTTTATTTATTTATTTATTTTGGTTCTTTTCTTTGTTGTTTTGGGGGGGGGGGTGTGTTTGATATGGGTTGGTGGGTTGGAGCTGCTAACTGGTAGTGCATTGTTTCTATCCTGTTGCCTGTAACATTTACCTACTGTACGATTACAGTTAAACTACTTTCTTGTAAAATGATGCTTGTACATGTAAGATTATTGTTTTGTTGTGTAAACATGATTGAATTTGTCGTTATCTGATGGTGTACAGTTGCCTGAATGTCTTCGTATTGTTGCACATTTGCGGCGTATAGGAGTTTTCAATGAATCTGAATTGCGTTTGCAGGTATTGCCCAGTTTGTTTTAGTTAACTTCTTATTGAAACACCATATATTTTGGAAACTTTCTTTAGAAGGCTGCTTTACATCTAAACTACTCCTTTACTTAAATAAAGCTGCTTAGGGAAATGGAAAGAATGATATTGCAATATAATTTTTCTAACCATCTAGTTCAACGTCTAGTTCTTGAGGTGCAGAGAAGCATGGCTATCTGGGATCCTTGATGACTTGGACCAGAGGAACGTTTATGATTATCTGAAAGGAATGGTGAACTGCCACAGGATGCATCTATTTGATGTTGTTAATCAATACCGAGCCATATTTAACAATGATAAATCTGGAAGTGAGGAGAACTACGATGGTGGACTTCTTTTCAGTTGGGCTATGCATCAAATCAGCAATCATCTAAGTACTCTTGAAGCCATGCTCCCAAAAATTGCTGAAGGTGGATCGCTTTCCAATATCCTCGATCAGTGCATGGTGAGGATTTACCTATTTCTTTTCAGGGTATTTGGATATATACATCTTAATATAGGCGAAATTATGCCCTGCAGAGTTGCTATTTTGTGCATGCCCTGGAAATGGTATTTGTTGGTATTCGTGCCTCTCATGGTTTATATATTGAAATGTTTCTTAAGAGAAATATATGGAAATGTTTCTTCAGAGTTCGGAGAAACCATGGTAGGGGCACGCAGGCAAATACAATCCTTTCAGGGATGTTTGTGCAATATTGCATGTTTGCAAGGTGATTTCTTTTGTTGCAGATGTTTCTTGGGAGCTTGTTGCTTCAGGTTGGAAGAGGCTTACTCACTCCAGTTACCTTTTTTCTCCCTGTTTCTACAGTATTGTGCAATGGGTCTCGGCTTGGTCGGATTGGACTTCCGAGGCTTGCTTCCACCACTTTTTGAAAAGTAAATTACTATCTTTTGATTTATATTAAATAGCATGTTACTTATTGGAAATTAAAAGGTCATATTCTTCTTTATCTGTTTGTTTTTCATCAAATAGCATGTTATAATTAGTTAAAATAGCTAATCCAATTGATATTATCTCCTAATTCACAGTGCAGTTTTTAACCTATTCTCGAAGAATATGAGTACAGCAGTTGAGAATTTTCAGGTATGTCTTTCCTAGAGTTCCACTCAATTTCATTAGGTTCATCATAGAATTGCTGACTTAATCAGGAGGAAATAAAAAGTAAATACTACCAAATTTTTAATAATTTTACTCGTCAATTTGGTGTATATTAGGTTATCTTAGATTCACATCGGTGGGTTCCCATGCCATCCGTTGGCTTTGCTACAAATGGAGTCATTGATGTGTCCCAGGATGATGTTAGCCCACCTTCTGTTCTAATGGAGCATCCACCTCTCGCCGTGTTTGTTAATGGTAAGCATCATAAATTTCTATAATTTTCTGTCAATTGATGCTGGTAATAGTTAAGCCTAGTTACAGTGTCTGTCATAGCATGTAAACTCCTTGTACAGCATACTTTAATTTTTTGTCAACAGATATAGAAGAAACAGTGTGAATCTTGGATAATATGATATAATCCACTGGCTTTTTCTTTCCTTATCTGGGGATTTTGTTTTAAGCCATGACTTTGTATTACAAGCCACAATCAGCTAACATTTTACTTCACCATCTCATCTTAATACAGGTTTTTCAGTAGCTATGAACGAGCTAAGACCCTGTGCGCCGGTGAGCTTGAAGCACATCCTCGCTCAGGAGGTCGTCAAGGGGCTACAGGCTGTTTCCAACTCTCTTGTTCAATACAATGCTATGCGAATTTTGCGTGGAAACGAATCCACTCTTTTCCTCTCACTTTGTCAGGCATTTATTGAGGTTAGCCGAAGCTTTTCCTCCGCTGAATTTTGGTTTCTCATTTTTGATAATGGATTCTTTTTTTTCATACTTCTTAAATATGTGAAATTGGATACCCTGTAAAGTTGGTATTAGCCTATGTGGCCCTGCAAATCGTATCTAGTTGCACTGATGCCCCCAGGGTGTACATCAGTACATGCAAACAATCATTTTTGCATAAATAGTCTGGCTAGGGCATGCACGCAAATAAGCAAAGTTTTCATGGGCACTCATGGAAAACTAATGGAAAATGCCTACTTACGCTGATATTTATGCAATATATCACCTTTTTTGGGCTACAATATGCAGAAAACAAGATGCTCTAAACCAGATCATGATGAGATTCTATTTGAAACTTTTAGGTTGCCTTTCCTTACTGTGCAACTTGTTTTGGTCGCTGTTACCCCAACGGAGCAACCTTAATCATAGAATCCAGAAGTTTGTTCAACGGTGTCGGTCGATTAATAACAATACCTCCTGCAAGAACCAACAGTTCGGTAGACAATGCTGAAGAAAAGCAACAATTGGTAGATAATGGGGGCAACACATCAAGTGCTGATAATGGGCCTTTGGTTGATGAACAAAAAGTAGAGGCGGCAGATACTGCTCAAACGGACGCAACACTCTCACAAACGGAAACAGAAAGCAGTACGTGATGTTGTTCTGTTGATTCGGTTGTGAAGCCTGGAAAGTTTTGTTATCAATTAGGATTTCCTTGCCCGATATGTTTGCAAACAGATATATCTTCTTATGGGATCAGTTATTAGCAAGATTTCGAGTTTCACGGAGATCACCGTCATAGCTTATCCGCGCCTCTTCGATTGGACCTGCTGCACTATCCTTGCTGTGTTTTATTGACTAGTTGTTTCTCAAGCATACTTTTAGCATTACTAGAAAACCCTATTTTGTATTGTTTGGTGTTAATTTGTACTCTATGAACGGTACAGTAAATGAAAATTCAAAATATTTGTATTCTTTTAGGAGGAAATTCAAATGTTTGTAGAGAGCTTGTGTCTCTGATATTTTGATCGTCAATGCAAATAATTCCTGGCGTTTCTGATTTTGGAAGATAAAGATAGAACCACAAGTGTCAAATTTGATAGAGATGCTGTGGACCAAACTTACCTCTTGCATATATTCCTTGGTTTTTTATTACTTGTGGTGCGCTGTATATTATTAGTACTTCTAGGATGGCGTAATGCTCTTCAATCATGATGCAGTGAATTGGGTAATTCCTACTAATTGCCGCTGAAATCAGAAGAATTATCTTTGAGGTGCAAAATAATCTCATCTAAGAGAATATCTAGGAAAACAACGCAAAAACTATACTCTCTCTGGCGAGTTCTTTTGTAATCTTATGACTCGATTCCAAGCATTTCAACTTAAAATATTCTAAATTAAATGGCACTTATGTAAATTAATTTGGGTTTTTAATTGGAAGAACCAGTCAACTCTCTCATGACCGAACAAGGTGGGAGGAAAGGGGTATTTTTTTTAGGTATGGCTTTCCTTCTTTTCTCAGTCAACTGTCCAAAGACCGGTCAATAATAGCATGAGGTGGGTCCTCGTTCCATTGAGTTGGCCTGAAACCTAAAGGAGGGACGCGGAGTTGGTAGTGGTGGTGGTGGTGGTTATGGTGGTTATGGTGGCGGAAGAAGAGGAGGAGGAAGAGAGAGAAAGAGACCATTGCGGTGCTGTTTCTCTCTCTTCCCCTCTGTCCTTCTCTTCATCCGACCCCTTTACCGTCGAAAACGTCGTCGTCGTCTTCTTCTTCTTCTTCTTCTCGGAGGGTCTAAAATGCATATGTATCCCGATGACGCCAACCGCTCGGCAACCGCGGCATCTCTGACGGCGGTGGCGATCGACCGGGACAAGACCAGCCAGCAGGCGGTGAAATGGACGGTGGACCACCTCCTCGTCGGCAACCAGAGCCTCACGCTCGTCCACGTCACCAACCGCAACGCTCTCACCCGTAGGTACCCCTCCCCTCTCTCGTCGTCGTATGCACGAATTGCTTTCCATGCATGCATGCATGCATGCATGCATACATACGTTCGTAAATTTGCAAGTCCTATGACAATTACGAGCATTAATTATTCGGTAATGTTGTTTCTTTTGCGACGTGCTTGTAGATGGATTTGCCATGGCTGAGACCACGCAGGTCGCCGCGAGAGAGCAATTCGAGGCCGACATGGCGCAGCTGTTCCTTCCCTACAGAGGATTTTGCGCTAGGAAAGGGGTATGCGCGTAGATCAATCACAGCCCCGAAGTTGATTAGCATCATTATAATTTATGATTCTGCAAGCATTGTGATAATAATTAATTACGACAAGTTATATTGAATATCCATCAGATTGTTTGGTTTCGTCCATATTAGCCAGAAAATTTATTTCAACTTCGGTGGTAACATTTTTGCCTGGGAATTGTATGATTAGAATGGCCCGATTAATGATCAATTCGCTTGCAATTCCCTGCATTTCGTAAAGATAGATTATGACCCTGCTATTCTAACAGTACTTAATGCATTAAGATTATTTTGAGTAGATAACAGAAACGATGTGAAATATCACATTGTTCTTTGATTTTTATTCTGCAATATATGTAAGCAAACCACTAGACATAAGCACCAATTATGTGAAAACAAAATTAAAATGGCTATAAATGCTTATAATCAAACTCAATATAGAGATTGCTGCTGTTATTTTTTCAGGTGCAGATGAATGAGGTGGTTCTTGAAGATGTTGATGTCTCCAAGGCCCTCATTGACTACATTGCGTCTAGCAACATCCACAACCTTGTTGTCGGCGCCTCCAATCGAAATGCACTCACAAAGTCTTTCTCCCTCTCTCTCTCTCTCTTTCTCTTGAATCTTTCCCGAACCTGCATAAAATGCAACTGCTGTTCCAATCATGCAGGAAATTCCGGAACCCTGACGTGGCGACGAATGTGATAAAAGGTGCGCCGGAGTTCTGCGCGGTTTATGTCATAGCCAAAGGGAAGCCGGTGACGGTGAGGTCGGCGAAAAGTCCTGCACCGGCTAATGCTGCACCGCCTCGGCAGCCGCCGTTACACGGGCCCATGCAACAACACCTTCCTGATCCTGATGACTCTGTGAAGTAGGTTTCATTTCATGCATCAACTTTGGAAATCGAAAATTCTTCAATTCAAGAGCAAAAAGTTTCATCACAAACTAAAGTAGGTATCAACAAAACTAACAAACTCCTGTGTCTCAAACAATTCAGAACACCATTTACAAGGGGAAGCTTGAGAGGGCAACAAGCTCCGCCGCCGTCGCCACTAATCCAATCAATTGCACCGGAGAGAAGGTCCTTCGAAAGGATCGGCGAGCATGCGCGACAACCGTCGAGGGATCGGCCCCTCTCCGGAGCAAGAACAGCACCAACCAACATGCTTTTGGAAGGCATCGAGCCCTCGTACCGCCCGACCAGGCCGTTGAGCTCCCGCGACTCCTTCTCCGACGACTTGGATTTCCAAGGAGGCACCGGATTCCAGTCGACGGATTTCGGGGACTCTCTTGAACTTTTATCTAATCTGTCTGACAGCCCCAAGGGTTCCCATTCTCCAGTCTCTAGTGTAAGTACACATCAGTCAAGCATCAAGCTCCATTTGTATGACATGCATTTACGAAATCCTTCGCCGATGGAGTGACATAAAACTCTGGTTTCGCGGTAACTGTCACAGCGCGACTTAGAGGCTGAAATGAGAAGGCTGAAGCTTGAACTGAAGCAGACCATGGACATGTACAACAATGCTTGCAAGGAAGCAATTACGGCAAAACAGAAGGTGAGGTTTGGTTTTTGATCTGCCGCATTTATCGTTATGTCAGATAATAAGAGCATAATGGTTGTGTAAGGAAAGTTTGCACAAACATATGTACGAAAACTTCGACTTAAGTTATGTTGCAGGCCAAAGAGCTTCACCAGTGGAAGATGGAAGAAGTGCGAAAGTTCGAAGAAGCGCGGCAGGGGGAGGAGGCGGCCCTAGCGCTGGCAGAGATGGAGAAAGCCAAGGCGAGAGCGGCCCTCGAAGCAGCGGAAGCGGCAAAAAGGATCGCGGAGCTCGAGGCACGGAGGAGACTGACCGCGGAGATGAAGGCCAAACGCGAGGCGGAAGAGAAGATGCGGGCGTTGGACGCGTTGGCGCAGAACGACATCCGCTATCGGAAGTACAGCATCGACGAGATCGAGATAGCCACCGATTACTTCGCGGAGAACTTGAAGATCGGCGAAGGCGGCTACGGGCCGGTGTATAGAGCATCACTCGATCACACTCCAGTGGCCATAAAGGTTTTGAGGACGGATGCCGCGCAAGGAAGGAAACAATTCCAGCAAGAGGTAGAGATGAAATTTATCATACATTCAGAGGATTATCTGCATTTGAAAGCGAGATTGTGAAATTGAATTTCCAACAATAGTGAAGTGCATATAACCGAAAACATAATGCAGGTCGAGGTACTTAGCTGCATAAGGCACCCCAACATGGTCTTGCTCCTCGGCGCATGCCCCGAATACGGATGCTTGGTCTACGAGTACATGGACAATGGAAGCTTAGAAGATCGCCTCTTTCGCCGAGGCAATACTCCTTCAATCCTGTGGAGCGTCCGATTCAAAATTGCTGCTGAGATCGCGACCGGGCTGCTCTTCTTGCACCAGGCCAAGCCAGAACCTCTGGTCCACCGCGACCTCAAGCCCGCCAACATTCTTCTGGACCGCAACTACATAAGCAAAATCAGCGACGTAGGCCTTGCGAGGCTGGTCCCCCCGTCCGTCGCGAACAACGTAACGCAGTATCACATGACCTCTACTGCCGGAACCTTCTGCTACATCGATCCGGAGTACCAGCAGACAGGCATGCTCGGTATAAAATCGGACATATATTCTCTAGGAGTAATGCTGCTTCAGATCATCACTGCAAAGTCGCCAATGGGCTTAACTCACCATGTCGAGAGGGCGATCGAGAACGGCACATTTGAGCAGATGCTCGATCCGACAGTGACGGACTGGCCGGTTGAGGAGGCTCTTGGGTTTGCAAAGCTTGCCCTGAAGTGTAGTGAAATGAGGAGGAAGGACCGACCGGATCTTGGCACGGTAGTCTTGCCCGAGCTCAATCGGTTGAGGAATCTAGGACACGCCTACGAAATGGGTTACAGCGTCAGCAGCAGCACCGGTAGCAGCATGAGCAGTGGATCTCAGACCTTCAGTAACCGGAATCAACAGGCGCGTTCGATGATCGGTCAGGTAAGTTTTTTGCGCAATTACGGTTTCATCGACGTACATCAAGTTCTAATACAAGTTTTGCACTAAAGCTGGGTTTTTTATGTGTCATGCGAAACCAGGATAAGGCTTTGAGCACTCCGTCTGTCGGCGTGCCTTGGAGGTCTGCGGTCGATAACATCGAAAGCTAAAGGATTGTTGTCGGTACCATCGAGAAAACACAAATGATTAGGAGAGAAAAGTGGGTGGGTTTGTGCATCGAAGGGACTGAGGGTTTGCCAATAACGTCATGTAATAACTTGGCTATCATTGAGCTTAGTTAAGCTTTGTTTACTTGCCACTGTTTCAAGATGCTTATAAGCTTGTGTTGCTCTTTTGTAAGCCATGTACAGTGAGAGGAAGAAGTGTTAAAGGTGGTGGCCTAACTTGTACTCTTTGCAGGAAGTACTAAATCTGTACTGAAGCATCCTTTTTATGTTCTGAAAACAGATGAGATGAAAACACTGCACGCATAAAAATGATGAACACTGGAACTCCTGGTTAGTTTATTTATGGAGGTTTAATCACAATTCAGGTTTAAATCACAATTCAAGTTTTCATAAAACCACTGAATTTTTGGAGAGGAATCATTCGTACATTAAGGTTGAACTATAATAGCGACATGTTGGCATCAATCCCGAATTCTTGTAGAATCCGGGATCAAGAAGACAGAGAATTAGTACTTCAGATAATCACGCGAAACGTCTTACAGGAGAGCTTCCACAGAGGTAGTAATTACGCAACAAACTATGACAACTCCTCCCTTAAACAAAGCCATGTTAGTTGGAAAACTATCTAAGGTTACAAAAATTACAACTAGCGGTAGACTGGTCCCTTTTGATTTGATGATTAAGAGATTTGTCTGCGATGATTAAGTAAGAGATTTGCCTGCCCACTCACGGTCCCTTCGCTTCAACTTCGCCTGCATCTTGTTAAACTTCTCTTTACCCTTTTCAAGAAGGGGATCGTGCACCACATAGTCATTCGGATCATCTTTCCGAGTCATGCCATTCTGGAAAAAGTTTATCAGCTTATCGTAAATTATTATCTGATATAAATGATCACTTGTATGAGAGATGGGGAGAATAACTAAGATTACCTTTTCAGAAGGCTCAGGAATAAATTTCAACTTGTTCGTGTGCCATCCTGAATGATCTTCCTCCTTTTCACCCCTCGAGTTGCTAGTACTAGGAGCAGGGATCTCTTTGAAGAAAGCAGCTTTAAATTTCTCCAACTTCGATAGTGTCTAAGATAAATGAACTCCAATAAGTTTTGACTTCAGTACATAATTAAATGGTTGTAGTTGAAATTGTATACATACATCTTCTTCACGACCATGAAGCCGGCGCTTCTTCTGCTTCTGCATCTGTCTTTCTTGCTCCGCGTGACTAAGTAGCTGCAAATCAGCATCTGCTTTGGCCATTCTTTCAGCCCGGGCTTCCGATCCAATACCTTTTTTCTTCAGAGAGAGCTTCTCACCCTTGTTGGAGATCTGATGCTCAGAACCATCAATCTCTCTACTGAGCGGGAACAGATTTTTTTTAAAAAAAAATTATTAGAAGCAGTGCCAAAAGAACAAAATAAAAATATCTATAACAAGAATAAGCAAATAAGATCTAACAGTATAGCAACTTGGATAGCAGCTCCTCTTTACTAACAAAATATAATTCCATATATAGCCATTCCTCTAATACTAGTTAATCTTGTACTATTGTTTTCCACACTTCGCAAACAAGAGAAACAGGGTTGAGGGTTTACAAATAAGAGAAATAAGAGTTATTTTACAAATACAAAGTTGAATGGGTAGACTATCTCAGTCCCGCATAGGCAGCATAAAAAGACCCATAAGAGGATACAAACACAGCGACTTAGTCTCTTGGAACCAGGGCACAAGCAAACCCTACTTTCATAATGATTAATATATCTCATTGATGTTGCCGGAGAAGGTGCAGCAAAACTAAAACGGCAAGTTCGTGAACTGATTAACTTCAAGTTGCTTGAAGACGCCTACAGATAGGAAGAAAAATGTTTCTAGTCCTTGAGCTACCTACAAGCAGAAACGCATGTTCTCCTAGTACGTATGCCTGCTAAGTTAAATGTTCTTAAATCTCAACACATGGTGGGTGGTTATAACTTATGATGTTGAACCCTAATCGACATAACTAAGATAAATGGGACCCACCATTACATCATGAGAAATAACTATAACAAAATGGAAAACAGAAGAATGGCAAGATAGTATAAGTTCCATAGATATCATGAATAAGCAATAGCAATTAAGATATAAGCATATAGTTCCAAGGAAACAGATGAAGAAGGAAAATATGTAATTTCATTGATAATTGGAATAATACCTTGGAGCTGACCTCTCAGAATCCTTGCGAGTCGATTTATCTGCAATGAAAACAAACCAACTTACACTGATATTCATACTAAGTGACAAAAGTAGTGTGTCTATGAAGTGAAAGTTAGGAACTTGATCTGAAAATCAATTAAGGATGCTATTGACAGAAGTTACAAGAGTAGCATGGGAGTAAACCTGATAGTTTCTCCAAAGCTTAAAATCATGCATTAGAAAAGCTTAATTGTTCAAGGGCAAGTTTTTTCCCACCTTAAAAAACAAAACTTGCATGGTACAACAGATTCAAATTCAATTGGGAAAGTAAGTTAAGAAGACGAAATGACAATTCAGAAAACATACGCTACCAGAAGTTAGCTTTTCACGAGTAGTGATATCTCCCATCTCCATCCGCTTTCTTAGAATTCGCGAGCGCATCCGTGCATCAAATTTAGCCTCATCATCATCATCACCATCCTCATCACTATGATCATCAGTTTCCTGATAATTAAATTCCGGGTCTTTGGAGTCGCCCTTTTTTGAGCTTAAAGCCTCTCTTACCGATAAAATAGCACCCTTTTTCCTTTCCACTTCCTCCACAGTCTGCAGGTTGGTAAAGATTTCCAACAGAATCTTCTTTTAGCATATTGAAACAGCACACCAGTACTATATATTACATAGATCAGCTGATTCTAACACATAGAAATAAGCCAGAAGAACAGCTAGTTCTGCAAAAGCTATTTTCAGCAGCAAAGATAGCAGCATAGAATTCAAACTAATCTATTATCCAGTTGTCAAAGATAAATAAGCAAATAAATTATCATTTTACGGTTTTATTCCTACAAAAAAAATACTGAATCTCATTTCATGCAGTAAATGGTTCCTGTATGTTGCATAACGATTGACAATCACCTATCCTCTGTACCACCGATTTCCCCATCTGGATTCCACAATTACGTTGGCTGTTTATGGCAGCGGATATAGATGCTGCCTACTGAGACCAAGAAATTAATTTTATTGGCAGAAAAATAATTCTAACAACTTTTCTTCATGAACAAGGAAATATTTATGCAACAAATAGATAACAGGAATGAATGGTTGACTTTAGAGAACAAAATTCGCACCAATGGTTCTTTTCCTGCTTCTTCTTTGAGAAAACGAGGATCATCTAATACATCATGAATACTCTTGATCTTGCCCTTTATAGTTTCTGCCTCTTCTTCCTCCTCTTCTACTTCTTCTCCAAAAGATAACACATTTAACTGCCTGCAAGGTAAAAGCTTTACAATAGGATTAGGATCTCTTATAGCTTTTGTTCTTTCTTTTCCATTAAGAAGCTCTTGTAGTAAAAATTAAAACTACAGGAGTGAAAAGGAGGCATAGATATACGTACTTAACTGCTTTTGCCTTTTGTTTTTGTCCCTCAGCATCAGCTTTGGCTGAAGAGCGAGGCTTCTCAATGACCTGTCTTGGAATGATATCATCAAAAGGATTCCACAATACCTGATCAAACAAACAAAAAAAGGGGGCATATTTGAAAATTATACACCAGGAAAAACTAATCAATCATAAGGCTTTTTTTTTTCATAAAATATAAATATAAAAGGGTGGTGACTCTCAAACATCTGGAGAACTGAAAAGAACAATTATAGATAAGCAACTAATATTCTGTGCAGTTGTATAACTAGAAATTCGAAGTCCACGCAATGAGTTGAAATTTGATGAGAAAAAAAAAAGATACCTCGACAGAGAGGATTTTTGGAGGCGGATACAATGGTCGGTCATCCTTATCAGTCTCAACCTCTCCCAGCCTCAAAAGGTTATATAAGGAATCTCCCGTGACCTGCAAACACTAGAAAGGGTTAAACAACAACTTACATTACTAGATGATTCTAAGCAAAAGAGAAAAGGAAAAATTAGCACCTTTCCAAAAATTGTATTCTTCCGATCAAGCCAATCACAACGGTCGAGTGATATAAAGAATTGGCTTCCATTTGAATGAGGTGTACCAGCATTTGCACATGCAACTAAACCCCTATGGTTAAATCTGAGACGAGAATGAAATTCATCAGCAAACGGAGCTCCATAGATGCTTTCTCCACCTACAAGTTGGAGAGTTGTCAATTCATTTGGCAGCGGCTAATATAAAAATTTCAATTAAGCAATATTGAGGAAATATTAAAGTAACTCGGAGAGACCATTGTATAATCCTCAAAAGAATAAGTTTGCGCAAACACGACTTTTAAAACAGCCGATAAAGGACAAAACATTATTTCGATCTTTCATTCTACTGAGAGTGTCATCAGAATTTTCCATAATATATTACTCTCTTCTTCTTTGGTAAAAAGTTTCAATATATGATCCAAACTTTTTGCTGCAGTATGAAAATTACACAATGTTTTTATCTTTTTTATCTTTTACATCTAAATTTGTTCAAATACAGCTAGGCATAACACCACATACTGGCCAAATCTAACTATCTAATCCTGCATCATTAGTTTCCAGCGCAAAATTGGAGGGCAAACTCAATATAAGTTCGGACCGCTCGGCAAAACCTAGCATCAACAAGGCAATCTAATCCCAAATTCGAGATTGGCCACATGCAAAACCTGGTATAAATTGTCAAAAATCACGAGAATATAGATTTAAAAAAACAGTAAAAATCAGGGCATCCCGCTTCTAAGAGAATCGACGGGGTGCGATGAAATTAAGCAAAACTAGAGCTCAAAATCAACTCGAATTCGGGCCGCTGAGCAAAACCTAGCATCAACAAGGCAATCTAATCCCAAATTCGGGATGGCCACACGCAAAACCTAGTATAAATTTTTTAAAAATCACAATAAAATCAGATCAACAACCAGTAAAATCACTGCACCCCGCTTCTAAGAGAATCCACAGAGTGCGATGAAACGAAGCAAAATTAGAGCTCGAAATCAGCATAAATCCGAGCAGCAAAACACAAAGGCAGCAAAATTTTTGAAAAACCCCTAAAACATAGCCAAACAAAAGAAACTGTTGGAAAATTCCCAAAACATCAACACAAAAGCAGAAAAAATTTGTGCTTCTAGCAATGAATTAGATTCCCATAGTGTTTGATTATTTAAAAAAAAAGAAAAAAAAAGGAAGAGGTACCGGTGCCGGTGCCGGTGGGGTCGCCGGCCTGGACGAGGAAGGACTTGATGACGCGGTGGAAGATGGTGCCGTCGTAGTAGCCGTCGAGGCAGAGCTGCACGAAGTTGCGCGCCGCCTTGGGCGCCTCCTTCGGCCACAGCTCGATGTCCAGCGGCCCCATCGTCGTCCTCACCACCACCTTCCCCCGCGTCGGCGGCTCCAGCACGTACACCGTCGACATCCTCTCTCTCTCTCTCTCTCTCTCTCTCTCTCTCCGAGCCCAAGCCCGAGACCCTACTCGAATTGAAGAATATAAGAACGTACAATAATGTATGTGGTCGAACCAACAACTAGTGAGTGGTTCGAGTCAAGTCGACACAAGTCGGTTCGGGCGATTTGGGTCGAATCGATTCTTCCTTGGATCCGTATAACGTTACTGTTATGTGTTATTGCAGCTCGGAATGCATTTGATATATATTTTTTAAATTTTTTAAACCCCGGACTACTACATTTGATCCTCCTCTTCTCCCTCGGGTCCAAAGTTGAAACTGCTGTACTGAGCTCTAGATTTGACAATAAAAGCATCTGAGAAACTGACCGTCCCTAACGCAAGTGGCAAAAGACGAACGACTCGGATGACTGACAGTTTATACAGAGTTTCTCCTAGAAGGTGCTTGCTTTTACATAGCAGAATTTTTACACTAATGACGAAGCTGTTGTATCACGATAATGACATGCTGATTAAAACAAGAAATGAAATAAATAGAGAGATAAAGAAGAGAACAACATGAGGTATGCGAAGGTAGGGCCGATGATTGCAGCGAGGCAGCGTGGAAGGGAAAGGCACGAGGAGGAGGGTGAGGAGTGAGAGGTGAATACGGCCAGGGATTCTATTAGATCCTCCTCCATTGCCTACAAGTTTAGTTATTTGATCTTTTGAATATTAGAAAACGTATTTGCTTAATGAGATTGTCCAAATTATAAGAAAGATTGGACACGTCTCCAAAATAATGTCTAATAATTCTGATTCTGATTGTTTACCTAGCTACGCTTGTGGTTCTTACAATTGAATTCACGAGTACGACATCTACGAATTGCTGCAGCTATGCGAAACTAACGTTTTGGGACAGGACTAAAACAGCTACAAATCATGGTTGTTGTGCAAAAAGAACTCTTGTGTTTCCGTCGCCACGGCGAGCCATTTATTACACAGAATCTCCCTAGCAAAATTTAATTCTCTCTCGGCAAATCATCATGGTGAGATTTTGGTTGAAGCCATTCATGAAGCTGTTTCTTCCTACTCTGCAAGTTTCAACAGCTCTAGTTCTACATCTTTATATTCGTCCGCGAACTGATTCCTCCGTAGAAGGTAATCCATGCTCGGTTAACTTAAGAGAAATTAATGCCACATAGAAAATAAGAAGACTAAGACAGAGAAAAAATACAACAAATGTGTTGAATTAAACCAATTTTAACAACAATAATAATAATATCCAAAATTATTAGAACCTTACAACAGAAGAAAATCCCAATCACCAATCCAATCCTTGTGTCTAATCTAATCTAGCAAAATCTCCTACTCTCTACCAGTCAGTGAACGACCGGGACCCTTTATATATAGTTTATACACGCGCCCCCGGTGCCCTCTCCTTATGTTCCCCAAAATGCTTCCAAATGATGAATCTTAGTTAATTTGTTTGTAAAAGTTTCAAATCAAAAGAAGTAGAGGAGGCAGGGAGGGAGGGAGGGAGGGAAAGAGAGAGAGAGAGGGAGTTTTTCTTCTTTTCAAAAGAATGCGGTGCCGGCGAGGCCGTGGTGCAGCAGGTTATGCGCAATGTTGTCCCTGGCCTGCTTGGCGGCGGGGGAGCGGACGGTGTTGTCGGGGACGACCTCGTCGTCGACGAGGTCGTAGCGGAGCTCGGGGTCGAACTCCTCGCGGCGGATCTCGCAGACGTTGTGCAGCACGCAGCAGGCGCCGAGCACGACGGGCAGGTCCTGCAGCTTCACCTCGGTGCGCTTCTGCAGGCAGCTCCAGCGGCCCTTGAGCCTGGCGAAGGCGTCGGCGGCGACGCGGCGCACCTCCGCGACCTTCTCGTTGAAGGCGTGCTGCGTCCACGTCAGGTTCTGGTGGGTGTAGGGCACGAGCACCCAATCCATGAGCGGGTAGCTGGGGCCCCCGACGATCCACGAGCCCTTGAGCATGCCCGCGGCGGCGCGCTGGTAGAGGGCGGAGCGCTCGAGCACCTGCTCGTCGGGCATGGAGCCGGGCCAGCCGATGCAGACGTCGGTGAAGGCGCCGTCCGGGTCGACCACGCCCTGGACCGTGATCGAGTAGGACGTCTTCTGGTTGCGCTCCGTGTGGCGCCGGTTGAAGTAGGCGGCGACGCTGATCTTGGGCGCGATGATCGGGATGTGCGTCGTGTACATGGCCCCCGCCACGCCCGGGATGCCCGACAGCGACTCGAAGCGGGACTTGATGGCGGACGGGTCCGGGGGCCACTGCAGGAACCGGGGCATGAGCACGGTCTTGATCGCCGAGCACACCTCCAGGACCAGCTTGTGGCAGGTCGAGATCCCCAGCCCGAACCGCTTCGACACCAGCCGCAGGGGCTCGCCCGTCGCCAGCCGCCACACGCACACCGCCACGCGCTGCCGCACCGGGATCGCCGCGCGCAGCATCGTGTCCTCCTTCGCCACCGCCGACCCCAGCCCCTCGCAGATCATGTCGAACGTCGCCCGCCCCATCCGGAACGCGCGCCGGAACTCCGCCTCGGGGAAGTCCGGGTGGTTGCACCGGTCCCACCACGCGCGCGACCGGTCCTTCACCCACAGCCGCCGATGCTGAGGCCCCGCGCCCCCGCCCCCGCCCCCGCCCGCCTGAGAACTTCGCCCGGGCGAGGACTCGCCCGCCTCGGCCGCCGCGGCGGCGGCGGCGGAGGACGCGGCGGCGAGGCGGGCGCGCTGGGAGCGGAGCGAGTCGGAGTCGTCGAGCTCGTCGAAGTGGTCCCGCAGCCGCGAGTAGTAGTCGAGCATCGCCGCGGTCTTCTGGTGGTGGTTGGACTCGAGGAGCGAGAGATCCCGCCGCGCCGACTCGTCCGATTCGCGGCGATCCGACTCGTCCTGGGCGTCGAGCGCCACGATCGAGGTGAGTAGCTTCGCGATCGACCGCTTCTTCCTACTAGTATTATTACTACTGCCGCTACTATTCTTCCTCTTCTTAGAATCAATCTTATTCCCATCATCCGCGGCCCCTCCTTCGCCGCCGCCGCCGCCGCCGCCGCCGCCGCTGTTCTCGTCTCCTATCCGCTTCCGCCGCTTCGGCATGGCGGTATCGGCGGAGGCGAATAAGGGAGAAGCCGCGGAGGATAAGGGGGGAGGAGGGGGGTCTTGAAGGATAGAATAGTAATAAGCGAAGTCGTCTTCGAAGGGGAGTTGATGAAGAGGGGCGGTGGTGACGCTAGGATTGGGATGAGGAGGAGGAGGAGAGGTTTGGCTTTTCATTCATATAACAATAACAATAACAACAATACTACTACAACTACTACTAATAATAATAATAATAATAATAATAATAATACAAGTTCTTCTGACTATTGGATCGTGCGTTTGGTGAGGCGTTGAGGGGAGAAAAAGGGTGGGGGGAGGCGGATTCGGATGGTGATAGGATTGGGGGGGAGATAGGGGGAGTGCGATGGGGACGACAAGTGTGAACGGTGTGGGCGATAAGATGAGGAAGGGGTGGGGGTGGGAGGGTTATATATGTTTAGGTGGTGGGGGGGAATACCGTGTGAACGCGGTTTCGAAGGGGGAGGAAGCTTTCCTTCTTTCTTTCTTTCGACGGAAGGAAAGAGACCGCCATGCGGTGTGGGGTCTGACTCGCGGGGTAATTCCAGTAAGCCGCGGCTCACGCGCTAACAAAGAAAACGGAAAAAAAATTGCCTGCACCGGGCGTATCACTATGTCCTATACAACCGTATCTAGCACAGTAAGCTAAGGGTTTGATAGTTGCCGACCGTCCCTAGTACAAGTGGCAAAGGGTTTGATAATTAGTATTCGAGATTTCAAGTTTGAAGTCCAGTTGTTTCACATTTTAAGTTAAGTTTATTTTTTTTTTAAATAAACGAAGCGGGTAGCATGCTGCTTTCCTCTCTCAAAAAAATAAAAAAAATAGTTGGCATCAAGATTCTAAGTTTAAAGTCTAGCTTTTTTATATTTTCAGCTAGTTTATTTCTAAAAAGAAACATAGCTTGCTACCTTTATCTATCTCTAAAAAAAAATTAAAATTAAAAATATGAATTTAGTGGATGAATTATAAAATTTAAAGAGTGTATGTCTAACGATCGATGTTAGAAAGAAATATTATTCAATTCATAAAAAGTGAATATTCAAGAGCTTTTTTTTGATAGAGTACGTCGTTACTCTTGTATTTTTAATCTGGATAGTAAACACTAAAGATTTAAACTAGCAATAAAAGCTTAATAGTAGTTTTTCATCTATAAATTAACAAAAAGAATAGCGGCAATACAAAAGAAAGAAAAAAAAACCTAAAATTTATAATGGTTTCAATGTACAATTTTCTACTAGTAAGAGCTCTCTAACACGCCTTTAGCGGTGTGGTGTATGGAGATGCAAGAATGCACCAGGTAGAGGCAATAATATCTGCACCGTCTCACGCGCTTAGGGGGGGATAGGAGTAGGATAAGATGGGTGTGGAATAGGATATGGACAAAGAAGATGTAGGGGGAGATGACGTGAGTGATGAGCTCTTCATTAAGGGATGGGGAATAGGATAAGGGAAGAGAGAGGTACGTACATAGCAATGAGTTGTCCCAAACGCGTTGCTGTAGGGGAGATGGATCATGGATGTGTAGAGGTTGGATAGAGATTCTGGTCAAAGCAGAGAACTAGTTGTAGAAAGTAACATTGGGTTCAATCCAAATTAAAAAATTAATAATTGCATAAATTAGTTATAATTGCAAGTTGGGTTTGTTTGTATCCTAATGTGCTAAACTAATCAAGGAGAGCATAAAACATTTTTATTTTTTGTGGGTGTTTTTGTCAAACTATATGATTGGGAGTTGGAGCTCAAATTAAAGTTTACTTTGCCTCTTTTTTTTCAATTTTTTTTTTTTTTGTAGAATCGAGAAATGCATTTTTGCTTGTCAAACTAAAGTTGAGAGTTTTGACTTTTAGGCTACCTACCAACCGTCCTTTGCATCCCCAATAATGAAATCTTTGATTCATCATCCTCAGACAAGTAAATGCATTTAGTCCACAAGAGAGGCTAAAAAGAAGAAAATGTTTTTGCTATTTATGGAATCATCATCTTGCCTACATGACGTTCAAATTAAAGTATATATATTTATTATTTTTCAATATTATTATAGTTTCTTACTTTGCCCATCCATCGATATAACCAATTAGTATCAAATAATATTTTTTTCTTACTTTGCTAGATTTTTCTTTCTAATACATTACATTCTCACATATGACAAGAAGTAGGGCAAAGTGACAAAGGGCATATATATATATATATATTTTAGAGAGAAAGGTAGCACGCTACCCGCTTCGTTTATTTTAAAAATAAACTTTGCTAGAAATGTGAATCAATTAGGATTCGAACTCGGAACCTTGGATATATACCAACTACCAACCCCTTTGCCACTTGCGCTAGGGACGATCGGTAAGGGCATAAATATGTTGATTTTGAAATGTGGTAGAATAATATGATAATTGCGAAAATATTGAAAGTGTTTTTATGCAGTTTAGCCTCAAAGATGCTAGGACTGGGAACACATCACAAATTAAAGCTCCATTTGTGACTTCTACTTTTGACTATACCATAAAGTTGCTGTAAAATGATTTTAAATAAAAAAAGTCATTCAAGCTTCTTAGACAACTCCAGTGAAACATCAGACTTTTGAAGCTCCAGGTAAGCTGGCAAAGCTGGCTTATAAGTATCTTGTTGTCTGAGATTGTGTCATTCTTGTCAAAAAGTGATGCAAACTAGTGAACTTTAAGGGGTGGGGGAAAAAAAGAAAGGAATAAACCGATCAAAATTGCTTCGACTTCAGAAACAGCTTCTCTCTAATTTACAATTAGAGAGAGAAAATTCGATGAATATTAAGAGTATTAAGATTTATCAGTCTCGTGGTTTCTAATCGTTGGCCCTTATAATGAGATGGATCCATTAATATCTAATATAGTGAATAGGTTAAGTACACAAACTTTGTGTCCATACTTACGAGAGACTCTGAGTACTCAAACATTCAATCAGGATGGTTGGTGTCTAGCATATTGAAAGATTTTTTTTTAGGAAAAATGTAGCACGCTACCCGTTTCATTCATTGGATTGATGAACTAGGCTACATGGGTAAGGCAATCAGAACCTAGAGAATGCGAGGATCGTGGGAAAAAAAAAGAAAAAAGAAAAAAAAATAGATGGAGCTTAAGAACTACCCGCACACATACACACTATAAAGTCGCCGCTTTGCAGGGGGAAGATATTCCCAGTCCTTCAACAACTGATGGAGCTTAAGAACTACCTTGTCTGGATCCGGTTCGATCTTTCTAAAAATCGTATCATTTTTTATGGAGCATATTGGAAGATTAATCGGCCAAAATAACCCCCCTTTTTCCCGAACTAAATTTGATCTAAGGGCCTTAATATTACAAATAATAGCTTTTGAGGAGTACTAGTGTACTAGTTAGGAAAAAAGAAAAGCCCCTCTAGATGACTCCAAACTTGAGTTGCTGATTTAGTTTGTAGATGTGTCTATGTTTCCTGGAGAGACACCAAATAGAATAGCAATTAAGCGTTCTCAAATTTTCTTCAGTAAAAAATCACTTTCAAAAGTCAGATGCTTGCGCGAATCATTAGTCCATAAACCACAAGTAGAAATGATCAAGAGTCAAGGCCAACATTTGGTGATTGATAAAGAATGTTTCGCTTTCAAATGTGAACACAAGCCATGCATGCACAGGAGAGGAAAGTATAGACTTTTAGAGTCACCTACCAAACTTTTATAGGGTGTGCAAAAGGACAAACTTAATCACCTTGACGATTGGATTCAATCGAACTCGATTTTAGCCACTTGTACACTTTTGTTTTGATTTGGGGGAAAAACTTCAACGTTTTTGTTTTAGCTTTTCAAACGACTAAACGAAACGAAAAAACCGAAGGAAGGGCAAAGGCACAAGGCACATACACTTCTTTTTTCTTTTGCTTGCGAGAAAGCTCGTCGCGGTAGGCTACTAGTCTCTTCTTAGCTTCACTGGGACATTTGATATCATTTGATTACTAGCTAAACGCAATTTGAAGCAAGAGAGCCAACTAGTTTCACTTTCGTTAATTTTGCTCCGATTTGTCGTTTTTTAAGTGTGCCTAGTTTAGAGCCTCTGAAGTATACATATATACTAATCTGGGGTTAGGGACACGAGTCCAAATTTAAGCTTATACGGAATTTCAAACCTCCAACCTAATGGTCAGCACTTACGCACCTAATCTCTAAGCCGCTAGTTAGATCTACCTCTTGATTCTCTGTAAAATGTTTTTCTTTTTTAATCTGTTTGTAAATATGGAGAACATTTTAGTCTTTACTGGCATGTACACCTCTCCCTCTCACTCACCAAAAACTTTTAATCAGTTGTAAAAGATGAATATAGTGCAAAATACAATGAGTCATAAAAAAATGTAAAAAATATGTGCCAGAATGAAAAACGGGCCGAGTCGAAATGATCTGACACAACATTGACAATGAGCCCAAAGTTAGAATTCTAGCCCATAACATCTACTGGACCTACATCTTGCCTTGAATAATCACAAAGCCCTGTAGCAGTTTGTTTTGTTGTAGAGCAAATTAACTACGAAAAAGTAAAAACAGAGGTTTGATTAGAAAATTAAAATTGTTTCAAGTTATAATCATTGTGGTTGTGTAGTATGGCGAAATCCCTTTCCTAAAAAACGTTTGATTTGAACTTACCATGCAGAATTGCATTTTCTTAGTTGATGGTTATGATCTACAGTTATATAAAAACAAGTTCGCGTGCTCCTATTTCAGTTCAGTCCCGTGGATAGAAAATCTTAAATCAATTCAAACTGACGACTAGAATTCATTAATTTACAGTCGAACTGAACTAAAAACAAAATAAATCAAGTCAAATTGATTTTATTTAAAGTGTTTTTGTTTGATTAGCACTTTAAGTCCAAATAGTAGACGCTCCTAGTTTGCTGCTTGATCGCAATTGCTTTCAGCTTTTGCTCTACTTCAGTTTCTTTCTCTATCTGGATGACTTGAACTCGATTTTCGAGCTTGAGTTGTGTTAAAAAAAGCCGAGCTAAAGAACAAAATTATACACATTCAGATTATTTATTTTTTTTGCCATTTAGTACGTACTGGAGACCTAGTTTAAGAGAATCAATACTGGAGATATGAACATGTGGAATCTGCAGTGCCGTGAGCTATTTTATGCATAAAATTTTTGTGTGCACGAGAATGTGTCAGTATAATCTTTTTGGGGTGATCCAACCTTAACCCGATAACTTGTTTTTTTTTTTAGAGAAAGGTAGCTCGCTACCCGCTTCATTTATTCGGCAAATGAATTTAGCTACAAGAGGTGAAGCAACGAGGCCTCAAAAAAAAGAAATAATAAAAACAAAAATATAATATATATATATATATAGTTGAGCTAGAATACTATCGATAGCAAACGGGCACTTTTGCCATCCATTTATTTTCGATGATGGAGCTTCCAAATCGACGATCGGCACCGTTGAACATGATCTAGAGCATTTAAAGTATCTAGAAACCAAATTTCATACTTTTTCGACATCATTGGCCTAATGATCAAAGGGTTTCAAATTTTATAATTTTAATGGTCGATATGAGACGTTTTCTTGTTTAACGGTGTAAAGATATCCAAATCAATTAAATTTTTGTTAGAAAATTCTTTAAACTATTTAAAACAAGTTCTATACTCTTGATCTTGATTACAAAACTCCTATCATCACTTTTTATAGGATATTTATTTTCAACCATTTATTTTTGTGTCCACTTGATGGACAAGAAAATAATATCGAAAAAACATGAAATTTGGTTTCTAGATACTTTAAATGCTCTAGATCATATTCAACGGTACCGATCGTCGATTTGGAAGCTCCATCATCGAAAATAAATGGGTGACAAAAGTGCCCGTTTGCTATCGATAGTATTCTAGCTCAACTATATATATATATATATATATATATATATATATATATATATATATATACCCTAATCCAAAGAGGCTACACCTGTAACCGACACAACTCACTTAGTGTTGCATATCTCATCCAATCTCTCATTAAATCCGATAATCGTTTGACTACCAATAAAGGATCCGACGACTGACTCCTAAAGATAACGTTGTTTCTTTCCCGCCAGATCATCCACCAACAGGCCGCAATCCTAGCGAGGTCCTTCGACGCTAACTCTTCATAACAATTCTCTATCAAGTGCTCCCAAACCCCCCTAACCTCTACAGCGGACAATTGGATGTGCCCCCCATCCAGAGTGTTGAGCACTAAAAACTTACCAAAAATACATCCCACAAGTAGATGATCACCAGTCTCGATCTCGTCGCCGCACAACACGCATTGCGGATCTCCTGACTACCCTCTTTTGATTAAGTTATCAATCGTGGGCAATCGGTTCCTAAGGGCTAACCAAACAAATATCTTTACTTTAAGTGGTATTTTAAATTTTCAAATCTTCATCAGGAAGACATCTTGTACCCCCCATATTTGATCAACGAATACACCGACTTAACGTTAAAACAAAACCTCGCGTTCCATCTCCATCGGAGTTCGTCTGGTCTATCAGCAACTCGGAGATTTGTTAATTTCGCCTTGAGCTCTCTAATTCTGTGATTACCCCTTAGCGTCCTAGCACCAATTCCTTTCAGAATCTTTCTCCATCTCCAACCGTTAGGGAAAAAATATTTGTTGATTGAAACTTCATTCAGTGCCACATTATCAAAGATATCTGGAAAGAGCGTCATCAGCGACGCATTAACCCGATAACTTGTTAATTCGAAAAGGTATCGGGTCAATTTCAAAATGTCCTATAAATCAAGGAGACTACATAAAAATTTTCACCTAATTAACCACTGTGGCTCGTGATAAAGGACATAGACACATAGTGGAGTCCTTTGCGTGTTCCCAAGTAGCGCTCTACCCTTACAAGGAAGAGGCATCACAGGAATCGCCCGCGTCTCTTTCCCCAAAAAGAAGAAGAGTTAGTAGTCTCAGGATACAAACAAACATTAAAAAGCCAAAGTCCAGGGCCACCCCCGCCTAAAATATTGCCGTGTGGCGATTTTATATCACGGAGGGCCCAAATTATAAAGATATTGGGAGTGAGAGTGTTTGATATTAAAAGCATCTAATATTATTAGATGGAAAAATTAGAATAAGATTATGACTAAATTACAGAAAATTTCTCTGTCAATACCCGTTTTTTCACTTTCCCCCTCTATCATTTAAAAACCTACACTTTGACCCCTTGTAAAATAAAAAATGTACACAGGGGGTACGGTGTTAACTTTGATGGCAAAATGACCAAAATACCCCTCCGGTCCTTCATGCCTCACCCTCTCCCTCCCGCGCTCCCCCGACCCCTCCTCCGCCACCACCACCTCGCAGCATCCCTCCTCCTCGCCGCGGCCCTCTTCCTCCACCTCCTCTCCTTCTTCGTCGTCCTCCTCCGCCGCCGCCGCCGCCGCTGCCTCTGCCGCGCCTCCTCCACCGCGAGCGGTGGCGCCGCCTCTGCTGTGGCGGAGGAGGAGTGGGACGGGGACGGGGACGGGGACGGGGACGGGGAAGCCGTGCTGGCGGAGGACGCCAACGGCGAGGCGGGGGACGGTGAGGTCGGCTCCGAGGTGGAGGAAGAAGTCGGAGAGGAGGAAGGATATGGGGACTCGAGGGTATTTTGGGTATAAAAATATATATAATAATATTTTATTAACGAAACCCTAACGGAACACTGACGGTAGGGAGCAAAGTGTACATTTTTTATTTTATAAGGGAGTAAAGTATTTGTTTTTAAATGATAGGGGGGAAAAGTGAAAAAGCGGGTATTGACAGAGGGGTTTTCTGTAATTTAGCCTAAGATTATATCAAAAAGTTTTTTTTTTTTTTCGTTGCACATGGCGACGATATCGCGACGGCTCCGACAGTTATGTCGGTCGATCGGGACGCGTGGCGTCCTTCTAACTGTCTCGGACGACGCCAGTACATGCTCGGCGTTGTAACTCTCCTCCGTTTACCTCCGTTAAACCGCCGTTAAATCTCTAGGAAAAGTCAAAATTACCCCTCCAGAAGCAGTGGCTACAGTCACCGCGTTGATGAGTAAGCGTTCTTTCAATAGAGAGAGAGAGGGGTTTCTCTCACGTGCCGAATCGCTGCACCACGTGTTCGGCATCGATCGCGGGGAACGGAGCGATCGATCGGCTGTGATTGGGCGAGCCGCGCACCGCCGCGGGCCCCACCGAAGCCGCCGCACCCCACGGCCCCGGGGGCTGATTGGCTGGACGGTTCAGATGTCATCGACCGTCACCTATCGTCTCCTCACAGCCGTCCGTAGCGAGGTGGGGGCCCCACCGAGCATCACAGCCCGAGTCCGTGGGCGTCACGTGTCCATTCCCACGACCCCATTCCCACCACCGCTTCGGGATAGTCGGAATCCCCGGGCCCAAGGGCATTTCCGTAAATCAATGGCGCCGAGGCTAATCGGTGACGTGTCACCTCGGAAGAACAACTCTCCGTGGGCCCCCTCGCCCCACATCCCCGACTCCCACTTACAAAAGGACACGCGTCGCGTCGTCCACGGAACGTGTTCGGGAAGGGTCAGCTGATCGGTGCGCACGGCGACGACTCCACGCTCGACACCTGTCCACTTTCTCTCTCCTCTCTCTCTCTCTCTCTCTCCCCCCACTGTGCTCCCTCTCCATCCTCTTTTTCCTCTTCTTTGTTGCTCGATTTTTAGTTACACTCTCTCTCCCCCCACTACCTCTACTTTGGAGTGGACGTTGCTTTCCCCCTCTCCTCCTCCTTTTCTCTCTCGTCCGTACAATTAAGATCCAATCATCACACCCCTTCAATCATGTAAAAGAGATTTAAGAAAGTTATTATTAAAAAAAATAAAAAAACTGGGTTTCTCCCTCCTCTCTCTACTACTACTGTTTAATGTGACACTTGTTGATAAGCATGAGAGTGGACTGGGGCGGTTCTTTTCTCCCTTTTTTTCTTTTTTTTAATAAATCCTACTTAATTAGTAAATTAATTAATCTCTATTTTTCCAAAAATAAAAAAGAGGCTCTCGCGGGTTCCTTTGGATCCAGGGAACTCAGATGGGTAAAGGGCGCCCATCTTTTCGTGGGTTTTCCTGTGATTCCCGGGCCTAACTTTTCTCCTGTTTCTCTTCTCTAATCCACTCTTTTTTACCCTAATTATACTTGATTTTTTTTTTTTTTTTTTGCTCTCTCATCTTTTTTTTTAGTTTGGTAGGCGCTATACTGTGTGTGGATACAGCTAGATCGAAGTGCTTCTTCCCCCTTCCCATCTTTTTATTACCCGTTGTAGAGAGAGAGCACAAGTGCCATAGTGAGTGGGTCATTCCCACTTCTAGATTAATCCACCACAAACCCTAAAAACTCCTCTCTCTCTCTCTCTCTCTCTCTCTCCCCTATATTATTATTTTCAGCTAAAAGGGTGGTTTCTATAAAAGGAAGGTACTCAGATCTGGGTTCCAGCTGCTGTGTATACCTATCAAAATCCCAAGCTCTCCTTTTTTTTTTTTTTTTTTTTTTTTTGTTGAGGGGTGCTGTCTTTTTAATCTTGCGGCCTCTTCCTCGTGACTACCCGACCACGGCCGCGCGCGCGCGCGCGGGGGGGGGAGATCCTTTGGCGCGTGATGAAGAGGCGGCGGCGGGCGTCCAATGAGAGCGCGCCACGTGGCATGTGACGTCACGCGTTCGACGGCGACTGGTGGCGATGGAGGAGTTGTCCCCCGCCCCCGCCCCCGCCCTTTTCCCTTCCCCGCTCCTCGAAAACCCCATGGAGATCGCCCGCCTCAAGCTGATCACCGATGCCGCCGCCTTGCTGCCCCCCGATCCCACGCCCGATCCTCCCCCGGCGACCGCCGCCGTCGCTGCGGAGGACGTCGAATTGCGGTCGATCGCCGGGAGCGACGACGACGACGACGATGCCGCGTCGATCGGGCCCGAGCTCTCCGCCGAGAGCCCCTGCTCGATCGCTAGTGATTCGAGCAGCGTAGCCGAGGAGCTGCTGAATTCGGACGTGCCCTTTTGCGAGATCGCAGATGCCGCAGCCAAAGCTATCGGCGAGAGTAGCGTGGCGGTCGGGGGCGAGAATGATGTCTCGGCGCATGCTGTGGTGGAGCCGGTTATTTGTCGAGGGGGCGGCGGCGTGCGGAGCGTGTTTTTGTTGGATTACGTGCCGCTTTGGGGCTGCACGTCGATCTGCGGGCGGAGGCCGGAGATGGAGGATGCCGTCGTGGCCGCGCCTCGGTTCTTCGATATACCGCTTCGGTTGCTGACCAGCGATGCCGTGGACGGGCTGGATCCGTGTTCGTTTCGATTGCCCGCCCATTTCTTCGGAGTCTACGACGGCCACGGTGGCGCCCAGGTTGGACTCCCCTTCCTCCTCCTCTCCCCTTTTCAGCTGCTTTTACAAGTTCTTTTTTTTTTCTTTTTTTGACTCGATCATGTTATTTACTATCAGGTGGCTAACTATTGTCGCGATCGAATTCATGTCGCATTGGTCGAGGAGCTGAGCAGTATAGATGAAGGTTTAGGAACAGATCCTGTGGTTGATTTTAAGAAGCAGTGGGAGAGGGCCTTCGTCGATTGCTTTGAGAAGGTAGATGATGAGGTCGGAGGGAAAGCGAGGAGAGCGAATGCTCAAAGTATGGAGGAGGAACCTGTTGCGCCGGAGACTGTGGGATCGACAGCTGTCGTTGCTGTTATTTGCTCTTCGCACATTATCGTCGCAAACTGTGGTGATTCACGGGCTGTTCTTTGCCGCGGCAAGCAACCCGTGCCTCTATCTGTTGATCATAAAGTAAGGCTTTTGCTTATACTCCGTATTTACACAATCTGCTTGTAGTTTGTGATGAAAAAAGTTGTTGCTATATGTTTTTTAGCCTAACAGAGAAGATGAGTACGCAAGGATTGAAGCAGGTGGGGGCAAGGTCATACAGTGGAATGGATATCGTGTATTTGGTGTTCTCGCGATGTCACGTTCAATTGGTGAGTGCTTTCTCTTTTCAGGGAGCTGCCCATTGGTAATGCAAGTAGGAAAGGTCTCATTTTGCTAGTTATTACAATATGTCTGAACCGATGTTGCTTGTTAAATATGTATGCTGTTTAGTGTAAATGTACATTTTGATGATAGAAGCACATTTTTGTCTAATTAGGGGTGTGCAGTCTTAATCTAGATAGCTGCAAACTTCTTCACAATCATAGAAAATAACATTACAATCTTGCAACTTTACTGTGCAAGACTCTACGGATGGCGTAGGTGGTTTACGGCAGCAACAGGTTCGTATCGTCAATGCAAAACTGCGGATGATTACAGTTAACTCTAGCAAGTGTGAATCTGAGGAATAAGTTACAGATTTAAAAATTAGGTGTTTATGTCTCTATACCATCTTGAATTGCTTGAAAACTACATTGCCAAGGAAAACTATCTTAGGCGGCCAGAGACGTTATGGCAATGAAATCTATATGACGAAAAGCAGTCGAATGCAAAAGATGTCTGAGGATCTCACAGCGTGGAACAATAACCACTTTGAGCACCTGATTGGGCAGTCAAAGTTTTGCTTAACAGTTCCAAAAAATCAACTTTTATGCATGTCTTTTGCCAATCATGAATATAGTTGTGATCAGATTCACTTGCGGTCCTGAGATCAATCTTGACACCAGAACTGCCTTATCAAAATATTCATTAGGATGTATTTAGACTGAGGGTATACTTAATGCCGCTCTTTATAAGCAGTTTGTATTTTGTTCTGATCTTTGATCCAGGGAGGAAAATTGTAAAAAACAGACTTTCAAAGTTTTTGCTTATGCATTAGGATGCATTATGTAATTGTATAGCTACTTTAAGACAGACTTTTAAAGTGTTTGACAACAGGTGCGTGCATCACTCACTCATCTAACATGGTAGAATAACTCTTGGTTTAACATCATTACATTTGAGCATTGATTGGTAATTCTGACTTTTCCCTGTTGTTGCTTCCTTCGAAGTGGACTTACAACACAAACTTGACATGCTTGGCTGTACAACTATATTATTATGGTTTTATTGATATAAGGTTTACCTTGATCACTGAGCTACACAATGCAACTCTCGTTTGTTTTGGTCGTACTCCTGCTGCCTGCTGCTGAAAGATAGCACAATAGAAAAAACAGGAGGTGTTAATTAGTGCGGAATTGTATTTCCAATTGTACTGTGATTTTTAATTTTACCCTACTTGAGCTACGGATCCTTTCTCTGTTCTTTGTACTTTTCATTGGTTTTCGATCATGTTTAGATTGTTCAGTTATTTCCGCTAGGCACTAACATGCTATGTTAATTTCAGTTTCACCTATCTGAGCTCCCAGTCCATCTCTGTAGTTATGCGAATCTCTTGTGTAATTATTCCAAACTGATAATATAAAGTAGAATTATGGCGACGTGTCTTTCTCTACGTAATTATGGATTGTCGCTGCTAGTATACTGTTTACTGTTACAGACATATCCATCACGATCGATATATTTCTTCTTTAATTGCAGGAGACAGGTACCTAAAACCATGGATAATTCCAGTACCCGAAGTCACAATTATTCCTCGTGCGAAGGACGATGAGTGCCTTATTCTAGCTAGTGACGGTCTATGGGATGTCATATCAAATGAAGAAGCGTGCGATGTTGCGCGCAAGAGGCTTCTCGTATGGCACAAAAAGAATGGCGTCTGTTCTTCTTCTTCTTGTTCTTCTTCTTCCTCAACTCAACAGAGAGGGGGCGACTTCACAGACCCCGCCGCCCAATCAGCAGCCGACTGCCTCTCAAAGCTTGCTCTCCAAAAAGGAAGCAAGGACAACATCACCGTGATTGTTGTCGACCTCAAAGCCCAGCGGAAGTTTAAGGCCAAAACGTAACCCTGCCAGGTCTGAAATTAATATCATTGATGATATATAGGTTAGAAAGCAATATGATTATAGTTTACTGCAGTTTAATGATTAGTTTTACTGAGTTACGCATGCCTCAGTTGGCCCTCGTATTTATTTCGCCCGATGGGCCTTAAGTAATGTATTGTGTTGTATACTGATTCTGCTCTGCAGGCCAACTCTTGCATTATGCTTCAAGATGCTGGTGCTCTGATCTTTTAGCAGTTTCGTTCCTTTTTAACTGGGCCAGCTACTGGCTATGTATATGTTGAGCTTGTAGAGTTTAAACAAACGAAAAACATGGTATTATGTACTTACTATTTTGACTTTGTTGATCCACTTTATAATATCCGCGTTCGCCTCCGAGTTTAAAGGCTCTGTGAGGTGTTCTTTTTTTGTTTGACACTTTTTAGACTTCCTTCTTCTCCTCTGTTGTTTACTGTACTGTTGCTGGTGAAACATGAAATACATGAATGGCTTTTCTACGGTGGGTTCACGAGGGAGCATCAACTAATGAAACAATCGATGCTTCTGTTTTTTGCATGTTAAATCGGTTTTGAGATTCACATGTGCTATTGTCATTTGTTCGTGATACAAGTTAACATTCTAGCTTACCAAGAGGTCATGAGGAGATCGTAGAACTGACTCCACGAGTATAACAAAAGGTATTCTAGTTCAACTCTCATTGAATATATTCAAAATGTAGTTAATCATTCAGCTTTGCAATATAATAATATGGCTGAGCAAGAGCTCGAGAGTGTGTGAGACTCGATATTCGACTCAGTTGCCTTGAATCTACAACCTCATTTTAGGGGATCTTCTCAAGTATTTGTATCGAAACTTAAATTGAAGAGTGTTTGTGGTTGTCTTGGTTTCACTCCATCACTTTAGAACAGTTGGATCCTACAAGAGGCCCCCACACCTGTCATACTGGGCTTTGAATCTTTTAATTGAACAATTTTTTTTTTTTAAAAAAAAAACCTACAAAAGAAAAGCTAAACGAATCCCAAGTGGGCCAAATGTAACACTAGGTGTATGGCCCATATTCAATTCATCAGCCCAGTAAGTGGGTCCACTCCACTCATTTGGCCCGCGCGCTCAATTGCGTTCTCTGCTGTACCAACGCATATGTATCTACTGCTTCAACACCGAGAGGTTTCGGGAAGCATTGTTGTTCACCTCTCTCGTCCCCTCCGTTTTAAAACCCTAATTCGCTTCTGAACCCCGCCGCTTTTGTGAGAGAGAGAGAGAGAGAGAGAGAGAGAGAGGATGGTGTGGTTTCAGTGCGAGGATTGTGGTGAGAACCTGAAGAAGCCGAAGCTCCCCAACCATTTCCGCATCTGCTCCGCTTACAAGGTAGAGAAGCTCCCATCTCTCTCTCTCTCGCTCTCTCTCTGTTCGATCCCTCGTCCCAATTCTCTCGATTTCTTTAGTTCGAAGCCCTAATTCGCACCGTGCTCTCCTCCACAGCTCTCGTGCATCGATTGCGGGGGGATCTTCAGCCAACAGAGCGTTCAGAGCCACACCCAGTGCATCTCCGAAGCGGTTTGTGTCGATGCCTTGTGATATTTCTCTAATTTTGGCGTTTGGTATTGGTTTTGATGATATTAGTGCTGTTGAGGAACACGATCATGAAGTAGCTTGTTTCCAGGGCTCAGCAGCTTGTGATACCATAGATTTTTGGTGTTTAATGATGTATTCTATGATTTGTACTCAATCCACATATTTTGATCTTATTATCTTAAATGCAGTTGTTCTAGAAAGAAGGTGCTTCAGAATTTCTGAAAACACACAATGAGACGTTAAATTTTTGGCTCATACTTTTTTGTTAAATACTTAACACTGTGCCCTGGTAAGATGGCCGAAGTTTTCCTAGTGTAAATGATGAATATCATGTATTACTGAGACTTTTGAATGTTGGATCTCGGTGGTCGATTCTTTTCAGGCTTTTGTATTATTTATCTCTATGTATTCTAGTTTTTAATGCAAGGGTTATAGATTTCCGCGGATGAATGATATGCCTCCCCTAAGTGGATGTCCTGATGTTATGAGTAATTATGATACATTGTTTTACTTTTTCTCCCCCCTTCCTTTGCATCAATGTATAGTTGTTGCAGTAGTTTTTCGTTCATGATGCAGCTGTCTCACTCGTAACTGCTTTCAGGAGAAATATGGTCCCAAGGATCAAGGTAGAGCTTCACATAACACGCAAGCTAAGCCCGACAAGCCTAAGCAAAATGCAGATGTTGACATAAATGTTGGTTTATCTTCACATCCTCCTTGGTTTTGTAGGTAAGCTTGATAGCACATCCTACAACAACCTACAGAAGAAAAGCTTATGTCGAATATTCTTTAATGAACTTACTTGCCCATTTTGCATAGAAATGGACGCTAAAAATCTGTCCAATTACTGTTTGGGACTGTACTACTTTTCCTGGACCAACTAATTAAAGCAATTTTGTAATGGATTGTTATAATAATCATAAAGTTGACACAAAATTAGCGTCATGGACTGAAGTCTCTTACTATACACATTTATAACCCTCTTCCCTTACCTTTCCCAATAATTGGACACGCTTCTCATTTTCCCCTATTTTACTAGTGTCGTCAAGCATATAATTGTTTTAGGGGAGCTTTTTAAGATCCCTTGCCTTTCTTTTTTACATCATAGATTTGATATATAAATTGAATGGGTATTTCTTTGTTTGGACTTAGTTCGGGGATCTAGGATTTGATTCGGCTGCTTGGGTTCTGTAGCTAAAACAAATAGTTGAGGAGATTCGGTGCCATAAAATTGCTTTTTTGTGTTTTCTCACTAGAATCTTTCATATCTTGTATATTCTTTATCTTACAAGTGAAGTTATCGCTTCCAAAATACAGAGAAAGTTGACATCTTTCTTTCTATTCCACTTTTTTTTTTCCAGTGTTTTGTAAACATAGCCGGATTTAGCTTTCCTGAAGCATGAGAAGTGTTAATAAGCCACTTGTAAGCTGCTTGGTCTTACAATTCACATGGATAATTATTTATTTTGTGCCGATTCATAGATATTAAACAGGCCTTTAGAGTTAGTATTTTGGTTCTTGTCATAACGAGAGTGCTATCAACTTACAAGTTAAGAGAGTGTTTTCATCTGTTTTTTACTGCTTTCTTAATTGAAAAGGATACTGATTTTGGTTTCTCTATCTGCTGCTGTATTTGCATTTGCAGTCTTTGCAATACAACCACTACTAGCAAGCAAACTTTACTACTGCATGCGGAGGGCAAGAAGCACAGAGCAAAAGCACGAGCTTTTCATGCTGCACAAAAGCAATCTAATGCTGTAGATTCAGCTGCAAATGAGAAGGGAGTACAAAGTTATGTACCTAACAGTGATTCTGTTAAGCCAAATGGTCTTGAGAAGATTGAAGAACATGAGGAAAAAGTGTTGGTTCCAAAAGAAAAGGAGAGCACCACAAAAAGAAAGAGAGAAGATAAAGAATCAGATCGAGATATGGACAAAAATGTGGAGAGACAAAATTTGTGTGACTCGAACAATGGGGAAGTGATTCAAGCTGAAGAGTCGAAAAAACCAAAGAAGAAGCGTAAAGATCATGAAGAAAAACAAGAGGAAAGTAAGGAAATTACGAAGCATAAATTCAAGTGGAAAAAGATCGCCACTTCAATCTTGAAGTCGGTAAGCATGTCTAGTACAGAAAGCATTGGTTAATCAATGATTCATACATTTTGTTAGTGCAGTGGATATTTATGTCGCTATCCCATTTTGTCTTGTGTTGCTCTTGTGGTTGCCACTCTGTTGACAATCATGGATGCAAAGTAGTCTTTTCTGGTTACACTTCTTGCTCTCTGCTTCAATCTGATATGCTTGGCCTTTGATTTCTTAGTTGATCCTTCCATTATTTTCCATACTGGATTTTCTCTCTGAACCTATATTTGAGCTCCCTTTACTAAGTTAGAGGAAGGCCTATTTTGATAATATGGTGTCTAAAAGTATCATTTTTATACAATAGAAGGTCCAAAAAATCTAAAAGCCTTACAATCTTCTCTCCTCCAATGCTTTAAAATTGTGGTAGCAACTACAACCGAAGAAGCATGTGGCTACATGCTTTTCCGGTGTTGCAATTGCAATTTTATAATATAAAAAAAACGATTGAAAGCGTTTTTAAAATTTCGGACTTTTTATAGTATAACAATGGTGTTTTTAGCCACCACATTACCAAACTAGGCCCAAGTCTTTCAAGTCTTTTCTTATAGCCAAAGCACTTTTTCTTATACAAAACCTTCACAAGATCGAATATTTAATGTGTGAAGTCCCTCATTTGCACTATTGGGGCATTTCTTGTCATCGACGTATTCGAGTACTGTTTTCTATCAGATCACTCTCTGCGAGATACAATGTTTTCATTCAATTAAGGTTTTAAATGTTATATTGGTGGCATTAACCTTGCTTGTGTGCTGTTTATGGCAGAATCCGGATCAGTGTATGAAGATAAAAAAGTTACAAAAGCTTGTGGTGAAGGAACTTCGGGAATCTGGTGTAACTGACGATAAGGAGCATCTTCGTGAACTGTTGATGGACAAGGTATTTATCAGGAAAAATACAGAGATTTTTTTTTTTTGTTTCATTTACAATTGGTAATTAGTTTCTGATTGCAGATAAGTACGAGTTCCCGTTTTTCAATCGATCAGAAGCATATTAAGTTGGTAGGAGAGGGGGAAGAATCATGATGTTTTTGGGAACCAGAGATGAAATCCCTCACAAAAAATCGGCGTGAATGGTATTACCATCTAAGGTTTATGATTTTTTGTTGGAATTCTACGCTTCCATGCCTACTCCATATCAGAAATGTTGCCGGTTTAATCAACTTGAAAAACTCAGCTTGTTTATTTCACGGGTGCATGCAAAGAGGATCAGCGTGCTGCAAGTTTTAGCAGATCGTGAATCGAAGGAAATTTTGTGTTGGATAAATTTTATATTTGGGACACTATTTATGAGCTAATTAGTTGTATTACTACTGTGTCATTTTCTGGGAGAGATTGGACAGCACATTTTACATTCTTTTTGCTGAAGATTCAATTGACAATTTTTTTTGCGGGTAAAGCTGGTGAAAATTGGAGATTATGTGTCATTTTTTAGCAGTTTATATTATATTAGTTTCAAGACTAAGCTTAATTTTTGAAGTTCCCGGTTTGTAGATTATGGTGGTCCATGGAATAATTGTGTGTTCTTGCAGCGGCCGTGTCCAGCTTCTCTTCTGTTTGCCCAAACCCTATAAAAGTCATATGCCACGGTGGCTCCATCATCCAGCCAAGTTCTTCGCATTCTCATCATACAACACCATCTGCGACCCGGCAGTTTCGGTGGGTGGATGTGCGTGCCCTTGAAGCATCTTATGGTGGGTGACGCGTTTAATTACCCATCCATTCTTAAGCATTAATTAATTCTGAGCACGCTAGCTAATCATGGCCTCACTGCTGCATAATCGTGTTTTAAATGCCTTTGTTTATTTATATTTTTTTATAAGTATAGCTTTGGGTGTCCAATGTGGTACCCACAAGTATATTTAATAAGTTTGATTTTAATATGAAAATAGACTGAGGTATTAAATTTATAACTCAACTAGGATATCAAGTCTAAATTAGTGTTTTTAGCTGTCATGCTGTAGCGTTCGCTCCTCAGCGAAGTGCTTTTTAAGATGAACTTCCACAGAGAAACATTTAATTTCAAACCGCTACCGATATAGCTAAACGCAGAAGCTTGACATTGCAGTTTTTTGTGTACAGTTACGCATTTACGAAAATCTAAAACAACTCACAAGCACTCGCCGAATGCTTTTGACGAACACGAAAGTGATTCACACCGGATCACAAAAACTAGGTCAACCAAAACTGTTAGAAGGTAAAATAGGCGCCGGATATTTCCTTAGGTCATCACCCTTTAGTAGTTTTAGGGTGTGTTTGGATCGTCGTAAAAGTAGCCGAAAAATATTTTTTGCTGAAAAATTCGTTTTCCAACGTTTTGTTGCACGTAAAAATCTTTTCGCAAAAACTTTTTTTACAAATTTTCAGAAAAGTGGGCGTTTTCCGCTCTCTTCGAGCGAAAAATGAAAACTTTGTTTTGAAAAAATCGCGGCTCACAGGTTTTCTAGCACGCGGTCCACGAGACAAAATTCACCTCGTGGACCGCGTGAGAGACCGCGTGAGAGAGAGTCCACTCACCACTGTGGACCCACTCTCTCTCTCTTTCCCTCGTTCATTATATAAAATATAATATAATATTTTATTTTTATATAAATATGTTATTATATAATATTTTATTTATAATTATATAGTAATTTATTTTATAGTATTAAATATATATACTATTATATATTAATATTATATACGTATTGTATAAATATACTTTATTTATAAATATAAGCTATAATACTAATATATATAATATGATAATTATTTTATATCAATAATATATAATATATAATATATAATATATAATATATGGAATAAAAGAAAATATATATAATAAAATTTTATTTATATTTTTTTTTCTTTCAACCAAACAATCGTAACGAAAAATTAATTTTTTTCCCTCCAAACCAAACACTCTAGAGCGTAAAATTTATTTTCCTCCGAAATTTTTTTTTCCACGAAAAACTTTTTTCCACAATTTTACGTGGAACCAAACACATCCTTGTGTCACACACGTATATTAACTCGGATGTATAGTTTGACTAGGTAATCAAGGATATATTTGCTTTACTAGAGGCGGAAAAAAAAAAAGTGAAATAATTTTTTATCATAAATATCTATTTTATTGTTTGCTTCAAGTATACCGTCGCATTTGATCAAAACTTAAAACTTTCCAAAATAGCGTAACAGACTTCGGTGTAAGACCATGCCAGCCCGTAATCGATTACGAATTTTTTTTAAAAAAATATTAACTCATCCCTTCCTGCTGAACAAATAATATAATTGAGGGAACTTCACTTCAGCAGTTATACAAATAAATAATGAAATAAAAATAAATTTTATTTGAACTCTAGTTCACCAGTTTAGTCACTATCAAATAATCAAACATGTCTTAATCCAAACCTCAACCTAAACTTCACATTTCATAAGACAATCAGACCCCAAAGCAAAGTAAACCCGACAATGCAAGACACGCCAACCGGGAGAGGCAGACGAAAGACGCGGCGGAAAGAGCGCCGGGTTTCATCCGCGTGAACGACACCACAAAGATGGAAAAACAAAAACAAAAATACAAGACTAATGAGAGACTTCAAGCAGTTTGCGTGGTCCCCAATCAACGCATTGTTTATTACACTCCACCATTTTTTTTATTTTTTATTTTTTATTTTTGTTGCCACAAACTAATCTTAAACCTAAATCCTCATTGTTTTCCTCTTTTTTTAATTTTTGCAAAAAATAAGCCAAATAGTAATAGCTGGATCAATATCAGATCTACTAAAATGAATGCAGCTAACAAAACAGCCTCTTAAAATGACAACACTACTATCAAAGTTGACCCGACTCATTATCATCATCCCTAATGAAAGAATCAACTAGTACTCGTAACTCATTGTACGAACTACCTTGTGGTACACAAACTAATCAAGGTCCTTTTCAAACTAATGGAAACGCATTGTCTCATGGACCAACCACTGCAGGGAAAAAAAAAAAAAAAAAAAAAACAAGATGCTACAAGCCATAGGTCATTTTCTTCCAGGTAAACCATCTTCAATGAGTCCACATCCTCTCTTTGGTCCTCACATAACGTCGTGTATCTACGTTGTGAATAGGGATCATAGAACCTTATCCTTGGATTCCTCTCATCGAGCTCATTAGGTTACAAAAGCATGTTTTTTTACCCATGTTTCTTACGGTCAGAGATTACTCGGCAGTGATTCTACTAAAAACTCATTGGATCCTTTATTAATGAGCGGGATATTCCAGTGCAAGCAGTTACGCGCTTTTTGGTGGTGTCCGAATCATTATAGCTAACCCTCTGTCAGTCATTTATACGACTAAAGAAATAGATAATTAGTAGTAGAAAAATAATACTATACTTAAAAAAGGACTTCGTTTCGTACGGGACCCATAATTAAATTTCTTCGACTCTTCCGATCTGTCTCTCTAAATTAAGTTGCTAAAAATTTAGTACCGAACTATTTAATACCCACATTCCACCCTTCTATTCAATCATCAAAGACCCCCCTACAAATTAAAGCAAAACCTATCATCATCATCAACATAAGCACAAAGCGAAGGAGAGGGAATAAATTAAGCAGAGAATAAGAGAAAGAGAGTATAGAATAGAATCATACCTTCCACCGAGGCTTTGCTTGCTTTGTGAGAGGAGGTAATGGAAGGAGAAAGAGAGCAATCCCCTCCCTTTTGGACTCGTACTACTTCATCATCTTCTGGTTCTGCCTCTTCCTCCTCCGGAATAAGGCCGTGGGCGCTGGTCCTCTTATTATCCCTGTTCACCCTCTTATTCCTCCCCTCCTTGTTCTCCTCCTCCCTCCGCGGCCGCGGCCGCAGCCCCAGCCCCAGCCTCGCGTTCAGGAACGGCTGGGACGTCCTCAACCTCGCCCTCGTCGTGTTCGCGATCCTCTGCGGCGTCCTCAGCCGCGGCGGCGGAGGAGAGGAGGATGGGAGTTCGCCGACGACGGCGCAGGCGAGCCAGGGGGAGGGGAAACGGGCGGTGGGGATCGGGCGGATGAGGAGCAGTAGCTCGTACCCGGATCTGAGGCACGAGGAGGAGGCGGCGGGGTGGGGCACGCAGTGGCGGTTCTACGACGATGCGCAGCTGTATCGGGGGCGGAGATCGGAGTGGAATAGGGATGTGGATGGGGATAACGAGGATGCGCTGCCCAAGACTATTCCGGCGGACACCTTCGTGCTCCGGAGGAGGAGCCCGCCGAGATCCCCGTCTCCGCCGCCGCCGCCGCCTACGTCGGAGGTGAGGAGGAAGAGGAGCGTCGAGAAGCTTCCTAAGATGGTGGAGGAGGAGAGAGGAGAAGAGCTTACAGTGGAAGAGGAGGCGCCGCCGCCGGTGATGAGGAGGAGGAAGAGGAGGACTAGGAGCGCCGAGGAGCTTCCTAAGATGGCGGAGGTGGAGGAGAGAGAAGCAGCCCCGGTGGGAGAGGAGAAGCATCGTACGACGCCGCCGCCGCCGCCGCCACCTCCTCCGCCGCCGCCAATGGCGGAGAAGGAGGAGGAGGAGGAGGAGCGGCGGAGCCGTAGGAAGAGTAGCGGGAGCATGGGCGGGGCGAAGGATCTCGCCTCGGCCATAGCTCTATTCTACCAGAAGAAGAAGAAGAGAAGCAACAGAACGAAGAGGAAACAAGGCGAGATCTCACCTCCCCCTCCCAATGCATCCGCTTCTCCTCCTCCTCCTCCTCCTCCTCCGCCGCCGCCCCCTTCCTCTGTGCTCCACCATCTCTTCTCCGGCAAGAATGGGGGAAGCAAGAGCCGTAAGATCCACTCGATCTCCGCCGCTCCTCCTCCTCCTCCTCCTCCTCCGCCGCCGCCTTCGACCTCACGGCGATCCAAAAAACAGCAGATCCCCATCACTCCCCCTCCACCGCCTCCTCCGCCTCCGCCACAAACCCTCAGATCGTCGAAGCACCAACTCTCCCAACCTCGATCGCACTCCCATCACAGAATAGATCGCTCCATCCTCGCCAGGTACCCGCTCCCCCCTCCATCTCCGCTCCCTCCACCGCCGCCTCCGCCGCCCCCATCGCCGCCGCCGCCGGGGTTCTGCCCTAGCCCCGACGTGAACGCCAAGGCGGACAAGTTCATCCGGCGCTTCCGCAAGGAGCTGAAGCTGGAGAGGCTCCACTCGATCCGGGAGAAGCACCGGCGAAACCATAGCTTAGAGGAGGTGGCGGCGGCGTCGGTGGCGGTAGCGGCGGCGGAGGAGGAGGAGTTTATGATGATGGTGGGAAGGATCTTCGACGAGGACGACCACGACACGACCACTACCTAAAAACCTCCTCGCGCATCGTCGACGCCGACGAGGGATAAAATGGGAATTTCACTCAAAATAAAACATAAAAGGATTACATTTTGTTTTTTAATCTTAACTTTTTTAAATTTTTTTATTTTCAGATTGAGAATTTATTATCGGATTGGATTTGTTATCTAGTATTTATTACTGACACGAGATAAAAAACTACAAAAAAAGAAGGGGGAAAAGGACAAGGCTTTATACAGTTGAAAACCTACAGTGACAAAATAGTGGTTTGTGCGTGTGTATTTTGTGTCTAGTGAGAAATGAAGAGAGCCCATGGGTTTATTTTTAGATGGGCCGGGCTTTCTACGTACACATATATGCATTGCAATATTGTGGTCATGATTCATTTTAGTAGGGGAAAAAAAAAAAATTTGTATTCTTTTGTTGTAATAAAATGAGTGGTGAGAAGAATAATAGTGATTAATATATATATATATATGGCATTTTTTGTTGCTTTGTATGAGGTTATCTTATTCTTCTGAGTGGTGGACTTTGTTGTCCCAACTTAAGGGAGCCAACTAATCTCTCCATGTAAAGGGAATTAGGTTGTTGGTGAGTTTGGTGTGTGGGTGGGGTTTTTCTTGTGTTTGGTAGGCTCAATTGAGAGATGTCACTAGGTTTGAATATTTTAGAGTTGTTGTTATTATGTTAATATATTTAAAAAAAAAATCAAAAAAAAAGAGAGGCTAGGTTGAGACTATCCTTGTGAGTGGTAAAAAGCAGAACTATTAAAGTAAAAAAAAAGAAAAGAAATGGATTTAAGTACAAGTTGTTGTAGATCATCACTATAGATTATAGTACAGTTAATACAAACTAAAAAGGTGGCTAGTATTTGGTGCTCTTGTTTTGCCCTGTTGGCATTGCCTGTAAAATTGGAATATCAATGGCTTAAGGATAGAAAAAGGTAAAAACACGCGTAAGTAATATATATCAAACATAATACTACTATTCTTTTCTCATTAAAAAAAAGTAAATTTCTTCCTAATGCAGCAACAATACGAGGGAAAAAAAACTTTTTTAAAAAAAACGAAATGATAAAAGTGAAGGGACATTAATTATGCACCATCACTATATATGTATATAGCTGTGGAGGACCTTTTGGAAGTGGTGGCCCCCACGGTTTAGTTGACGAGCTCGATTGATTTCAATTACGTAGCTAACGGGACCCATAGTTACATTTATATGTAGTAGAGAAAATAAAAAGACATGAGGATTTGTTGTATGTCGCACTCAAAACGTTTTTTTGGCATCTCTTCATTACGTGAGCGTTGGCATTAGTGTCCCACATATATATATATACTATCTTTGTCCATTGGATTTTTATGAAACTACCTTTTCTTACCTTTTATTACAATGAACTCCATCCATTTTGTTTCAATACCCCACCAAGATATGTTGTGACATACAAGCCGATGCTTTTAATTCTTCGTTTGTTTCTGTCACTAGTAACTGTCCGTTAATATGACAATTTTGATTATTTACTCTTGATTTGGTGGTGGAGGCGAATATGTTTACTCTCTTATTTGATGCTTGTGAAAAATTTTGAGCTTCGATTATAGAAAATTAGAAAATTCGCGTGAATTTGGATGACTTATCCTATGCAGAGCCACTCAGCTTATATATCCATCATTGGGAATGAACCCACATAAAAAAGTAACATTATCAGTTAGGACTTATGAACTGCACATCGTCATTGAGGGCAAAATCCTTCCAAGTAAGAAACACCATCCAACCTCAACTACAATCATGAAGGCTGAGCTGGCAATAACCAACCCTCAAGAAGAAGAAAAAAAAAATCCCAGAAGTTTTTCCACGAGAAATTTTTTTTTCTCATCTCTGGATCACAAATATGCATATAGGAGAGAAAGAACTACTATTATGCACAACTATGCAGGCTTAGTCATTAATGTTAAATTTTCGGCAAAGCAAAGCAGCTGGTAACAAGTTTTATAGTAATTTCTACATTTGCTTATATACATGGGTAGTGCTGCTGCCAAAAGTGTGTAATCTTAAATTTGACATAAATGATTCGGATTATATTGTTTAGTCTCATAGGACTGGGCTGGCCTACGAAGCCCTTTCAAATTTTTTCTTTTTTCTTTTTTCTTGTTGCATGCGCGTGCGCAGCACTTGTGAAAGGTAGGTCAAGCGGCCGGAGCGCCACCACCACCCCAAGAAAAACAAAAAAAAAAACTTTTTTACAAAATAACCTTCTAAAATTTGGTAATTTATAAAATAATTTTGCCCAAATTATATTTAAAAAACTAACTCTTCTTTCGCCACGTAGGCGTTAGGGTAGAATTTTTCTTTATAGACGGTGAATCGTTCACCGTCTTTAGTAAGACGGTGAACGATTCACCGCCTTTCTAATTTTTCACAATAGCGGTGAATCATTCACCGTCTTTTGCTTATTTATTGTTTCTTTCTATATTCTATATATAATCCTAACAATCACATAAAAATTTAATAAATCACATATAATCTTAATAGCCTGAAAATTCTAATAATCTATCCATACAATATCATATAATCTTAACAACCTGAAAATTCTAATAATCTATCCATATAATTCCATATAATCTTAACAATCTGAAAATCATAATAATCTATTCATTCAATCCTAACAATCAAATAAAAATTCTAATAATCTACATATAATCCTATTTTATTTTTTATATAATCCATGCACAATTTTAACTAATGAATGCGGCGAACGATTCACCGCCTTTAATAGATATGGCAGAATGCGGTGAACGATTCACCGTCTTTAAAAGAAGATATGGAGGATGCGGTGAATGATTCACCGCGTTTAGAAAAAAATCCCACATAACTCCTACGTGGCGAAGGAATGATTAGTTTGCTAAATATAAATTTGACAGAATTATTTTACAAATTATAAAATTTTATAAGATTATTTTGTAAAAAGGTCCAAATGAGGGAATTATTGCCACAAACTCCAATTAGATACAGATCAGAACTAGTCTCGCCATCAGCTCCATTAGCAACTTAAATAATAGCGTGCGATTTCGCTCAAAATTTCTCCAAGAGCGTAATAATATTAGTGATCAATTTGACGCGATGAAATGATGGAAGAAAATACCAAGGAAATAATATAAAAAAAAACAAATAATGCAATGCCGTCGCACAGATCACAATAACAGATCAACAACACAAATTATTGTAACTTTTTCCGCACGTGAAGAGAAAACAATGGCACAATGAAACCAGCAAGCACCGAAAAATTAGCTCTTTACAAATACAAAACACAACCTCAATTAGAACACAGCCAAACATAAGTAGGAGTATTACATTGGAAACAGTGGGGTATAAGGCAAAGCCTAGCCTCAATCGGCCCTACTACTGGTGATTTAATAATTTACAATACATACTTAGACAAAATACTAGACAATGCTTGACTAAGCAGCTGTAAAAAACCCTTTTAAGTGGCTAAAAAGACCCTGAGCTTTTCCCAATAGCAGCTCACGGTCGGACTAAGGCTTATCAACTTAAATACAACACAAACATGACCAAAAAGGGCCACACCAAAAAAAAAAAAAAATCAATCAATCAAATCCAAAAACTAGAAGGAAAAAATAAATAATGAAATCTATCGAATACCCTGGTGGCTGACTAGCTGATTCGGGTAGAAAAGGAATGATATAGTAGTATGTACATGATGGAGACAGAACGAGCTTTTAGATTTTTCTTCTTTTTTTTTTTTTCTTTTTTTTCTTTTTTATGCACAGGTTGCAGGAGAGTCGAATGGTGGTGCAATCGTAGCAAAAATGCACGAACATAAGAATCATGGAAATGGGACTCACTATTCCTTTCTCTGCAGCAAAAATGCAAAGCCTGAATTCTCCCGCAGCAGTGGTGGGGGGTCGACATCAGCTATCTCGATGTCCGTCATTGATTTGGAGATATCGTCCACTGAGAATGGTATGCTGCATCCCAAAAGCAAGAATTTCACATAATTAGAGTTCCTCAAAAAGTAGAATTCAGAGCTGATTTTGCAAAAGTTAATTAAAAAGGAGATCTTTACACCTCTCCAAAACTATCCAATTACAATATATATATATAAGTACGTCTCCTACGCTTTCGAAAGTACGGAGGCCTCCGTACTTATAAGTTGTTTTCGATGATAGGACATTCGATTCGACGATCGGCTCCGTTAGACATGATCTACGTTATTAGAACTATTTATAAACCAAATTTCATAATTTTTCTACATCATTTACCAAGTAATCAAAGGGTCTCAAAAATAATTATTTTAATGGTCGATGTGGCACGTTTGTAAGTTCAAGGGTGTAGAACAATTCAAATTACATGAAAATTTAATAGAAAATTTTACTTAACATCAAGAACAAGATCAATACTTCCAATTCAAAATTTGAGTCTTTTATCACTATTTTTTGTGAGATTTTTATTTTCAGCCGTTCATTTTGAGACTACTCGTTTACCAGGCAAACGAAATAAAAAGATTATAAAATTTGGTTTCTAAATAGTTCTAATAGCGTAGATCATGTCTAAAGGAATCGATCGTCGAATTGAATGTCCCATCATTGAAAACAACTTACAAGTACGGAGGCCTCCGTACTTTTGAAAGCACAGGAGCCTAGCTCTCTCTCTCTCTATAAATATATATGTTGCGACAAAATTTGAACTATCATATATGCACTTCAAAACCGTGATTCTTACATATCTACACATACTGATGAAAATGAGTGCTTTTAAAGTACCTTGAATCATCATCCAGCAAGAACGAACTGCTGACCGCATTATTCGAGTCCTCGGTCATCATAACTCTCATACTTGAAATAACCTATAGGAGGATGAAATCAGAAATTTCACAAAAATAGAAAGAGTAGAGTTTTTGTACACAGAATTTATCCAGCTGGTGCCTTCCCCAAAGCATTTAGTGACAAATTAAAAAGGATTACAAGTGAATATTACAACAATGAAGCACCGCGGACTTACTTCTGATGAAACACTATGAGTGCCATATTTGTCATCCCAATACATGGTGCTGATTCTGTATAGCTGTTGTATGCTAAGCACCTGAGTTATATTATAAGATGAACCAAAGTTACATCCGCAATAGTTAAAGTGTCTTTAACAAGCACATAGGTCAGCAAAAATGGTTTTCTTACCGGACATAGGTCATTAGTTATCTCCTTCAATGTCTTCTTAGGCTTTTGATGAATTACCTGATGAGTTAAAAGATTGGGGTTATTTCTCAAGAAACATTAACTAAGTAGTAAATAATATTTGTGTGCTTTGTTAGTGGAAAAGAACGATATTCAGTTAATTTTTAGTATCCTGGTAATATGACATACCAGGAATCCAACAGCCTGCCTAATATGTTTTAGTTCTTCCCAGGCAGAACCTGCATACTGTATTCAAATTATATTAGCAAACAGTAAACTACAAAAAAAATTTGAAAATAGTTTTGTTTTTCCTAGAGAATAGTAAGTTACCTCTTCTGTGGCATCATAGCACCAATGTTCTAACTCAGCCAATCCTGCCTTGACATATTCGCCATTGCTAAATGAACAGCATTCACGTCGGAGGAGGAGACTGCAATAAAGAAAAAAGGCATTAGTATATCCTGATCGCGCACTAGTAAGCTACTCAGGTGTTATCAGTAACAGATGTATAGAAGGAATAATGAAGTACCTGTTGAACAACTGGACATTTATAAATGAAAATACTTGGGTGAAAACCTTGCGGACCAAGAATGGAGGGACCTGCAAAGTTGGCAACATAAGAATTTGTAGTCCACATTTCGATTTCAAACATTAATATTTGACAGCCTATCACATACATAATTGGCTTTTAAGGTTTTCAAACAGTTTGTTAAGCTTTTCACGATGCTCTGCCAGTGTGCAATCAAAGTTTGTTGGCCCAAGGCACTTGCATGAGAGCGTGATCCTTTAACCAGGCTTGCACGAGATGTTCTTGGGGCCTGAAACACAGTTTGAAAAGTCTCTCAAGAAAAAGCCACAGAATATTCAGGAAAAAAAATAAAATAAAAAACTATCAAAATCTTTTCTTTCATTTATCTTGTCAAGAAAAACAGTGGAGCTGTTTGCAGTACCTGAATACACAAACCAAGCAGTGGTGATATCTCCTTCTTTAAATAGTCTCTTATCATCCCGTAGATCTTCTCCAAGAAAGCAGTAAGTTGCTGCTTGAAAAGCAGAGCTGGATACTTTGCTTCCACTTGGCGCAAGTCATTTAGTCCACCAATCATGCGACCACCAAGAAAAGGAAGCCCAGCACTTTGAGGAGAAGCTCGGATCTTAAGTTGGTAACAGAAGTAAACAGTTAGATGATAACGAACAACCCTTGCTCCTATATGCTTGTTTACACACCCAAATAAAAGAGGACAAATAATTTGCTTTTTTTACCGAAGACATTCTGCCAAACAAAGAAGCCGATGATCTCCGCCTCTGCGAACTCATATTAGCTGCCCCGCTTGCTTTTAATGTCCGTTGAAGGAGCAGCAATAACGTGGATGAATTGGATAACCAATATGCTAATACATCACCATTATCCTGAGTCTTCATGGAAAGATACCACAAATTCAACAATTTAGGAACTAAATTAAAAAGACAAATCTGAGCACGACGGCACGGACAGTTCCATACCTCTATTGCTGAGCCAATTGTTTGAATAATGCGATCAAATACACTGGTCCTTTCAACTTCAAATGATCTCCAGTGAAGAAGACATTTGTATATGAGACAAGCAGCAATAGGTCGACGGCCAGAAAACCCTAGATCTTGAGAAATGCACTTTATCAGCATGTCCTGGTTTTCCTGCATCACAAAGTTCATGAACAATGATAAATTGCCAAAACAAATCTCATACGGTACAACAAGGACCAATGTACAACTCCTATACAGAAACGGCAACTAAGTATATTAAAAAATATACCTGTTGCTTCTCATTAAGTGATTTCTGCGGTTTTTCTTCCGCTTCGAGTTCTTTTAGAGGTGAAGCAGTAGTAGTATCCTACAATTGATTATCAAGATTAGAATTCAAATTCCATACTTTTAATTTGTGCGAGACTGAAATCATTCAAATTGCTGATTGAACATACCGGCGTTGGTTTCATCTCACCATTTGCAACATTCCCATTCTCTGGGGTTCTCTGTCAAGAAACAGTACAGTAACATAAATCGTCACATATCAAAGAGAAATAAAAGTGATGAATGTGTATTACCAAAACAAATCCCTGGGGGATGTAAAAGTACCTGCAAAATGGTTGTTTTGGGATGAGCAGCTAATGACCTGGCAGTTGGTGAAATCACAACGGCCTGTTGACGAAGTACTTGATTTTCTGACTCCAGATTGGTGTTTTTCTCTTCAAGCCTGTGTTTATTGGGAGAAAGATGACTACTAAGTTGTAAAGTAGAAATAAAGGTTCACAATGAGAATTTAAAAACACAGTTTCTGTTTAGCATTTAATAGAACCAATGATTTTTAGGATTTAAAAGTTGTATAACTGCAAATTGTAAAGCAAGAACCTTTGAACAGTATCTTGGAGCAGATCATTTTTTTTGGAAGCTTCTTCAAACTTCTTAAGCAACTCTTCACCCCTTGCTTGGGCTTCAGCGTGTGCTTTCTTCGCTTCTTCGGTTGCTTGTCTTTCTGCTTGCACCAAAGCCTGCCAAGATAGCAAGATGGCGATAAGATTTAGTACATGCCTTCAAATTATTAAATCAGATTTTAAGCAACTTGTTTCTGTCCAATATTTTAATAGAATTATGATCTAAATTATGATAGAGTTGAACCATTTTATCCCCAAGGATAAAGATAAATGCTTGAACAAGCCATTAAGAGGATTAACTGCAACGTATCATGTTTGATTGACATAAATTTAGCTGATTATATATCACTATAGCTTCCTCTACTCACTCCGCATGCTATATACTAGATAGAATAAATTACATAAAGCAACACTAGTGAAAATGTGCAGAGCTTAGATCACAGTACCTTCAGCTGTTCAACTTCAGCCGTTAAGGAATTAATCTTTTCAGTGTCTTCAACTAATACAGGGGTTTCTTTGATCACTGGAGGTGCTTCTTCAATAGCCTTTCTAGCTGCCTCTCTTTCCTTAACAACTATAGCATTTGCCTCTTCTACTTGTAGCTGCATCTCATGTAACATTTCCTGTAGCTTAGCAATTTCCTGTGCTTTTGCCTCTTCCAGATCCGTCTGCAAATTGGCCACACCATATTCAGTAACAGGAAAGTTCAGTATAATCAAAGTCAAATATTGTTTAATAGGACATCAAACATCAAACGGAATATACAGCAACAGGAATCAAACATAGAGAACAGTAATTACTCTCATTCGTTTCTCCAATCCCAAACGCCATGTTAGCTCTTCCACACGCTTTTCAAGTTTGTCTTTCGCCTCTTTGAGTGCTCCTGTCTCTCTTGCAGCCTGTATTTGTGTGTAAAAAGCTTTAAAGCATCCTACAAAAACTGAAAAAATATCAGGAAATTGAGAGCGAGGAATGGAAAAAGGACCATTCTGAGCTTCCTAAGCTCTCTCCTTGCAAGCCTTTGTCTCCAAGCACATTGATAAATGAGTGTTGCTTTCTTCAGCTTCTCATAATATGTATATTCTCTGTGACAACGCCATTGGGCCTGCAGTCAAATAAATGGAACATCAGAAACTATCGTGCTTACTCAAATAGATAACAAAAAGAAGCAGCTTCATTTTATTGGAAGAAAAGCAAACCTGGATATGAATTGCTGCTTTAGTTTGCTTTCTGAACCTAAATTCATTGCGAGCAGACATAGCACGCATTCCGGTCTGCACCATAATAGCAGATGATTGGAGTTCGGAATAAGCTTTGCGTGCAAAATGGCACCGCAAACTTTTCTGAATTTTCACTGCTGCTGCTTCCCGTCTCATGCACTCATACAACTTACAAGCCAACCGTCCTACATTCAACCAAAAAGAGAGTATTCAGGGAGAATACATATGATAGCTCCTGTTAATCGTGTTTCATGAATCCTTGCTTCAACTAAGGAGATAGCTAGGGATGCACTGGAAAGATCAATCATGTTTAGGGCCTGTGGTTTCTGAAGAAGTGCCATTTGAATTGAGTTATTTAAAGAAGCACTAATAGCATTGTCGGTAAAATCTCCAAATAGTTTCCTGCTGCAAAAGAAGCTGAAGCTTCAAACTGAATCTTCTGCATTTAGGGCCCAAAAGCTCAATTTACTTGCCCACCACAACGAAAGCACAAGCCAATTTGTTAGCCAAATTCCTGATTTCCGGAAAGTTCTGCTTTCTGGAGTAGGGAAGGTGTTCAACCAGTGAGGACAAACAGGGATTTATAGGCCAATCTAAAAAAAGATTTTAACAGGACCAATCTCCACCTTAACTAGAATTTAGAACTTTACCTCTCCAAAGAGATTGCACAAAGATAGCCGATTTCCTTAGGGTCAGGAACTGCTTGCGGGCAATATACGTACGAATACGTCTCTGGATAGCTCTGGCTGCCCGTCCTAACACCTCTGTTCTTCGTGCATCCAGTTCAGCCATCTGGCCAGCTCTCAGGAACACCTTGGTTTTTCCAATCTGCCATGGCCAATCATGTAATCCAGTGTAAGAGACACAGGCTCCAGCATCAAAATAACATGCAAAGAAACGCACTTTAAAACTGATTCAAGAAAAAAATGTAACAGCTCCAAAATTAACTTAAGGAAACAAAATTACTAAGAGAAATGAAGGAGAAGCGAAATTCATGTGAATCCTTTAACCATGCTGCATCAGAGTATAAAAGCCATCTCAAAGCAAAATCAGTATAAAGCAAGAGAATAGAGCAAAAAGAGCAATATTTCTGTCTCTCTGTTATTAGAGCCTTTGTCACCTCTTACGTGTTCCACTCCTTTTTGTAGACAAGCAAGAAATATGATAATAATATCTACTAGAAGAAAACATCATCAGATAGTTTACGCATTCTGTTAGCAGCCGGCCTACCTGGTAACCTTTTAGTCCCATTTTATCCAAAATCTTTTGGCAGGCTATCTTGTCATCATTGCTATCCAGCACCGGAAGAGAGAGAGAGATAGAGAGAGAGAGAGAGACAGAGTGAGTTAAAAGTGTGCCAAATATATCAAGTAGAAAATGACTACAATAAATAAAATGAAGAGAAAAATAGCACTTTATAATCTGACTTACTTTGCTTCTACAATTTCTGGGGCTAGAACACCAAACCGGTGAAGAAACTCATAAAATGTTCTTCTTGTAGGATATCCAGCACAGCTAATCCTAATTGCTTCAAGAACACCCTACAAGTATAAATAAATCAATTTATCAACAATATGACCATAAGCGATGCTTACAAAAATGTTGAAAATGATGCAAATATTGTTGGCTTCTTACACCACATCGTAATTGTTGGATAATGTTGAAGTTCTCAAATATAGAAGGCTTGAGGAAGTTGTTTGGCTTCACACATCTAATGTAATGAGGTTCAGTAGAGCTCAAAGTCTCCATAAGGGCTTGAAGTTGCAGCTGAAATTTATTTAATCATGAATACAATCAGCAGAAGTAATTACATACCCATGTCAGCAAACAATTAAATACTACTTTAACCACACTACTATATCAATTGGAAGAAATACATTTTGAACAGGATCAAAAGGAAAGCCAAAAAAAATAAATAGGGTGGAGTGGAAGGAAAGAATAATGTTTAACAAAATAAGTATCCTATCAAAACCATTGAAAGAAACTTATATTATGAAAATGGGAAACTAAAAGCATCTTACTTTAAAGCGTACACCAATTGAGGAAAATTTTGAGGACTTTGATGTTTCTTCAGGAAGTGGTGGAAATAATCCTGCTACAAAAGGGCATTTAGCCGCGTTAAGTAACTCCTGATATTCCGCCACTACATAATCTTTGTTCTTGTCTAGAAAATGATCAGCCTGGTACGTTACCTGCAAAGATATAAAGATTAGGACGAATAAGACCATAATTCATGTAAAACCAATATAAATAGATGTGTAAAAATGTTTATAAATGCTTACTTCCCCTGCATAGTGTGAGATTGTAAACGCTGTACGAGAAAGCTTCGGTTTGATAAATCTTTTGTTGTTTTTAAATGTTTGGTACAATTTCTGAGCAAATGTCTCGTGTGTTGATCTCGGGAACATACTGACAACACAAATCAGAGACTGCAGTAAGCTTGCGAAGAGATTGTGAATTTGGCCAATAATATATGAAATTGGTAAACTAAGGCCTAGTTTGCTAATGTGTGGCTAAAAGCACCTGTTTTATGCTTTGGAAGGTCCACAAATTTCAAACCACTTCCGATTTTTCCTTCTCCAATGCTATAAAATTGTGGTGGCATCCGCCACCAGAAAAGCCTACGCTTGCATGCTTTTCTGGTGACAGTTGTCATCGTAGTTTTATAGCACAGAAAGAGGGAAGATTAAAAGCGCTTTGGAATTTTTAAATCTTCCAAAGTATAAAAAAGATGCTTTTAGCCACCACTTCAACAAACTAGGCCTAAGAGGGATATAGAAGAACAAAAACTAGCGGAGTGAACACTGAAACTTACCAGGCTTCATCAAGAAGTGCAATAATTCCACCTGGTTTCTGTAAAAGAAGAAAAAAAGGACAGCAGAATAGGGCAAATTTGCCATTATTATTTGTACAAGAAGGCGGTAGAATCAATATATATATATATATATATATATATATATAATGAAGCTAGAATACTTTTGACAGTAAAGGAATAGTGTTTACTATCTACTTTTAACCCTTAGTTGCCTAGGGTTTAGTGGTAGTAGATGGAATAGTACTAATCCAAAGGCTAGAAAGTTGATAGTAAACACTATTTATTTACTATCAATAGTATTCCAGGTGAACTATATATATATACACGTGTGTGTGTGTGTAGTGTGCTAGAATACTTTTAGAAGCACATGAATAGTGCTTGCTCCCAACTTTTTTAACCCTTGGATGCTCAGGGTACTATTGGGTGGTGGTACTATTATGAATCAAATGATAGAAAAGTTAATAGTAGGTACAATTCACATGCGTGTGTGTGTCGCAAAAGAGCATTTATAAGTGTAGCATGATACTAATCACTTTTTTCTCTCTTTATATAATTGTTGCCTAACCACTGGACTTTTTAGTGTGATAAATTACAAACAACAGACATCACTAAACTTAATTGCAATAAGTACCTATAGCTTTTCCAGTCACTGTTTTCATCCATCGGACTCATTAATAGTCAGTTTCCAACTATAACAAAAGAGGAATATAATTATACCTTCTCAATCAGGTCCAGCACATCTTGGTTATCAACAAACTCAATATAACTCCAATCAATCTCCTCCCTAGTATATTCCTCCTGCTCCATTTTGAAGACGTGCTGCAAAGTAGGTACACCATGTTAATGTTATACAAAAGTAAACCAATTATTAGGATTACAGTAGACTTCTATATAATCCATATTTCATACCTGGTTAAAATGCTGTTGCAGCTTTTCATTTGTATAATTGATACATAACTGCTCAAAACTGTTTCCCATGAAAGGCCAAACATAAGGATAAAGAGATATTAAAATTTTAACAATTAATATCTGCTTGGATGTAATTACTTTTCTTGGGTAGCATACCTGTTAATTTTGAAACTTTCAAAGCCATAGATATCAAGAACTCCAATAAGCTGTTTTGAGTTTGGGTCCTGTCCAATTGACACATTAATTTTATCTACCAGCCTGTGGACAGTACAACCAAGCATAAAATTTCTTGCTTTGCATCAATAACGAAATACACTTTAATTTGTATAGGAGCTAATCTTATATAAGAAACACATTACCAATCAAACAACCGGGAGTATATTGTTTTTGCTAATCCATCCCTGCTAACAATTGCAGAAGCAGGGTCAAGCGTTCTAGTAATAACTTCTTCTGGTGTTACTATCACACGTGTTATTAGTGCTTTCTCCAGTTTCTCGCTATCACACCTGCAAAATCACTACCTAATGAATTACATGAATAATTTTCGGAAATTACAGAAAAAAAATGACCCATGGTGCTGGAATGAAATCGACATACATTAGAAGTTCTGCTGCTGTGTTCAGATGGAACCTTGCCTTCTCATCCTTTATTACAGAGGAATCTATCTCTGTCCCCTTTGCAAAGTCGATATTTCCTATATGAAGTATTGCGGCTACAACCCTAAATATACCCTCCTGAAACAATGAATGGAAAAGGAATGACGTGGACGTATTGAACTTCTAACAAGTAGTATTGAATGACCCGACAGCCACCAACCTGTTCATGCTCGTTGATTCCAACTATATCCATGGCCCTTCTTGTTGCTAGATATTCATGAGCATCATTAATTCCACTGACCTGAATACAATCTGACTGGTTAAGGTAATGAAATGTTCTGGGATCCCCCAATTTATACTTTGCGATATCCTACAAGAAAGAATTCCATCATCAGTAACTAATCTTTGTAAGATAATATTATATTATTAATGAAATAGGGTAGAGAACGAACTAGCGGAAGTAAAATAGGCAAAGAATCAGAAAGAAGTTACCTCAGCTGGTGCAGCGCAAAGAAAGTAGAAGCAGTGGTAGTTTCTTTCCGGAGTATTAATTTGGCAAACACGAGACCTTTCAAGCAAGTAGGTTCTAATAGCAGCACCGGATATCCGTCCACTTTTGTCAAATTGGATCTCAACAAACTTACCGAACCGACTTAATCACAGTGTCATGTACAGAAATGAAAGCTGATCAGCTAATTGGAAATGGCATATGGAAAACGGCAAGAAATATCTTTCTTGACTCTATACACTTTATAGAACTTAGAAAGCTAACTGTTTCAAAGAATGAGAATAAACAATAGCTTACCTTGAATTGTTGTTCCGAACAGTTTTTGCATTCCCAAAAGCTTCAAGAACTGGATTAGACTGAATGTCGAACCAGAGCAAACGGATCAACCAAAACATTTAACCAAGTAATTACTTAACAAATAGCATAAAAAGAGAAGGTCCATATCTTACTTCTAGAACTTGTTGCTCAACAGTCCTTCCTTCTGTACCAGATCGTCCACCCAAGTAAGCAAGATATCTCATTAGCATCTTCGTTGTCTCAGTTTTACCAGCACCACTTTCACCACTGACCAAAATAGAATTGCTTTTCCCTTCATTTATCATTGCCCTGTTTTTTCGTTCAAATACTAGTGTCAAAGCAGGTTCAGCTCAAATACTGTTCACTCAAGAAAACCGTGCAATTAATCACCTGTAAGCAACATCAGCAATCGCGAAAACATGAGGACTTAACTCCCCAAAATCGGCGCCTTTGTACTGTTCCATCATATGGGTATCATAAAGATGAGGCAACCGTTGAAATGGGTTTATCGCGATTAAGATGTTGCCTGTGTAAGTCTGAAAAATACAAAAGAGTAGCGTCAAGTGTCAAAATCCAGAACTTCATTTGATAAAAGTATTAGTGTCAAAAAAAAATACAAACTAAGCAGTCCCTTACATATATTTCATTCAGCTCATATCGAGTGGCTAGGTTTTGCAAAACACCAGGTTCATGCAAATATGATAGCTTTGTCATGTCATCAACTCCTCCAGGTGGAGCTTCTGTGTCCTTGGGAAACACTTTTGATACATCTGCAACGACCTGTTGGCAAGAACCAGATAGAATCAAATTTGCCAACCATATAATTCTTTACAATTTTTACAGAGTTGTACAATTAAGTACTCTATAGTTACGACCAACATAAAGGCCTATGGCATGCAGGTGGCAATAATGCCGATACATGCAACTTGTGAATCCTTTTGGGTAACCACATCAAATGCAATTGATCATTTCAACACTAATGAAGAGCTGTTGCTATGTCCCACCTATCGCGAAGATTGTAAATTCACACACATTAGACGTGGTAAAATGCACTTGTTCCACCGAGCAATAGGTTACAGAAATTCAATATAAGGATGAAAGAAGATATTATGATTAAGCTGCCGAAACTGGGAACGGGAAGCACATAAGAAACAAAGTTCATTGTGTCAAAGCATATGAAACTTGCCCAACATAGTGAAGACTAAAGAATGAAGCTCTTGTTCCATCAGAGCGTGTCATTTAGGCAACTTAACAAAAATTGTAAAGAAAAAAAGATTGCAGAAAACTTGAAATACTCGACCAAAAGAGGCTTGTGCCTTCTGTCCAAAGTCATAGTTAGTCTTTTACAGTCTATATCTTTCTTAAATTAATCAACAAATAAACAAAACAACGCATAACTTTTACCATAGTGCAAAGTACTAAACGAAGGTGCTTTACAATAAAAGATGCACCAATCAGGACTTGTGAGGCTCTACACTATATAAAGCGTAGAGCATAGAGCCAATAGATTGGACTTACTGTTTTTCCATTTGTTGTATGCACATGGACTTCATGACCACTGATCTTGAAAACCTCCCCATCTATCCAAGCTAAATCTGCATCTTCAACCCATACATGGGAGCCTACGATAATGTTATCCATAGATGCCTGAAAAATAGTGTCCAATTCAGAGAAGATGTCAATACACGACATGGTAAGAATGAAAAAGAAAAAGAGTAGGCAACACAGGATTATCTGCTAATGGATGCTTGTTAATTTTTGTACCAAAAATTACTAGTCAGTCTTCCACCCAGAATTGGAAGAGTTATAGCTAATTCTCTTACATATATATAGAAAAAGCAAAGTTCTTATAAGTTTAATATTTAAAAATTAAGGTGAAGAGGATTGCCCTTTATGTTGCATTTTGCTAAATGACCGTATTCGATAAAATCCTAAGAAAAAAAAAAAAAAAGTGAAGCACGTCACTTTCAGGATTATCAATCCAAAAGCCTCATCTATAATTGCCTCTAGTCTTGCAAAATCCCATGAATGAATGGGCCTTCAACTGTGATTTCACATGGCGAAAATTGTGTAAAGAAGGGCTTCCCACCACATAAGAGCTGATGCTACGCAACAGATCTTATCCCCCAAAAGTAAAGGCTTATAACAGCAAATTTCCCAACAGAAGATTCTTATACTAATAGAAGATCATTTAAATTGCAACGGAACTGAAATTTTCAAATGGAAAGTTATGATATTCCAACTAAATTGCTCAAGTCATCGAGGCCACTGATAGTTTAATCACCTAAATATCTAAAACCTGCAAAATTGTGCACCATCTCACTTCGTAGAAATTCTCTAGTTACTACTTTTCTGAGGGCAATAATTACCACTTACTTTATAAATTAAATAAAGCGAGCAGGATCGGAGCATCTATCTCCGCAACAACGACAGAAACAGACCACGCAACTACTCAAAATTGAGTTCAAACTACAATAAAGCCAATCCAAAATGGGAAATCGAAGCGATTCGATACTAAATCCGAGGAAACAAGAATTCGCCTTACCATCGATCATCAGATGACGATTCGGCGACTAGGATCGGCGGTAGATCGGGATCGATCGCAGCTGCGGCTACGGAAAGGGATCGATCGATGACGAGATCGGGGATACGGAGAGAGAGGATCCAAAGGGGGGGAGGAGGGATTCGTTGGATGATCCCGATCGACGGCGCCGCCTCTCCCCTTCGCCCCTTCCACCTCCCTCTCTCTTCCTCTTCCTCTTCCTCTTCCTCTGGTTTCGTCTCTCTCTATCTCTCTCTCTATTCTCTCTTTCTCTCTACTTTTCTCTCTCTTCGTTGTGTGTGTGTGTGTGTGAGAGAGAGAGAAAGAGAGAGAGAGAAAAGGGAGGGGTGGGGTGGGGTGTTGTGGGGTGTTGTGGGGTCAAGCGAAGGGAGGCTTCGTGGTGTGCATGAGCTCGCGAGAAAGGACAGGAATGGTAATTCCCCGAGAACTTCGCTCGACGAGAAACGGCGAAAATGTCGAAAATGTGTTGTAGGGGGTCGGCGTTCGGGCATTAAATATTCCCCGCGAGGACGAAATTGCCCCCCAACCCCTCCGAGTTTTACTGCTGCGGCTGTCTTTCCCGAAATGACGGTTTTGCCCCTCCCTTCGGGTCACGCCGTTTTGGTCGAGTCCGTGCACCGCCGCACCCACTGCCCCTCACCGGATCCTCTGCAAACCCGGAAGCATCATATTCGCTGCGAACGACACGTGGAATGTTTCCAATGGCTCTTCAATTTAACCGCATAGCATAGATTTGCGAATATGTTAATATAATAAAAATAAATTTATTTTTATTAATATTTTATTTTTTATTTTTTTAATTTGTGTTATTATGTGTAGTTAAGTCAAGAAATTTGTCAAATTTAACAGTCTTTTTAGTTTATTGATTGTTAATTGTTATAATTTTATTTAATATAAAATATTAAGTATTAAACTTAATAAAATTACTGTTGACTAGAGTGAAATCAGCAACTTAAATAGTTAAAATCATTCAAATAAAAATTATTAAAATTGAAAATGTAGGCGACTGAAAAATAAAGTTGGAGGGAGCATTTTAAAACAGGTGATGCTTTGATCTTCCAAAATATTATCCTTATATATTATCAATAATATACTAATAAATTTATATGATATACTTTTAGAGTACGTGTTATAAATAATCAAAGTTTGGGACATCAACAATGCAAACACATCAATAATCGTGTAAAGACAATATTATTCAATCATGTCGGGATAATAAAAATTTCAAAACGCGCCATTGTGGAGGGAATCTCCATACAGTTTTACCTCTACTAATTTGAAATAGCTTAAAGAATAATATCAAGTACACATGTCATCGGCGGATGAAGTAATTTTGTAAAAAATACTACTCTTGCATTCTGTATTAGGTTGTACATTTTACACCTCCTTGTATCCACAGTTTATAAAATATCTTTAAATTTTTAATATTAGAAAAAAAAATTAATATGACAACTGAGTTAATCCTAGTCTCTGAGAAAGGATAAAATATGAATCTTAAACTTATAATGCAGGTGTACGGATAGTATTGCTCTGATTTTATACCACGGGGATTGTACCAAATTGTGTCCTTGTTGGGATTGTAGAGCAGGCCCAATGCAATGAACGGTTATGGCGGTGGATTTGGGTGGCCTCTTTACAGGCTGGCTTGTGGGCCATGGCCCGCTAATCCAACTCAGCCTTGTGGTTTATTTTTGTAAGGTGTTCCCTTGGGTACTAATAGTAGCCAATTAATTAGTTTAATAAAACAATTAAGGTTAATTTAATATTATTGTTCTATAGAATACTAAATAGTACCATGACAATAACAAGGTAATGTGGATTGTCTACACCTTGGTTTCTAGAAATTTCTTACATGTATTCTCACAATACTGATGAATATAAATATTAAAAGTACCACAATTTATTAGCTAACTTTAAGCGAAAAATAACAATGATGTCACATAATTTAACAGATACGTCATACATATATAGTACTTCTTTGTGGCACTAATTATTATTTTCATTAATTTTAAGGTTGTACCTAGTGGAATTTCTTTTATTCAACAAATTTGTACATATGTTGTACTGCTGGGTAACGCAAACGTGCTAATAAATTGTATTTCACTTGGTAGGTGAATCTTGGACTATAACTGACACGTTCAAATAAGAGTACAAGAATAAATACCCCACAAATCCAACCATTAAAATTGGGAATTGACCTGGTATTAACTCAACAACAATACTTGGGCCCATGCATGCACTGATTTTAGGTATCTCCGATTAATACATGCGACCACCAATTCTAGCTTTAAAAAGCAGAAGCCATATATTTAGCGAGCAAAAAGTCTCAAAATTTTGAACTGATGTAAAAATTAAAATGAGTTTTAGAAGCCTAGAAGTAAAATACCTGAAACTCAGGAAATAGTCATGTTCGAGCAGCTATAAAAAATTCACTTTTTAACCAAGTTTTGATTCATTTGATAGAAATATTTCACTGCTTATGAGATGTCATGTTACACGTCGATGGCAGGACGGTGCGTGCGTAATCTATGCTTGATCAGTTGGTCATTAGAACAAAACATAAAAATTTAAAAAAAACATGCGGAATTAACATATAGTAGATACGAGGAGCATATTCCTTGTTGTACTATCTTTAGAATACCCAAAATTTGGAAATTTCCACAAATAAATACTGGCAATGTTATATTCTCCAAGCTGTCCCCTCCTCCAAATACATTTCATTCAATTATTAATTAGAGAGTATACCTTTCAAAAAAGAAATAAAATATTGCCCAATTAATTTGAGACCATTATGATAGGTCTACGCATAAAACATTACACAACAAATTGTCACCCATTAGCTTGGAGACTATGAAACCCATGTAACTATATTTTGTTAGATCAGATCAACGGCCACACAGCTAAAATCAAATGCCTATGCATCACCAAAAAGTCACAAAACACTCAAAAGTTCCTTTTTATTTTTCGAACCGTCACTTTTGATTAAAAAATTCATTTTACCCTTAACATGGACGTAGCATTAATAGCATAAAATAAAATTGAAAAATAAAATTAGATTGCATTAAAATAAAAAAAAATTGAAATAATGAATCAGTCAAACATATTTGGTTCATCGTGTGAATTGCAATCCTAGTAGACTATTAGGACAATTAAAATTTTGAGAGAATTATTTTTGGTTAAAGAAGCAGAGAATAATAAGGGAGAGGAGGAGTTGGATTGTTTACTCCAAAATTTGTCAATTCAAAATTGAAAATCGGATTAAATTGAACCTTGCTCCTTACAGAGTAGAATTAAAACTGAAATTCGGTTTTTGTAATACAAATAACAACTATCAGAATAAAAAAAATTACATTCCGATTCTATAATCTAAAATAGATGAACCAAACAACCTTTAGAAAGATAATGCTTTTACGATAGAATCATCTAATATCTCCATTTTTTCTATCCAATGGGTAAAAGTCTACTAAAAGAATAGCATATTTTCATTTGAGATAATCTGATATCTCTATTTTTTATTTTAATTCGACAATCAATATCAAAATTATAACAAAGGAAATCTGTATGCATCATGAATGGACGGTCAGAAACCGACACATAAAAAAAAATTTAATAAGTTGAATCTGCAAAGAATATGTGTGCGCTGCAAAGCAAAATACGAAATATTAAAAATAAAGTAGATAGGAGGAGATTTTAGTGCACTAGGCTTCGTCAAAAATTTTATTCTAAAATTAGACCCGTCAAAATTTTATTTGTAAAAATAGTCTCCGTTTTGCTATGTAGGTGCCAGCATGATGGAGAGAGAAAAAAAATGCGTGAAAGTGGTGAATTGTTCACCGCATTCGTCAAATTTTTTATGATCCTATAAAAGCGGTGAATGGTTCACCGCTTTTAAAAACGGTAAATCATTCGCCGCTTTCTTTCCGTTTTCTTTCATACCCTCTTCTACGTCTCCGCGACGGCAGGTTCGTCGGCGACAGCGGGTGCGTCGACAATGGCACTGTGGCAAAGAGAGAGAGAGGAAGAGAGAGAATGAAAGAATGAGAGAGAGACGGCGATGACCGCGGCCACGGATGGGGGTGTGAGAGAGAGCGAGATAAAAAGAAGAGGGAACGATGAAAGAATGAGAGAGAGAATCAGAAAGAGAAAAATAATAAAAACGGTGAACAGTTCACCGCCTTTAAAAATAACTTTGTCGATTTTAGGAGGACTTATGAAAGCGGTGAATGATTCGCCGCATTTAAATACGGTGATTCATTCATCGCTTATATTATTTATTTTTAAAAAAATTAATCTGACATATGAGAGGTGTATTTTTATAATTATTATTTTTACAAGGCTATTTTTATAATTTTAAAAATCGGTAGGATCATTTATAAAAAAATATTCTAAGATAGGAGGTGCGGTAACCACACCTAGGGTTCCGAGACTCTATACACAGGGATACGGCACCGCGTACCCAAACGACACGACAATAGCGTCCGCATAATTCGCCAGGGGAAACGCGATTTCCCAGGAAGTGATTTTACTGGCGTGGCGGGGCTCGCCTCCGCGAATCAGAACTGCCGCAGCGGATTTTGCGAATTCCGTTACGGTTACCGAAAAGTCCCGTCGCACCGTCTAAAATGACGGAATTGCCCTTACAGTGTTTAATCTCCCGCCTCCAATGAGGAGAGAGGTCGATCGGAATCAAGGCTTCGCTGTTACTCGTCCACGTGTCATACCCTTAGTGGCTTATGCGTCGACGCTCTTGATCTCACCGATCAAGTTCCTTAGAAAACCATCCGACGGTCGAGAAGGCGGTCCTCTCATTCTACATATTCTTTGACTGGATTATTTTTAAGTTTTTTTTTTTTTTTTTTAAAGCTAATATAGTTTTGCTACATATAAAATAATAAGCAGCTATGGAAAAAAGCTATGAGGATATCCAACGGAGATGGACGGCCGACGACGGCTTTCGGTTAAATTGCTTTATGAATTTTTGACGTACGAGGGGATTAGAGACGTTACCACGATACAGATTTAAAAATTAAGAATTTTAGAGAAAGTTGAGGTCTTCGTCTAGTCCGTGTTAAAAAAAAGATACTTATAGCAAACAATCTGTGAAAAAGAAGAGAGCAACAGAACAACAAGTGTGTGCTTTGCATTGGAGAACCAGAGATGATTGATCATCTATTTGCGAACTGTCAGATATTCTTATTTTCGATCTCACGATTACTTTCATTTTCTTTGGAGATTCACAAGATGTTTGGGGAACACTAGGAAGTCACTATTTCACACAAGAAAGGCCCACAAAGGAGAAGAGAGGTAACTATTTTAGCCGTGGACGATTTGACTTGAGATGAATAGTAAGATCTTCTAGAAGAAGAGTTGTGACATAGTTAGAATTTGGGGTGATATTCCAACCCTCAGGGGGTTATGAGACCAATATTGCAAGCGCTGAATCGATCGGGCTAAATGTTGTGGCTCTCATTTCCTTTCTCTCTGTCTATTTGTGCTCTTGTCACCTCTTATTTTTTTTTCGTTTCTTTTTTAAATCCTATTTCGAGGCCTTGCTGTCTTATCTCTGCGGCCACATTTATTTTGCTTAATAAACGAAACAAGTAGCGTGCTATTTTTTTCTCAAAAAAAAAAAAAACAATTATGACTTTATATTTGGTGATATATATATATATATATAGTTGTTGTATGAAATATAGTTGGTGACTTTTAATTTTAAAAAAAGATATCAGTGATAATAACAAGATAACAAGTATCCAAATAAGAGTATTGGTGAAAAAAAAAAATTTGAAGTACTATTCATTTCTCCGTGCAGCCAATTACGTTGTAATGAATTTAGAATCTCATTAAATCTATGATGTGAATTTACTCTGATAATAACTATAAATCTTTGATGTGAATTCACTCTGGTAATAACAATTTAATTATATTTATATAACGACGTTAGTGTTTTATTGCATCGTTATACATAATCCAAATTATCTCATTTCTTGTAAGAATTTTTTCTCTCTTATTAATGTTGTTTATTGGATTCCACTTAGCCCATACAACTATGAGATGTTAGGATTAGGAGCATCCAATGTGGGCTTGTATTTTGTGTTTAAATTATATTTTTATTATTTGATATTAAATTAATCAAGGGTTTTGTCAAATCATTCTCTTCCCGAAATTGTGATAGTGATCTTTTGTTTTTACTTAGAGGAAATGAGACAAAACACCACAAATTTTCCTGCTCTTATGTGGCTCTGGTTGTGTACAGTTAAACACCCCTTTCTCATTTTTCACAAGAATTTTGCAAGGTTTAATAATTTTCTTTAAAAATATGTATCACTGTTCTTTTCAGAAACATTTTTTAGATATTAAGTCTAAAACTTTTGCTTAGGAAAGCACACATGTGCATTGCAAAACAATAAATGAATGTGCATCCCATTAGATGCAAGATTATAGTGAATCAAAATGTAATAAAAGATATAAATATTCTCGGATGGGTTGCAAAAGTAAAAGATTCACATTTTAAGCATTCTTCTTTTAATTAAAAAAAAACCCTCTTTAAAATTCAATCTGCTGAGTTTTTTGGCTTTTTTTTTCATTAAAAAATTGACACAACTTTTATATGGAGATTATACTATCATAAGGTGGGTAGGATTTTATGGAGTTTGACTGCTATACTAATATGTATATAATCGTCTTCGTATTCATAAGTTATTTTTAATGATAAAATTTTCGAATCCATACTATTAAATATAATTCAGAGTATTTAAATATTTTAGAAATTAAATTATATATCTTTTTGACATCATATCCTTTACAATTAAAGAGCCTCAAAATTGACATTTTTAACAGACAGTATGAGATGTTTTCCAATTAACAGTATAGAAGAGTAGGAATTGGTTGAATTTTTGATAAAACAAATTCTATTCACTATATAGATCAAGATTGATAACTCCAATCTTGAATTTAAGAACCCTATTTTTAGAAAATCGTTTAAATTTGACTGTTCATTTTATACCCACCCGATGGACTTTATTGTAAATTCAGATAATAACGAGATTCGATTTTTACATACTTCAAACACTTTAGATCATTTTAACAGTATGAATCATACATTCGAAAACTCCATCATTAAAAACGACTTATAAATATGAAGAACTCCCTACTCATATAAGAGTATAGCAGTTCTACTCTAATTTTATAACATGCGTAGGGGGAGAGAGATGTTAATGCATGGTGTGTGTTTGGTGATGGCATGGGTTGTAACATCAAGTCATCAAGAGCTTTGTGGTGTGCATTGTATTGCTTTGCATAAGGGGTATCGATGGACCCCCATGACTCACCATTCCTATTGCATAAAATTCAAATTGAGCAACGTCATTTTCAAATGGTTTTCATTCACATAATTTTTTTTTTTTTTTCATTCCTTACACTTTATAAATAAATTATATGGGTGCAATCACATGATAAGTAAGACATGAATTAAATCATATGCTGACGCAGAAAATCTTCTTTATCAACTGCGCCAGCAGAAAGGGAAAACGAAATGAAGTGCATGCACCCTTGAATATCTAAGTTACTTAACGAAATGAAGTGCATGCACCCTTGAATATCTAGGTTACTTAATTAGTATGGTTAATAACTAGTACTATATTCAAATAATTAGTATTTATGAAACAACCGTTGTAATCTAAAAGCTTAAGCTTTTTCGTAGGCCTATGATGTGGACTTGAATTAAATGGGAGAAAATTAATAATGCAAGGAGCTTGGCGTGACTCGAACTCAGGACCTCCTGCTCTGATATCATATGAAACAACCGTTGTACTCTAAAAGCTTAAGCTTTTAGAAAACTGTGTTTATATATTTTTATATTTAACAGTATTAAATCTGTTACTGTTAATTTAGATTAAGTAAGCGAGTGTGGCACATATGATATGATTTATGTACAATAAACTTAATTTATCCCCAAACTTCATTAGGTGAGACTAGAGCCAACAACCAACTAAACCCAACATATAAAACGTTGACACATCCATAAACCCAACATCTATACATATATAAGGAGCTAAAATTTTCTCTTTTTAAAATGGGCATTTTTGCTCAGTTTTCTCTTCTAAAAAAATAAATTTTTATCGATTCTTTTTATTATGTTGAGTACCATACATCTTCTGAACTTACAGCAACTATCTAACTAAAAATCCATAAACAGTTATAAAAAGTGTCGGTGCACATAACATTACTTAGCAATTTAATTGATTCCTCCTTTGCCCGTTGGAGGCGTTCGGAGTCGTTCTCAGATGGAATTGACTCAGGAGATGCAGAACACTTGATGCCACAGCACGGCACTACGTTTTCTATAGCATTGAAAGCCGAAACACGGCACTCTGTTCTATCTATTGCCACAAAAGACTTCGCGCAGTTCAAAGTCATCACCGGGGAGACCGAAATTGAATCAAAGACCGCAAACTTATCGTGTCCGCTTCGTGGGAACCTCTCAGCATCTGTAACAAATGATATTCACGCGAAGAGACTAGCCCACAAACCATAAAGAGCCAAAAGCCTTTTGCTTTCAATGTCTATCTTGTGCTTTAATCCTCACCATCGAGTGAGTCGCAGCTTTTCTTAAACCATAATTCGCGCGCTCGGTGATCTGATATTGGAGAGAAATAATTCATGATGATCAATCATCAGGTTAAGATGAATCTGAACCACGGCTGACGTGGTATGCAGTGTGCAGGCAATGAGTTCTCACAGCTGAGAAAAGGACTGCAGTGTACTAGTCTACGCACAGATGCTCCTAATGTTCATTCAGTTCACATAACATTGTCATTGATTGGTAGCAAGAAAAGTAAAAATAAATAAAAAAGGGATTACCTGGAATTCAAGTCCTAAGTCTTCAAGTCCACTAAAAGTCGTCGCATCCGCTTAAGTTAGCCCCCATAAATTCCCAGAAATTGGGAAGCTTCTGTAACATTTGTCGCAGTTTTGGCTAGCTAATAAAAGTTGGGGATTCCTTGCAATGTCTTCGTATTCCTTATTATCATCGAACTCCTCAGAGAATGATCACTCCGACGACATGTCTTTCGAGATCACGGACTTCCTCACCTTCGGTGAATATCCGCAAGAAGGGACCTCGGCTCGCGATCAACCCCCATTTTGCGAGCAGAATCATTTGGTCCCGCAAAAGAACAGCAGCGAAGTGAACAGAACTTCTGGTGGCGATTGCAGCAGGTAAGTGTTCAGTTCGAGACCTTATCTTCGAAACCATTGCGCTCATAGGATTTTAACATACGCTTTGTTTGCAGGAGTCAGAGTGCGAGAGCGAGCTCTTCAAAGGGCGGTAGGACGAAGGTTGCATTCAAAACTAAGTCGGAGCTTGAGGTGTTGGATGATGGGTACAAGTGGAGGAAGTACGGAAAGAAGATGGTGAAGAACAGCCCCAATCCCAGGTAATGAAGCTCATATCTTTCAAATAATAAGACCATATTTCGTTAGGAGACCGGAAAGCGAGCAAAAAAAGATGAAAACAAAGCAAAGCAACGACAAGTTGGTGTATGTTATCAAAGTTCATGTTAGTCTCTTTTTCTCTAGCAAACAAAAAGCCATGAGTAGAACAAGGAAATCATATCATTAATGAGAAAGATTGTATATGCATGATATATCCTGATAAAATTGAATAATGCCATCTTCTACATATTCAAATTCACAATTAAGTTTTATTTTTTGGGTATTTGCATGATAAAATCATCATGAATAATATGTGGATAAAATGGATCGCAGGAACTACTATCGTTGCTCAAGCGACGGATGCAATGTCAAGAAAAGAGTACAGAGAGAAAAAGAGGACTCGCGCTACGTGATAACCACCTACGAGGGAGTACATAACCATCATGCTCTTTTACCTGCCTCAGCTGATTCTGAAGCTTCCGGAAAAAACACTTTGGCGAATTGTTTCCACGAAAGCCACGTCTGAAGAGAGCTCGGAGAATGTTTTCCTGCACCAAAGCCAGAGCGTTGTTGAGGCCATGCTTACGAATGCAATTGACAACCAATTGGAGGATGGATCTCACCTGAGAGAAATTAAGAACATATCAGTTTCCCTGATATTCTGTATGCCCACCCTGCCTCTTATCGTATTCTGAACTACTGAAATTCTAGTCTTTCATAATAACTATTTTTCAATTTTCTGTTGAACTAACAAAAAGGAAGAAGAGCACCATCCAGTAGATGTGAAAAGGATGCTACAAGTAACTCTATCAGTTTAGCTGTTAATATACTTTCCTTTTCGTGTCGCTTTTTAGCAGCTACCTCCTGAGTTTTCTTCTTGAATTTCATTATACATATTTGCATATACAGAGAGAGATATAGAAAAGATTCTTTGCTTCGCTCTTCCTCGCAAAGGTTATCTATCTAATTCCGATCACACAAATTACTTTGAACTTAAGTCGATGATCTTCTTCTTTTCTCAGGCTCACCGGTAGGCACTGTCATTGCACATCCAAATAAAGGCACAGTTACCCTACTACCAAGCAAAGTGTTAATCAAAATATTCTTGCTTTTCTTATTTTATTGAGTACTCTTGATGCTCTGAATCTCTTGTTGACTAAGTAGAATGGATTTTTTTTTTTTTTTAATAAAAAAAACAACAACAAGAAAGGTAATGAGCTAAAGATTAGAGTATGATGAGTTCTCAAAAAGCTGAAACAATATCTGTTCTCAAAACTCAAGAATGCATAAGCAGGACTTTGTTTCGCCATCAGGAAAGGAAATGAACTCCCACAACCACAATTTAGGTAGAAATCACTTCATTACTACAAGATTCAGAAGATCAAAGCTATTCTGTTTACCTATTTATGACGCCAAGGACCGGAAACCATTGACTTTGCGACAAATTATGCAACTTTAAATGAATATAGCCAAACATAAATAATAAGAATAAAATGCTATACATTCAAGCATTCAAAAAATAATCACAAAATAAAACAAAGAAAGAATTATTGTGCATAAACTTCTTATTTGTATAAAGATATGCGCCACACATGTTCCAAACAAGTTGGTTTTCGTATTTCATAGAGCCATTTGTATACTCCTTCAGCACGTGAACTTTGATTATAAATTTGCGGAGACGGGAACTATGCCAAAACTTAGTCTGGTCTACTTTACTAATATAAAGAAAATTCAAAAGTCAACACATGAGATGAGATGACGATAACAGTTGAATTTGCGCACATTAGTAAAGAACTATTACCCCCCAAAAAAAAAATTAGTTGAATTTTCCATTTCTCTAATACTAACAATGCCAAAATATCTTTTGCTTTGCCATTTAGTTCTTGCATAATTAGATCTCCCAACATAACATATAACAGGAACTGCAATTCTTCACCGTTTATCGAATACAAAAGAGAATTTGATATAAAAATTACAGAAAAGGAGAAACCCTACTTACAAGACAAATTGTATCAGAAGTGTCATCCTATACAAATAAAATAAGCTACTCTTCATTATACACACTATACACACTGGTCGAAAGCAAGAATACATGACAGGTGTAGAAACGGAATTACGTTTCAAACAAGCGAAAATGCAAGAACATAAACATTTCTTTACAAAAAAAACTCTGCTCTTAGATCCAACCATCTTAGCCTTGAAAGAATGGTTGCACTCATGCCTGGCCCTTCTTTGGACCTAATAATCAAACTGGTCCATTTTAACATAGGGCTGTGAAGTACCGATAAGCTAGATTTTTCTTTTTCCCTCTGTTTTATCGCGACATAATAGTTTCATTGGAAAGATGATATTGGTACTACGTATACGAGGACTAGGATCTGCTAACACGCAAAGAAATGCTCCAAAGAGTTTCTCCTGTCCGCGTCGTTGAGCTCACTTGAGAAGGCTTTTTAATAGCCTTCGATTTCATTAATGGACGCTTATTACTCTTACCAATCCCAGTAGCAATTAGCCACCTAGAACCCGATTGCTGTTGCGTAGGATTACTCATAATTTTCTCCTACAGCGTTCAGTGTTTAAAACCGTGACGTTAACTTCTGTAATTTTAAATTGAGGAATCGAATTTTCGTCTGCAATCTTGTCCTTGTTTGCCAATGCTTTTGCTTCAGCTTGAGCATCATTCTCATCTTGTTCACTATTTCCTTTCACCGAAACTTTACTGTACATATTGGTGTTTGGGGGGATCAAAACACGCTCCACTTGAACTAGACCAAGCATGGGCATTCCAGCCGCCGCGTAGTTACGTAAAGGATCATGAAGCTTAACCATCAAAGCAACAGTAAAATTATTACCCAGCAAGCCCCACCTTTTACTAGATCTCTTTCCTCCTTTCTTAGTCCCGTTCGCGACTTCATTTGTTAAGTCCTTAGAATTAGCATGATAGGCTGCAAGAATCTTTGAAGTTCGATTACTACTCTGATCTTCTTCATCGACAATTCCGGAATCGAGCCTAATCCACTCATCTAAAGTTAAAGGCAATCCGATCAACATTGGACTTGTTATTTACAGCTTGATTAAGCTCTGGCTCAGTTTCGTAATCCTGTGATACCATTTCCTCACCGAGATCCCGATGAAAGATACTGTTGCCGGAGGCTAAAACTTCCTTCTTGAACTGCTTCCACAATTGCTCCCTTGGCGAGTCGGGATCACTATCGGAGCTCAATTCCAATGAGCTTTCATCCATACCTAACATGCTCAAGATCGCAGAATCACGTTTAGACTTGCGATCAACATAGCTCAGCGGATCAGTCAAGTTCTCTTCAATTTTCGGAGATTCTAATATTTCCTCTGATCCTCGAACTGAGAGGCTAACGAAGGCAGATTCCGTCTCTTTCGCCATTTGATCCTCCTCGATAACTTGGTCTGCCTTGCTAGACGTCGAACTAACCTCGACTCCCTGCTCGATCACAGTATACTTTGTTTCGTTGCACTCGTCCTCCTCCGAATATCCCTTGAGCAGCTCCAACAATGTGTAGTGTCTCGACTTCAACTTGGCCGCCTCGCCGAGCTGACTTTGTGCCTCATAATCGCCGCCGCCAGAATTCTCATCATCGAGCTCGAGAGGCGCACCGGACTTCGAGCTGTGTGGGATCTCGTGGAGCACCTTCTTCACATCCTCCGCCGAATGCCATTGATCATTGCTTCCAATTGAGTCATTCATCTGACTGGGCCGATTCGGTCCCCCGGCCTTTTCATATAAAACCTCGGAGATCTTCTTCTCCGCAATCGGATCGGCGGCGGCGCCGTGCTTGAGGATCGAGAATCCGAGGCTCACGTCGAGCATTGCGCCCCTCGCCGCTCCGGATAGGCGGAGGCTGGTGCTCCACCTCCCCGCCGCCTTCTCCTCCTCCGCCATCTCCTCCACGGTGAGCGGCAGCAGCCGCGCCAGGTCCACCGGGTGCCTCCCGAGGTCCACCTCCGGGGAGCCCACCACCGCGGCGCGGATCGCGAACGGGCGCGGCTCGTAGTGCGCCGCGCGCCGGGCCCCGCCGCCCCTGGTGTAGTACACGGAGCACCGGTGCGTTAGGGTTTCCTCGAACTCGGCGGCACCGCCCACTGCCCGGACGGGGCGCGTCGCACCGGCGGCGGCGGCGGCGGAGGAGGAGGCGCGGCTCCACCCGACGGCGAGGGCGGCGCCGTGGAGCGCCGCGGGGAGGCCGTCGACGGAGTGGACGCGGAGGGAGAAGATGCAGTCGAGGCGGCGTTGGCCGATGTGGGAGAGAGCCGTGAGGGACCTCCTCCACAGCGAGGGCTTCTTCGAGGACGAGGGCTTGGGTAGGGAGAGGGCTCTGCTTAGGGTTTGGATGTCGCGGAGGAAACGGTCGTCTCCGGTGTCATCGTCGTCCTCGGCGTCGCCTCCCATGGCGGAGAGCGACCTCTCCGACATGGCTCTCCGCCGAAGTGGAGTTCCAAAGGAGGAGGAGGAGGAGGAGGAGGAGCTCATGTGATCGTCACACAAAGAGGCGAATCACAGCAAGGGAGTGGAGCTCCGTTCCTGGGCTCTCCCTCTCTTCGTCGTCGTCGTTGCGTTTGAAGAGAAAAGCAGTTCCAGCATGGATTTCACATGGTGATAACTCGATTGGCGTAATTAATTAACATCTAATTTGGTTTTGTCATTTTGTCAAACATCTCTCTCTCTCTCTCTCTATATGTGGAAATAGAGATTAATCGAGAATAATAAAGCGTTACCAATAAATAAATAGGATTAGGACATTCAGAGTGGTTGGATATATAGTGTGTAGGGATTCGAAACGTGCCAACATGGTCTAAACAAAATAATAATAAAGTACTGATTCTCCTCGTCTTCTTACTTACTTGTCACGCATGGTAGTTGCGTTGGTAACACGCTACAGCCTACAGTTTAAGCGGTTAAGCCGTTACCCAACCGCTTAACGTCTGGTAGAGCCGGATCCCATATTATTTTAATTTTTAGTTTATCAAAGTTTGTAATAAATTTTAATTAGTGTTTAGCATATTTTTGCAGTGCCAATCTATGGTTTTGAGAATTACATTTTTTAGCATTTGTAATTTTATTTTTTATTTTAGTATGTCCTTAAAGAGAATAGCAACATAGTATATTTACAAATGTAGAATGGTAAAATTGTAAATCATAGGTTGACAAAATATTATATTTTTTTTTTCATTCCATAATTTCTAAGGTATAATACTTTGCAATGATGCCATTTATAAAATATAATACTTTATGGGATACTCCTCTTTTTTTTTTCTCTCTCTCCCTCTTCGCCGTCATTTTCGAAGCCTTTTGTTGCTTCACCTCTGTAGCTTAATTCAACGTATCAATGAATGAAGCGGGTAGCACGCTATTTTTTTCTCAAAAAAATAAAAACTTTATGGGATAAAATAAAAAATGATGCAAAAAAAATCAACTACAATTTTTTTAACTAAAAAATGTCCAAAATATGAATTCGCTAATCCATGAAAGGGTTAGTCAAATTTTAACATTACCATCCCCCTTTGGATTAGTTAGTTTAATTAATACCTATAGCTCCGCATAAAATGATCATCGAAAAAAGATGTACGCACGTAGTAGTAACCTACAAAATACAAATTTATCAAACGTAAAATTCAAACATTTTAATTTTTTTTTTCCCATTGCGACTGCTTTAAAAATCGTGCCGATAGCTTGCTCCGAGATTTGAAGGGCATTGTAGTAATTTGATATTTTCAAACACCTAACTCCCGCGTCGTAACCTCTCTCTCCTCTCGATCCGCATAAGCTTATAAATACCACACTTCCTCTTCCTTCTCTTTTTCCCTCCTCTTCTTCTTCTCCAATCCACAATTCATCCTCGAGAATCTCCTAAACCCACCCTAATCCCCCCGCCAATGGCGCCGGAGAACCTCGTCGAGGCACTCAAGCACGCGGCGCGGATCCTCTTCATCCTCGCGATCAAGTACTCCCAGGGGATCGCCCTCCGCGCCATGGCCGCCGCGAGCCCCAAGATCGACCGCGCGAAAACTGCCGCCGTCCTGTCCCTCTGGATCCGGCCCCTCGCCGTCGCGATCGACAGCGCGCTCGCCTTCCTCGCCCTCGCCCTCTTTCCCTTCGGGATCCTCTGCCTCCACGTTTTCGTCATCGTATCTGTGAGCCCGGAACTCGGGATCTCCATTTTTCATCTCGTAGCAGCTCCCGTTATAGACCGAATCATCCTCTTCCTCTTTAGAAGCCAATGAATTAATCGGTGCGCGTGGGAGCTACCGCAGAATTGGGATCCCCAGTTAGGGTTCTTGTAGTGTGTGGAGTGCGTTGACCTTGTGTACCACATGGGTTTTCTCGGTCAACGGCTCCCTCTCCCTCTCCCTCTTTTCTCTATTTTCCTTCTTTTTTTTTTTGGTGTTTGGGGCCATCGTTTTTTTTTTCTTTTTGATCTTGGAACTGCTTTGTGATTTGTACACAGTAATTAAAGCATATTCGAGATTACAATTGGTTTCTTTCTCTCTTCGGATAGATAGATAGGTCTATTACTCCATTCCAAAAAGGAAAAAAAAAAGAAAAAGAAAAAGAAAAGAAGTCTATTGGTTTTATTTGCATCGTTCGTCACATTATCTGGAGTCCAGAGAACTTGATTTTATGGCACCAAAGTAGAAGATTAATTGCATTCAAATCTTTTCACTTGATTCAAAGTTTCTAAATCGTAAGTTAAAAGACGGAGAAAATCCTGCACATTGTGTACGAGGCCACGATTCTTGTTTCTTTACAATGAGAGAACTTTACCATGCAAACACGCTTTATTGACACGTGATATATATATATATACGTTAGCGGTACTTTGTTTTAAAAAAAGTGTGAATCAAATTGTAATAATAATAGTATCCAATTTTATTTGAATTTAAGGGCTTCAACAGCTTTTTTGTTGACAAAATTAATTATTAGTTCTATTAATTGAATATCTCATAGTCAATGAAATAGTTGATTTTAGCAAGACTTTTTAATTAAAAAAAAAAGTTTAAGGGTGTATTTCAAAACTGAAAATATATAGTTGAGGGAAGGATCATATTGTTTTCCCTTCGTATTGCTGAAAAGGGTAAAAAAAGTCATTAAATGTTCCTTGTTCCAAACCGCTATAACTGTAATAACTAACTTCATCAAGCTCCTTGCTACAAACAATTAACATTAAAAATTCTCTAAACAATCCTTCTTAATTAACAATTTGATAGGATGGAGATATATATCTGTAAACTGATAATTTTTACAGAGTATCTATGTAAAAGCACCAAAATGTTATCGGTTCATGGATACAAGAAGAAAACGTAAAAGGCGATGTATATTCATTGCGCCCAAACAACCTGAATTTCCATCATTTTTACGATGGTTTTATGAATTATTTTGCTCATCATATGTGTTGTAATGATTAGTAGAAAGGCCAACTGCAGGTTCGTGCATCTGATCGAAAGTCGGCTTCGTCTCCTTATATTTCTTCTCTTTGCTGACGACTTGCTGTGGCATGGCATCTAAAAGAAAGCTCGCGCCGTACCATACGGTCGCAGAGACCTTGAAGATTTGAAACACCACATGCATCCAGTAAGAAAGGAATATGGGGACCGTAAGGGCCATCGTCGCGACGGTGAACACGGCTTGGATCAATATGTACATGATCGGGCGGTTCTGATCTCCGAGCATGCCGCTTAGTAGCCACCAGATGTTGTTCGCCCTCCTCGCCTTCTTCGAGAGCTCCCTTTTGGGTTTTTGACCAGCATTACAGACCCAAATGAGTTGAGGAACAAGAGACCAACAATGAATTTGAAGTGTGATGTTAGTGTGACTTCATTGACAGTGATAGACTAATAGAAGAACTTAATTGCTTAAGCAGAGATGTACATAATATCAGTTTTTCCCGGGTGATTAGTTATATGCATCAACATCCTAGTTATATTCAATGTTTTAATTTTAGCTTCGGAAAAACCATGCATCAGATATTAAACAATTATGTTCCGTGAAGTTGTAAAATAAGAACCTGTACGAAGTCATGATCTCAGGATCCTGCAATAGCCTCTGCCGCCGTAGAACATCGACTACGAGGAAATAGAGGAGTTGCCATAATGTGTAGGCAACTAAAGGAAACAAAAATAGCCATGTCCATAAGTATGACTTGTCTTCGACGTAGGGCCATGATGCGCGAGCCGCTACTCCATCCAGATGCATGGCAGAAAAAGTTTGCGGGTTCCACCACCGAATAGTGAAAAAAACTATCCCTGAAACATAACACCCAATGAATAGTTAATGAAGCTAGCTAACTTGTTTACTAAAGTGATTCAGAGTGTTTAATGTTTGAAAATTTTACTTGCTTATGTAACTCTTTATAATACATAAGCTAAGTACTTTTATTCTTTCTTTTTTGAAAGCTACATAAGCTTCTCACCAGGTAAAAGATGTATTAAGACGCTGACGATTTTGTCAAGAGAACTGAACACGAGACTACACCGCCAAACGATTAATGCCCAAGCGAGGGGCCCCTGCAACCATTTTACTACGGAATAGATACATAATATACAAGGGTAAAATAATTATATGCCCGGAACATAATGAAAACATTACCTCTGCAAATGAGAAGCAAACCATGAAAAGCTTTTCGTTCTTTGGAAAGAAGAGGAGCATCACTAGAAAGAATGTATTTGCGTAGTAGCAGAAATCCTAGAAATAAGTGTTGCGGTTATTCATAGCATTACTGGAAAATATAAAAGCATCTTATAGCTCGACAGAAACAAATTATATAAGCCAAAAAAGAAATATTACAATGCATTTCAACACACACACACACACACACACAAAACAATCCAAAACCCACAAAGTTTCACAAAACCTGATCAATGAAGTAATTAAGGAGATAAAAGAGAGTTTACGGTAACATTTAGGTGCAAACTTAAAACTCCAATAATTTCGAGGATCCTATAGATTTGAAAACTCTGCTCAACTGAGAAATTACTTTATTATCAGCAATATTTTCTATTGTTTGCGCATGTTTACTGTGTCCAGCGATATTACAATACAATTAATTTTTTTTTCTCCTCTCCCTTCCTAGCTAGGTGCAGTAACTATCTGAGTAGAAGAAGCAATTTCCACAAACAGTAATAAGCGCAAAGCCACTAAACTCTATTAATTAAACAAATTACTCACCAGGAGATAATAATGCCATTTCTTGTAGCGATAGTATATCCACCTGAGAGGAACAAATGTAACATAAAACAAGCAGTATACATATGGAACATCTTGAGGCCCTGATCAACAAATTACAAACACAAGAAGAACTATCAAAGCCTTTTACTTATAGTAGACTGAGTACTAGCAAATTAAAGATAGCTTACTAGCACCCAAGATGAAGCAAAATGCGCCAAATCCAAGTACACCCAACAAATGAGTCACCTGAAAATTTGAATCACATCATCGAAAAGAAACTCGTTCACATCATCGAAAAGAAACTCGTCTTAGTGCAAACTCAAATAATTTGACAACCAAATTCATTTGTTGACGGAGAAGTTGTTTCAAAACTCAAAATTAACAACTTGATATGTAACCATATACCCAAAATGCCTAATATTACTCAAAAGATATGACTCAAAAAATTGTCTTAACACCTCTCCGAAGGATACAAGATATGTGGTAAATGCTAATTTTTCACAAATAATAATAATAAGTACAAAATAGCATGAACTTAGAACTGGCTCTGATAATATGTTACCAAATAATCGATTGAATAGAAAACGACCAGTAATTGCTCCTTAACAATTATACCTATATTCAATCATGTTAGTAAAGCTACAATTATTCATACTAAACTCATAACAACAAAATCAACAAATATTTTGCATTAAACAACCTTGAATAAGAATCGTTCATGCTCTTCGGCTTTGTTGGCGATGTTAACAGCGTGCTTGGACAAAATCTCCTTCACCCAAAATTGAAAATTTTCTTACAATCATAAATTGAGGAAAAAAAAAAAAAAAGGCACAGAAGCATAGAATGAATGTTACTACCACCTTCGATCGTACGGCTATCCTTCGCCGGATCTTTTGGATCACCTCGGCATCTGACGCTCCCTCCAGCATTTTCGGTTTAGTTCCTAAAAAGAATCAAAATTACACTTTAATCTTTCTTTTTTTTCTTTTTTTGTAATTCCGACGCGAGAGCGAGCGAAGATGAGCGCCTTGAGGAGGATATGGTCAACCGTCATCTTCGTTGACTAATAATAATTAGTTATCTACAAAGGGGATTTTTGCAGAGTAACCCTCAGTATTTTTAACTTTTGCATAAAAGTTCTCTAATGCTTGTGATCTATATTTTTATGCATCTAATTATTTTGCATCCTGCTTATTTTTCAGTAGCATACATTAAATTTGTTGCAACATTGTTAATTTATAAACATAGAAGTTAAATTTTCTTGTAAATATTAATTAACTAATTAGCAAATTCGATTGAGACTAGTGAAATAAAGGGAGAGTTAAACGTAAGTTAGGTGTGGGAGGAGAGTAGTGGGGGACTTCGCATAGTGACATTTTTGCTATTTTATTTTATTTTTATGAAAGTTGAAAATGTTTTTTTTTTCTTTAGATTTTTTTTTAAAATTACTGTGAGGATTATTTTCAACACGTGAATAATAAATGTTGAAGGGCTCTATTGCAAATAAAGAAAGAGTAAAGGCTTAAACAGTAGATGTTGCGTCGCAGATCTCGATACGCAATCTACCAATGGAATATTCCGTATATCTGCTCTTAAATAGATCCAAGATACTGCGCACCTTTTTTAAGAATATTCAGGAGTAACAAAAAAAAAAAAAAACAAATTGGGCCGGGCCTGGGCCTTCCAACTCCAGAGCCTAAATCCAATTTTGTCTGACGGGTCGATCGGCATTTGGTTTTGTGTTGTCTTTTAATTAGTGCAATTTAGAGTTGAGATGATCACGATGCTAGTTTAATAAGTCGACTGCGGTGAGTGTGTTCCTGCAGTTTAAATGTTCGGTCGCAGGGTCAAGCCCTGTACAGGTAGTGTTTGGGTGTAAAAATTAGAGCAATGCTGCTTGTATACCTATTCACATGTGTAATCAATTTTTTTTTTTTTTCTAATTCTAAACTTTTTAAAAGAATTTTAAAATTCCTGGATGATTATGTGTAAAATGTGCACCTTAAATACTAATATTTTGGTTTATTTTTGCTTTTGCTTTATCACCTGTTTTTTCTTTATTTTCATATTTTCATGCCATTTTTTTATTGGCCCCCTTCTGTTCCTTCGTCTCCAAGGTAAAGTTGTGTCAACGTGAGCAAAGTTTTTTTTTTTTCTTTTCTTCTTTTTCTTTTTCTTAAAAAGAGAAAAAGTTAGCATGCATCAATGCATGCTATCTATTTTATTCATTATTTTTAAAGATAAATTTAATTAAAATAATGAGGTAATTAGGCTTCAACTCCGAACCTCGTGTATCAACCATCAAACCTTTTGTCACCAGCATTAGAAGTGTTCAGTAAACAAAAAAAAAAATGAAGTAAATAGCATACTATCTTTCTCTAAAAAAAATTACTAGACTTTCCAATTATAAATAATACAGCTTATCGACAACCCGAGACGAAGTCTAAAGTTCAGTTTTCTTGCTTGCTAATCTGCTCATCTGCTGCTAGAGAAGTCAGGATTCCGGGTGGGTATTCAAAAATCTAAATACCGAACCCGAAATCCAAACTCGAAACTGTTGGATTTTTGAAAATCCATAACTAAATCCAAACCCAAAATAGAAAATCAAAACCTGAACCCAAACCATAAAATCCGAACCCGACAACAATCATTCATCTTTACCAAATATACTTTCAATCCACTCTATGATCTGTGGATCTTTAAGGTTTTCTGAAATCCTAATGAATTATTTACGTCAGCAAATATAATGCAAAAAAGCATATGTCGAATGGAGCCCGGTCGAAAGCCGTGCAAAGACGTAAGAGAGAACGGGAGGTTTAGTGTGAAAAAAACAGCTACAAATTACGAAAAAATTATAAATAATTGATTTTTATATTATATTATTATAAAATCGATTTGAGTTTGGATAATCCGTGGCCTTCAGGATTCGTTTGGTTCGGGGTTAAGTAAGAATTGGTTATTCCAGGGATAGGATTAAGTTCAGGGTTAAGCCTGGAATAGACCAATTTTGCGTTTGGATGAAAATTAAGTTCTTTCCGGGATTAAGAAAAATAGCGTTTGGATAGATTAGATGGTATAAGAAGAATAATGAGTAATTATAAATAGAAAATAATAATTTGGCCCTAATTATTATATTTGAAATTAAATTTTTTATTTTATATTTCAAATTTCAAATTTAAATAGTTAACTTTTATAAAATTAAAAAATTCAAGTATAAAATTTTAAATATAAAATATGAAATTTAAAATTTAAATTATTAAAAATAATATATTAAAATTTAATATTTAAAATTTAAAATTTAAAAATATAAATATATATTCTAAGATTACAAATTATAAATTTTGAAATTTCAAATATAAAATGTTAAATTTAAAATTAAATAATTTAAAATAATAATTTAAAATTTAAAATTTAAAATTTATAATCTAAATTTTAAAATTTAAAATTTAAAATGTTAATTTTAAAATATTAATTTTAAAATATTAATTTTAAAATTACAAATTTAAAAATTTAAATTAAAATTTTAAATTTATATTAAAAATTAAATTAGGGTTAACTTTAATCCCACCCCAATTCTAGGGGGGGTGGGGTTTGTTAACCCCACCCATCATGGGGTTACCTATGATGTTACCCATGATGGGTGGGGTTAACAAACCCCACCCTCTCTTTTTCTTGTTTGGGGTTAAAGGGAGGTTAACCCCCTTAACCCCCCCTTTAACTCCGAACCAAACGGTACCTCAAAGTCTATCTTCCTTCTGCAGCGGGAAAAGAATAACCTACTCTTATTTTATATATACATTGAACATCATGTAAACAGTTAGCAGCATTTGGTCATAAATGAAACTTCTTCTCAATTTACCTTGGCCTTGACTCGACTAAATTATTTTGAAAGAAAAAATAAAGTTGTATATGGTAACTAATGCCGGTATTAACTTAAATTAGAATATACCGACCTTTCTAATGCAAATGGCATAAGACTTTATGATTGATATCCGAGATTTCAAATTTGAAGTCTAGTTGCTTTATATTATTATCAGCTAAATTTAAAGACCAACTGTAATAGATAAAGTCGGTCAATGTATACTTTTCTTGGGGGAGAAGTAGGAATGAAAAGCCATGCAACTCCCTCGAATAAATGCCCAGTACGCGCCTATAAATTAAAGCTCCTATCGCTAAGTTGCAACGTTTTAGAGATTCAGCGTGTAATATTTCCTGTGATTTTGATTTCATCTTATTTTGGATCCATGGGCAATCTATTAATTAAGCCCAGCTCGCATGGCCTGATCTCTCTGGTCCCACTCTTCCTCCTTGCCTACGTCTCCGCCAACTCTTCTGCTGCACGCCTCTTCGCGTTCGTCTCCTTCCTCACCCTTCTCCTCCTCCACATTTGCATCCGCCTTCACGAGGCCGCGCCGCACGACTCCCCTCGCCGCGGCAGCATCAGGGCTGCGGTCTGGTCGCTCTCCACTTTACTGACTGCGATGTTCTCGTACCGCGTAGCGGAGATCCTTCCGCTGCCCATGGCGGTGATCGTGTGGTGCACAGGCGCGGCGACGGTAACCTTCGGGTTCTACGTGCTGTTCGTGTGTAATAATTGTAAGAATGACGGTGCCGCTGACGCCGCTGCTACGGCGGAGAAGCCGGCAGCAATGGATTATTAATGCTGCTTGGATTTTTCTTGAATTTGGGACGAAGTATGCGCAGACCACCGTGTACGTACTTCCCTTCAGCGTAATCTTATGTGTCGTGTGTTATACGTAAAATAATAAAATGGAATCCGTTTGATGGTTGGATTTGTATAATTATAGTGACACTATAGAAAAAAGCGCTCGTAGAGACGGTTGTCGAGAGACGATTATTATAATTGCCTATACGCTATATGTTAGAGATATATTAGAGGCGGTTTAAATCAACTGCCTCCATATCTGGAAAAAAAAAAAAAAAAAAAATCTAAATTTTTCTCTTTCCCCCAACTCTCTCCGCTCCCCACCAATCAAAAAAAAAAAAACCTAAGTTTCCCCAAGAATAGATCTTCATGTTGGCTATTTATTATTGGGCTAAAATAGGTCAAACTTTCTGCCCCGTGACAATAGGCCCAGAAGACAACGTCCAGGTGGGTTAAGTCAGGTCGAAGGCCGCGAGCGCTATGTCTGAGCCCTTAAGTGCGATGGGTGCGTCCTTCCTATCAACCATAGCTCTCGCGGGCTTGGACTTGACTCAACCATCTGGACGTTGGGTCTATTGTTGGGCCTCTTGTCTGAGCCCTTAAGTGCGATGGGTGCGCCCTTCCTATCAACCATAGCTCTCGCGGGCTTGGACCTGACTCAACCATCTGGACGTTGGGTCTATTGTTGGGCCTCTTGCCGTTGGGTCTCTTGTGGATCACACCCCCACTCAACTTATTAGGCTCACCCAACTCAACTTATTTGTCTCATGGGCCTATTGTCACGGGGTAGGAAGTTGGACCTATTTTAGCCCAATAATAAATAGCCAACAATCCCCCCCCCACACCTGCACCGTTAATGCAGCATGTGGGAATCGAACCCGCGCCACTGGCTCTGATACCACTTGTGGATCGTAAGCGCTAACCAACTATCCAAAAAATACGTGCTGATAGAAATACGCAACCAATTCACTTAAAGCGTACAGATACAGCGCCCACGGGTCTCGATTATGACTCGGCCCTACCAGCCTCACGCCACTTCGAACATGACTCGGCCCACCCAGCCTAACGCCACTTCAATCAAGTTGTTCAAATTGGTCCGGACAAGATCAAATTGTACCAAATTGGATGCAAGTGCCACAACAATAATTTTGGAGGACTTCTTTGCAATTTTATCGAATTTGAGCCGGTGAACCGAGTCAAGTTGACCAATTCACCTTTTGGATTTGATTTGAGCTTAACGTCAAATTAGCCATTATTTTTAATATGGTATGAAAGAGATTTGATATATGGTATAAATTTAAAAATAATTTTATTATGGCATGAATTCAAAAAATATGAAATATGATATAAATGAGTTTTACAATTATGACATTAATTCAAAAGCTTTTTACAAATGTAGAATGAATTCAAAAAGTTTTACATTTGTAGTATTAATTTAAAAGAATTTTACGAATTTGATATAATTTCAAATGAGCTTTTCAAATGTAGTAATATTGCAAATGTGTGCACGTGCTGGAGGGAGGATTGTAGGCTTAAATGGGCCAGCATCCTGCCCTGTGGCGGGAGGTCATGTAGGACCAAGTCATGTTCAAAGCGGCGTGAGGCTGGGTGGGCCGAGTCATGTTCGAAGTGGCGTGAGGCTGGTAGGGCCGAGTCATAATCGAGACCCGTGGGTGCTGTATCTGTACGCTTTAAGTGAATTGGTTGCGTATTTCTATCAGCACGTGCTTTTGGGATAGTTGGTTAGCGCTTACGATCCACAAGTGGTATCAGAGCCAATGGCACGAGTTCGATTCCCACATGCTGCATTAACGGTGCAGGTGTTGGGGGGGGATTGTTGGCTATTTATTATTGGGCTAAAATATGTCCAACTTTCTGCCCCGTGACAATAGGCCCAGGAGACAAATAAGTTGAGTTGGGTGAGCCTAATAAGTTGAGTGGGTGTGTGATCCACAAGAGACACAACAGCAAAAGCCCCAACAATAGACCCAACGTCTAGGTGGGTTGAGTCAGGTCGAAGCCCGCGAGCGCTATGGCTGAACCCTCAAGTGCGATGGGTGCGTCCGTTCTATCAGTACGTGCTTTTGGGATAGTTGGTTAGCGCTTACGATCCACACTTCCCCCCAACCCCCTCTTTCCAAAAAAAACCCGACTCTCCCCCAGCCAGCTGCCGCGCTCCTCCCGCTCCCGGGCCATCTCTACTGAGGTGACCCCCACCCCCCGGGAGTCCCTCCCACAGCTCAAGTGCGCTCCCCCGAACCCTCCCCCCGAACCGTCCCCCTGCGCTCGCCGCTCAAGCCCGCGCCCCACCCACCCCGCGGCCGCGGCCTCACCCTCCTGCCTCTACCAGCGCCTTTTCCTGTAGTGTGGTCTGATTACTTTAGCCACTCGAATTTCAAAAGTCTAGTGTTCTTTTTTTTAATCCTTTAAAAACTGCATAAACTTGTAAGTCATTTCAACCCGTCCTCCAAGGCTCCAACCCTAGATTTTGATAGTTTTTTCTTCTTAATGATAATATATACAAATATTAGAGGGAGTCACCATGTGCCGGGGAATATCTTCTGCTACGAAAATGGAGCGTGACGTTGACGAGGAACGACATACTAAGATGTTGCTGAGACGGTGGAGCGAAGTGCCCGATACACTACGGTCTTAAATAAATCTAAAAGAAGTTTCATCTCGATCTCCAAGCTCTGTGCGCAAATCATGAGACTGCAAGCAAATGAAGATTCAGAGAGTACAACCGAGTGCTATTGAAGGGATCCTCATTCAAGTTTTTTTTCATAGGCATCAGCAAAACTCTTTATAGTACGACGACTACGTCAATCTACAAATTAAGGCGAAGGAGGCAACAGGACCACCGCTGCACCAGATGACTCTCAATACCAAACACCAGATGACTCTCAATGCCAAACAGGCCTAAAGCCCAGTTTGACAGCAGATGACTCTCAGGGCTCGTTCGGTTCATCTATTTTAAACTACGAATGAGAATGAGATCCACTAGTTCCGATAGTTATTATTTATTTTACAGAAATCAGATTCTAATTCTCGTTCCACTCTGAAATGAAAATGACCGATCCATTTATGATCAAATTCGATTTTAAATTCGGTATTGATTTATTTTAAAGTAAATCACTTAAAATTCTCTTTCACAAATACTTTTTCCTCTTCCTTGTTTACTCTTTTCTTTCTTAACTAAAATTTCTCTCTCAAAATTTTAAATATTTCAATTCATTCCGATTTTTATTCTCACAATAAGCCAAAATTCTTATTCTAATCATAAATCAGACGTGCTCTCAATGCCAAACGGGCATAAGACCCAGTCTTTCCTACTGGCCTAAAAAAAAGCCACGTCCAGAGGATAGGACGCGGTAAAAGCACTCAAGGAAGACCAGCATTTATGAGTAGCGTGCGACGAGACCGGAGTTCCATTGACTGCAAAGTCTACGGGCCTACGTCAAATCATCCGTATTCAATCAATCAAATATTTTTTTATAAAAAATTAATAAAAAATATATTTTTAAATATTATAATAGAGTGAATGAAGCTTGAGTTCTAATGATCCGTTTGAATACGCTATAAAACGTAATATAGTTAAACTGTACTATACCTATACACTGTGTTTGGCTCGGGTATAAGGAGGGAAATATAAGTCCTTATTCCCCTCTTTATACCCAAACATAATTTCGAAAGTTCGGAAACAACAGTTCTCGATTTTGAAGAATAAGCTGGTATAAGCCTGAAACTACTGTTCCAGTCTTTTTGGAGAACAAGCTTGTTCTCACTTGAGAACAAGCTTAATTAAAGTAAATATAATTTTAATTATTGTATTAGCTCTTTAATTAATTTAATATTTGACTAATCTAATCATTTTATTAATTAATTATCTAACTATAATTAATTAATTAATTAAATTATTTATGATTAATTAAATTATTAATTAACATCATACATTGTTAATTATTTTATTAATTAATATTTAGGGTTATATTGCAGTATTAATGATTACTTAGTTATTAAATAAGTTAATTATTATTTAATTAATATCTAAATAAGTTAATGATTACTAATTATCTACCCAAAATAATTTACTAACTAATTAAAAAGATAACATATTTTTATTAATTAATTAATGTATTATTTAACTAATTAATTAACTAATATTTATATTTATTAATTTATTATAATATTCATAGCTAATAAATTTATTAACATATTAAATTATTTTTAATTAATATTTTATGTTAATTAATTACATAAAATATTATTGTTTTAAAACTATAATTATTTTTATTTTCACTATTCCACTCTAACTATCCAAACGCTATTTTTCTTATTCCCAAAAATAACATAATTTTCATCCAAACGTAAAATTGGTCTAGTTCCTGTTTATACCTGAATTTGTACCTATCCCTGGAATAAACAGTTCTTACTTATACCCGAACCAAACGAAGCCATAGATAGCTTGGAGACTAGAAAGAGTACCAATTTTTTGAATCATAGTTAAACTATATCTTAAAAAATAAAGTACCATGATAATTCGTTCCAACCTAAAAAAAAAAAATTCTACAATTCTTCAACTCCACAGTCCACACCCTCCCATTAAATTTTAAATTCTAATATAATATTTTCAATATCAAATTTTAAATTTTAAATTTTAAACTTTAAACATATATTTAAAATTTTAAATTTTACATTTTAAATTTTAAACATATATTTAAAATTTTAAATTTTAAATTTTAAATTTTAGATTTTAGATTTCAGTTTTCAATTTTCAATTTCAAATTCCAATTTCCAAATTTTAAATTTTAAAATTTAACCTTGTATTTCAAATTTCAAAATTTTAAGTTTTAACTTTAATTTGAATTTTAAAGTTTCAAAATTTAAAATTTCAAGATTTCAAATTTAGAAATTTTTTATTTAAAATTTGAATTTAAAATTTTTAAATTTTACATTTTGAATTTAAAATAAATTTAAAATTGTTAGAAATCATTTGGAATTGTATTTAAAAATGAAGCTGCAAATTTTTTTATAGTTGCAGAATTTCTTACTTCATTCAGATCAAAACCACATAATATAAATTCTATTTAATTTTTTAGCTACGCATCCAAGAAAAGACCTAAATGCAATTAGTTGGAGACACTGCATCATTCATGTAACAACCACATCTTAGATTTTTTTTTCGCTGCAAAGACTCTCAAAGCTAATCATGCCTGAGGCCTAGTTTGACACCGGATGACTCTCAATCATAGTTAGTTAATTCGGATTCGGCAAAAATTCGGTACGGATATAATTCGAATAAAATTCGTATTTTAATTTTAAAATTCGGTGAAAAATACGGTTTAAAAAACGGATTCGTCAATTATTCGGATATGTGATTTATACGAGAATTATACGTTCAGCGTTTAAAAATTCGGAATCAAAAGTTCGGCTACTAAATTAATTGTTTATAAAAAAAATAATACTATTATTATAAATAATTATAATTTTTATAAACTTAAAACTAAAAAAAATATAAAATAAAATTTATCATTTATATATATATATATATACCCACCGAGGGCTGTGAGTGAGAGGTCCATGTGGACCTCTCACTCACCGCGGTCCACGAGGCTGAGTGCAGCCTCGTGGACCTCGACTTTTTAGTCGCGCCCAACGCCGCGTGCGGAGGGCTAAGAGCCTAAGAGTGAGAGGTCCATGTGGACCTCTCACTCACCGCGGTCCACGAGGCTGAGTGCAGCCTCGTGGACCGCAATTTTTTAGTCGCGCCCAACGACGCGTGTTTTTTCTGTTCATCTTCCCTCTCCTTTCTCTTCTTTTACTGTTGCTCCGTCACTATTTCTTCAAAATCGAAAGCCAAGGTTGCTCGATTGCTCAGGACGAGATGCACAGATCATCGAAGCAGTGGTCGCGCGCCGTCGGTCCGAAAAATTTCGTCCTTCCGCAGCCGCTAAATTCAATTTTTTGAAAAAATTGGCCCTTCCGTCGCCGCCCACGCCGAATTTTTCAGAATATTGTTCGGGGACGCCGTTTTGATCGCGAATTTCTTGAGCGAGTAAAAAAATCGCGTATTATTCCTGATCGCTGGAAAAAATTCGCAGACGGACCGTTTTATACGATATTTCAATAGTTCGCGAATAATACGCGTATTATACGCGTATTAACTAACTATGCTCTCAATGCCAAACGGGCCTAAGGACCAGTTTATCCCACTCCCAAGAGGAAGTCTATTGTGTCACACGTGTACCACATCATCAATAATAAACCAATCACATCTCTTCTTTTGAAAAAAAAAATACATAAAAATAATTTTTTATAATCATGATTGGACGGATAACTCTAAAAGAAAACAGTTGATTGGTTGGGAACGCCACGTCACCAATATACCGGATGCATTCTAAAATTTTTCCACTTCCAGAGGATGGGACCCGGTAAAAACACCCAATGGAGACAAGCATACATCAGCAGCGCGTGACAAGAATGGAGTCATTTAATTGCGTCCATTGACTAAGTAAATAGACGGAGGCTTCCTAGATCTAACGAATAATTGCAAAAGCTGTTTATCCTTTTCCTTTTTCTCCTGCAGTATGCCAACTGGAAAGCATCAAAACATAGTCCTAGAATGATTGTCACCAAAACTTGGACACGTACAAGCATCCGGAGGAAAAAATTCTCACGGAGCCGGACCCGGGCTCTGACTTTTAGATTTTTTTTTTCCTTAATACAATATATATATATATATATAAAGAAATATATGTAAGAAAAAGATTAAAAAATATATATACATATATTTCTTTAGAATAAAATAAATATAATTCACGTATTATTTGGAAGGAAAAAATATATATGTTAACTACAAAAGAAACAATGAAGTGTAGTTCGAATATATCAAAAAGCTCAAATAAAATAGTGCACACAACATACAAAAAGATAAATATAAGTTATTTTACATTAACATATATTAATATTGCTTGTTGCGCTAAAAAAAGAAAATAGAGTTAAAAAATTTATATTTTTTTATTAAATTTATTCTTTTACTTTTATTTATTTTATTTATTTTTTATTATTAAAAAAATAACTGATTAGGCCGCCGAGCGATTCGCCGCTTCCTTTCCAGGTGGGTGCCGCTCCACCAAATTTACTCTTTTTCCCACATCCGTAGCTTTCGGGTTTCAGCGTGGGAGTGCACATCGTTGTTAGTTTCCCTTCCCTCTCTGCCTATTAAGAAGAAAGAGAGAAAGAAAGAGAGAGAGAGACAAGAGTTTGTTTGTAAGCTTTTCCACACCTGAGCTGAATGAGACTGCAGTTATGTCGCTGCTGCATTCACTATCCACTTTTGTCATCCTTGTGGCCCTCCTCGTACTCTTGTCGTGCCATCACCACCGTGCAATTTCCGCGCGGGCTCACGCCACCGCCGTGCTGCTGGACACCACCAACGCCGCCACCGACCGCCTCGCCCTCCTCTCCTTCAAGTCCTTGCTGACTGATCCGTCGTACGCGCTTAGTTCGTGGAACGAGTCCACTCCTTTCTGCCGCTGGCAGGGCATCGAATGCGGAGGCCGCCGCCACCCGGACAGAGTCACGGCCTTGAGCTTGCCCTCGCTCAATCTCGCCGGAGCCTTCCCCGCCTCCGTCGCCAACCTCACCTTCCTCAAGACACTCGATCTCTCTAACAACCAACTCGATGGCCAAGTCCCCGTCGAGGTCGGCCGACTATCTCGGCTGCAGTACTTGAACCTCAGCCACAATTCTCTTCGCGGCAGCATCCCCGCAGCCCTCGGCCGTTGCTCGGCCCTCGAAACCATTGCTTTGGGATACAACCAACTCGAAGGTGAGATCCCACCCGACCTAGCAAACCTCTCCTCCCTCACGTATCTCAATCCGTCCCACAACACACTATCCGGCCAAATACCGCTCTCACTAGGTAACCTTACCGCCCTCCGCCTTCTCGACCTAACGCAAACCCAACTCTCCGGCGCCATTCCTTCTACACTAGGCTGCCTCTCGAACCTTCAGTTCCTCTACTTAACCATCAACAACTTATCGGGAACAGTACCTCCGGCCATTTGGAATATCTCCTCCCTCGTCCACCTCTTGGTGGGCGGCAATGAGCGACTCACTGGCCGCATCCCACAGGATGTCGGCGAGACCCTTCCTCGCCTTGAAGCTCTGTTCATGTATCAAAACCAGTTCTACGGACCAATTCCAGCTTCACTAGCAAACGCCACCAGGCTTTCGGATATTGAGATCAATACCAACTTCTTCAGCGGCACCATCCCTCCAGAGATCGGATCTTTGCAGCTTCTTCAGAAGCTGCTGCTCTATGAAAACTCACTCGAAGCGAAAGAACCTGATGATTGGAGCTTCTTTACAGCCTTAACAAACTGCAGTAACTTGCAATATCTGGCTCTACACAGAAACAAGTTAAGTGGGTTGCTACCAACCTCAATTTCCAACCTCTCTGTTTCGATTGAATTCATCAGTCTCGGATCGAACTCCCTCTCAGGTAGTGTTCCCGAAGGGATTGGGAACTTGGTGAACTTAAACCTTTTCTCAATAGGCAATAACACTCTCACAGGTAGTCTTCCTGCATCAGTAGGGATGCTCAAAAACTTGCAAAAATTGGATTTTTCATATAATAACTTTACCGGAGAAATCCCATCCACCATTGGAAATCTCTCTCGGTTGTTGGTATTATATTTACCTTCGAATGGATTTAGTGGGAACATACCGAAAACAATCGGTAACTTAAGTTATTTGGAGCAGCTAGACCTATCTTATAACAAGCTCAGTGGTATGATACCTGAAGAGGTAATGGCCATCTCCTCTCTCTCAAAGGGTCTTGTCCTCTCGCATAATCTTCTTGTAGGACAGATACCTTCGGAAGTCGGAAATTTGAAGAATTTGGAGGTGTTGGATGTAAAAGAGAATAAACTCTCCGGTACAATTCCTTCTACTCTTGGTGAGTGCCAAGTTCTTCAGATTCTGTACATACAAATGAACTCCTTACAGGGGAGCATTCCATCTTCTTTTAGAGCACTGAAAGGTATGCAAGAATTGGACCTCTCAAGCAACAATTTATCCGGAGAGATACCGAGTTTTTTTGAGGATTACAGCAGCCTTTACTATCTGAATCTCTCCTTCAATAACTTCGAGGGTGAAGTGCCGAAAACCAGGGTTTTCTCAAATATCAGCGCGTTTTCAATCCAGGGGAATAACAAGCTCTGCGGAGGCATCAGGCAACTTCATTTACCACCTTGTAATATCCAATCCCCGCAAGAGAAACACAGTTTTAGAACACTGATAATCGTAATTATAGTTATAGTCGCTTCCGTGATAATCAGTTCAATCTTGCTCTTGTTCTTCTTCTTCTATTCTCGATGTTGGCCGGAATCTGCAAGAGATTCTTCAACATCCCTGAAAGACCATTTAAGAATCTCTTACTCTGAATTGGTTAAAGCAACGGATGGATTCTCAGCGACGAACTTAATTGGCATGGGAAGCTATGGTTCTGTTTACAAAGGAGTACTGGAAGGCGAGGGAGAAGATAGCGTAAAGGTTGTGGCTGTGAAGGTTCTCAACCTTCAGACACCTGGAGCTTTAAAAAGTTTCACAGCAGAGTGTGAAGCCATGAAGAACCTTCGACATAGAAATCTCGTAAGGATAATAACTTCGTGTTCGAGCTCAGATTACAATGGGAATGAATTCAAAGCGCTAGTCTTCGAATTCATGCCGAATGGTAGTTTGGAAGATTGGCTGCATCATGAAGCAAGCTCAAAAGCTGAATCAAAACACTTGAGCCTTCTGCAAAGATTGAACATTGCAATTGATGTGGCTTCTGCGTTGGATTATCTTCATTGCCACTCTGGCACACCGATTGTGCACTGTGATCTGAAGCCAAGCAACGTTCTTTTGGATGATGACATGGTTGCTCATGTGGGGGACTTTGGATTAGCCAGGTTCTGGACAGCTCAAAAGTCAGCGAGCTCGATCGGGTTTAAAGGATCGATTGGATACGTAGCCCCAGGTTAGTCTATCAACTGCCGCATTTTTCTATTTTTCCTATTGGATAAGACTGTCTAAGCTTTCAAAAATGATATCATATACAATCTAGTTACTGTGATTCATGCATAAAAGGATATAAGGATAGGAAATCGGTGTAATGTACTCTAATTTTGAGTGACAATATCAATAAATACACAAAGAACCCAGAAAGATTATGAGACTTCTGTTTATAGATCCCTTGCAATTTAGATAATTATGTGTTTACCCTTCTAAAGTGAAACTTAGCATCCATATTATCAGAAATAGCTAAATTTGTACAGATGGCCCTCTAGTCTACTCCTTGTAATAAAAAATTAAATTGGAAAAAGCAAATGACTAAATGACAATTCTAAAACTTGTAGAACAATTATCCTTTAAACTTTAGCAGATGTCGTATCACTAATTTTTATGAAGACATTAACTTACAAACTTATTCATTCCCATATATCTTGATTGTCCTAGAGTATGGAGCGGGGAACAGAGTCTCTGCACATGGAGACATCTACAGTTTTGGGGTACTTCTCATGGAGATGATGACAGGAATAAGACCCACAGATAACATCTTTAAAGAAGGTTTAAGCCTTCACAGATATGTCGAGATTGCCTTCCCTGATAGGGTCATTGAGATTGTCGATGCTCGCTTACTCGCAGAACTAGCAGATGATGAAGACGAAGCTTTCGAAGAGAGGGAATCAACTGGCGGAAAAGCATTTCAGTGCATAGTTTCATTGCTTAGAGTCGGCCTAATGTGTTCAAAGGAATTGCCTACCGAGCGAATGCTGATTGGAGATGTTATCAAGGAATTGCATGTAGTTCGAGAAACGCTGCTAGGGAAGAAAGATGTGAAGAAAGGAGGAAGTGAAGATAGAAAGGAAGCATATCTTCGAAACGATGCTTCATGATCCATGCGAAATCGTTAATGTTTCTCAGGGATGTAAACTATATCCAAGTACACAGAATATGTTTATTTGCAGTTGGTAGTTAGCAATATATACAAAAGCCTTTTAGGTGCTGGATACACCAAGAGCTCTCATACTGCTAAGTCCTTTTTGTTTTTTCTTTTGATGTTTAGAACAAATGTTTGCTGGAGATGAAGCAAGTATATATGTTAGAGGAAATTTCTAGTGCTTCTTTCATAGGCTTCGTTTGGGAGAGATTGCATTACATGCGGTGAGAAAGTACGATGAAAAAATACTATGTTTGTTTCCGTACGTAATATTGCGTTTCGCATATTGCGATGAGTCGGTTACGATATATTTTCTGCGGTTCCACCGGAGAACGCAGAAGCATATCCCTATATGCTTTTACCCCAACTCCATTTTATTTAATAGCATTAGATGGGCCTTAATACCAAACTAAGCCATAGTCTTATGTTGTTTTGAGTAGATTGAGGGAGCACAGTTGAATTACTAAAACAATGCTGAAGGATCTAACAGGAAAAATAAATCTAGAAACTAACAAAAAGGAAAAAAAAAAAACAAACATAAATTTAAATTGATAAGTAATTAAGTTGATGTAAAATCAAAGAACTAAGACTATGAAAGACAAGTTTAGGATTTATCAGCACATTTTGCTCAAAGTAAAATAATGTTAAAAAAAAAAAAGTGATTTATTCATGGTTAGGAGAGGAGCACCTTTTTCATGGCTATAGTTATTTCAAGGCTCTGTAGTGGCCCCATCCTGGAGAATGAAGAGATAAGCCTCTCCAACTTCTATTGGCCCAAATCTGATTCCTCTGCTTCCTTGGCAATGCTAAATTAGACCAACAAAAATAATAATAATAATAATAACCTCAGAAAAAAAGAGAAAGAAAAGAATTGAGCTTAAAAAAAAGAAGTGGAGATGAACAAACCTTTGCTCGAATAATAATTCCATCTCAAAATCCCAAATCCATCGAATTTACACAGCAATCCCACTAGAAAAGAGAAAAATGGCGGCGTCCGCGATCGCCTCCGCCATCTCTTCTTCTTCTCCGTCGTCGTCGTCGCCCTTCTCCCGTTCGCATCTCCTCCCTTCTCGAAGACGACCACTGAAGGTGTTCGCCATGGCTAGCAAGAAGAAGGTAACCGCTTCTCCTCTCCTCCTTTCTCCCACCCAATCCGATCCGTATAGACAAACCCTAGCTTAAAACCGCGGGATTGGAACCGTAGGTGAACCGCTACGACGAGGGCTGGAAGAAGCAGTGGTTCGGGGCGGGGATCTTCTACGAGGGGAGCGAGGAGGTGGAGATGGACGTGATCAAGGAGCTGGAGAAGCGCAAGGTGCTGAGCGGCGTGGAGAAGGCGGGGCTCCTCTCCAAGGCGGAGCAGCTAGGGTTCACGCTCTCCTCGATCGAGAGGCTAGGGTTCTTCTCCAAGGCCGAGGAGCTGGGGCTCCTCAGCCTCCTCGAGCGCGCCGCGGCCGCGTCCCCCTCCGCGCTCGCCTCCGTCGCCCTCCCCCTCCTCGTCGCCGCCGTCGCCGCCGTCGTCCTCATCCCCGACGACTCCGCCGTTCTCGTCGCCGCCCAGGCCGTCGTCGCCGCCGTGCTCGCCCTCGCCGCCGTCGGGATCTTCGTCGGCTCCGTCGTCCTCGGCGGGTTACAGGAGTCCGATTGAAAAATAAAAAACCCAGCTACCTACTGTTTTTCATATTTTGAAAATGGGACTGACTCGAGAAATTAATTAATATTACGCTGTAATTCTTTTTTTTTTTTCTTCCAGAATGATCTGAGTACTACCATTCAAGTAGCAGCAGTAGCTTGTACTTTTGAATTTTTTTTATAAAGAGTATTTGAACATAAATAGCATTTGCTCCAGAAAATTAGGAGTTGTAGTCTAGAACAATGTCAAAGTTTACCTCTGAGAAGTTAGCCAAAGGAAAATAATAGAACAAGAACAAACTCATCTAATTTACATTACACCACGATTTTGTAATTGTTCAGTATATGAAAACTTCAGCACACATTATTGGGTTGTTTTACAAAATTTCAGTTCAGAAACACAGAGGCCAAAGCTGCAGCTGAACAAAGACGCGAGCTGCATTTACAAATTTTAATGTAACATCTTCTCCGGTGATATACTGATCTGCTACGAGAGCTACTAAATGGAAAGCTTAAAGATGCAGCTTCATTCAGCTGTAGGTGCGGTAGCTGTAGTTGCTGTCTCGAGCATCTCCTTTGCTCCCTCCATGTAGTTGCCGAAATAATTCGGAGGCTCGTATACGAAGCAGGAGATCACATCCCTGAGTGTCACGACTCCGATGACTTCGCGATCGTCACCCTCTACTACATAAATCCGGTGAACCGACCTTGATGCGAGGCTATCAATAACACTGCCAAGAGAATCATCAGGCCCGCATGTTAGCGGCGGCTCCACCATGCTGTTCTCAGAGCCTGGAAAAACTGAACCGATGGTCTTCATAAAGTCCATCACAGTTAGTTGCCTGCAAGAAGCGGAAAACCATGAGACAACTATCTTGCAAAAATCGAGTGCTCGTGGAAACTTCGCCAAAATTGTAGTTTCTTCAAAGAATCAGCACCTGAAATCTGAAAAAAGATCAGGCCTGAGCAGCAAGAACCTCACATGGCGTATGCTAACACCACCTACAAGTTTCCTTTCGGGCCCCTCTACTACTGGGAGGCCGCCAATTCCGTTATCCTTCATTCGCTTGAAAGCCTCGAGGATCAAATCATCGCTGTTGATGGTTATAACCTGAAACAGCAGAGATGAGAATAGAATTCTTCTCCATTTAATCCTTAGAAAGTCCATTAAAAATTTCAGCAAACACATATATGACAGATTTCCTCCTCCTACACAGCGAACAAAAAAAAATTTCTATAAAAAGAAAATAAGAAAAAAAAGAGAAAACTTTACTGCAATGGCCTCATGTTTGTCACAAGCTACTCAGACTGACTAATAAAATGAACTGTCTTAAATGTCATATTTAGGTTGCAAGAAACAAAAAAGCTATAAAATTAAAATAATTCTCAAAAAGATTTAAACAACAAACTGATATGCTTCAGGCAGCAAATTAGTTTTCATATTAGCTGAATTGAGGACTCAATTTTTCCGTGAAAAGGGAAGGAAAGTATGTAGAGCTGAATCACCTCATCATATGACATGAAGGGAAGACCGAAGTCTGATAAAGGAAGAGCGGTGATACAATCGAACCAGTCCCTTCCTTCGCATTGCTTCAGGCCCCGAACAAGAGCTGTCTGAGTAATAAAATTCTTAATAGATGGCTTGTCAGGTTCAACCACTGGCACGTTTCTCAATCTATATTTCGAGAGTAGCAGCAACACGGTGAGCATTGAACTGTCTAGCAGCACAGGGAGGAAAGGAGCCCATCGATATGATTGAATGATTGATTGAACCTAAATAGGAAATCAAAGAGGGGGGAAAAATAAAATTCAAAACAAGCTTCACCATCACAATAAAATCGAATGAATCATCAAACATCCACTTAAATGACATACGCTTTCCTGAATGAAAACAAAAACCACTTTGTGTCATTAAAACGCAGAAGCAGGGAGCTCGAACCACTGGAAACTAAAGGATAACAGTGCTGAGAAACGGAAAAAAAGAACAATTTTTTTCAATAAATAGAGGTTTGTTAAGAAGGAAGAAAGGAAAGAAAAATTGTGAAATTTTTCGAGAATTATCCTATATGCAACTTGGAAAGTATATAACTCATATGGCATGCAAACAAAAGATTATGTCTAAGCTGAATTTGAGGGGGGGGGAACTAAGTATTTTAGATAATCGTGTTTCATTATGTGACGTTTGACACTTATCCTTAGCTCTCAGCTTGAGATTCTTAATCAGCCTAAGATTTGAACATCCAAATAAGCAGGACTCTCTTTCCTCTTAGTGAGAGAATAGTAGATGGTTTTAGCAAAAACTCGGGATCTTCAGCTCTAATATTCACGCACCTAATTTCTTTAAAAGCTATGCTGTTTGAAACATGTTTTATTTCCTATTTTATATTCAACATATACCGTTGTTGATTTGAAAGGTTCTTCTTCAAGCAGGACTTTGTAGAAATCTTTCCCCAAGTGATCAGCAGCACTCGGAGCATCCTTTGCCACGCTTCTCTCCGCAGCCACTCCACCAGCCACTGCTGCACCGACAGCAGCAGCGGTCAAGCCTACAACTGCCGCAGGCCCAGTGGCGCCCACGGCAACCGCTCCGAGGGCTCCCACAACACCTGTCCCCACTCCTGCAGCAGTTGCTGAGCCCGCCGACAATGCAACTGCCGCGAGCTCTGCATTCTCTATCACCCATAAAATGATCGCGGCATAATCAATGATTCCCAGATATTTTCCCCTCCAATCACTTGAAGTTTCTGCTTCTGGATTTCTCACTGGAGCAGCCATTATGTTGTGCTCTGACAGAATTCGTACTGCATCAAGGATGGAAGTATCCCCTTGTATCTCAATTACTAAAAAGAAGGGACAGCAAAAGTAATAATCAGATATTCATGATATATTAGGTATCATTTGGATGAGAAAATGCAAGGGTTAACCACAAATTTAATTTTTAACTGGAACTTCCATTTACGTAGTACCTTTGCCTCCTGGAACCTCTGGGAATGATGAAACTGGAATCTGAGCGAATGCGGCATTCAAAGACTCCTGCAAAGATAGCGGCAACCTCTTTTTCGACTGTACAGCCTCGAAGTAGGCATCACAGCTTAGAATTTTCGAGCTCTTCTCAGGTTGAGCCATTTCCTGGAAACAGGAAGCTAGTTAAAAGAATCAGCGGTTTCTTTTCAACTCTATGAACATAGAACTTCAAAGCGTTCAAATTCGCATTCAACTCTATGAGTACGCATGGTTCAAATTCGTATAATCCACAGTTCTTCGACGTATTCTTCGCCCTTGTTGTCTCGTAGACTATCAAAATCTCGAATTCTAAACCCCCTCTAGCCAAACTTTTCATATCAACATAACATGTTTCCACTCAAGCAATTTCTCAAACAGTTAATACTCAAATCCCGATATCTGATACTACTTGACGCCGACAAATTTACATATCGTTAAACAGAAAAAATGAACTTCAAGTGCCATAAAGCAATCAGATTGAGCAAAAAATAATGCCAAAGCAAAACAGTAAACTCTCAAAATCCCAAACCAAGTGTGAGCCACTAACATTGGATTCTCCCAACAATTTCTTAACGGAAAAAAAAAAAAAAAAAAAGCGTGATCCACAACAAAACCTCTTACTAGTATCTACCCTTAATGCAATAATTAGTTAGATCATGTTAGAATTCGATGACAAAATCGAAGAGAGGGAAAATTGACCTCAATTTACTGAGCGAGCGTGAGGTGATTCGCATATGATCGGGAGCTGGGAACAAGGAAGCGTAGGGGGAGATGAGGAAAAGCACTTCTGAGCTTTTGGGGGAGATTAGGGAAAGCGCTTTTGGCTTTTTGCGGACACTTGCTTGTTTCTGCTTCGTCGAACAACGGCGTGGGAGAACGAAGAGGTGCCGCGTGTACCGCATCCTTGCATATGTGTCCCCTAGGCCGAAACGAAACGAGAATGGATTGGATACAACAAGGGCTATAGGAAATGAATCCGAATCGTCCGTACTGGACGGTAATGATCAACTCTGATGGTAATGAACGGCGAAATCATTCACGTACGTAGTGATTTATACAATCGAGGTTGTAGAAAACCTGTGCCCAATGAGAGAATATAAAAGGTTGTTTCCTAGACCGCCGCTACCACGTCACCAATGACCCCGGCCAATCAGCAGGCATATTGCACCTTAAGTTCTGTTGTCGGTACACTGGACTAGGTCCAGAGCTCATCTCAGGTTCCCCGCACGTGATTACAATGAGAAAGAAATGGGCCGGATGGGCTGGGCCTAGGTGCTAAGAATAGAACTTGGGCCACCACGTATGGGTTGGCTCTCATGGGGCATGATTTAATAATGATATAGTTATCATATATCAAACTATATGATTTTATGCCCACTCACACATACGTAAACACATATACACATATCTGATGAGAGAATTGCAGATGTAAAATATTTTGCTTAAATAACAAGTCACTTTTTATCCTTCCTCGGAATACAATGTCCAAATTAGATTCTTACAGTCAAAAAAAATAAAAAAATAAAAAAAATCATTTTAGAAGCTTACATATTAAAAAAATAAAAAACTAAATGAAATTACAGTTTTCATGACAGAAAGTTTCTTACTGTTGCAAAATGCTCGGCCCAATTCGGCCCAATTGCATCCTCATGCATACTTTTTCTTACACCATGCAACGTCGATGATGAACAGTCCCAGGAATATCATGCATCTCCCAAAATGTCTACAAATTAGTTACTCGGAAAGCATTACTCTTCTTTGATGCGCATCGCAACTCAACTAATTTTGTATTTCGCATTATCCATCGCAGAAGCAGAAGCCGTGGAACTGCTGTGAGAGCTTAAGAAAGCCATAGAATTTGGTGGCAGAAACATCAGATTTAATCCATTCTGATGATGATGGTGATTTGGATGTGAAGAAGAGGTCGGTCGCGCTGGCGTAGAAGCTGATTCCAACTGTTCTCCCCTTTCCATCAAGCCATGTTGTCCGCCTTGAACCCCGACATACGAAGTGATCGCAGCGGCCAATGCCGATTGGAAGCTCGGGTCTGAAGTGATTGCCTTTGCCAGTGTATCCGTGAGCATATTTGATGACGACGACGATGAAGAAGAAGAAAAAGCGGTGTTGGACTTGGGTAAATAAGATTGGTTAAAAGGATTAGGGTTTTTGTTGTATGAAGAGAAGCCGAAGCTTGAGGAGGAGAATATAGAGGGGGGCTTAATTTGGGAAGTATTAATGGGTGATGGTGCAGTGAGATCTAATGTAATGGTGGGGTGAGAAGGAGTGGATAGGATTGATGGGTTTTGTTGGTAGTATGGTGATGTTGATGTGCTCGAATTCATCGGTAGGCCGAAGGTTAGATTGTGGAGGTTCATGGTGGCGTTAGCTGCGACGGTGGAGGAAATGTCGGAGGTCGAGGAGCCCGAGATCAGCATGGAGGCTGCAGCGGAGGTTGTCGATGCCATCGCGGTGGCCGAGGCTGGGAGGGGGTGGTTGTGGGTCCCTTCATAGGTGGTGATCAAGATGGACATGTCTTCAGCACATCTTTGAACCTGACAGGATAGAGAAATAAGGAGATATAAGACTTAGGTGAAGGGCACACAAACAAATTATACTGCAAAATTAAACTCCATTTGAGTCATGCATCTCACTTTCTCATTTCTTTATTACCTGTATATCAAATCTAAAATTGTGATCTAGGAAGTTATAGATTGCATTAAAATATACGAAGAAAACATATGCGTGGAGGAATGCACTGATCAAACTCTTGTTAGGATTCTATATGCGTGGAGGAAAATATACGAAGAAAACATAAATATCGATACCTGCTTCCTCACTGGACATGCCGGGGAAACGGTGCAACGATAGTATGCGCGGGGACACGGATTTCCTTTCGCAGTTTTCTGTCCGTACTTCCTCCATTGACATCCATCATTCATCTGTAGCAAAAGAAGAAAATACAATTTGACCAATTCTGAGAAACTAGCTTACACATCCACACATGTATATACATACAGATTTTATGTTATTAGTTTTAAGAAATCATAAATTTAGCAACATAAATCGACTGTTTCTTGCGTGGACAGGTGAAATCAAAACATAAGTTTGATTACAGAAAGAAGAACTACAAACCGTGGGGGTATCGCATCTTGCTCGAACAGAAACCCTAGCTCTCTTAGCAGGGGGTTGCAGTGAGACTTCGCCATCTCCGCCTTTCGAGTCCAAGTTCTTCGTTATCTTGCCCGGAGGCCATGTCTCTTTGGCATCTTCTTTCGACTCCTCCAAGCTGTTTTCCAAGCTCAAATTTGTTCGACAGTCGCTCAGCTCGGCATAATTAGAACCCTCAAATCCGCATCTCAAACCAAGAGCTAGCCCTTGTTCATCAATTTTTTCATCCGCTTTTTCTTCCGAAAATGTTTTCGTCTTTGTTTCCTTCCTGCTTTCACTCGAAGACATCCCGAGGCTGAGCGAAACGAGTTCGGATTCTTCGGCACCATGATTGTGATTTGCAGAAGGGATTTCTATGCTTTTCTTAGCTTGTTCTTGCTGAACAATATCGAAGAACTTTGTTTCGAGGGATTGGTAACCTTTGATTATTTGCCCTAAAATTGTCTTTAGCCTTTTATTCTCTTCTCTTACTTCCCCCATTTCTGCTTTTGTAGCATGGAGTCGGTCCTCCTTTAAAAACATGATCTGCAAATGCAAGATTATAATTAAGTCCTTAATTAAGCACAAAAAGAATGATCAAAATACGCAATCTTATAATGATCTAAAATATTTTTCCAGAAATGTATAATTTAATGACTTGTGTTTCTCAAAAACAAAAAGAAGGAAAAAAAAAATGCATTATAGCAGATTGGTTAGATTGATGGTGTGAACAAAAGAAGCTAATATGCAACTTATTTGTAGCACAAAACATACGTATTGCGGAATAGGTGTTAATTAATTAATGAATTACCAGAAAATCTGCTCATTAATTATATAAATAATATGTTACACTTACAAGTTTTTATTTTTCAAAAGAAACACTTAAAAAGTTTTTTCACATCCAAAAAGAACTCATATCAGCCATAAATTAAATTTACCACCATCAGATTTATAAGAAAAAGAAAATTAAGCTATGATGTTAATCAGAGTTTGTTCAAATCATTAATATATTACAAGCTAAAATAACATAGAACACAGATCATTTCATGTCTGATCAAGGCCTCTTAATGAGGATATAATTTTTTTTTTTTTTTTTTTTGCGAACTCAGAAATTAAGGTGTTTACTATATCTAAAAATATACATTCCTATCCGGGAAAAAAACACAACTATATGGTCATGTAGTGTTAAACTAAAAATAGAAAATTATTCTCCCGTAATATTGTTTCTGCGTACATGTTTACGATCATCTGATTCTTTTCCACTGGGGGGAGATGACCTCGAAGAAACTTTTTCAGTAGTGGGCAGTTCATCTTCACCCTGCAAGGCAATAAATAACATATAATTAGTATGAAATGAAAACAACACACATATTGAACAATCCATATGTGGTTCTCCTTTTTCGTTAATTCTATAAAATTTTAGCAAATATGCATTAAAATTCTTTATGATGACATGAGAATTCCAACTGTAATGAAGAAATGAAATTTGTCTTTGATAAATGAATCTGAATGCGCAGTGTAAACTATTTAATTGGCAAATAAATTTACTCTTTTTTTTTAGTGATAAGAAGGTATGGGGTGATTCCCTAGACCGAACTTTCAAAAACTCTTATATATATTTTTTCTGAAAGAAAAAACATTTAGATTCTTAATTAATCATATAGAATTTTCTTTGAGAAAAGCATCACAAAACAATCATGTTTCCATTGTCAACAGCATCTACAAAATGTTCATGTTCATGTTTTGATGATTTGACAAAAAAAAAAAAACATGTTTCAAACAACAAAATCAGGAGAGAGAGGGAAAAAAAAGAAGAAAAAAAAGAAAAGGAAATGATGAAATCAACAAGACCTTTTTGATCTCGAAAACTTTTCCTCCATGATCAACTTGTTCATCCTTCTTCTCCTCCATTAAGCTGATCCTTTTCCTTACTATCTCTTCTCTACAATAAAACCCCTATACCAATTAAGCTAGAGCCTATTTTTTGGCCCCTCCTTTTGTAGAAGGAGCTTGCTATGCTTCCTCCTATATAGGAAGCCTCCTGTTTTTGACTTTCGCATTATAAAAACAATTCAAACGCATGTTCTTACCTCTTCTACGAATCCACAAGCCTCAGAAAAAGTCAACAGCTTCTTCAAGTGCAGTACTGCAACAAGCAAAAGGGAAAAGGCCAAAATTTTCAACGCGAGAAACACAATATCGATTTACTGATCGAATTGATAACAAAGAACTTGCTTTTTAACTCATCTAATGCTTTCAAACGAGCTGTGGTTTGCATGCGTCATGACTAACGAGGGAAGCGCTTATAGCCGCACTCTGAAGGGGGATCGGCCGTGGGGTTACCGAGCATACCTCAAACCCACACAGCACACGAGCGCAGCGGAAACAGGATCTTTCGTAGACATAAGAGACGAGAACGATCGTAGAAAAATAAGCACGAGGATAACAAAGCAATAAAGAAAACAAGAGAAAACAAGAACACAAGATTTACGTGGTTCGGCCAACCATGAGTCGACCTACGTCCACGGGCAAGACCACCTCAATGCGCTCTTCGATTAATCTACGGCACAAAAGTACAAAGTAGTAAGATTGGATTACAAGAAACTCTCTCTCATGAGCTCTCTACGTTTTCCTCTCAATTAGGGTATTTTTCAATGAAGCTCATACGAGAAACTTCTAACAATGAGGCTCTAAATCTAAAATATTAATTACAAGGGTTTATATAGCCCTAAAATCCTAATTCTAGTAGGAAACAATTTTTGCCTTCCATCCAAGTTCGATTCATCTCTAGTCACCATATATCCTCTTAGGAATCCTTTTAGGAATCCTACTAGGAATTCTCTTTAAAGTGATCCTAGACAATCCCTAATCTTTTAGAACAAGATTAGATTCAATTAGAGTCAAACTCTACATATCGACTCGGAATATGGCTTTACATAATCCAACACACTCTACGTACGCGTCTTTTTCCACACTCTATATACCATTAATTTATCACGTGGGTCGAACCTAAGTTGAGATTCTCATGACATGTGGGCCGGGTCATAATTCATGCATCTAATATGGGTTTCAATTAATGCAGCTAATAATGAAAAATACCTTCCTTAGGGCCGGCAATCTAGCTCGCTGTTCGCGAGTCAGCTCGTGTTCGGCTCGAAATGAGTTCGAGATTGAATCGCTCGTCTAGTAAACGAATCGAATACGAGCTGAATTCTTCAGCTTGTTTAATAAACAAGCCGGACACGAGCTGGGATTAGCTCGCTCGTGTTCGGCTCGATAACAGCTCGTATACGTATATTTTATATTTATATATATTAATAAATAATTATATATAATACAGATTTTATTATTTGATTTTTAGTCCAACCTAAATTCAATTATAAAAAGACTGATTTATATATAAAGTTTCAACAATTAGATCTAAATCTAATAGTTAAGATCTCATAAATTTATTTTATATATATATATTGTAACTTTTGATCTTTTTAACTTATTGTGCGTGAGCCGGCTCATGTTCGGCTCGTTGATAAACGAGTCAAAAACGAGCTAAATTTTTCGGCTCGATACTTTAAGCAACGAGTCAGCCCGTGTTTGGCTCGTTTATGAAACGAGTCGAACACGACCTGGCCACAGCTTGCTCTTGTTCGGCTCATTGACATCCATACTTTTCTTACAAACCAATATCACAGCACTTTACAAACTATATAGTTTAATAGTTAGATTTCAATATTAAAATTATAAGTCATACCTATCTACTCATAATTTATATTTTTTTCATCAATTAAATACGTCTGCAAATGCGTATGCTAGTTTATAACTCATACTCCACTCCCCTATTCGCTGTCGTTTTAAAGATCACACTGTTTTTGTGATTTTTAGTGTAATAAATGAGATCGATGCATTACTTGTTGATTTTGATGGTTTAATGCGCATGTAGACATCGGTCAAACCTGCCATTTTATTTGATGGTTTTTCTCCAACGAAGTTGTAATTAGATTTCTTCTTCTCTTGTAACAGATTTTTCTTTTTCTTTTTCTTTTTTTTTAAGAACGGCTTATAAATTTTGAGCAAATTTCCTATGTATGTTATGTATAATGCATGTGACCCATTTGAAAATGGTAGTACATGAACAATTTCAACGTACGTTAGTGTTAAATTATGACTTGAAAATGGTTGGCAATTTGATTCTCTTTGGATATATATATATATATATATATATATATATATATATATATATATATATATATATATATATATATATATATATATATATATTCCCGGTCCACACTCTAATTGAACTTTAAAAAAGTTGACCAAATTAAAAAAGCCATGCCATTTTATTACCAAAAAAAATGTGCTATATATAGCTGTCTTAATTTATTTAATTATTAAAAAAAATTCAACGCTAAAACGTTAGCTTTTCTTTTTCAATTTCAAGTCGGCGTGGTTGTTGGATCCACAGAATTTAATTTCCTTCTTAATTAATTAGTTTCTAATCTTTCCTACACACGTACGGCGAAATGTTTGACCTCAAATCTTTTAAAACCTAAGCAAAGTGGTAGCTACTACATGTATAATTTGTTTGCAAATTGTTCTTTATTGCAAAAGACTTTTTCAGAATTATATATAGTGCTCTTTTTAATGTAAGATAATATGTATAGATATATGTATATATGAGTGCAAATGGTAGCCTTTGAATACATGTATGCATTAATCATTAGGAATAAATATTGTTATCCATGACATTTTATTTGAATTTCCTTCTATATCAACTGAGCTACCAGTAGGGAATACATAGCCTTTGAATTTCCTTCTAATTTTCCAAAATTTTCCAATTTTATTAACCTTTAATTAATCAAAACTTTTCTTTTATTTCTTTCATTTTTTTGAAAAACTTTTGTCGTGCATCGTACGCGATCAAAATTTGTTCAAAAGAAAAGAACCATTAACAACATGTGAAACCGGCTTTTACATACCTTTCAAACTAATCCGCGCAAGAAGAGATCAACATGGATAACTAAAGAAGAAGATAATAAACTATATATTTTACTTGAAGAAAAAGAAAAAGAAAAACTTGATTCAAGTTATTACCGAGAATTATTTAATCTTTTCATGCCACAAACTCCAGAGTTTTTGCTCTTATACAATTAATTAAGAAGTTGTGCATTTTTTTTTTTGAGAGAAAGGTAGCATGCTACCCGCTTCGTTTTATTTTTTAAAAAAATAAACTTAGCTAGAAATGTGAATCAACTAGTATTCGAACTCGGGAACTCGGGTACCAACCACCAAGCCCTTTGCCACTTGCGCTAGGGACGGTCGGTCTGTGCATATTTTTCACAATTCTTTTCGCAGGGGTTATTGACTTCGTCGTAGATACTTCCTTCGCACGTTGGCAAATTGATTCAATTTTCTTTCAACTTGCATGCATTGATCAAGTCACAAGTTGATCTTAGTACGTAATTCCAACTTACAATATGTACATAAAATCGAAATAAATTTTATGAAAATACATTAACCAATTAACTAAGGAATAATTCTGATTATTATCTGAATTAGTCGCCGTCGTATTAATTTATTGTGACAGGGGCAAGGAACTATTCTTGACTTGTTATGAAAGAGAAATGTCAATGGAGGCGTTTCTTATATACTTGTCATTATTTTTATTTTATTTTTTGAGGAAAAGATAGTGTGCTATCCGTTTTATTCATTAGAATGATGAATTAGGCTACAGGGGTGAGACAGCGGAAGTCTCTAAAGGAGCAAAAAAAAAAAAAAAAAAAAAAATCAATCGGCGACAGCGGCGATGAATTGGTCCCAGAGGTTCACCTCTTCTTTAATCTTAATAACTGTGCTGATTGGGTCAGCCTGTGCCTTCCTAAAGATTATTCCGTTCCTAACCTTCCAGGTGATCCACCAGCAAGCTACTAGCTCGGTTAGTCTATGATTCGTTGACCCTATTCCGTTGCTATCCACCACCTCTTCTTTAATCTTATACTTGTCATTGTTTGTTAGTTAAATTATAAAAGACTAGTAGAAAAGGAGGGGGAAACAACTTAAGTTTTTTTATGTTATTGTAGGAGCTAGCGTTTACTTGGGCTAGCTTAATTAATGTCCATATGCCATGTCTAGATCATCTTGTTGCAGTTAATTGAAGAAACCTATTATAAGAATTTGATAATTGTTAGTTTAAGCTCATTATATGTTAAAATATCTATATGGATGCGATTGACCACATAGTCCTATGAATTCAACATTTTGTACCAAGTGACCTTAATTTAACAAATAAGTTGCTGGGTCATTACTCATGAATACTTTATATTTTCATACGAATTATCACCCTTAATTAAACCAATTATTGACTAGCGAGATGATCAATCTTATACCATTCATAGATAATGTTTTATAACTTGTTTTCATCTCTATCATGTTATATATATATATATTTTTTTCTCGGGGGAGAGAGAGAGAATATGCTGAACATATTCCTACTATTATGACAGGGGGGAAATTTTTTTTTTTTTTACTCCTTTATTCTCATATTCGTGCAATATAACTTATCAAAAATTTTGATATCTGTTTAAACCTACGTAAATAAGTTTTGTAGCTTGAAAAATTATGTAATTTGAACTTGGCTAATGTATATGGGGCAACTGCTTATATATCTTTAAAAAGTTTCTGACTTTCTGATTTATTTCTCTTAGAAAGCTAATATTAAAAATATTTTTTTTACGTTCCAAGTTATTTCAAATATATTTCTAAAGTTAAATTTTGTTAGTGAAGTATTAGCAATAGCCGTTATTTCTGTGAAATTACTATTTTGCCCTTTCAAATATACCCTTCTACCATCACCAACTTTTTTTATTTATCCTTAAGTTAGGGGCAAAAGAAGTATTTTGATTTTTGGTCTTTTCAAATATACCTTTTTATCATCACCAACTTTTCTTATTTGTCCTTAAGTTAAGGGCAAAAGAGGTATTTTTATTTTTTAAACTTTGGTAGACATTTAATTCATGTTTAACCCGAGATAACTTAACGAGTGGTAACTGGAGGGTATTTAACGGAGGAACATACGAGGGAGGGGTATATTAGAAACAAAAAAAAAAGAGGGTAAATTAGATATTTCCGAAGTTCTGAGAGATATATAGGCAATTATTTATATATATATATTATAGTACAACTAATTACATCATCATTTGCATCATTTAAAGAAAGCAATTTCTTTGTTTGCAAAATACTTGTAGAGTTACAGCATGTAGAGAAAATTCACAAGTCCCTCATACATTTGAAGTTACAAATATTGCCACGTGCTTTATTAATTTCCACATGATTAGCAGTAAGTTTAAATAAACTAAGCTCCTTTACTCTTCTTTTTTTTTTTTTGGCGAAAAATTAAAGTCGACAATTTTATAGGCCACTTTTGTCAAGCATAGGTGTTATATCCAAGCACGACATAGTCGAAATTTATATATGTATATATACAAATCTTAGTAATTAAATAGCATGCATATATTTAATTACTTTGTACATTGGCCCCTTATTTTCCCAAGAGGTTCCAAGGATAAGCTAAAATATTACTTAAGAAAAGTAGAAAACAATGGCTCTTAAATTAAAAATTGCAACTAGTAGCAGCAAGAATTTTTAATTTTATTTGGGTCATTGAAAATCAGTTCCTGGTAACTCTACTTTGCAACCATAATTACATCATGTCTCCCAATTATTCTCAAATTTGTCAAAATCAATAGTCCACTTCTTATATAAAACAAAAGGAAAAGCATTAAATAAGCCAAGTAGTACAATTAATGGTTTATTTAATAAAGCATTTAATTAATTAATCAAAGTATATAAGCAATGAGATTGGAACTCCCATTTTCAACTTATCCGAAGCAACTTCAACTAAGATTTGCTTCCAACTAACAAGTACTTTGACTTTAGATGCCCTTTAATTTTGGAGTACAAACTAAATCTTTGTACGAGTAATTTTATAATTTAAATGCTCTCTAAGAGTCTTACTTTCATTAATTTTCTTCAATTTGAAAGCTGTTCTTATCGTACCAGCTAATTTGCATCGCTGATTTTCCGATGCCGTAAGCGTGATTTGTCTATTTAAATGAATGTAAGCGCCGCACATTGTACACTTTGTGTTTTCAATCTAAGTGTTCATAATAGGGTCGCAAGTTGCAGTACGGAATTACGATATCCAATGAGATTTTGTGATCTGACTGCATAACAGAGTTCTACCGATGACGATCCAATATTTGACTTGTATCATATCTGTCTTATATCTTGCTTTTGTGTTGAGCCAAAATCTTGGCTCTTATACCATGTTTTTTCGGGGTATTTGCGAACTAGGCACCCTGCCCAAGCCCGGTTTTCACTGAAGGTCTAAACATCAGGCTTGAGCCCGAATAGCTGGTTCGTGATATTTGGACAGCTTGTTCCTCGGAGTATTTACAAACTAGGCATCCAGGCACGAACCCGAACTGGCACGCGAACAATATTTGGACAGCTTGTTCCTAAGAATATTGAGGAACTAAGCACCCTGCCTAAGCTCAGTTTTCACCGAGAAGGACTAAACATCAGGTTCGAGACCGAACTAGCCGAAAACGATATTTGGACAGCTTGTTCCTCGGAGTATTTACAAACTAGGCGTCCCGCCGAAGCCCAGTTTTCACTAAAGGTCTAAACATCAAGCACGATCACGAACTGGCACGCGAACAATATTTCGACAGCTTGTTCCTAAGGATATTTAGGAACTAAGCACCCTGCCTAAGCTCAGTTTTCACCGCGAAGGACTAAACATCAGGCTCGAGACCGAACTAGCCGAAAACGATATTTGGACAGCTCGTTCCTCAGAGAATTTACGAATTACGCACCCCGCCCAAGCCTGGTTTTCACTTAAGGTCTAAATGTTAGGCTCGAACCCGAACTGGCCCGAAATCGATAAGTGAACAGCTCGTTGCGTAGCCTGGATTGGGCCGAAACCTTTTTTGGGCTCGACCAAGTTCATAAAGATGAGTTTTTCTGAGAGAATTCCAATCCAAATTGGATCAGTGTTTCAGAAGTTTCAGTGCCACTTACATGACCAAACACAGCATTGTGGAGATATACTCGTTCATTTTCCATCTAGTCAAATTTTTATAAAATTTTTGAGCTGCTTTTATCAGTGCCTACCTATTTTTAATAATGGAGAAAAGTAACCTTATAATGGATGCTGAAAAAATCTACTCAATCAGTAAGTTTCATCACCCCCCTAAAAGAGTAGCTCTAACCAAACGGATGCATTAGGAGCTTTGCACAAGTACAAAAAGTCCGCCCTCCACTGAAAATTAAAATTTTTATTTGATTAGTTTTGAAACGAAAAGTGCTTAACGATCGACAATTTATGAAAAAGAAGTTGGCTTGGAGAGCAGGAATGTACACTATGCTTAGACAAGTGTGAGACGATTGACCATCTATTTGATAATCGTGAAGTTATCAGTCTATTGCTGGACTGTCTAATGCCTAATAAGAAGAAAATTCACAGTTGCGATTCAACCTTACACTTTTGGAGGCGAGTCGACTTAAAAGAAGCACCTTAAGGTCGAGAGAGCTGGTGACAATTGCCATTACCTGGTGGGTTATCTGATTCCAACAAAATAGACAAACTTTTCAAAAGAGAAAACACTCACAGAAATAAATGTTAGCGAAAATTCGTACTTCCAGAAACCTCTCGGATAAATACTGTACAATATAACCCTCGAGTCCTCTGATTTTTCAGGCTCTCTTTCTTCCTTTTTCTTTCTTTTTTAGAGGCCTAGTTGCCTCACCTTGTAGCCAAGTTCACTATATAAATGAATAAAACGGTAACATGCTACCAATTTCTTCAAAAAAAAATTTAAAGATCAAACGGATTTGGATTAAAAACATAAGCTAGGAAACAAAAATATATAGGGCATAAAATCATTAGCAGAAAACACCATTTTTCCGCGCACAACAAACACACGACAAAGAAGAAAAAAGAGTTAATAAGATCGACAAGAAACAGAAAAAAGATGAGCTCGTATAAAATTATCGAAGAATGTGATTTCCAATATCAACTTTCGACACAGTATAGATACAAATATGAGAAGTCAAATGCTCTATCAGATGAAGATAACAAAGTAAAACAACTCGCAGGCCGAGAGAGAGATTTTTCATGTACAAAACCCGCTTGAGATCCTCCCTTTCTCTTGTTTAACATGACCACCTCCTCGCGCTCCTGTAAATATCTACATTCGAATCGGAGAGGTTTTTGCCCTTTCCCGCAAAACTTTTGCAGCATCGCCAGCGCAGTTCCTTGCGAATCACTTCTCAACAATCTTTGGGCCTTCATAGTCGGCAACCACTAAGTTTAAGTTATCGGGTAAACCGTTCATTGCTTTCAACCAAACATATCTGCCGTCCTCGCCAGGCATAATCATGCCATCTACGATACAGAAAAATATAATCAAGCTGAAATACTAATGAGAATTCAAGAAGAAAAGAAGTTTGTCGGCCTTAGATTTTCGCATGATGAAAATATTCCGCCAAAGAGAATCGATAAAGAAAAAGAAAAAGTACAGCAGCCGAGTTATTTATGTGGGTTGAAGCCTAAGTCCTGGTGAGTACAAAGAAGCTGTCTGTCAGAAAAGAGCCCAAGCCCCATGTACAAACCCAGTACTCCCAATCCCTAACACGCGCAAATCTCTAGAAAATTTTCCCTTCAGTTTCGCGCCAAAATTGGTTGGACCACAACATAAAGCAAGTCTGATCTAAAGATCTCGAGAGTCGAGACACATCGAAAGGCCTACTGAACATATAAATACGTACAACGTCGACTTTCGTACTTAAAAGAGAGTTTCTTGCATTTTAAACAAACGGATTGAACAATGAAGAAGCGTACCAGGAAGATCTAAACAGGGGGATTCATCATAGTATGTGCAGTCCCTTCCCTGGGGAGCGGAGTAAGGTGGACCGAGCACATCTAGCACCGCGCAAGAGGTCACTCCGGTAAAACAATGCATGTTTCCACCAGTTTCTGGGTACAATATCAATGTCTCACACGGAGCATTAAATACAGCATCGGTTCTTACCTTAGCCAACCGCTCGCCTGCCGTTTAACAGAAAAAAGGAAAAAAAAAAGGAATTTAAAGAAAAAAGTTTTTTTTTTTTTTTTCAAAGCAAGAAGAGAGCCAGGCATGAATTTTTAAACAAATGAAAAAAAAAAAAATCGAACTTCATGCTCACCATCAGTGGGTGTGACTGCATTGCTCGAAGTGTGAGGAGTATCGACCCAATCATATGATTTAACATGCATTGAACCGAAGAGAATCTTGCTAAAGACGGTCATTCCCGGGTGATTGTGCAGCGGAATCACCGACGACTGAGGCAAACAGAAGATACCAATCTGCAACATACATTAGCATTGCGCAAAAATGTCAGTTACTTGCACAAATCCGCAAGCTAACGCGACTACGAGTTAGTCCACAAAAAAAAGGCAGTTACCGAAAACTTGGACTTGGGACACGCGTAAAGGTGTAAATATGTTACTGGAGGAGTTCCTTCAGAATTCTCATGCCTAAAATATGGTAGATTCGGATGCAATCCGACATCTTCTGGTTTCATATTATCTGCGCGAAAAAAGAAAACACGATCGCGATCATCAAAATCACTCGTAGCATGCCTACCTATGCATGTCCTCACAAGTACAAGTTCATCCAACTCTTAAAACTAAATGCAAACACTAAAAATCTCCAAATCACAAGATTTTAAACTTTGTACCTAGTTTAGAAGTTGTACAGAGATTTAACTCTGTTTGCTTAAAGAAAGCATGATTAATTCTTCCATGTTGTAGCCATTTTCATTCTTCACAATTACATTAACATTGAGAAGAATATCATTGCACTCCGCATAGAACGCGAATGCGGCTCGCCGTTAAGTAGCCGAGCAGAAACTCGAAGAGCATCTACTCCGTAACATCGTTGGCGACAGATATTAGCAGAACTGATTTTACTATTTTACTACTGACAGACAGATACATTGAGAGACATCGAATAGCTAACAAAATCACCGAGTAATAACTACCCAATATGGTCAGAAAGAACAAAAAAGGGCATCTTCAAACACCTAAAAAGCAAAACCTGGTGGGGTTTGTTTCTTGTGACTACCAGTACCATATAGAGATAACAAGCTTGTACAAAGTCTATAACTTTTCCATCAAAAACATATAAATGATTAAGTTATGATCACACTTAAAAGCAAACAGTTGCCCAGATTTTGGAGAAACAATACGATCCCCAATCAAACAATAATAATGCCTAAAAATTCTCAAAATTAAGATTTTTTTTTTGTTTAAACGAATCCCCCATTGACCTAATTCACATCAGTGGAAGAGATGCAAAACCCTAGAAAACACAAACTGTGGGATCAGAGGAGGGGATTGTGACCTAGGAACGATGAGAGGCGGCCCACATCGTCCTGCTTCGGGACGAAGCCCGGCGCACAATCGGCGAACGCCTCCTTGCACAAATCGAACAGCTTCTGAACAGCAGAAGAAGAAGCCGCCGCCGCCGCCGCCATCGATTTCTTCTGCCGCCGCTTGCTCTTCTTCGACGGCGCCCTCCCCTTCTCCGCCTCCGCCTCCACCTCGCCCTCAAACCTCATCAAATCGAGCCCCAAAAATGGCCGCTCCCTCCACAAAGATCGGATTTTGGGACGACGACGCTATGAGCTTATACGCGCACATCTCCGCTCTTTACCCATAAAAATTGGAACTTTGCGGTGATTTTGAGGGCTTTTAGGCTCCCCATGACGAGGAGGAAAACTGGGGATTGAGATGCGGTTCCTGTAGAGAGAGAGAGATGGGGATTCAGATTCTGAGAGGGTTTTATAAGCAGGGAAAGGTGGGGTTTTGCTGTGGTAGTATACCATTTGTAGGGGGCAAAAACCAGGGGCCATGAAGAGAAAAAGAGAGAGAGAGAGAGGAGAAGAAGAGTCCACCAGTTTCCTGTGGGCTACTCCCAAACAGCCTTTGATTTTTATAACTCTCTCTCTCTCTCTCTCTCTCTCTCTCTCTCTCTAAAAATATATATACATATAAGTTTGAAGTTTCTCTATCTAAAATTTCCTTTGCTTTAGGGTGGATTACGTGGACAATGCGCACTCGACAACTGTCCTGAATTTATTCTCTCCACAAAAAAAAACAAAAAATATTGGCCTCAGTTTACTGCAGTTAGATTTTGTCTGTATTCTGTGCTGATTAATGTGTTATTAAAATATATTTTGATATTAGATGTGTGATCAGTTTGAAAATTAAATAGTTTTGAGAGCTTAAAAATGTTCCTAGGAGTTTTTTTTTTTGGTAGTTGATTTTCAATAATCAACTTGTATAAAAAAAGGAAAAAGAAAAAAAAAATAGGGTAGAACTGATAAAACAACAGGTGTGTGCGTGAGAAAGCTTTGAATTAAAGTTTCTTTATGTTAAGTCGTTTTACGGTTGCACGTGGAATCGCTCGGTCGTCGGCATTGCCAAATGGCACAGAATCTAATATGCTGTGAAGATAACATGAAACACACAGCAAAATATTTCTGTAGTTGTTTTACTCTGTTACTAGTGTGAAAATTTTAGATCATTTATTTCCTTTCATTTTAAGTCGTTTTGCGGTTGCTCATAGAATTGCTCATGCAACTGCACTACTAAACGGGGCTCGTTCGAGTATGCCGCAAAAATGACATGAAGCACGTAGCAAAATGCTTGTAAAATTATTGAACTCTTTTACTAGCAGCCTCTTTAGTTACAGAAAAGAAATTAATAATAATTTGTACAATGTGAATGTTTTTTTTATTATACTTCAGCGTTCTAATTTTTAGCTAATATAAAACCTAAAAATGTTCTAAAAAACACTAAATTTATGTAAAAATAATAATTTATCATATTTGGAAAAGAATATTTAAAAAATGCATATACTAAATGGAAACAGTTATTATGTTCGGGTCAAAAATTGATTTGAACTTCAAGTCAACTTTTCATCAGCTATCACATATCCTATAGTGAATGAAACAAACGGCCAAATAAGACTAATAATATCTGGTTTTTTTTTTTCTTTTATCCATTTATACATAGTAAACCCCTTACAGAGAATCCTACAATAAAATATTAAATTAAAAAATTAGCTAAATTGATATTAGTTTAACTTTCATGGTGATGACTCAGAAATCCAATTAAAAAAAAGAACGCGCAACTCAATCTTAGATGGATAATCCAGCTTTCGAGGAGAAAACAACCAGAGATTTCTCCTACCATGCATATTTTTTTTTATTTGTTATTATACACGTCGCATTTGATTTTTTATAACCGGAGCCTAGAAATTTTTTAGATAACCACAACTTCTGATAGAGTAATGCTATTTATATAGTTCTAATACGCATGTAAGATTTCGTATCCTAAGTTTTTTTTATGATTAGAATTTACCGCTAGTTATATGAAATTTTTATACTAATTTTTTAAAAAATATTTAAATTTTTAGATGTAAGAATGTATGATGTGCACTCTTATATGAGATGTACATGTAGCATTTTTTTTCTTTCAAATACATGACTAACTTACAAAGAATATGAAATATATATAGGTATATTATTTTTTCTGATAAAAAAAGGGCGAACTTATCACTCTGCCGCTCAACAAATTATATTTAACTATTCATTTGTAATTTTACTTTTGTTTTTACATAAGAATACATCGTTAAATAATATAGTAAAGTAATATAGAGAGATTAAATTATAAATTATAAAATGATAAAATACTATATTATAGTATTTCATGATTTACATAAATTTTTATTCTGCTACACTGTTAAAAATAGGTCTTTCGATGAAGTAAAAATAAAATTATAAAATAATTAAGTATAATATTTAAAATTAGAGTAGGGTTACTATACTTTTATGAGTATAGAGCCTTTCATACTCATAACTTATTTATAATGATGAAGTTTTTGAATCGACAATCAACACTGTTAAATATGATTTAGAGTATTTGAAACTTTTAGAAAATAAATTTCGTAATTTTTTGAAATCATAATAAAGTCCATCAAGCGGGGATAAAATGAACAGTCAAAATCGAACGACGTCCAAAGAATGGATGATCGAATTCTTCAATTTAAGATCAAGAGTTATTGACCTTTATCTAGATAGTGAATAAAATTTTCTATCAAAAATTCAACCGATTCCGATTCTTGTATACTGTTAAATTAGCAAGTATCTCATATCAGCCGTTAAAATTATCAATTTTGAAATCTTTGGATCGTAAGATAAATTATTTCAAAAAATTATGAAATTTAATATCTAATTTTTTTTAAATGCTTTAGATAATATTTAACGGTATGAATCGTCGATTCGAAAGCTCTATTATCGGCACGAAGATAATTTGAAAAGTTTACCCCCAAAATTAAAAACAAAAAAATTACTTGCTATAGTTCACAGTAAATAAAAGAAAATTAATTAAGGAGGAGAGAGAGAGAGAGAGAGAGAGAGAGAGAGAGAGAGAGAGAGAGCATGTCCCTGTGTACGTACGTTACATGAAGATACTTTATACTTTATGCCGAGGAACGAGTCAAAGTGCATGACAGGTATGATAGTTACGCGTGAAGGAGAATAAAAAGGACGGAGCAAGATGAGTTGAGCCTGTGCTGCGTTCACACGCTACGGGAGCTACGTGTATGGATCACCCGGATCACCTGCGAGCTCTGTGCGCTAACCAATCTTGTTTTATTACAACATATATAATAATTAAACTTGGGCGATTCTCGTGAGTTCATGTCACAAAGAAAAAAATTATGGACTCGAATTTGTCTTAATTTTTAGATATCAGCTATATATACATATATAGTTTAGTAGTTTTGGTCAAAAATAGCAGGTGTTGTGACTTGTGAGCTACTAATAAAAGAAACTTATAATTAAGGTCCACATCAGCAAACAAATTAGGAAGCTTCCTGAGATCTCCAACGTGACAGATGTTTGCTCTTTTGTCCTAACATGATTTTTTTTTTTTTTTTTTGAGAGAGAGAAAGGTAGCACGCTACCTGCTTCGTTTATTTTTTAAAAAAATAAACTTAGTTTGAAATGTGAATCAACTAGGATTCGAACTTGAAACCTCGGATACCAACCACCAAGCTCTTTGCCACTTGCGCTAGGGACGGTCGGTTGTCCTAACATTGTTGCGGGCACAAAAGCTAACACAAAGGGGACAATAAGTAACTAATAATCAATAATCAATATATAAGCGTCACTACCTCTGTTCTATCACCACTACCATCGCCAACCGTTTCTATTGATTTAAAAAAATCTTTCCATTTTTTTAAAATTCTCTTTTTTTTTATTGTTTAGAACAGTTGACTGGTACTCTATATATTAAAATTAATAATTTTGGTATGGCCCTTTCTTCAATTGACATGTTGGTCTAATATTTTTTGCGAATAAACAATACCAATCTGGTAGTTTGAAAAATAAATATGAATGAAGCAGTATAACCTACCTTTGATTCTTTCCGCCGTGCTGGTCTATGATACTGTTCCCAAAATGGATATATCCTAAGATTGAGAGGAAATGAGGGAGACATCGAGGAGGTTGGTGCAACTTAGTTGTGTTCTAGGTAATTCTGTCATCATACCTGCTTGGATAAGTTATCTTAGTTACTTTTGTCAATTCAAAGATAATAATAATAGTTTAGAAGGTTGAACATTAGCAAATAATAGCAAATAGGGTTAGGTGATCCGCAACATCTTTTCCATGAAGTGCACAGGATACTGCCGCAGGATAGGAGACAGAAACTGCTACAACTTGTTCACTTCCTAGCTAGGGATCAAGAGCAGGTAAATGTACCATCTACTTTTTTATTAAGATAAAAGGAGAAAGAAAAAGATGTTGCAGAGACAACGATGAAAGAAATGAAAGCCAAGCCACTCAGGGGTACCCCGTACAAGTATAATTCTTTATTATTCTAAATCCTGATGAACAACATGATATTTTACAAAGCCGCACGACAACTAAAGGGAAAATTGGTTAATTCAGTACAGAGCTTATTTTAAGTACAAACAGTTTCTCCCCACATGGATTAGTAGTTGTACGTTATTTGGGTAAAGCAATAAAGAATGGTACATGATCCACACGAGATTTTTCATAAAACTCAAGAAGGGGGAGAATAAATAAAAGGAAAAAAAAATGCATCCACACACTGTCATGAACCCCTCGACTTTTGGTTCTGTGCAACACATCCCGAGATCCACATCAGGTTCCTTATCTCCTGCTTAACCAAAGAAGACGGCGTACTGAAACTGCATCAAAATAAGCAACAAAAAGGTTATGCAACTAGTAAGGCATAGTTGGAATATTGGTGTGAAACACAAGCAATAAACTACAAGTGCGAGAACCACATGATGTTGCATGCATGCCGAGTTATGCTTATACAAAGTGTCAAAGGTATACCTGCTGCTCAAAAGCCAGGCGAAGCCTTTTCACCTCTTCTTCATAAAAAGGCCTTTGTCGAGCATTTGGCTTTCTCCATAGGACATCTTAGTGAAAATAGACTGACATGGTGGATACTTTTCCACCACAGCATGCACCTGCAAAGAAATCCAAGAAAGGGATATAGGTGCGACACAGATAAGCACTTAGAAGGTTTCCAATAACTAATTAACAATTCATGACTAAAAGGGTATTTTCAAAAAAAGGAAGTTAGCAAAGTGGAGAGAGAGAGAGAGAGAAGAGAAGAGAGAGAGAGAGAGAGAGAGAGAGAGAGAGAGAGAGAGAGAGAGAGAGAGAGAGACCAGGTCGTAATATAGAGGTAACATATTCCGCATTTTTTGAAAAAATAAATAAATAAATATGCACAAAAGCCTTTAGAAACAGAATTATTATGCTGAGAAAACGTTTGATTAACAAAACCATACTATGGAAGGCAACGCAGAATGAGAAGCACAGGAAAGAGTGATGAAGTTGAAAGATTAAAGAAAAAGATGAGATGTTGGCCAAATCCATTGCTCTAACTGCTTCTCAGTACAGAAGAGCGGCAATAGGAAGCCAGAATTTGATGTATGCCCATCACATATTACTCATATGTGCCACAACAACCTCTCCCGTGGAATACCACGCCACCCCATCACTTAAGGGGGAAGCGCCCGGCCTAGGGCATGGAAAATCACTTAATAGCACTGAAATACAAACTGTAAACATATTTGGAAGATCTAAAACGGAAAACTCCAAAATAAAACTGTCAAATTTTCCAATTAACCATGAAAACTCTTCATCTGATAATAAAGGCAAACAATCATGAGAACAAGATACCAACTTGAGAGAACTTTTTTTTTTGCCACATCAAATCATGAGAAAAGCAGCAGATTTTTTTGCCATATAAAACTCCTGGTCTTTAGGCAACTCTGTTAATGCTACTTTAATCGATTTGTACAATTCCCAGATTTATAAGACAAATACAAAATTGCAGAAGAGAAACTAAAGGCCAGTCCAGTATAGAAATTTACCTGGTCAATGTCCTCGCAGACGGCAAGTTCCTCATGCCCATAGGGACGCCTGTGAGGCAAAAAACTCACTATTAACCGCATAAACGGACACACGTAATTTATACATGGTAAAACTACAAAAAGAAAGGCACAATACTTGCAACAAACCAAAGTTAGAATAGAGCTTCCAATGGACATCTCTAGTCGACTCTGTACAAGATAACAAACAGAGAAGCTTAAGCAATGATACACCACACTTTTGATATTCTTTAAACCAAGATAAATTAAATTTGTGATTGCACGACAGATACATGCCAAAACAGTGATAAACTAAAGAGAGAACCATCTTTTGCTGCACTCACCTATTTATGGTTATATTAATAGCTCTTCTATCAGCTTCAAAAGGAAGGAGGTCACACATAATCTCAGCTGTTGCTCCGCCTAGTTTCTGATTCAATTCAACAATCAGACAAAGAAGTAGATACTAAACATATAGTTGCAAAATGTATTCAAAACTAGCTGAACTTTGTACCAGGCAGAATTTATAAAAAATCCTCAAGGTAACCTTTGTACAGAGTGTTCCTCATAATCGCAATATTCATGCCATCTAAATCCTACAAGAAGTTGAGACTTAAAGCATTTACAAGTCTCTATACGATCACAAAATCTCACAGTAATAAACCGACAGAGCCCTCCAGTAGACAAACCACGAGTGACCTACATCTCTGAAGTCATGCACTCGAGAAGTATGAGGCTAATGGTTTGTCAACAAGAAATAATCTATACAGTTCACGCATGTTTTGTGCTACCGCAAGGGAGGCAATGCTATGGCGAAAAAGGGGAATTTGTCAGGAAGTTACAGAAAAGTTCAGCACTATACGGTCATTTGGACAGATCTATAAATACAATTAAAAAACTATGCAAGGATGTAAATACCTGTCAAACATACCCCAAACGATGGCATTTCTCCAGTAGTTCATGAACATCTCTCTCATGCAATGTCCCAGTGACAACAAAGACAACATTGTCAATCATGTGACCGTACCTAAATAGTAGAAATCAGAAGTCAAGGTTATAATAAGTTACAAGCTAACATGCAGTAGTTGAACGACGAAAATTGTATTATAAGCACTGTGAAAGAGACGTAAATAGACGTTATTTAGGAATGCAATACATTATATAAATTACCTACGTTATGTATTTGAGGAAAGTTGACAAAGGTTCATCAGTGGCTTGGCACAACATATGCTTGTACACATCAACCAGTTCAAGAGTATATTTCTCCACAATGGTTGTTGTATGCAATGGAGAAGGCTCTGCAAACGGTTTAAAATCAGATCCAAAGTAATACATGGATAAAATTAGAAGAAATACAAGAGATAATCACAATTAGAATTATGAAAACTCTGTAGATGAATAGTATGTTTTACCAAGTCGGCGAATATTTACAGTATCCAAGAGACTTGTGCCTACCATAGCATATAGAATTCAAAATTGGATTTTTGGAACGCTGTTGCCTTTTAAACACCATCTTATCCCACTAAACTTCTATATGCTCATCCCATTTCGACATAAGGACACAATACACTTACTAAACTTTGATACGCACAGAAAAAGGATATACCCACTACAATAATCAGTAAAACAAACAACTTCGCGCACATTTTCCACTAAAGTGAGCTCTCTACAGCCACAAATTGTATCTAATAAATCAACTACGTACTGTTCCTCCCTGGGGCATCAATCAAGTTCGACAATGAACGCAAACCACATTGAGATCTAAAAGAAGAGCGATTAAGATGGGGAATCGGAGTTAAGAGAAAGGGATCGCCCTCACCATTTTTGGAGGCAGGGCCCGTAACTCGGTGGCGGAGACGTGCGTCTTTAATGTCGTCTAGGGTTTCGCACCGGCACAGGTTGTTGTAGTCGGCGGCGGAGAGGAGGCCGGCGCAGCGGCCGCAGACGATCGCCTCGAGGCCCCCGTCGAAGATGTTGAACGCTAGGGCTTCGAATCCGTACATTGTTGGAGAGGGGGCGGCGCGAATGGGAGGGGGAGGAGGAAACCCTAGGATTCGGGGGAGAGGGGTCGCGACAAGGAGATGGGGTTTAAATAGAAGAAGCTCGATAGAGTTTGTCTTCTTCGTTGAAGAACTCGGGCACTTATTATTTATCTATTTATTTGGTAACTTTATCAATTGGCCCAGGCCCTATTAGTTTGGACCAAACATGGGCTTTAGACATGAAAATATTATGGGCCCAAAATTAGTACGGCCCAATTTGGCCCATTTCCTATTTTCCTCAGGCCCAGAGAATAAAAATAAAACTAAAAATAAAAATAATCTTAAATTACTCCATTCATTAATTCCACTATATATATATATATATATATATTAAAAAGTTAAAAATAAAAACTCCCCAAATTACTCGTGTACCGAGCGAGTTCCCGACTCAACCACGCTAGGTATTATCACCACTTCCCCCTTCGCGAGCTCCTCCTCCGTGCGGTGAAGCGCAACCATGGCTCTCGCTCTCCGATGCCCCCTCGTCTCCGTCTCCGCCCTATCCTCTTCGTCGTCGTCCTCCTCCTCCTCGTCTTCTTCTCCCCGAGGAGCGGCGGCGAAGAGCTCCTTTTTGACCTCTCTCAAGCCGCTTCTCGCCGCAGCTGCGCCCAATCCTCGCCCAGATGCTTCTCGGAGGAGCAGGATGAGTTTGAGATGTGAGTTGGGGCCTCCCAAGAGCTTCGAGCACATCCCGAAGCGGTTTCGGGAGGAAAATCTCAAGGATGGATGTGAGTAGCGATCTCTTTTTTGGTAAATTCGTTCTTTTATTCGATTTTTAGTTGTGGATTCTTTGTTCATGTGTGCATATTCTGAATTTGGTTTGTTACGAGAGTAAAGGCACTAGCTTGCTTCAGGTTTGAGATTCATCTCCAAATCTAGGGTTTCGATTTAATATATTACGTTAAAGTAAGACTTATCAGGGCTCTAGAGGAGATATTGTTGTGTTTGATAAGTTTATTATGAGAGGGACCAAAAAAGAGGTGCTTTTGAGTGGTTACCAAGGATTTGTGAGGGATATCTTATGGCTTATTAAAGTTTATAGTTTTGAGATTCAGTGGCTGAGACTACTTGCTATATTGTTGTTTGAAGGAAGTAAAAGAGGAGAAATATTTGTTTGCCACTATGTTCAAATCTACGTATGTGCAATTAAAAAAAAAAATATCAGTGCTTCATGTTCTATGGATTGTGCTGGAGTGTGGTTCACGATCACCGATCAGATTCTCACACTCCCGATTTTCGGCAGTTTGGAATTCAAAAGCTTTTTGTTTTTATTTGTTTATTAAAAATCTCTGTTCCTCTTCTGCAGTGATAGAAAATTACAAGAATGCTCCTCGACATCTATACGGCCTTACTGCTTCCCAGATGGACATGTTTATGACAGAAGACAATCCAGCATCTAGGCAGGCAGAGAAAGTTACCGAGGTAGTACAATTTAGACAGTTACAAACAGTATCGTTTTGAAACTTTTCTCATGGAAGAAGATTAGAAGAAAATTGGTCTCATGATTTTGGATATTTTACAGGAAAACATTTCCTCGGCTAGAAATTACCTCGATAATGGTGGTATGTATAGTTTATCAGGCATGACAGAGGGCTTCTCGAAATATAGCATGAGTGTGAGTATGTACCGCGGAGGAGCTCGAGGATATGGAAGACCCAGAACTGCTCCTCCAGATTTGCCTTCTTTGCTCTTAGATGCCCGGATTGTCTATCTCGGAATGCCTGTAAAAAAGTCTTTTATATTTATGTTAATTGAATAACATTTTGCATGTAAAATATTGATTTATTAAATCTTATTAATTTTGTTTCCTTTCTTTTTTTTCTCTTTTTTTTTGATAGATTGTTCCAGCCGTGACTGAGCTTCTTGTTGCTCAGTTTATGTGGTTAGACTACGATAATCCCTCCAAACCCATATACTTGTATATTAATTCGTCAGGGACGCAGGTGAGTGCTTATTTTAGTTATAAATACTACAAGGATGAAGCCCATCAGTTTTTATTTTGTGGCGTAACCGAAATTGCACTATCCTTTGTACATGCTAATACTCTTTACCATTTATTTTCTCTAGAACGAGAGGATGGAGACTGTTGGATCTGAAACTGAGGCATACGCCATTGCTGACACTATGGCTGTAAGTGTTGCAATCTTTTGGTATTGTTTGTTACGAAACTTTAACTAATTCACTATTAAATAATAAAAATAGTTTTTTTTTTAATGGGTGAAATTTTGTCACTCCTTAGTAGGAACTGTGTTATCATAGTTGTTCGCTTCTGAAGAGTGGTAAATCTTCTCCATACCTAACAAACTGTTGCATATCCATCAGTTGTTATATCTTGGGCATCAACCGTACACAAGCAAGGTGTCGAATGTTTTTGAAGTAGATTTAACATCAGGCCTGAAACTAGGATCTTCGAATTGTGGTTCTTTTATGGGGAGTTTGATATCATTTCTGTATGCATTCATCATGTGTATACGTCATTGACAAATATTGAACCAACTTAATGTTTATAACTTACATTTCGGTTGTAAATGGAGATTGTAGAACTGGATATCTCTCTTTACTTCATTTGCTTCTTTATTTGGATGCAAAATTGCTGGAGTTGAGTTTGGACAAGGTAAATGTCCAGCGCCTGAACAGGGGAGTCGCACAGCAAATATCTGCTGCATATGTCTATTGGCTGATTGACTAATTGTTTTGATTTTGTTAAACAAAGGTCTAATGACTAAAATATATGGTCCAATGACTATATTGTTTTGTTTTTTTTCCTTTCTTTCTCCCCTGCAGTATTGTAAATCCAAGGTTTACACAGTGAATTGTGGCATGGCCTATGGCCAGGCAGCGATGCTGTTGTCCCTCGGTGCGAAGGGTTATCGAGCTCTGCAGCCAAACGCTTCCAGTATGTTACGCTTTTTATTTCTCTACTTATATATTTTCTTTTGGGGGTTTACAATATCTATCGCTTTATTGCAGCTAAATTGTACCTGCCTAAAGTTAATAAATCCAGTGGAGCAGTCATTGATATGTGGATTAAGGTAACTTCCAGTATGTTCGTCACCATATGTTTATTTTATCTGCCTATAAAAACTGACCGATTATTGGGTTTTCTTCTATTAATTGTTCTAGGCAAAAGAACTCGATGCAAACACTGAATACTACATAGAATTGCTCGCAAAAGGAATTGGTAAACCAAAGGAGGAGATTAAGAAAGATATCGAGCGCCCGAAATATTTCCAAGCACAAGAAGCGATCGCATATGGAATTGCAGACAAGATTATCGATGCACGAGATGCTGCATTTGAGAAGAGGGTAAAATCATTTTGTTTCTAATAACTTGTTCATTATGCTTTACACAAATTGGTTTCCTGCTGATTTTCTCTTCTTTTTATTTCCATTTTTCCCCTGAATCAGAACTATGATGAGATGCTGGCGCAGTCGAAAGCTATGCGGAGGGGCGCAGGGGTTGGTCCACAGGCAGCTCCGTCCGGGTTTAGGTAGATTTAGAAGCACATACGGCGTCGAAGCATCGTAAGAAATCATGAGTGTGGTCTCTTGAAAGGATGCATGTATGGAACTCGTGAAGCTTCTTTCTAGCTTAAAACATGTATACTAGAAGTTGCTTCCTGCAATACGCTTCCTCACTTGGAGGATAACTTAACTGCAGTAGCTTCGAGGTTTATACTTGTATAATGAAACCATCTTTAATCTTCTGTTTGAGCAAGGATGTTCTCTTTTTTGGTGACGGTACGATGTCGAGATGTTTGGCTGTGTGCTACTAGTGATGTTTTCACATGCAGTGAGTACTATGGATAGTATGTGTTAGGCTCCGTTTGGGATTGCAGGGAGATTACGTTACGTGTGGTGAGAAAGTACGATGGTAATATATTATGTTTGTTTTCGTACGTAATATTACGTTTCGTATATCGCGATGATTCGGTTACGGTATATTTTCTGCGGTTCTACCGAAGAATGCGGAAGAATATTTCTATATGTTTTTGCTTCAACTTCATTTTATCTAATAGCGTTAGATGGGCCTCAATACCAAACTAAGCATTAGAAGCAGTGTTACTTCAGTTGGCAGCACTGAGTGGAAATTATTTATGCTAAAGCACCCAAGATCCGAGCCAGCCTTGTTTATGACTTTTGGAAAATTAAAATGATGTTGCAAGTATTGGGACTGTTTTTTCTTATATATAAATTGAATCTCCTTATGACTATTTGAGATTTAGTAGAATCTCTCTTGTTCTTCTCTTCCAATGCATCAAATTCTGAAAAAAAATTTCCGCGCCAACCCAACTTTACTAGATTAGATCATTTCCAAATAAAAAAAAAAAAAAAAAAAAAAAAAAAATCTGAATTCTGTGTTTGGCTTTTGCTAATATTGAGATTTAGATTCTGAATCAGTGGCAATAGCAGAGACTGCTAATCTTGCCTGCTACACTCAGACTGATCGAAAATCTCTTTCGTATTTAGAAAGATGATTCTCGAGTCTCATACAACAGCAGAAAACTTTGAAAACCAACCGTAGTCGCTTTGTGGCGTGCTTATTTATGTGGTGGAGTACAAAAAGAGAGCCTCTCTTTGTTAAAATCTCATCCCAGATTATTACCATTCAACAATTTCTGTATCATATTTCCTGGAGTATGAACAAATTCTCCCAATCCCCTCTCCTGAACTAATAACTGAAATAGGTGAGCCTAACGAGCAACAAACAAACCTCCTACAAAAGTCTATCTGAGAGGCTGGGCAGGCGGCGGAAGAAGTTGACGGCGGCGGGCGGCATGGGGTCCCTGAACATGGGGTGGCGGAGGAAGTAGAAGCCGAGCGCCACCGCCACCATCTTCGGCGGCACCGTGTAGAGCACCAGCGCCACCGCGAGGCAAACGGCGATGAATATCCTGGTGGCCCTGGGGTCCCTCCAGCTCACCAGCGCCTGCAGCCGCTCCCCCTGCGCCGCCAGGTCCCCGATCACCCTCTGCACCCTCCCCGCCAGCGTCCTCAGCCTCTCGTACCGCACCCGCAGCACCTCCACCGACGCGGGCACCGGCTCGAACTCCTCCTCCAGTTCGTCCTGCTCCACCGTGTCGGCCTGCGACAGCCTCGCGTCCATCCCCGCCGGCCCCCTCGGCCTGAACCGGTAGTACCACACCCCTATCAGGAACACGTAGAGCGCCCCCGTCGGCACCACCAGCTCCGGATACCACACCAGCACCAGGTACAGCACGTGCACCAGCACCGTCGTCACGGGGCTCCTCCACCGCCGCACGTCGTCCACCCACCGCGCCAGCCCCACGGCCCACGCCACCACCCCCATGATCCGGAACCAGTTCGCCTTGCTCCGCCGCACGCTCCACCCGTGCGCGTCCGCGTCCAGCACGTAGCGCACCACCTCCGGGCCCAGCGGCGGCTCGGCCCGCGCCAGCCACCCGGCCACGGTGCGAATTGCCGCCCCGCGCAGCGCCTCCTGCTGGGCCACCCCGATGGGGCGCAGGTAGTGCATGCGCGGCAGCATCGGCTGCGCGTACATGGCCCAGGTGTCGGGCAGCAGCGCCGGGCAGGCGAACCGCACCGCCAGCTGCAGCTCGCCCATCTTCTTCAGCCCCGACCGCAGCAGCACGAGCAGCGGGAACGACGCCGTGTACGCGCGGTTGCTCTCCAGCGTCGACACCCGGATGCGCACCTTGCCGATGCGGTAGTCGGGCCGCTCCTCGCCGGCCGCGTCCGCGAACATGCGCCAGTTGTCGAACACCGCCACCGTCAGCACCGTGCAGGGGTCGTACACCTGCCACGTGTACTGCTCGTTCCACCGCGGGTCCAGGCTGTCCGTCACGGTCCGCGTCCGCACCCACTTCTTCCCGTACTTGGCCACGCAGTAGGCGTCGGTGGACCCCTTGCCCCCTCCGCCGCCGCCGCCGCCGCCGCCTCCTTTCGTCTTCATCGGGAGCAGGCCCCGCGCCCCCAGGATCCCCAGCTCCAGCACCCCCACGGGGGGCTTCCACAGCTGCTTCGCCGTGGGCCTGTAGTCGCTGCACACGTGCGCCGCCTCGTCGAGCACGTGGTACCCGCCCTCCAGGCAGAGCCGCAGGTGGACCCGCCCGCGGTACCCGCCCTCGGCCTCGGCCTCGAGGTGGACCCACCTGGAGGCCGGCACGTGGCGCTCGTCCAGCCGCTGCTCGACGGAGGAGACGGGGACCGCCGCGAGGCCCAGCAGCGCCGGGTCCTTGGCCGCCGAGCGGTCCTCGACGAGCACGACCAGCTGATCGTCGAGCGGCTCCGCGGCCACGAACATCAGGTCCTCCGCCCACGAGAACGTCGACCCGCTCCCGCTCACCGTCGACCTGCGGGTGCGCGCCGACTGGAAGCCCAGCTGCACCTTCACGCGCACGTCGCACGGCCCTGGTACCGGGGCCGCGGCCGCGGGGAGACGCAGGTCCTGGGCCTCGATCACCGACACGCGGAGGTACCACAGCTTGGGGGACTGGTACACCTTGCACCGGGTGTAGCTCACGTAGGGCGCGTCCGAGATCCACGCCTCCGCGAACGCGTCGTCGGCCTGGGTCCCGATCCACACAGACAGCATGATGTCGCCCGACACCGAGCGGGGGCCCGGCTCCGACCCCTCGAGCCGGTACCACTGCGGGGCGAGCGGGCCGTCGGGCTGGTCCCGGACCGGCACGTCGGAGAGGTCGAAGCAGACCCCGCCGAGGAACGCGTCCGCGGCGGCGGGGGCGCCGTCCCACACGGAGATCTCCAGCGTCGGCTCCGGCTTCGCGTGGCTCAGCGCGAACACCTGGTTCCACTCCGGCTCGCCCGACCCGGAGTCGCGGGCCGGCTTCGACCGGAACGACTGCGACCCGGTCCGGACCTTCACGAAGGGCGACTCGCACGCGCGGAGGCCCCGCGCCCTGACGACGCGGACGAAGAGGTACTGCATCGGCTCCACGAGGTCGTAGGTGGTCTGGACCCGCTCGACCGGCTCGCCCGAGGACACGAACCGCCCCGAGATCACCCGCGGGGCGTGAGCGTGGGCAGGGGCGGGGGCGGGGGCCGGGTGGTAGTCCCCGCCGCTCGATCTCCTCGACCTACGGACCCTCTCCGTGCTCGACGTCGTATGCGCCTTCCTCACCTCCGGCGGGTACGGATCCGCCGCCTCCGCCTCCGGCGCCGGGTGCGCCTCCGGCGGCGGAGAGGTCTCCTCGGCCCCGGCGGAAGGGGGCGAGGGAGGGGGGAGCTGCTGTATCTCCACGGCGGCCTCCGTCGGGGCGGGGACCTCCGGGAGATCCTTCGGCTCCTCGGCGGCGGCGGAGTGGTCCGGCCCCGCGGGGGGCTCCGCCGCGCCGGCGGAGTCGGGCTGCTTCTCCTCGGGGGGAGGCGGGGCGGGCTCGTCGTAGTAGTAGATCTTGAGGCCGATCTCCCCGCGGACCCAGCTGAGGAGGTTGCGCTTCTCGAGGGGGAAGTAGATGATGCCCTCGTCGCCGCGGCGGGCGAACTGGGAGCCGCAGATGCGGACGCGGCCGAGGAACTGGTTCTTGCGGGGGGCGGAGGAGGGGGCGGAGAAGCGGCGGTCGTGGTAGAGCTCGACGTCGAGCTCCTCGGCGTCCATGGCGGCGGGCTCGGACACGACGAACTCGAGGCGGTGGTGCCACTGGGGGTTGAGGTCGCGGGGGACCGTGGGGGTGCGCTTCCGCTGCCCGTCGAAGTCGACGACGGCGTAGGCGCTGCAGGAGCCCTGCCCGTCCTTGGGGACGAGGTCGCGCGCGTCCACCACCTCCACCACCAGCTTCCGCACGTTGCCCCCGGCGGCCGCGGGAGCTGGCGCCGGCGCCGGCGCCGGCGCAGCTGCGGCGGCGGCGGCGGGGGGGCCCGTCATATACGCCTACAACCTGTTCGATTCGCGTCCCGGAGGAAGGTGGGGAGTGTAGGGTGGGGGAGGGGATCGGATCGATCGGTGGCTTTTGTGTGGGCGTGCTTGTTGGGAGGGGAATATTGAAGAGAAGAGGAAAGGAGGGGCGCATCGTGGCTTTTGCTTTTGTGGTGGTGGTGGTGGTGGTGGTGAAGAGGAGGGAGCTCACTTTAGAGAGATTCCCACAAGCAGTGAGAGGAGGATATGTTTCTTTCGTGAGGGAGAAGCTCTTTCACTCTTCGATCAGCAGCTCAGCTCTCCGCCCGTGGCGGTTTCATACCTTCTTCGCCTTTTTGGATGTTGGGGCTCCCTTCCCGCGCTTTCCAGAACCGACAAGGTGAGTTTTTAAAGTAGTCATTTTTTTAATAATTATTAAAATGCAGAAAACTACTCGAAATTACGGTTATACATTATTTAAGTACGATTAATAGCTTACATATCTTCAAATATTAGTGTCAATGTAGACTGTAATATGATTTTAATATCAATTCATGACTTCATGTGGCAGTAAGTTAATAGTTATGTTAGTAACAAAATATATAGCCTACCGAAACATGAAAAAATAGCATGTAGTAAGAGCTGAGATGTGTGTTTTTTCATTAAATGGGATTAAACATAGTTAGGGGAAGTTAAGCTGCGACTACATCTAATAGTGGAAGACAAAGTTGTCGGTTTGCTTTATTCTGTGTAGAAGCATGCGTGGGTGCATGAACGTAGACTAGGTTTAATACAAAGCTAATCTTATCCATTTGATTTGTACTATGACCTGATCTTGCATAAAGTACTTTGTAATTATCCGGATAGAAAAGGGATTATTTGTAGAAACTAAAAGTCGTAATCCGACACACGTCCAAGTCAGCATCAATTCAATAGTTCTTGACCTGATGCATCTTCAATTCAGGGGACCATGTGATGATGATTATTCAGCACAATTACTACTAAAAAGGTTTGTGGACCTTATCATAGGGCTATTCGATTCGAAAATATGAGAAAATAAAGTGAAAACATAGTGATTTTTGTGTGTGTATGTTATTAAGGGACCATTTTGTTCGGACAGAGATAGGATTGAGCGAAGTATAATTTGAATACGTCTAATTGAAGCAGCATTAACGGATTCTCTGTTTAAATCTTTTTCATGTAGCTTCTCACTGGAGGGACAGAATTTAATTTGCACTTCCTACTTCTTCGGGGAGCTGTAATTTTTCTTTTTAAACCTAATAAATGACTTCTATGTCTTGAGCAGCGAATTTTTTTGAAGAACTGTGCTATAGACTCAAAGAGGCAGTTAATATGCATCGGTGCATTCTTTGCTTTCTTCCACCTAATGAGTATTAGAAGATAGGATATTTCCTCAAAAAACTATATTAGGTAAAAATACAACAATCAATTCCTTGGCTTTTGGCTAAGACTTGATGACATGTATGGCAATTAGTGAGACATTCAGTTTCAGAATTCTATTCCTTCTGAATTTGCAGGGACGGCAACAATTAGTAGGCAATAAAGATGCCAGCTTAGTGCTTTTTCCATGGTCGCTGTAGGTGCAGAATAACAAATAGCATATGCCACGAATGAGCATATGGCAAGTGTCAACTAGCTACGTTCTTCAATTTGCCTAGAAGTAGTGTAGCATCAGAGCCAGTGTTAAACCCCTCATTTCTAGGAGGCGTTGTCTTCATTTTTTTCACACTGGTCGTGTAGTGTTATAAATTGTTGTCCTATATTTTGTTATCTCTGTCTTTTATATTTTCTATCAGTGCACGTGGCATGATTTATCTGATCTCCACCACGCACGTTAAGTGGAGGTATTAAGATTATTCTTGAACCGCTTCCTATTGGATCCTATGAGATCGATATTTTCAGTAATACCGTCCTTGCTTTGGTACAGCTGATCTTATTCGACTAAACCCCCAATTTTAGGCACAAAGATATTAGAGATGCTTCTATCTCTTTCAACACAACTGTTTGAAAGTTACTATTTGTGAAAGATAGAATCAATTCTACAAGACCTTTGGTGATTATACCTCTTTAGACCATTTGCTTCTATAATGGACCACTAATTGTGATCTTACATATATTATATGAGCAATAATGGAATAAAGATGAGATTTGCTGCACTAACCAAACCACAGAGAGACACATATTAGCTCATGAAGATGGGAGCGGTGGTGATAGTATTCATGCTTCCTTTTATTATAAGAGAAAGCATTTATGACAAGGTAAAAGTGATACCTTTACCATGATAGGAAGTTCTCTTTTCTATTTGTAATTACTACCCTTTTTTTAATAAATCTTGCGTGAGATGGGTACAAATTCGCAACGCTCATCCAATATGTAAGATTTGAATATATCTTCCTGTAATTTCATGTGACATCACAAGTAAAACAGAATTTATTCTTTAGACATGTATGAGATATACATTTCGCTGTATTTAGCATCAATATATCTATTACTGCTGTATTTGCAGCACTCACTATTCAAATATTTCCAGAGTCTTCAGTGAGAGGACTGATCCAAATGCACCTACTAAACAATCATAATCTTTTAAAACTACTTAAATATTAACAGTTCTTAATTCATCACAGTGAATCATATCACATGCTATTTATATGATATCATCTTTCACACCCTGTTTTACTTGAGCTTTCGAGATGCATAAAACCCGATAGCGAACGCGGCAATCGCTACAGCAATGACCTCCTTTTTCTTGCAGATTGTTTCCTTTACATCATCTAAAAATTCGTAGTCCGACCATCCTTGAATCACCTCCTTAACTTTCTTTTTCAAGGCAGTTGCCTTCTCTCTCGTCTTCGCCCCCGCCTCTTCACCCACTCCGCCACTTCTCGGCATTGCTTCTTGCGGTCTAGAATACTCTTCCTTCCTTTCTTCAACCTTCTCTTCTTTCTTTTCCTTCTCTTCGTGAGCATACTTCGGTTTCTTGTCGGGACTACCGTAGTCTTTCTCAAACTTCTCGTCGCGACTCTTCGGCTCTTCTCTCTCCTCCTTTTGAGGGGGTTTCTCCTCTCTCTTCTCTTCCTTCTCGTCTTTCCTTTTCTGCGGCGGCACTTCCATTCCTTTCACTTGTTCTTTTTCTTGTGCAGGGATTTTGGGAAAGGTTACCGAGAGACAATCCCCTTCGTATCTCCCGGTTACTTTGTCTAGATTGGAATTGCTAGGAACTTGGAGAACCTTATGCAACTGTTCCAATTTGTTGTCACCTAACTGTCTTTGTCCCTTTATTGTTAGATTACCGAAGTTATCGATTTGCACCCTGAAGTCGTCCTTCTTGAAACCTTTATAGAACATAAAAAAGAACCCCCAAAAAAAAAAAATTCATATAATGAAGAATTCATGTTCCAAATTTGTTAGCTTCTTAATCCGAATACTCATTCTTCGTCTAAAAAACTATTCGGAGGTCGTTTCTTTCTTTTCTTTGGAAAGTTCTAGCTTTTCTTTTGCGACCTTTGTGTAACTTATGGAGTATTGTCATCGATATAATATAGGGTTAATTGCATACAGATCCCCGCAAACTTAGTGAATTGCAAATATATCCCTGCAAAGTTCAACTTTTATAAGTTATCCCTGCAAAAGTCCTAATGTTTTCAGATATGTTCCTGCCGTTAGAATTCGTTAGAGAAATTTAGTTAACCATAAATTAAATACTTAACATTGGTTAGTTTTTGAGATTTTTACCCCTTTTATATTATACTGTTATGGCTTTTGGAGGAACATATTTGCGATGGCAAAATTGAAAATATAAACAGTTCTCTAACAGTTCTCTAACGGTAACAAACCAGAGGAACATATCTGAAAATATTAGGACTTCTGCAGGAATAACTTATGAAAGTTGAACTTTGCAGAAATATATTTGCAATTCACTATGTTTACGGGGACTTGTATGCAATTAACCCTATAATATAACATAGGGAACAAATGCCTTTTTGGCATGGTTTCTAGAACAATTTTTCTGCGCAAGAAATTATTAGTAGCTAGAAGATCAATTGGCAAACAAAAACAAAAAAAAAAGCATCAAAACTATCGTTCGCAGTTGAAAACCAAAACTAGCTTCTGAACTCCAAAAGAAAAGGCATTGGAAGAAACTACCGGATGGAATATATCAACAAAAAAAAAAGTTCATTAATAATTTTTCAAAAGCGCTATTTAAACAGCACTTTTGCAAAACTTCATAACAAAGTGCTTTCGGGTGGTATCATCGTACCTGGAAGACGAACACGGAGGACATGATTTTCCGTATCTTCGCACCACTCGACTTTCGGGTCAAGAATTTGAGCCTCCGGGGCCTTTCCTTGCTTGCTAGCCATGAACACTGATTATCAATAGCTCTTTCAGTATTCTCCTCTCTATGTTATGTTATGTGCTAAAAATGAATGTACGCATTTTATATAGTCCCAGAAAACAAGATTGCACTCCTCGGAGCTTATTCCAAACTTCTCTTCAGATGTATTTTTATCTTCTCTGAGATCAAAGGAAAGGTAAGATCCTTTGCTCTTCTGAGCTTGAAAAGTTGGCCTTTTCTTTCCATATTTCCTACCTATCAAACAAATGTTTGATCACTTGATTAAGAAAAGGGATAAGAGCATCCCTTTCTCTTTTCTCCCAAGTATTTTGTCAGATGGTTTAGATGGGTCAATGCACGTTATGTTAGGTATCTAGTAGCCGGACAGCTGCCCATGAGGTCAGGAGTTTGAACCTCTATATGTGCTAAGATTCAGAACTTGCGCTCGCGCATTCGGGTTTAGTATATATTTAGGTTCTTACTTCTTAGGGGAGTTCAAGGTAGGGGGCTACAGGCAATGTCACACACACATGACATGTTAGGTTAGGTCTAATTTTTTTGAAGTTATTATACAACTCTCAGAATGGGAAAATACAAACAGTGATATAGTAAAGGGTTTAAAATCATCAAACCTACTAACTTATCCATGCTTGAAATATGACTCAATAAGGTTAATTTTATGCAAGAAGAAACCTACTAATTTTCCATTTCAGTTTGATATATAAAAGTTAATTTGGTAAAAAGGAGCTCGCAATTTAACCTAATTTTACCTGAAGTTTTTTATTCTTAAATTACTAAGGCTCCGTTTGGATTTGCAGGAGAATCGTTACTCGTGACAAGAAAATTCAATAGAAAAATATAATGTTTGTGCCGTACGTAATATCGTATTGTATATATCGGAATGAATTAATTACAATATATTGTCTGCAGTCCTACCGGAAAATAAAAAAGCATATCTCTATATGTGTTTCCCTAACTATGTAGATGGGTCTCAAAACCAAAAAGGCCCTTGGAAATTTGGAGTGTAAATGGGTCGGGCTGGTCCAAGAAAACCTGGCCAATCTAAAAAATTTCACTATTATATTCCTCTTTCGGCGTATGGGCCTGGTTGAGAACAAAGACATACGATTCCTAATATCTCTTTGATTTTTCTTTTTTAAAATTTTGATGTTCCTAATAGGCACCACACTTACAAATATCATTTTCAAATACCTTTTTATATTAAATCGAAAATTAAAGATTCGAGTCTCAAATTTAGGCACATTGCAGAGCTCGAACCCTGATCTTAAGGTCGATTCTCAAAGCACCTTTCGCATCCAACAAGTTAGTACCTCATTGGAATAGTCTACAAAGCTGCTTCAAAAATACACAAAACAAACTGACAACAACTACATGAGGAAGGTACCTGGTGGGGTAGAATGTTAGTGACTATCGCCGCTATTTGGTGGGTTATCTGGTTGGAAAGGAATAGAAGAATTTTTGTGAAAGCTAAACGTCCGCTGGGGTACCTGTTGGTAGAGATAAGATCTCTCAAAGATTTATGGCTTCGTTTTTGCCTTCATAATTTCATGGATTGATGTTTTCTTATTTTACTTTATCCTTTTTTATTTTATTTTATTTTATTTTATTTTATTTTTCTGAGGTCCCGGCTGTCTCACCTTGTAACCAAATTCATATCCTAAATGAATTGAAGCGGTAACATACTACCTTTTCTCAAAAAAGAAGGTACCTCTTATTGTCAAGTATCCTCATCCTTTCAATCTACACTATCTATAATGTTATGCCCATTCTTGATTCTCGGAAAATAAAATATGACCAATCGTCCCTAGCGCAAGTGGCAAAGGGTTAGGTGGTTGATACCCGAGGTTCCGAGTTCGAATCCTAGTTGTTTCACATTTCTAGCTAAGTTTATTTCTATAAAAAATAAACGAAGCGGGTAGCGTGCTATCTTTTTTTCTAAAAAAAATAAAATAAAATATGAATTGTGTAGCCACATCATCAAAAAAATCATACAAATCTCAAAGTACTTTAAAAAATTTCAGTTGATTCAGATCTGTTTGGGCAACTTTTTCCGAGATACTCGATCGCTTTGTAGAGAATAACATGCATAGATCAGAAAAGATTAAAGAACAAAACAGCTTGAATAAAAACCATGATCAAGTTTGTTAGATTAGATTGAAATTGTTATTTGCATTAATATCTTTTGGTAATATCATTTCAAATCAAAGGGGAAAAGGACAAAAAAAGAAATATCTGAGGTGGGTCCCAATAACAACAGGACCCGTTCTATTCCTATCCGGAACCCGACACATCAAGCAAAGATCCGGATCCCTTTCATATCTTGTACAGAGAATACGATTTGGAGCGAATAATAACCCGACACGTCAGCAATCTGAGGTGGGCCCCGCCGAATTCCCGGCGCATCTCTTTGGGCGATTCGCAGCTGGATCGAAAACCCGCTACCTAACGCGCTCATCGCTTTGCGATTCTCTTTCCGTATAGATATCTACGTGATCTTGGTTCACCACGTCATTCATGGACCTCCCAATAATAATACGATGCTTCCTCCTCAATCTCTGCCTCTACTATAAATTAAACAATAGCTGACGTGGTAAACCTGGTCCAGGAATACTTCATAAATTATCACGCAATCATCGCTTTCGCCCTCCTCGTTGTAATGTTCCCTCGAAACCATCTCTCTAAAAATCAACAACAAAAAAAAATAATCTCTCTCTCTCTCTCTCTCTCTCTCTCTCTCTCTCTCTCTCTCTCTGTGTTCACGCGGCTTTAAAGGTAAAATTAGAAAATTATAATTATTAGGAAATATGCTTCTTTGCATTAAAATATATAGTTTTTATTCCTATTTTTATTCTCACTTTCCATTTATTCTCGGTCGATGTATTCAAGGTAATAATTGAGCAATACCCATCTCCTTACCTTTTATTCTTGTAATGATGGTGATAACCCCAACCCCATTATTCTTGGACTTATTCTTCGTGTTCCTCTCAATCAATTCCCTTGTCGTGGGTACCTTTTTTCCCAGATTTTTTTTTTTTTTTTTTTTTTTGGAGTCTTTGATGCCAAAATTTCCAATTTCACATTTAATTTGGGGTATATGTCTTTAGATGTTTGATTGTAAGTAGTGGTTGTATAAAAATACAATACCAATGATCACATTCTGAGTTGTGATGTGTTGATATTTTCTTAGTTGTTTGCTTGTTAGTTGTTGCCGCCCACTAAGATGTTGTAATAATTTATTCAAACTATTATTTTTGTCATGCTTATCTGAATTGTTGTGGTCATCGGATACTGAGCCTGATTTTCCACCTTGATTTAGATGTTCATATATGTATAATTAATGCCCAAATAATGCTATAAGTTAAGTTATGGTGGAGGTTGTATTGGGATTGAATTTCATCATGAATTGTTTGAATAGTCAGGAAGTTTTTAAGCAACATTCCAAATAGACTAAGTCATCAGTCAACTCATTCTTTGGTAGGCAATTGGCATTTGTTAAAGTTTCTTTCCAATTTTATCTTTTTTTGATAGTTTCTATGCATCTTCCTCTGCACCCAACTAGTCAAATACATTTATTTTTAGGGTTCTTTGGTGTAATTATTAAGCCAAGACTCTACAAGAGTGGCCATAATATATCTGTATTACTTAGATATGCATTGACTTTTTTGGGGGGGAGAATTAAGTGGATGATATCGCTGCCCACCTATAAATTCCTTATCTTTCATTTCAGTTGATTGTGTCATCTCAGTTTCGCCATTTAGATCCGGTATTTGGTTTTCGTGTATTCTTTGCCTTGTTTGTTCTCACATAAGTTTGTTTTCTTTTTTGTACTAAGATGAGATTATCTTGCGAGTTCATGCAACTTATTTGAATTCTACCATTGGTTTATTAAATTTCTGATTTTGGTGGTAAAAATCGTTTCTTTTTGTTAAATATGATCAGTGTTCTTACTGAGAAAGATTCTTGGTCTGGAAAAGATCGTTCTCTATCTGCCCTATGTTTGAGTCATAAAACTTGTTTAATCTATCCATATTATGTTTGTGGAGAAAATAGAAATGGATTAAACCTGCTTGGAATACTTTTTATGAACCCTTGCATTACGATTTTACTCAGGTGGTGGTAACTTGAAGGGTAAATATGGGCCAGGCACTCTGCTGCATTCAAATTGATCAATCTTCTGTTGGTATCAAGGAAAAATTTGGAAAGTATGATGAAGTGCTCGAGCCAGGGTGCCATTGCCTGCCATGGGTTTTTGGTAAGCGCGTAGTGGGCTATCTCACGCTCCGGTTGCAGCAGTTGGATGTGCGATGTGAGACGAAGACAAAGGTTCGTTTCTCACGCTGTTGATTCGAGAATTTTAACTCATGCAATGTTCAGAGTATTAGCACTTAACCCCCTTTCTATCCCTCTATGTTTAGTGTACTAGCACTTAACCTCCTTTCTATCCCTCAGTGTTTAGAGTATTACCACTTAACCCCTTTCTATCATATTTTTCATTCAGGACTGTTAGAAAGTCTTGAAGTTTGACCTTTTGCCATCGTAAAGTTGGTATAACGGGTATTTCATATCATATTATAGCACTTTTAATAATTTCTGAATGCAAAATGTGTTGGAAAGGGAATTAAGTGCCAAAGGTCTAAACATTGGGGGGGGTTAAATTTAGGATTGTAGATTTCTGGGGGGCACTGATCCTGCTAATATGATGGTGTTACAAGTGAGAAAAGGCAATTTACTAAATGCTGTTTCGGATATACATTTAGATCATTTTAAAATTTTATATTTTCGGTGTCTATGTCTTCAGCTTGCCCATTTTTCATAGACTCAGTTTTATATTGCTTATATTTTTTTTTTCAATATTGTTTTTTATATTCTATCTGTTCTCACATCATTTGAGAAAGAAATCTACTTTTATGGAGTTAAATCTTTCCCGAGCGCTGTTGCTAATCAATTTCTTATCTTGTTAATCAACACCATAGCCACATCATAGCATGACGAACGTTCCTAGATACTTGATGGTAGATTATAATTGTGAATTAGTTTCATCATATGCAGCTATAAGCCCTCCTATTAATGTATAATATCTCGCGTAGCTTAATACTTCAATCTTAAATCAAAATTTTTTATCTCGTTTTTCAGGATAATGTTTTCGTTAATGTTGTGGCGTCTGTTCAATATCGTGTCCTGTCTAACAAGGCGAACGACGCTTATTACAAACTGAGTAACGCAAAATCTCAGATTCAAGCTTATGTGTTTGATGGTAAGTGTCTGACAGCAAAGTATCCTGTTCCTGAAAAGAAATTATCAAGTTCTTCAATATCATAGAGAAATTTTGTAATCATAAGATAATCGATGTCAGTCAAAATCCTTCCAAAAATATGCACCTATCCAAATAATGAAAACATTTCAGCTTTTGATTTAATTTTCTAATCTAAATATTACCTTCTTTGTTACATTCAGCTCCACTTTTCAAATATCTTGTCGCTTTCGAAATTTTACTTGAATTACATGATGGATTGAGAGATTGTTTCTCACAGTAATCAGAGCCAGTGTTCCGAAGCTCAATCTCGATGATGCTTTTGAGCAGAAGAATGAGATAGCAAGAGCTGTGGAAGATGAACTTGAGAAGGCCATGTCAGCGTATGGCTATGAAATCGTGCAGACGCTTATTATTGATATTGAGCCAGACGAGCACGTGAAGCGAGCCATGAATGAAATCAACGCAGGTACTCCATCAAATCACCGTTCAACCATGCTTATTAATCATGTAGGAGTTTTGTATCTTCGACTTGAATTGATTGCGTTTATTGTCACAGCTCGCCTTGTTCTATGGCCAAAGAATTAGTTCTGTTCCTTTTTTCTCTCGAAACTCTCCATACTTTAGATATTTACAATTTTTAACTTTTTTTACTTTTATCTCAGCTGCAAGGCTAAGGATGGCTGCAAACGAGAAAGCAGAAGCGGAGAAGATTATCCAAATAAAGCGTGCAGAGGGAGAAGCAGAAGCCAAGTATCTGTCAGGTCTCGGTATAGCTCGCCAGAGGCAAGCAATCGTAGACGGGCTGAGGGACAGTGTTATCGGCTTCTCCGAGAATGTGCCGGGAACCACGGCAAAGGATGTGATGGACATGGTCTTAATCACGCAGTATTTTGATACCATGAAGGAGATCGGCGCGGCCTCGAAGTCTTCGTCCGTGTTCATCCCACACGGGCCTGGGGCCGTCAGGGATATCGCCACTCAGATCCGCGACGGATTGCTTCAAGGTTCTCAGCACTAATTGCCATCAAATTTGTGTCTATTTGTCTAGTATGTGGATCTTTATTGTCTTCTTTGGTGCTGCTCTTTAGTTCTGAAGTGTGTGAAGGGTCTGGGGACGCCTATAAAGCGTCTCTGTTTCAGATTTAGGGTGTGTACGAATGGAGTGTTTTGGAGTGTGCTTATGTTTGGGTAATACGCTTAGTGTTATGCTTGATAATATTTTCTTTTGGCTAAATAGACAAATCGTGTTTTACTTTTTGCATTTGTGTTGAATTATGGCGATTATCTTTGCAACTTCAAATTTAAAATAACTAAATTACTTCAACTCATCTTGGTTATATTTCAACTACAGCAACTTCCACTGCTTCGACATTTATAGTGGATAAGTTTAGGCTGGAATTCACATGCTAAAATGCAATTTTATAACATCAAAACTAAAGTCATCATAATGAACCCAAAATAAGGAGCACCAAAATTACCACATGACTTCATCAGCAATAGCCGTGCGGCGGGATCGTGTTGACATGACGAATTCGTTCTAGTTCGCAAACTTTTTAACGGAAATGATTTACTCAAAACAACTAAGAAACCGTAGAAACATAATTGCAAAAATTGAAAAGATTGGGAACCAAAGCAACCGAGTAAACTTAGGAGATCATCAGCACACTTAACATATAGCCGCTAGATCGCCACACCAACAATCACAAGCCACACCAACAATCACAAGCAAGAAGATTTCAAAATCATCGCAAATAGCTAAATCGATATCACAGATATTAATGGCATACTACGAGATATTCAAGTAAAACCATGAATTAGATCGTACCGTAGTTATCGGCTTAGCTCACATCCAGTTTACTTCAGAAGGGAAGGAATAAACAGTAGCATGAAATTCAAATAGATTTACGGTCACCAAACTAACCTACAATTTTCAAGAATCCAAACAAGTGAAAGGCAACAGAGACATTAGAGCCTAAGAGAAAAGACAGTCGATGAAATTGGGACAAGTTGACTCTTCTAATTTATTCAATTCTGACACAATTTCAAAGAAAGGCGCATTTAAGGCGGTTCAAAAAATCTCTCCCATTCAAGGCTTGAGCACGAGAGACAAGCCAACCTTGGAGCTCTTCTCGATGGCCGTGGTGTCGACCTCAGCAGAGACGGTGAAGAACGACTTGGGCCGCCACTCGTGCTGGATGAGGGCGCTGGCCTTGCCATAATTGTTGAAGCGGGCTTTCACCGTAGTAAGAGGATCCAGAGCGTGCTGCGTCCCGAAGGTGAGGGTGTTCTCATTGGTCGAGAAGCTGTGTGTCAGCTCTGCCCCCACCGCGGTGTTCCACAACGGGTTGACCAAGTGGTAGTAGGAAGCGTTCAGGCTGTCTCCTTTGTTGTTCCTACAGCAATTCTTTACCAATCACTTCCAATGAACAAAATCAGAATTCTCATTGGAGCTTTTAGTTACATATATATATATATATATATATATATCCATGCAAAATTATCTATTTACATGCGTAAACCTGTAAAATCTAAATTTTCATATATATACCCTTGAAAGTGCAGCCTCTTTTAGAGAATCATCAAATTCATGCCGGAAATATAGTTACACTAGAGAAGTTTTTCAGGCCATTTTTTGCAAGTATAAGGGTATGTGCAAGAAATTAAAGTTCCTTACGAGGATGTATGTTCAGATTTTGCAGGGATATGTTTCATACACAGAAAATCTTGTATGCAATTACCAAAGCATCATAAACTTAAAAAGTCTGGATTAACAAACTATAGCAGACTTAGCAGTATTTCCTGATGATATATCAGAAAACTTTAAGAAGTAACTCACAAAGTTAAAGCAGCTATGAGATCAGCATTGGTGATGCTCAATCCAGCATTGTACTTGGTGAAATTCCCTGTTGCAGTGTCAAATGACACATCCGCTCCAGCCGAAAGAGCTTTAGTCCCAAGCACACCAGAAAAGTTAACAATGGGATTAGCCGTCAACCCAATGCTTGCGTTTATGCCTGCGTAATCATGCAAATACTGAACTTCAACCTGCAGCCGCAAGATAGAAATAATAACACACTCTGTTAACACTTATTTACTATTACATGAATAAGTATTATTTAATTGTTTAGAAACAAAGGTAATTTTACCTTCCCAGACTTCTGGTCTGGAACAACGAAGCTGAAAATTGTCTTTAGACCTGGTGTTGCAAGCTCATCAACAGTAACAGTTGTAAAAAGCTGACCCCCCCCCAAAAAAACCAAAACAAAAATCAGAACTGCTGTTAATATAAGGATAGCGTCCCATTGAATGTCTATAACAAATTTAATCAAAGCACACATGATGTGCTTGTGTAGATTACTATATCAAAAGAATGTCATTATCAAATACTTTGATCAACCTATGCGCTAGTTTGCCACATATATGAACTCAAGAGGCAGAATAGCAAGAATATGTAGATATACCAAGAATATCAGAGGGGGATACAGATGAGAGCTAGATAGAGGGACCGCGAGAGAGGCTTACATTTGAGTCTGAGCTTGCTTTCACATCAACAGTGATATTCTTGTTCTTTAGCTGAGACTGAATCTCGCCAAAAATGAAGTCATTTTTCTTTGTGCCTGAGGCTGTGATTGCCTGCAGAGAAAGAGAAGAACGTGAAAAGAATAAGATCAACAAAACAAGATGCACTCACAAGACGGAAACTTAGCTAAGATTATTGAAGAAACTTTAATTACTGAATGGATGAAAAAGAAAAAGAGGCAGCAAATTAATTCAGAACTATAACTTCACTTTTTAAGATTTTCACTGCATCTAATCATATTTCCATAAAAGTAGTATGCCAAAATTAATACATCTTCATAAAAGATTACGAGCTCAACAAAGACAATCATCTCAATATATTTTAGTTTAACTATCCAAAAAGAAATAATAGGAACTAGAAACTTTCAATCTCTATCAGTAGATATTTTTACACACAACTAGAAAAACACGGTGCAAGTAATAATTATAATACAACCAAACTCTGCAAAATTTACTGCAAATTGAAGCATCTTTATTTGAACGTCCAACATTCCCACATTTTAAGTGTTTACACTAAATAATCAAATAGTAATGCGAAACCTCACTAGTAATTCATCACACTGTAGAAGTAATTGCTTACATGAAACAACACAAACATTTCATAATTCATCTCTTTTTAACTCAATCACTGTAAAATCAACAAATCCATAATACCTAACTCATATCCAAGCAAACAAAGTTACGAATAAACACTAAATTACAATTACGCGACAAATTGAAACATCACATTAGCATTTAGTGAAGAGAATACTTCTAATTACACACAGATCAACAAACCCTACCGAAGAAAAAAAAATCTATAATAGTCACTATCACCTAAATCGAGCACTATAACACCAGTAAATAATGCGGAATCACTCACAACTCCCTCCGAGGTGTAGGTCGTGATCGTAAACTTCTGATCCGTGTGGAAATCCTTGTACAAAAGATCTAGAAACCAAAAAAAAATTTAAAAAAATAGCCAAAAATGATCTGATCATCATTTAAAATACTAAAAAATAAATTAAAAAAATTACCTCTAGCTCTTTTTCCGATCTCGGCGTAGAGACCAGGCCCCATCGTATGATCGATCTCACACGCGATTGGAGAACAAAAGCTAGGGATTAATCGAGAAGAGGCGGCGCAGGAGAAATTACGACGCTTTTTCCTTTTTTTCTTCTTTTTTTTTATTTTACTTCAGTAGAAATTAAAAGGAGAAGTGGAGCTCCAACTTATAGGGAGGCGAAAAAGAAAAATAATTTCGATTTTTTCTGGTTAAATTATATAGAGACTCCACGACTATGGGCAATTTTCAAATAGATCCTTAACCTTCAAAATTTTATTAAAACTAATGATGTTATTACAGATAATTTACGGAAATATTATCATATTAATTAAAATGCTTAAATTAAATCTATAAAAATTAAAAGTTGAGATGTACCTAAGATATAATTGACAGAGCAATTTAAAATGGCCAATAATTGAGGGGTCCTGTGCAATTTTTTTTTTCTTTTCTTTTCGTGGGGAACAAACAAAGGGATTATTATAGCTATACGAATCCCCATTTTGAGCTGGTGCCGTGGACTAATCTTGTCCGTTAATTAGTGTATTCTCAGATCTGACGGCTGGGATTGTAGAGAGATTTTATTAACCACTATTAGAATTTAGATTGTTTGATCAATATTTTATTAGTTGAGCCCACTTTGGGTCCAAACTAGATCATATTCCACTCCCCAAATCAAATGAAAACACGAATTAATATTGCCAAAATAATTTCTATTATTGTGAGAATAAGTATGTTCAAATCATGATTAAATATGTAAAACATGCTATGATCATATCAAAATATATTTTCCCAATATAAATTCCCATAAAAAATAAAAATATATATATAATAAAATGGTGTGGGTGTTCTTATTTTTCGCTAATGTGGTTCATTTACCTCCCCTTATTTCCGAAAACAAAGGACAATCACTTGTACCACCAGTTAAGGCCCTCTTTTATTTGCTTTTGCATATAAAATCTAATAAATGTTCTCCTTTTGTGCCTAATCTCATTACACAAAAGTGCTCGATCCCCTGAGAGGAATCAGAGGTAATTTTCTCATTTTATCACATCAATGGTTTCATTTTAAGTTCTTAGTTTCTTTTGTTTTGTTAAAGCAAAAGAAAAGATAAGCCGTTTTATTGTTCTTCTTCTGTATATTTAGATGGACGCCGAAACGAATCCGAACAATAATGAAACTGTTACGGATCCGGCAAAGAAGAAGGAGAAGAAGAAGGACAAGAGTAACGAGGTCAAGGATCCGACAAAGCTGAGGGCCAAGTTAGAGAAGATCGATGCGAAGATCGACGCCCTCAAAGCTAAGAAGGAAGAGATCGTAAGACAACTCTTCGAACTGGAGGGAGCAGCTACCAATCCTGCAGGCGAAGGAACAGCTTGATTCCCAAAACTATGTTGTTAAGTTCGGAATGTAATCAAATTAAGAGTTTAGAGAGGTATTAAAACTACTAGTAGTTCCGACGTCGAAGTTCGAAGATGAACTATGTTTTGGAGTGTTCTGGTACCAAGTAATGCTAAAAAGTTAAGAGGAATGTATTAATGAATGCAAATGAACTCTGCAATTTGCGCCTCATTTTGAAGTGGCGCATCTTCTTTTTACACTAAAACGCTCAGAAAAAATTAGAAATTTAAGGGTGTTTAAACTTGTAAACAGCATAAACAATAAAAAGATCTACGAGGAAGAACAATTACTTGGGTGTAGAACCAAGGCAGATCAAGTGTTAGCAAATATACCTGCAACCACTGTAACCATTATGTAGTTTCTGTATTGTCATGCTCACACAATGCAAAGTCAAGTTCGAACTTGAATGATCATGGACTTGGATATAAACATTTTTCAGAGCAAGATACGAGATCATCCACCGTTCACTTTTCAGGAAGAAGAATCTTAGCCGTCCAATCGTAATAATTAACTAAGAACGCAAATTTACATATACGCTTCGTTTCGTTTCGTTTGTTAACGCAGAATCAAATGAGATCGCTGCGAAATCTGATACCCCGTGACAACCCTGCGGCGCTGATCGATTCCACGACCACGCTCCCCCAAATCCACCAAATCCACGCCCACCTCCTCGTCGCCGGATTCTTACGCGACCCTTTCCACTACGCCAAACTCGTCGCCGACTTAGCCCTCGCCTCCTCCTCAAACCTCGCCTACGCCCACCTCCTCCTCCGCCGCTCCCCACACTCCCCCTCGCTCTTCGCGCTCAACTCCCTCATCCGCGCCCACTCCAAGGGCCCCGACCCGCTCCTCGCATTCCCCCTCTACCGCCGCCTCCTCCGCTCCCTCCCCCCCGACAACTTCACCTTCACCTTCCTCGTCCGCGCCGTCGCCGCCGCCGCCGCCGCCGCACCCTCCGGCCCCGCCGTGCACGCCGCCGCGCTCCGCCGCGGCCTCGCCGCTGACGCCCATGTCCAGAGCGGCCTCATCCACATGTACGCCGAGCTCGGCCTCCCCGCCGCCTCCCGCGCCGTCTACGACGAGGTGGAACGCCCCGACTTGGTCTCCCAAACCGCCATGGTGGGCGCCCTCGCCCAGTGCGGTGAGGTCGGCTCCGCTCGCGAAATGTTCGACGAAATGCCCCGGCGAGACCCCGTCGCCTGGAACGCCATGATAGCGGGGTACGCCCACGTGGGTCGGTCCAGGGAGGCGCTGGAGCTGTTCTCCGCCATGCAATCGGAAGGGGTGAGGGTGGGCGAGGCCACCATGGTCTCCGTCCTCACCGCGTGCGCCCACCTGGGCGCGCTGGATCAGGGGAAGTGGGCGCACGCGTACGTGCAAAAGCACAAGCTCCGCATCACCGTAACGCTCGGCACCGCCCTCATCGACATGTACTCCAAGTGCGGCAACATCGAGCGCGCCATGGAGGTGTTCCGCTCCATGCGGGAGCGGAACGTGTACACGTGGAGCAGCGCCATCGGCGGGCTCGCCATGAACGGCGCCGGCGAGGAGTGCCTCGAGGTCTTCGACCTCATGCAGCGAGAGGGGGTCCAACCCAACGCGATAACCTTCCTCTCCGTGCTCCGCGCGTGCTGCGTCGCGGGGCTCGTGGACAAGGGCCGCGCGTACTTCGACTCTATGCGGGCGCGCCACGGGATCGAGCCGTGGCACGAGCACTACGGCTGCGTGGTGGACCTGTACGGGCGCGCGGGGCGCCTGGGCGAGGCGCTGGCGTTCATCGACGCCATGCCCACGGCGCCCCACGCGGGCGCGTGGGGCGCGCTCCTCCACGCGTGCAGGCTCCACGGGGACGTCGCGCTGGGCGAGCACGCGACGCGCCGGATCCTGGAGACCGAGTCCGCGAACGACGCCGCGCACGTCCTTTTGTCGAACACCTACGCGGCGTCCCGGGACTGGGCCGGGGTGAGCCGCGTGCGCGAGTCGATGCGCGCGAAGGGGGTGCGCAAGGAGCCCGGGTGCAGCGCCATAGAAGTCGGCGGCGAGATCCACGAGTTCTTCGTGGGGGACAAGACCCACCGCCGATATCGGGAGATCGAAGTGATGGTGGGGGAAATGGCGACGAAGTTGAGGGAGGCGGGACACGTGGCGCGGACGGAGGGGGTGTTGTTCGACATAGAGGAGGAGGAGAAGGAGGGCGCGCTGAGCTGGCACAGCGAGAAGCTCGCGATCGCGTTCGGGCTAATCGCGTTGGAGAGAAGCGCGGCTATAAGAATAGTGAAGAACCTGAGGGTGTGCTGGGATTGCCACGAGGCTAGTAAAGTTATATCCAAGGTGTACGAGAGGGAGATTGTGGTCAGGGATCGGAATCGCTTTCACCATTTTAAAGGTGGGCTGTGTTCTTGTATGGATTACTGGTGATAGTTAATTTCTTTTCTCCTTTTTTCCCCTATTTTTTCAACTTTGTTATATATATATATTTTAAGAGAAATGTAGCTGATCACGACTATTTTTTTTTAATAAATTTAGTTGGAAGTGTAAAATAATTAAATTTAAAATTTAAAATTTTGGATATTCTAGTAACTGTCGGTATCTTTGTTATATTGTTGAGGGGCTGAAAAATTATTTCATTTGCTGATTCTGAGTTGAGTACCATTCTTCGTGAAATTGGAAATACTCACTTGTCCCTGTGTACGAGGATAAATTATTAGTACGGATCATCATGAAAATGTTATGTGGGTAAAACTATTAGAAATTGTTTAGCAACTTTGTTATGTGATCTGTGTGCACGACTTTGATTGTTAGATAAAAGCTTCTACCATGTGCCTAAAAATCTATTTCAACTTTTAATGTTACGATGCTCTAGTATTTTTATAACTATAATGTATTCTTAGTTCAATAATTAAAGTGGGGGGGAAATCGTTGGTGAAAAAGAAGAACCATTATTTGCAGTGTGCTCTTAGTCTCACTGATGGTGAGCCCATTATTTGAGAGGTAGGAGTTGCATGTATAAAGGCAATCGTATTTCATCATGGTACTGGAAATCCATGGAGGCCACTGGGCCCCCATTTATCTTATAAATGGGCCTTTATTATGGGCCGATAAGTTAGTTATGGGCCTCCATAGCAAATGGAATCCCACTCTTTCTTAACCCCTTCCTTCGTTGTCATTTGTACTCTTTTGCTCTCTCCCTCGCTCGCGAGTCGCGATGCTTCGGAGATCGCTCTCGCGACTCTCGCCTCTCCTCTCCAATGGCGCCCTCCGCCCCCTTCCTCCCCTCTCCGCTCTCTCCCCTCGCCCTCTGCGTCTCGCGTACTCCTCTCAAACCCTAAACCCTCCCACTCCTGCTCCGCCTCAAGAGGACGACGCCATTAACGACCCCGAAGGTCCGACCCCGAGGATGACCATCTCGATCGATCGCTCCGGGTTACACAATCCCCCAGGTGCCAATTCAGAGATCTCTTTTGAATTTTATGAGTGTATTTTCTTCTTTTTTTTACTTGTATTGTATTGATTGGTTATTCCTTTTGTGGTTTCTAATTGGAAGAGCACTCGCATGAGGCTTCATCGGATTCTGAGCTCGTTAAGCATCTCAAGAGCATTATAAGGGTTAGTCCCTTTTTAGCTTTTTTCTTTCCTTAGCTCCAATGAGTGGAAATTTCAATTTATATAGTTATGAATGTAGTTATGAATGCGATCAAAAGATGCTAGCTGATTTGTCCTCTTAAAGTGCTTCAAATTGTAAAATACATAAGATATTGAACATTTGATCCAATTTCCAGCATTATTTTTCTCGTTAGATCTTCCTCGGTTTAGAGTTATTTTCTTTCTAATCAATTATTCGTGTGCGATAGTTTCGTGGAGGTCCAATTTCAGTTGCTGAGTACATGGAAGAAGTTTTGACTAATCCGCATTCAGGATTTTATATTAATCGAGATGTATTCGGCGCTTCTGGTGATTTCGTCACGTCTCCTGAAGTGAGCCAAATGTTTGGGGAGGTATGTTGGTTATCTGCCTACTGTTTTTACTGGTTTATAGATTGACTAGTTCAATAAATGGCATAATACATGTATAGTAGATAATTTTATTTGTTACAGTGCCCTTAACAAGTCTCTTAAAGTGCATCTAAAGTTCTCATTATCCCGTATGAAGAACTTAGATCGTTGTCGCTTATCATTGTATTGCAAGCTCTCTTTTTTTCAAAAAAAGAGCTTTCACTTAAAAGAAAATCAGTATTTATTTAGTAGTTGATCTGCTTTGACATTTTAAGCAGTGCATGTTTGAACCGGATGCAAGTTCAAGGTGTTTTACAGTTTCTTCTTGCCTTAGATGGTTGGAGTTTGGACTATGTGCCTTTGGGAGCAGATGGGACAGCCTGAAAATGTGAATCTCATTGAACTTGGCCCAGGGCGTGGTACCCTAATGGCCGATTTGCTGCGTGTAAGCCGCATTGTTTAAACCCTATTTATGTTATGATATATGAAATTCTGAAGTTCTACTCCAGTGTTGGGGCCTCAACCAAACTATTTTAATAAAATGTTTATTCCTAGGGCTCATCCAAATTTGTCAATTTCACAAAGTCGCTCAACATTCACTTGGTAGAGTGCAGTCCTACCTTGCAGAAGGTTCAGTACAATACATTAAAATGTGCAGATGATGTTCTTGGTGAAGAAAGTAGCACAAAAAGGACAATTAGCAGGATATCCGGAGCTCCAGTTCATTGGCATGCCTCTCTGGAACAGGTTCCATCAGGATGTATGAGGCTCGTCTTAATCTCCTTTTTTTTTCTCTGTGGGTCAGCTTATTTTGGAAAAATATCCTTTGGACATCAATATTTGCATTTTGCACATACATATATATATTTAGGTTCTAGCTTATTAAGAAAAGTATTGTTCTCTACCTCAGAAAGGTTTATATGATAGGTATGTTACCATATGCAAAAGAATGTTTGTCATAATAGCTCTCTTCCCTTTATTATTTTGGTTTACAGTGCCAACAATTGTCATTGCACATGAGTTCTATGATGCTCTACCAGTCCATCAATTTCAGGTTAGTCAATGAGCATTTAAAATAATTTCTTGTTTGATGCAGTGCTGAACTTGCCCTCTTTGTTTTTAGCTACTCATTATGAATAATTGCACCTTTTTGTCACGAACTACTATTTATCCTGTGATAATTATAAATTCTGTTGAGTTGCTATTGAGATTATGGATTTTACCTTTTGGCTGCAGAAAGCTTCGCGTGGGTGGTGTGAGAAGATGATAGACGTCTCAGAAGATTCATCGTAAGTCCTGAACAGTTGATTTTGTCCTGGAAATATATTCCAGAATATCATTTATGAATGCAATAAAGCATTTAGTTCTTACTATCAAGCAGGTTCCAATTTGTTCTATCTCGACAACCCAGCCCCTCTCTACTTTACCTATCCAAGCGTTGCAAATGGGCTAGTGCTGAGGAAGTAGAGCAGCTCGAACATATTGAAGTGTGTCCGAAAGCAATGGAGCTTACTGAACAAATTGCAAAGAGAATTAGTTTGGATGGCGGGGGAGCTCTGATAATTGATTATGGCAAAAATGGAATTGTTTCAGATAGTCTGCAGGTTCAAATACTCTCCGAAGTAGTTTGTTTGTTTGTTTGTTTGTTTGTTTGTTTTTTTTTTGCCCCTTGGTGTTGAGAGTAATTTTAATTACTTATTGGTTACGTTGTTCCCTATGAAATCGACATGCCATCATTGGTGAACGGTCTTTTCTTTTCATCCCTCCATATGGAATCTTTTTTTTCTTTTTCCAAATCTTTTGTTTCTTTCAGATTGTAGGCTGACACCTTCTGGTACTCAAAATCATGGACATGCAGGCTATTCGGAAACATAAATTTGTACACATACTTGATGACCCTGGCTCTGCTGATCTCAGTGCTTACGTTGATTTTGCATCCATCAGGCATTCGGCTGAAGAAGTTTCAGGTTTGCACAGCTACATATTATACTTATTGCTGAACAGGACATTACTGTACTATTAGTAAGAGCCTAGTTGCTCCAGCAAGCTAATGCAAAAACGCTATTTGCGTTGAACTGTTTGGAAAAGCACTAGCTTTCTGCATCTTTATTGGAAACAGTTTCTTACTACAGAAGAAGCAAAATCAGAAACTTTAGAGCAGACATAAGACCTGAACATATAAACATTTAATCACTATTAGTAAGAGCCTAGTTGCTCCAGCAAGCTAATGCAAAAACGCTATTTGCGTTGAACTGTTTGGAAAAGCACTAGCTTTCTGCATCTTTATTGGAAACAGTTTCTTACGACAGAAGAAGCAAAATCAGAAACTTTAGAGCAGACATAAGACCTGAACATATCTAATTTATTACTCATAATTTTCTTTGCTGTAATTTTGCAGAAAATATATCAGTTCACGGTCCAATAACACAATCTCAATTCTTGGGTTCTCTCGGCATAAACTTCCGAGTGGAAGCCTTATTGCAAAATTGCACCGAAGAGCAAGCGGAGACTCTACGAACTGGCTATTGGCGGCTTGTGGGGGATGGTGAAGCTCCATTTTGGGAGGGACCCGATGAACAGACGCCCATCGGTATGGGTACGAGATATTTGGCTGTGGCTATTGTTAACAAGCGGCAAGGTGCGCCCGTTGCATTTGAATGAAAGCTGACAAAATTCATTTTTGTATAACAAATCCTTTTTTAGAAGTCAATAACCTGTGTTTTTAGGAAAATAATGCATGATGTTATTTAATATTTAGCACCAAAATGAGGGAGGACTTATGTAAGTGTACGAGTTGAAGAGATGTGATGTATTATCATGCTCCTACTTTCGGGTGGAGCCTTTCAGAGTGTTAAACGAGAATTGAATTAGTTTTTGTTGCTGTCTATGTTTTGAACTGTATTTTGCTCTTCAAGTTTAGATTGTTCATTCATCAGTTAGTTCAAAGTTTTACTTAGAACTTAGAGACCTTATTTGGATGCATAAATATTTTAATCAACATGTCTTTTTAGTTTACTGTGATGAAATATGTATAATAGATATCATATTCGACTTTCAAATTATTTTTTTGAAATTAAAAAAATTAATTCATAAGTAAAATATGTTATCCTCTGAAATTAAGCATGTCAAACCTTGTAAAGAGTAAACCCCAAATTCCTTACTTCCAATCGCTCAAAAAAAGCCTTCAATCTGAATATCTTAGCATTAGGTAACTTATTCAGACATTTTATATGAAGGCCACAGCATTGTTTCTTGGCCGATCTTTCTTATTTTGATAACTCAGTTATATATTATTGATCAACAATGAGTTTTCAAACGAAGTAATACATAAACAATACATGCAAAAGTTTTTTTTTTTGAGAAATAAACAATACATGCAAAAGTTACATAAAAATTTCTCCAAGGAAACATACATAAACACAAATTTGAAGTGATCATCAAAACACAATTCCATTCCTTTTGTTCTCGAAAACTACAATTGTTCCAAATGATCAATCTAAAGCAAAAAAAAAAAGCCTAGTAATGGAGAAAAACTATCCCCCAAAACTTTCATTTTTTTCCAAAAATTCCAGTAGATTATTACCAACCAAATTTCTTCAACACATTCCTAGTCCTCTTCCTCAGCCGAGTAAAAACTATAACAACACAGGCCAAAATCCATGGGGGAAAATTCCCAGTCGAGAAGCTCGTTGCCCTCAACCACTCGGGCGCCTCCTTGAAGAACAAAGCTACGAGCAGCGTGATCACCGCGACCCCAATCAGTATCTTCGTCACGGGTTTCACCAACGAATCCTTCACAAACCAACGAGAGTAACCAATTTTTAGATCAATCGGGATCGATTGGGCTAGGGTTTCGAGGGCGAAGGACGAGAAATACCTTGGGCTCGCCGTCGACGAAGACGACGGATCCGTCGGGGTAGGGGAGGAGGGATCGGCCGTTGCGGGGGTTGAATCGGACGGCGACGCTGCGGCCCGAGCTAGGGTTGAAGGCGTGGAGGGATTTGAAGCCGTACTTGTCGAGGATGTCCTGGACCTCGAGCTGGTTCTGGTCCCAGCCCCCGAGGCGCGATCGGAACACGTCGATGGGGCCCCGCCCGCCCCGGAAGAGGTGGATCTCCACCTCCGGGGGCTTCGTTTGGGACGATCTAGGGCTAGGGTTAGGGTTAGCGATCAGGGAGGGTTCCTCTTCCTCGATGGTTTCTTCCCGATCGCCCTCGCTCGCCATTTGGGTTTCTTCCCGATCGCCCTCGCTCGCCATTTGGGTTGGTGAAGGGTCAGCAAGGGAGAAGGTCATGTCCCTATCCGTATCCGTATCCGTATCGTATAAGCACGGTGTCAGGCCGGGCTGCAGCACGGCACGGTAGTGTAGCACCCGTGACGGCCCGGCCCGGCCCGGCCCGAACTTTCGGCTCGTGCCGGGCTGCATTCCTTGGGCCCGATGGCCGGGTCTAGGCCGGGCCGGGCCGGGCCAAGGGGAGGCCCGCGGCTTGTCACGGTACGGCCCAGCTGGGCCGTACCATTCAGGCCAGCACGGCCGAGGCCTGCCTTGGGCCTCGGGGTCCGAGCTCCTGGGGAGAAGGCCTTGGCCCTTCTCCCCAGGAGCTCTCCTCCCAAGATCTGCACTTGGGAGGAGCTGTTTTTGGAATAATAATTATAATATATATTTTTTTTTTATAAAAATTTAAAATTTTATTATTTTATAATTATTTTTATAAATTTTAAATTTTTTATTTAAATATCAATTTAAATAGAAACAATTTGTTATTTTTATTTTTTAATTTTAAATAATTTAAAAAAAATTAAAAAAAAATAAAAAAATTAAGGGGCCGGCCCGGAGCACGTCCGGCCCGGCACGGCCCGTGCCTTCCGGGCCGGAGGGCCGTGCTGGGCCGAAGGGTTGTTAGCTCCTGCCCGGCACGGCCGGGCTTGGATTTGAAGCCGGGCCGGGCCGGGCCAACACCTAGCCCATTTCGGCCTGACAAATGTGGGCCGTGCCGGCCCGGTACGGCGCACATTACACCCCTATATGTGAGTTAACATTTGCGTTCTTAATTAAATATGGGGACATTTTAAGTAGAATAAACTGATAAGCCCAATAGCGTTAATTGGCTCCCAATTATATTGGGTCCCAATAACTCCATTGGGCCCACTAATTAGTTGCTCTATTATTGTTTTTGATGATAGGCCTTCTAAGACCAAATGTTGGGGCCCAACGACTAATAGTAATAATGCTAATTAGCCACTAAGCCCGATAATTTTAATGGGGCCCAATTGGATATCATGCATCCGATTAAAACTCGGTCACCAAGGATGTTTACTTTTTTGCATCTGAAAAAATGCTACCTTCACAAAGTAGCTGTAAATCTTGCACCTGCGCCATCTAAGGATTGAGACAATTCTTTTGAATTTTTAGTATTAAAAAAAATAAATGAAAAGACTGGAAAGAAAAAAGGAGTCTTTGAATGGATTGAGTGTAGAATTAACACGTATTTGTATGTGTTCTCTTTTCGTCATCTGCTTATGAGCACAACCAAACTTTTATAAACGTATAAGACATAACGCATATTACAGATGCAGTATTATAAACAGTCATTCAACGCAACAAACTCAATTGTTACATGAAATAGCATAATGTCTTTACATTACATATAAAACAAAGCAAGATCTGCAGCAGAAGTTGCTTTTCTCGACATCAAAGCCTCCATCCAACTTGGATTGCTCTATCTGCTGATAAGAAAAGTAGATGTCAGAGTTCTACATTTGCTATTGAAATACGATTCTATTGTTATGAATAGCTTTTGCGCTTTAACTATAATAGCGAAAAATGCTGCAACTGGGCGCGCATACTGAAGAAACCACAAACCAGGAAAGTAATCTCATGATTCTGCAGTTCGTTTAACAAACTTACAGTAATTATAGTCTCCAATATACTGGACTCACATCGTTGCATTGTTGACTAAAATAAAATAGTAGGATTCTTTTTACATTGTATTATAAGTAGCTAAGGACTTCAGAGTTGTATTCGTTTTGTTTGAATCATGTCGATAGAAAAAGAAAGTCCAAAAAATAGATTCGAATGATATAGTTTCTCAGGGAAAGAAAGAATCAGCAAGTTATGTAGTGTGGATTACTAACAGGAAGAAGTTGGCATCGTAAAAGAATATATAAAAAGCAACGAGAAGGCGAGTAGAAGAGAGCTTTTAGGTACATACTTCCGTCTCTGGTCGAAAAGAGAGACTTGTCGCTCTTGATCGCTCCCTTATTACCAGTAAGCATCATTCTCCCCGGGCGTGGTGTCTGTGAATTCAGCTTGCAGTTGGTAGAAGATGGCAGAGAATGGCGGTGTGTGAAGGCATTTTTCTCAACCGAATCCGCGACAAACCCAGGTGAGACCTGTTCCCTCAGTTTTGCCTTTACTGATTCAGTCGCCGCCATATAGCTCGGTAAAATAGGAGCCTTTTTCACTGTGTTTTCTGAATTCTCTGGAATTTCCGAGAAAGAAGACCTCTTCCTTATTTTATAAGCTTTAGGGCTATTTTGTTCTACCTTGAAGGTCGGCTCCTCGTTCACTACTATCGCATTCTCTGCGTCATCAATGCTCTGCGATGGCTTTAGTTCGACTGCAGGACTAACATCGTTTACTGCATCAAACTGCCCTTCTGCTGTCACGGCACTTTCCAAAGCAATTTCCTTATCGTGCTCGGCTTCAGGTGGTAGAAGAGCATCTTTCCTCGCTTGATCCGATGAATCATCACTCTCCTTAGCAGGGATATCAGATATTGGGCTTGGCACTTTGTTATCTTCAACCACTCTCTGTTCAGATGCCTCTGTCGTCAAATTAGATACCTTTCTCAAATTACGCTTAACCCTTTCAAGCTCAGTTTGAGGACGTTCTGGATCAACAGGAGAGGTAGCAATTTTTCTCGCGTTGCGTCTGGGAAAGTTTCTCTGACCAGATTCAGTAGTTGCTGATTGATGTCTTTGGGCGATGCGCTTAGATTTTGCTGATTCAGTTTTTGTAGCATAACGATCGCTCTTTGGCTGAGATTTTGGGTCTACAATCTTTCTTGGTTGGGAAATCGGTTTCCAGAATTGAGTTACTGTCCATCTCTCCAACCAGCTGAAGACGGAATTGGAATCCCCTTTATCGTATTCGATACGTACAGGATTTATAACAGCCATTGAAGAAAGAAGCTAAGATAGATACAGAAGGAATAAGCACGAGTACGATAAAATAACCGATATGTTATTTTAACAAAATAGTAACTTGAGATTACCCTGTAAATGAATGCGTTACTTGATAACTTCTCCCTCCAGGCACCCAGGGGTTTACCATCCTAAAAGAGAGAAGAAAAACAACCACAATTTAGACAGAACAGGGCTCGTTTAATGGACATCAATTGCAATTGTCAAAAAGGTGAGTAGAGAAACAAGTATGAACACATATCTAAGGTGAAATGTAACATAAATATAGATATATAATTGATTAAAGAAACATAAACTTCTAATGCCAGGTCTACCTAGTCTTGAAGATAAGACAAAAATATTACATGCTTATTCACTATGATGAAAGAAATAAGTAAATTCATAGAATACCATTTCAACTGGAACAATCATTTCCTAGAGTAAACTGGGGATTCGACATATAGTTACCACACCTTCTGTTGCCAAAACTTCGTGGTGACTTCAAGGGCGACACTAGAGCGCCTAACACTTCTGCCACGAACTAGCGCTTGGAACTTCACGATTGCGTGCGTGGCACGAAGCGTTGCAACAGCTTGTCTCCTCACCAGATGTCCGCGAATTAGGGCTTGCAATCTTATGGTATCCTTTAATGCACGAAACGCCCTGCGTGCCTACATCATGATGAATGCCAGCATCAGCATGTTAGAAACGTACTACAGCATACAGCTCTAATGAAACTAGTGCTAGGTCAAGACATGTTCAAGAAGATCAATGACTCACTCGGCATGAGTATTAAAACCTATCAATCAACACAAAGTATAAGCGAATTTTATAGAAGTTCTTCAGCGTGGTTTTTCAGATGCATGTGCGCTGGTTTAAAGCTAGACAGCTCTGTTGCAGAAGAAGCTAAAGAACAGGGTAAAACATGCACATGTACATGCATGTAACTGCACATGAGTGCGCATTTAGAGAAAGAGGGAGAGAGCATTAGTCACTCGAAGAAACTACCAGTTCGACATGACAATGATTAGCATGTCAGACTTCAGGACAGACAGAATTACCAGATAACCGCGAAAGGCAGCTTGTGCCTTTACAGCAGCATGCTCTTCTCTAAGATATGCGGGATTACTCGATTCATCAGATCCTCCATTTTGACTCACGGCGGCCGCAACGGCTTCGTCGCCCTGTAAAGTGGAAGGTAACCCGTTCCCGAGTGTTGGGATAGTTCTGACGCCTTCGTTGCTAACAAGCACGATATCAGAGATCACGAAGGAACTCTCATCTGACGCAGGTTCCGGTCCCCCGACAGACCCTTCATCGTCATTTAGATTCTTCTGCAGTTTAAAATGAAAATCATTCACAATTCCATGCATAAATATGTTATAGCAACAGGGAACAATAATGCATAAGAAGAACAATAGCAAATAGTATGAGCAAAAATTGAAGAGATCTCTTTTCCTGATCTCGTAACATAATCACATAACAGTAGAAAATATGCATGCAATAACAATATCTGCAACTAAAACTGCAAGAAAAGAGATTTATACCAAGGAATCATCTCCCTCTTCTTTCGCTGACCGAGATTTCGTAGATCTCTTCCCGAAAAGCACTCTCTTGATCCATTTCCCCGGAGATTTCCCCATATCCAAAATCGCAAAATATTCTACTCCCTAACAATTTGGTACCAGAACCTGCATAAAAGCTAGATCAATCCACAAACCACAGCAACCAACATTTAGCTACTCCACAATTATGAGCAAAGTTAATGCAACATGCAGGTGCACAAACTACTCAGTAAACTACATATAATAATAAATGCACGAAAAAGAGTCAGTAAAATAGTGAAAATCAAATCAGTTGAATCTTCGCATTGTATTCAAAACTCTAACACACACGGGATCAAACCTTTTAAGTGAAACAGATTATATATGTATCAGAGATTCTGAAGCAAAAAAGAAGGGCTTAGATCTCAGAGATTCTGAAGCTCACCGGAAAAGAATTTCTGCTTCTCTTTACTTCACCTTCACTTCCAAGTTCCAACACACATGAAGATCAAAAAGAAGAGGAAGAAATTAAAAAAATATAAAAAAAGGAAAAATAAAGCAGGGGGGGTTACGTACAAGGACATAAATAGAGGAATTTAATGGGGTTTGGAGAGAGTGGGTGAGAATGCTTTAGAAACACATGCACAGAGAGAGAGAGAGAGAGAGAGAGAGAGAGAGAGAGAGTTGCATTAAAAAGTGAAATAGCAAATAAAGGATAAACTACAAAAACTTTTCTTGCACTTTTAACCTATGTAATAATTATTTCTGCATTAAACATTACATTAATTATCGTCATGTAATATATTTTCTCATTATCTTAAATAAATTTAAAATTTTTAAATAATTATTGAAGTCGCTATAAAACTTCATAGAAATAAGTTGGCCTACGAAGTTGGTTATAATTAATGCATTAGAATTACATAAATTGAATAAAAATGCTAGACAAACTACCAATTTCAATAGTATTAGTAAAACAAGAGTATTTTATTTATCTAATTTTTTATCTATTTTTTAAGCTATAAATTAGATAGATGTTGAGATACCGAATAACGTGATACTGATACTGAACACTAAATTATTTTAGTAAAATTTTACAACGTAATTCACTGATTATTTCAAACCTTTGGACATATTTAAATCAGTGACGAAGCGTAAGAATCTAATTAACGTAAGTTTTAATATAGAAAATAAATAAGATGTAACCTAAAGTGTAAGAGGAACTTTGACAATTAAGCTAAAAATATAACTCAGAAAGAAACTTATCATAGTTGGCTTCTTTCATACAAGAGCCATGTTTATTCCACGTGTCACCGTCCGAGTCTTTTACAAATTTTAAGCTAATTATTATTATTTGCACCACGTTTCAACCAAGGTCAACAGTAAACTTTATCTTGAACCGGGTGTATCCACACATCTCATACACCAACATAACCAAAACCTCATCATAGACCTTCCAAAATAAAACCTAGGTCACTAAAATATTAATTGTTGAATACTTTGGTAGGTGGGTACACCAGGTGCATGGTATAATTTTCTCCAACAGTAGTAATTCACAAGGTACTCTTATGACCCCAATTTGCCCTTGTTTTGGTGGGGTATTTACGAAGATGCCATGACCCGCTTATGGGTTGTTGAATATTAATATGATCGGGACGACTTAAATACGGACGATCTCGACCGTCCAACTAATTGCAGAAATTAACTCCCGATGACGAGTGACCGTCCAACTACCCAGATTTTAGAGTTGCAAAAAATAATAATAAATAATAATAATATTTTTATTATACGAGCCGAGTAGTGAGTGGCCCGAGCGAGTGGGTTAACTCGGCCCATAACTATGCTGGACAGTAGTGGGCCATGGGCCCGAGGGCCCATTTTACATTTTTCTTTTTTTTTGGTTTACAACTTTATTATTCAGCGTTACCAGTTCGGCCCATTTTAAATAGTAATCATGTTTGAAAAAATAATAAAAAGGTTTTTGCTTATACACCACTTACTATTAACCAAAATTTTTAAATTTACCTTTTATTTTTGAAAAATTATCTTCTAAATCCTGAACTTTATTAGTAAACCCTTAAGAGAGGGTATATTTTCTTAAGAAAAATTATCTAACCAAAAAAGACATTTTTGTCCACCATAAATAAATTAGATATTTTTGAGGTTTGGAAGATCATATTAGATGTTATCTTGATAATTAAACATAATAACCATGCCCGGTGCTTATTTTTATTCTTATTTGCATTGTTTTTGTGGTTAACCAAGATATTGATTTAGGAAATGTGTTCAGAAATATATATTAACTCTTCTAATCATATCCTGACCACACAAAATGAGATAAGTTTAGAATTAATTATAACATTATATTTAATAAGGAAATGAGCTCAACAAATATGACCTCATTTACCCCATCCTCACACATCGTCCTATCAAATCAATCACACCCTTTGAAATCAAATTCTATTCGAAAGCGATTTATATACAAAATAAAATTTAGGGCACTCAAGTGAGAGCGATTTTTCACAGCATAAGGCCATTAATATTGTTATTCATCTCAGCATATATCCAATTACGATTGATGGGGTCAACACGGAGTTGAATGAAATTGTGGATCTCTCTCCTCCTCGTGTATGCACATATAACAATCGGAATACGACATGTCATGGGAAAATTCCTTGTTCCTCCCCATCAATATTGTTTGATCGTAGAACAAATCAAGAACCTTATTAATGCGTTAGATGTAAACATATAAGGATGACTCATTAAGTTGACACACAAAAGAAGGCCCAAATGTTCAACTTTGACCACCTGATAGCAACTTGTGTACAACTCTTTATCGAAACCTCCTACGATCCCTCGCAATTTGGTAACACTATAAGAAAAAACAGTATATTGCAAAATCATAATATTTTAATTCTTTACCACAGCAGAACCTCTTACATTTGTTATTCGCTAGCCATATATTATACTGCAGATGCTTGAATTTAAGGGCTCAGTACGGAGCGCTACGCGTGGCAAAAGCGAGTCGAATAAACCAAACCGCATAAGGTTTAAATAAGTCAAAGAAATTCCCCCCACTTATTTCCACAACTCTAAGCTCCGAGACAAAGGGGGGGAATCCCGCGTCCCCTCAATCTAGGGAACGCTCAATTCAACGTATAGCTTAAGATAGCCAAAAAAAAGGCACCAAACGAGATGAGGAAAAGAAGATGCATAAAGTGGCCAAGTTCATGGCCCTCTTTTTGTCTTTTGGGTCGACCCACCATCGTCTTTTTGTCCCTCTACCGACATACTATTTAGACAACGTCAATGACATAAATATATATTTTCATAGTCATGAAAAAGACAATGCTCCAACCAACCAACTTCTATTTATTATGAAACAAAACTATATATATACCAAGGATATATATAAGATATATATAGGCCACATTATTAGAATAATTCATAATGATGTTATAATTTATGTATCATTACTTAGATGACTTGGTCATTTTCATCTGCTTATTAGGTTCCGAAAGATGATTATATATATATATAATGTAAATTTTTCAACACAATAATATATAAAGATAATATTATATTTATGGTTGTGAGGTTGAATGTGCGGGCGGAAATCATTGTATAATAATAAAGTGCAACATTATAAAACTACAAGCTATCCATAAATTTTTAGTACGTTTTTACCGAGTACAGATATAATTTAGAGGGAGTAATAGATCAGTTTAGAGATGAATCTGTTCATGAGACCCAACAACATACATACATACATACATACATACATACATACATAGAGAGAGAGAGAGAGAGAGAGCATTCAAAAGAACACAGATGATATTCCATTAAGATCTGTGAGAGTAGTCATAGCCTGAAGAGTTACATATTTATATTTATATATATAATTATCATCCTAGGATCTATGGTTTTCTACATATAAAGAGTATTGTATTTTATCAGTTAGAGAGCCATTCCAGGAAGAGCAGGTTATATGATTAGGAAGCAACACCGGACTCGCGCTTCGGAACATAGTTAAGTGTCTTCTGCTCAGCATCCCAGACCAAAGATGTTTCGTACTCCGGAACATATTCCTGAGATCGAAAAAAAGAAAAACCAAAATAATTTATATAACCTTTTTTGTGGTCTTTCTCAAAAGCGATAATTTGGATAAAAAGTTAAAAGTGCGAGATTTCACCCAAAATCTCGAGTAGCAGGTCTATATTATTTAAAAAGAAAATTTAAAAGTTGAGAATTACCTCCATCTTGCTCACTAATTCCTTCGCAGTTGAGGCCGAGATGACAATTCGGCGCGCGGCTTGGGTTATAAAGCCCTCCTCCACCGCCAGATCGATGAATGACAAGAGCGAATCATAGAATCCATCAACGTTTAGAAGACCGACCTAGCGTAGGGGGAAGTAAAAAAAAAAACCCAATCAGATTTTATTTATTAAATCATAACACAAACAAAAATTAATCCATAGAAAAAGAACCATCATAAAATACTAATTCGTAAATTATCTCAAATGCCAAGTTGTATCTTGGTATAATCGACAAAATAATTCACCAGAAAGATCTGCTTATGTTGGACGAATCTTCGCTGACACGTCATGGTTACTGCTAAAAGTATGAATTAAGACTAATAATATAAGCAGGAATGCGACTGCGTAAATTATGCTAGTGCCTGGTTTCTATTAGAAAAGTATTATATTGAACGCTTTCGCTTGCAAAAGCAACAGTAACCTTAGCTATAATATAAAAATATAAAACACCAATAGAGGATAAGATCCTAACTGTGTCATCTCCTTAGCTGTATGCAAAAGTAAACAAACAGTACAAAGAATATCTTCTAAGAATCAATATAAACAATGGAGAGCATGGATTCCATGAGTATTATTATTATGTAGTCTCAATTGTAAACAAGACATTAAATTATTACATCCTTGTATTTTAATCTTTTCATACGTGAATGAAGCCACACGATTAACAGTTCAACCACCGAATCAAACAGTAGGCATTGACCTTGTAAAGTGTACAATTAACTAACTCTGTTTACACAAGCAAAAGCTTAATCCATATCATGACCAAAGTAAAAGCTAAATAAGGGAATTTACCGGCTTCTTGTGGATGCCCAACTGAACCCAAGTGATGACTTCGAGTAATTCCTCGAGAGTTCCATATCCACCTAGAATGGTAAACAAGCGTGACGATTAAGATAAACATTTTTACTCGTAATTGATAGATATAAGTAATTACACCTAAGATAAAGGGACAGTAGCATACCGGGCAGCGCAATAAAAGCATCTGCGTTGCGAGCCATCTCGGCTTTCCTTTCGTGCATTCCTGAGACAGCTCTAACTTCTCCCACAGGCTCTCCAGTTACCTGCGCAAAGCATGGTTAAAGGATATTCATAAATCTGCACCACCACAGTAAAATTACAATCTGATGCTGTAGAACATGTCCAGTACTACTAAGTCAAAAGATTAGCTCAACAGAATCTTTAATAGTCTGGGGTTTGCATGTTTATTTACATCAATTCACTGCTCCAAGGTTAATCTGATTCCCTGAATCAAGCTATTCTAGTGCTCCAGGTTTATTTACTTTTCACTTTAGGAAGTGGTTAAAAAGGTCATTTTGTGTAAAGATTATACAAATTACAGCCAAAAAAAAAGAAGGAATACTAGTCAGATGACAGTAGCAAAAAATTTCAGCTCTGAGCTCACCTCTCTTGGCATCAAAGATTTTGGAATAATTCTGCAAAAGAAAAGAAAAAAAAAAAAAGAGAGTGGGGGGGTGAGAAAAGTCATATAAATGTTGTATTCAGAATTAAGCTGTAAGATGAAATGAGTACAAAAGCAACCTCAGCTTTTTCAGGTAAAGACAACTAGGCAAAGAACAGATAAGAATCAGCTTTGAAACTTTTATAGAGATAGAGAGAGAGAGAGAGAGAGAGAGAAGATCATATCTTTCACTAGCAATGTCTTTTAAAACCATACATAAGATATATACACTAGATAACAAGAAGTGAAAGAGCTGCACCTTTCTGAGGAGTACAGGGAGAGTGCATCTATTCTAGTGAAAGAAGTAGGACAAAATACATAGAAAACATTAAACATGCTCATGCCACATAAAGCAAAGATGACGAGCCCCGTGTAAATGAGGACAAGCCCAGAGAAGTTGCCATTTCGAGCAATGAAGCATGCACCAAAATGAGTACAAAGAAAAAATAAAAAACACAAAAAACCCACAAACACAAACACAAACACAAACACAAACACAACAAAACACTACAAAAGTTAATATATATATATATATATATATATATATATATATATATATATAAAGTAATGAAAATATATATATTTACCCTATGACATGTCTCCCCCCATCATGAACTGCATGAGAGACCAGGCCCATTAATCCAATGCTCCCTCCTCCATACACCAAGTCTATGCCCTTCTCCACCTTCATCACATAAATATACATACATACATACATACATACAAAATGTGTTAGTTAGCATAACAAAATACAAATAATAATAATTAAAAACAACAACAACAACAACAACAACACTTGGCCACATTTTACACCGTTAGCAATGGAATGAGAGCATGTTATTATGTTCAATGGAAATAATAACAAAATTGCTTCTTTTTTTTTTTTTGGTTTGTAACAAATTGGTTTTTTGAGTAGTTAATTACTGTACAAATATTTTGTGGCAGTGATCATGCAAGAAGGCTGCTCAACGGCCAGCCAGATTACAGCTAAGCAATCCCTCATGCCAAATCACCCAATCCCCCACCACCTCCCTGATTTTCTCTACAAATTATTTATTACTATAGTACAATTAATCTTAAAAAAATGAAAATGCTAGGAAAAAATTGATTTTTTCTAGGTAAATACCCCAAAATAGGGAAAAAAACACCAAAATATAAGCCTCTACTATCAAATGATCAAAAAGTATGGCTAAAAACCCAGAAAAATTACCGGGTTCCATAAAAAAAAAAAAAAAAAAAAAAAGCAAAATACCATTTCCTACATCATCAATACGACACCCCAGTGAACACAACCTAATCGAAATAAACCACAATAATCATCAAAAAAAGATAAAAGTTTATTAATTTCACTTTTACAAAAAGAAAAAAAAAATCTCTCCTTTATGGACATTACCAGCTCCTTCCCCAGCTCCACTGCGGCTTCTTTGTAGCTCGCCTTTTTCCCCGAAGCGCTCCCACAATACACGCAGATCCTTCGAAACCTCGACCCCTTCGTCTCCTCCGTCACCTTCTCCCTCTCCCCCTCCATTGATCCCTCCCTCTCTCTCTCTCTCTCTCTCTCTAAACCTCTCTCTCGCTCTCTAAACCCCACCCCACGGTGTGTGTGTGTGTGGAAATTGTTGGGAGTAAACAGGGAGCACGACGACCGCACGAGGCACCTATGGGGACCCCTTTGCTCCCCACCCCCCGCTCTATTTATAGGGACGCATAACGGCGCCCGTTAACGCCGTTTGGTTCCTCTCCCCTAGGGTTTTGGGCCCAGGGTGTACTGGACTTGTCTGTGGACTCCGTCCACCACGTCATCCGTGAACCAATTAAATATAACCTTTCTCACTATTTTTAACCCAAAAAAAATCACGACGGTTCGAAGTTGCAATAAACTAAAAGCGCATTTCTTAAATAAAATTAAAGAAAAATCAAAAATAGATCTTAGTATATTTATTTATTGCCTTTTTAATATTGCGGATCGTATTTGATAATCTAAATTTTGGATTTGAAAGATCTTTGAGAGATACGGTGGACCGAGTCCAGGGAGAATTTTCCGAGCGGAGCGAACCGAGAGATACGGAAGAGATTTTTGCGGTGTAAAGCGCATTTAATTATTTAATAATTATTTAAACTGGTGATCCCACGGCGGGGGATTTGCCACGTCGGACGGTTCGCGATGGGGTGCACTGTGTGCGTGTATACTTTTAGGAGATTTGTGGTGTGCTAATTTAATGAGGAGATCGGGTCGGATTCACCGTTTGAGCATTTATTTTTAATATTAACCTTTAAAAAAAAAAAAAAAGGTTTCTTTGTGAGATTACCGATAAGAGGATTTGTTTATGGAATTTGTCCTTATTAAAGTTTGTTTGGGATTAACCAAAAAAAAAAACACAAAAAAAAATTAATCATATAACACTAATTTCAAATATGAAAAATATTATTATTTCATTAAATATTTTTATTAGTGAAGAAGCAGGTTAAAAAAAAAAAAGTAGATAGCACTTTACCATCGTACTATGTCTATCTAGATTATTTACCGCCTAACCTACTTCAATAAAACTAATTTGATATAAATTTTACGCCACATATATGTTACCAAGAAGAAGAAAAAAATTAACGGTTTCAGCTCTACGTGATAGAATAGTAACATCATTTTGAATTATTTGTACGTCCTTTGTACTATTATTATGTTTTTCATACATGTGATGTTCGCGAAAAACACTTCCTTTTCACGAGACTAAACTCTCGTTTTCCACAAAAATTAATTTAAAAAAACACTTTCTCCCTACGGTTTCACATTGTGATTAACATGTTGGACCATTTCATAGGAATCAAGAGTCCAACCCTTATTGGCTACATAATCTACAGTTAGCTACTTTCCCAGATAACTCATGATATATAAATTTTTTTTACAAAAAATCTTTAATATAATTTTTTCCTTCTCACCATTAATGAGACTAAGATATGCTGAATAATTACTTAGATTATCATTTTATACACCATCACGCGTCTCATGTGCGGAATTTGTTTTCTCAAAAAAGCAATTTATTTTATTATTCTCTAACAATGACGTATCTATAAACACCCTAACATGCTCGCAACCAACACCTCCAAATCCAAACAGAGTAATAAATATTCCTAATACTCTTTCAAAGTAATGAATCTTAATTTCCATTTGCAACTTATAATTTATTGTAACAAATATTGTAACATTTTAGAAATGGAAATAAAAACCAGCATCTTAGAAGGGTCCAGCAAGGCAATGTATTTATATTATTTGATTTCGTTGACTTCATTTGGACTTATTGACGCACGTTAGGGAGGAATTAATTATCCAATTTAATTATCCAAATTAATATTACTAATATTATGAACAAAAATATGATTAAATATACATTTTATTCCTCCCCTTGGTTTCTCACTAGTGCCCCTTTAATTTATAAGAAGATTTGTTTAAAAAATTGATGGTATAAATTAAACCTAAAAACAAAATATCTGCACCAATTAAGTGATATAAACTGAACAAAAAATTATAAATTATATACTAGATAGCTATACTGAAGGATAAATAAGCCGTTTTATGTTTTAACTATTATAAAATAATTTTTATAAATAAATAAAAATAATATTAATATTGGTAATTTTGGAGGGGTGTCTCAGATATTTTTTTAAGTATTGAGAGGCTTGAAATTGGCCTCTAATTTTCTTATTAGATTTTTCTTTTGGGTGAATTTCTAAATTGGATTATGGTAGCTAATGCGTGATGTGAATGCGAGGATGAATTAATAATTAATTAGTGATTAGTGATGAATAAAGTAATAATTAGAGTGATTTGAAATGGGAAAAAAAAAGGTTAAGTTTTTTAAACGCGTCGGATGGCGACCTCGCTCTCACGCGGTGACGCCTCTTCCACCGTCGCCGATCCCTCTCTCTTCTGCCGTGTATATAGTAACTCCATGACGTCGTGATGACGTCATCTGCAAGCTCCCCTTTCTAATCTCCTTTTTTTTTTCCAATTTTTTAAATTTTTTAAATTTTTTTATTTTTTTTAATAAAAGTATGTAGGTGCTCCAACGTTTTTAGGAATGCAAATGGATTCAGATTGATCGAGCTCCTGCATTCATCCGCACTGAATGGGATGGTACATTGAGTTTAAAATGAGAGAAAAAATAACTTATTACGAATCCGTTCTAATTCGCTAATAAGAAAATAAAGCTGGGTGAGGTTGGCGTCTGTTACACCTTACATCCGGCACTTTCGACGTTTGCTTCTATTTTTTTCCTGCTATCCTTTTTTGTTCTTTTTTTCGGTAACTCTTTGTTTTTCTGAGGCCCTGACTGTCTCACACTATATAGCTAAATTCATCTACTTAATGAATGAAGCAGGTAGTGTGCTACCTTTCTCTCAAAAAAAAAAAAAAAGAGCGGAATGTGGAGAATCGCTTCTTTTCGTTAATTTATTTTAATTCGTCAAAAATTCGTTAAAATATGTTCTCGTTTCTATTCGTTCTAAATGGAGCAATAAATGAGAAGTATAAATCGGATTAATTAATTTTTTTTAAATTTATTCTGACCCACCAAATAAATAAAGCGAAAAGTAAAAAATTCTTTCGGCTGTGAATATGTCTTGCATTGCATTCCGACCCTACAGATCTTTATTTCGCCAATAATTTTTATTTTATCCTCGCTACTTTTAAACTCCTTTTAATAGCATCCAAAAGAATACTCCTTAAATTTATCGACATATAAATTTTTTTCTAAAATTAGATTAAAAAGTAAAAACATTTAATTTAGCAAATTTAACTAATTTTTAAAAATAAAAATAGTTTTTTGGAAGAAAAAAAAATGAAATAATGGACAGTTCACCGATCTAAAACAGGTTCGTAATTTGGCGCCGCAAGGGCGCCCATCTCTGTGGGGCCCCACCTCTTTCCCACGTCGCTTCACGCTTTCACACGCAGTACAACACCCCCTCCAAAATTACGATTTTGCCACCACCGCACGGGTGCGGCGTTTTCCCCCATTCGCAATGGAGAGTTGAGTCGCCAACTCGTAGCCCCAGCCGTTGGATCCCGACCGATCCCCGCGATGGACGGTGTACCTTCGACCGTTGGTACGCTAAAAAAAAAAAAAAAAAAAAAAAAAGCGAAAGGGCAAACAAATAACGTCCGTTGGATCGGGAACTTACGGGTCTCTCGTTGCTACAGCACTAACGATAATGGCATGTTGTATGGTACGTGTGAGGTGCTCGGTAGGTATCGACCGTGGATCGCGCCGGGGACACCGAGCCGAGAGTTAAGGCCAACCGTCCATTCTCGGAAAAATTCTAGAATGCACCGACTATATTGATAACGTGGCATTTTCAATCAATCAAATAAATTTTTTTAGGTTAATCCATCGCATCACGATTGTATAAAAATATTTTTATTATATATTTTTTAAAAAGTAAGATGTGATTGACTGATTATTGCTGATGTGGTACACGTGTGATACAATAGACTTTCTTCCATTCTCGGTCTAGACAGAACTGGACCGGACGGGATTCCCCTTATTGAAACTGGCCGGGTCTGTTAAAAAGAAAGCAGATAAAAACACACAAAACTTACCTGAATTATCGACTATTTTGAACCTGCGATTTAATATTGCAAAATTTTATTTTACTATTTAATTTTTTAATTTATTTTATCTAAGCCGGTCACTAATATTTTGACTTTAAAATTTAAACTAATTACTTATTTTAATTAATTTATAGTTATAAAAATTACATAAAATATAGTATTTAAATTTTTTAAATTTTAAAATTAAAATATTGTCGACTGATTCCGAGAGAACAAAGCGGAAGATCAAATACTAAATTAAAATTTTGAAAAGCTGGACGTGGATTTACAGCGAACATAGTTAAAGATAAGCCATGTAATAAGGGAGACAATAAAAAGAAAAAGAAAAGGATTGGCACGTGCGAGGAGGTTGCAGAGAGGAGGAATGAGTAGAGAGGTCTTTTCGCATTAAATTCTGGTGAGGGGGCTGGTGTTTCCCAAGAGAGAGGCGCCATGATTGAGTTGGGAAAAAGAACAAGTACTTGGAATATCTCTCTCTCTCTCTCTCTCTCTCTCTCTCCATTTCCTGGGAATTCCCACTTTTATTATTTCATTATTATTATAATAATATTCCTCACTCCCTTCACTATTCAAAAGATTATCAAAAATAAAATATTTTGATAGCTGTAATTTACTATTATTTTATTTTAAAAAAATTTCAAATATTACTTATGTGATTTCGTACTTTTTTATTTTAGTTTCATGTGATTTAAAGTGTATCACTTTAGTACCTGTTGTTTCGTTTTTCTCTTTTTCTTATTCATTTCATTAATTTTTTCGTTAAATCATATAGAAAAAACTTCAGATAACCCATCTCTGGTTTATCGAATATTCATTTTACTACTCTGTGGTCTTAATTTTCTCACTGATTTAACGAAAAAATAACAAAAAGAATAAGAAAAAGAAAAAAACGAAACCACAAGATACTAAAGTGATATACTTTAAACTACAGAGCACTAAAATGAGAAAGTACGAAACCATATGTGTGGTATTTAAAATTTTTTTTAAAATTTTTATACTGTTACAATTTAATAAAAGTATATAATTTAGCCTAATAATAATTATATTTCTTAGGGGCTTTTCCTCATTAAATGCTGGGTCATTTGGATTTGACTGGGGTGAGTGAATAAAACAAAGGAAAAGAGAGGGTGATTTTGTGAGCTAGTGCTCAAAAGATTCAGTAATTAAATTCGCTCCTTCCCAATTATGTTTGAAAGATCATGGCATGAGATTGGATTAACCAATTCCCTAGGAATTTTAGGAATGTCTCCCCTACCAATTTATTAATCCCTGCTCCTCAATTTAATGAAGTGTGGTTTGAGTAGATTCACTGTGTTGGATTTGGTGACAAGAATGGATGGCACAGTATTTTATTATCCATTAATTTATTAATATATTATTTATTAGTAAATAAGTGAGAGCAACAATAGATAAGTTTTTATCAATCAAATGAACTTAGAGTACCTGTTTCTGTTTAGTGCTAAAATATTAGAGTTTTTCTTAATTAAATCTTTTTACATTATGTATAATAATATAGTATTTGCCCAAAAGCTCAACATTCTAGTGAACTGTAACAATTTTTTAGTAAAACTGGAGATTTTTTTTTTTTTTTTTTACTCGAATCACATTAACTCTTTTATGGGAGTAATTCACATGACATACATTGTGTCCCAAATTAGCTGTTTTCTATCATAATAAAATTTTTAAAATTTCCCCTTTGACTCAAAATCTCAGTTAGAGTTATAAAAAAAGAACCATTAATGAGAAATAATTTAGACTCTGTTTGAATTTTGGAATAAGTAATACAGTAATATTCTATTTTGTATGATTTTTTTTTATTATGATTGAAAGTTGAAAATGTGATAAAAAATGTATAGAAAGGAATGACATATTCGATCTTTTAAATTTTTTTTCGAAATATAATAAATCACCTCATAGGTGAGATATGCCATCTTATCAAATCTTATATAGCAAAACTTTTTGAGAAGCAAAATTCAAACTCCTTTTCTTATAATTACACTAATTTTTTTTTTATAAAAAATAAATTATCATCGAAAAACTTACTTCGACCTTCAAACACGACCTTAATGTTACGAATTCGGCTCATTGTTAACCAAAGGCCTCATCAGAATCGGCCCTACTCGGGCCCGTTGTCTCTAATTGGGCCCGATAAATTGTTAGTTTTCAATAAAAAAAGGGAAATGTTTTATTTTTCTACATCTCTGTTGTTTTATTAGTGATCCTTTATCTCAAATGAAAATGATCGAAAGGCACATAATTTGGTGCAGTATACGAACCATAAGTACCTTTTTAGCTTTAAAATATTTAAGTCTCAGGAAACTAAGTTGGTACTTCACACAGATACTAGGATTTAAAAGATGTAAAATTTTGCTTTCAAATTTGAGCATTGTGATGTTCCAAATTTCCAGCTGCTATAAGAAGTGCATATACAGACACACATGTTGGCTTAAATGGGCAAGCATCCTGTCCTGTGGCGGAAGATCATGTTGAACCGAGTCATGTATGAAATGACGTGAGCCTGAGTTGGTCGAGTCATATTCGAAGTGGAATGAGGCTGGTTGGCCTGAGTTACAATCGAGACCCGTGGGCGCTGCTGTGTCCATTTTAAGTGAATTGGTTGTGTATTTCTAACAGCTCGAGCTTTTTGGATTAATGATTAGCGCCAGCGATCCGACAAGTGGTATCAAAGTCAGTGGTCACAGGTTCGATTCCGGCATGCTGCGAATGTGTGCATATGCTGGAGGAAAAATTATTAGTGTAAATAAGCCAGTATCCTGCCCTATGACGGAAGGCTATGTTGGACCAAGTCATGTATGAAATGGAGTGAGACTGGGTTGGACCGAGTCATATTCGAAGTGGCATGAGGCTGACTAAGCCGAGTCACAATCGAGACCCATGGGCGCTACGCACACAGCCAAAGAGCAAAGAGCAAAATCTAATTATGGTTAGCCATTCGCAAGCCATAGATTAAATCTGTATATTTTGAGCTGACACATAATCTCCATCGATAATTCATGGGAAAAGTGATAAAGAATAAATAGTAATCCACATGTTATCGCTAAAATAGCTTAAAGGTTCTATTAATCTCCCAAAACTACAATGATTCCTCAGTATTATTGTCGATTTCCTCGACCTGCTCGAATTTGAACCATTCCCAATTTGCGTATAACATCGCCTCGTTATCAAAAGGAAGAGTCTCTTTCGGGGAGTCGATTTGGTGGGCCGGAGAAATGGCCGGAAGCCTTTGTCTGTACTTCCTTGCCACCTCTTCAGCCTCGGAAAACACCTTCTGCAATGAGAGGAGAAAAATAGCGTAAAAAATTACATGTTAACCACACACAAAAGGAAAATTTCTGCATGGAAAGTAGATAAGATAAGGCCACTCACCTCTCTATTCGAAAGAAATAATCCGGGCTCACTTTCGAGATCCGCAATGCTGTTCATCAAGCAACAAGGGTTATATTAAGAGGTAGAAGCACAGTTCATACAAAAATAAGCTTTCGTAGAATGTGGTCATGTAGGGTCTAGCTTGCCCAATGGACCTGTAAAAATGTTGAAATGTTGTTGCTTTTGAGCGGCATGAAAAAGCGATAACAGCTTTTTTTATGAAACCGCTGCAACTTCTTGCCACTGCAACAAAAGTAGAAGTTTCTAATTGGAAATTTTCTGCTTTTAAGCTGAAACGTTTCAACTAAACGTGGAAAAGTTTCAAAATTTTTGTTCACCAAATGCCTCACTACTTTCAGAAGCCAGGCCAAAAAGGCATTGGATCCCAAGGGACGACACCGAATATAACAGCAGAACTTTTCAATTAGCTTTGCTTGCCAATTTAGCGAGCACAAATTCCACAATGTAGCTACACAGTATACAGACCATGGGAAATAAGAGGAAAACAAATCAAGTGGCCATTATTTTCAGTTGCAAAGTAATCAAGGCTCACCTCAGAGCAATTTTATCAGGGAACATTGACTTGATTACGAGAACCTTCACCTCCTCGCCCACCTTTAGTACATCACTTACAGAGTTAACACGGGAATGAGTAATGTTTGAGATATGTAGTAATCCGCTGCACAATCAAGTGGACATGCAATCAAATAAATAGGTAAATTTCTCTATTACCTGCCAGGCAAACATACTTCGGATACAAAAGTATAGCTGATCAATGATCAATATGCAAGTTTCAAAAATTTCTTCGTCAACTTCAGACCAATAAAAAAAAAATCGTTCCAAATTATCATCCGAAAAGGAAATCAAGATAATAATGATTAATTAAAAAATTCGACAAGTCAAAAAAATTGTTCCAAATTATCATCCGAAAAGGAAATCAAGATAATAATGATTAATTAAAAAATCCGACAAGTCCAGCTAGATCAATTATAGAGTAAACATGTTCTTCCATGGCAATTAACATATTCACATGACTCTGTGATTTATCTCGAGACAATTTGTTAACGGGCGTCAACACAAGCAAGGAAAAAAGGAAAGAGGACTGCAGAAAGATAGTGCTTGAAATAGCAAGTCTCCAGCTCCATACCTTCTGTTAGTCTCACCTATCCTAACTTGTGCGCCATATGGGAAAATTTTGCGAACAGTCCCTTGTAAAAGAGTTCCTTCTTTAAGATACATCATGTCCTGCAAAAAGAGAAAAATAAGACAAAGAACAGATACATGGTCTAAGGACAAGTATTCAGCTTTCGGTAGGACATTTTCCCCAAAATTTCCTAGCTTTGCATGGCGTAGCATCAAGATGGTGGATGTAGTCACATATCAGTGGTCCCTCAAAAATTTTCATTTTAGTACGAAGTAAATGTTTGTTATGGGTAGTCACAATTAAAGATGTCCTTAGAGATGTAAGCATATTCAAATCTGTGCAAAATTGCAATTTAACTCCGCACAAAATACTACAAGAAGGGAAATTGCAGTAAGAACAGAATGGTCATGTAAATGGACTAACCCAGGCTTCTTTCTCACTAACTATCAGGTCATTGGTTGCTTCATCGGTCCTCGTAATGAGCACATGCATCCTGCGCCCAACCTGCACAAGTATAAGTCAATTGATCATATAAGTAACCTACCATTAGAAAGTTAATTTAGATTAAAAAAAAATGTGATAGCATAGAATAAAGGAAAAAATACAACTTACACATGCAATTAAAAAGACACTTATAACACACTTACATTACTTTTCAAATCTGTGAAATTATTTACTCTATTCATCAACTCAGCTTTAGGGAGGAATGCTCTCAGCCCCTGCACTACAAACAAGTGAGATATACGATAGCATTATGGCATTGTATTAAGTGAGGAAATGCTAGAACATATTCGCACCTCAATTCTCGTGAGAAGGCCGCCGGTGTTCCACTCAAAAATTTTAACTTCAATGGGCTCATTAAGTTGCATAATCTGCATGCAAGAGTAAATAAACTATCATTCCAATTCTCGTTAAGTAACTAGGTTCGCGGCATATCAAGTTCTTGAAGTTTGATTCTGATTTCAATTATGTTCCTAGAGTTTCACATTTTAAACAATCTAGCCCTGAATTCTATTACGCATAGCAATGAAGTCTTTTTGTTAGTGTGCGTGCGAAATTGAAACCAGATCTAACTTTAGTGGCTGAATTGTTAAAGCTGAAACTCTAACAATGAAGTTGAATTCACAGTCAAACTTCATGGACTAAATTGTCACAATTCAAATTCTAAGCCAAACTTCAGGGAACTAAATTGCAATTAACCCTTACAAACATTATAGAGAAGAGAGAGTAGAGAAACCACTCCAAAGCACGACTCCTATGTAATCAAAACAAGTTCCTTTAATACATTTTACTACACTTACAATGCAAGCCTATTAAGATTTAAGAGAGAAGAGAACCTGCCTCAGTCGGTGCCACGCGACCCTCCGGAACATCCTTCTCGCCGATAACAGCGGTCGTCCGCTAAGTGTTCGACCGAGAACCTCAGAGAACAAAACCGTCCCCACCTCGACGACCGGCCTCCCCGGCAGCTTCTTCCTGCTCAATGCCTCCTCATCCCTCACAATCCCCATCTTCCCTCGAACCCTAAACTCCTCCTTATCCTCCCCGACATCGCAAAGCAAATACGGCATCTCCTCCTTGTACAGCGGGAGCACCTCCTTGGTGAGCATCGTGCCCAGCATATCCGCGCCGATGCTCACGTCGAGCTTGTTCTCGTTCCCCGACACCACCACGCCCACCACCAAATCCCCGGGCTTCGGATCATAGTACTCGACCTCTACTCCGTGCGTCCCCTGCTCCCTCGGCTCCTCCGCGGGCCTCGCCTCCTCCATGGGAGCCGAATCCTTCGTCCGGAAGAGCTTGAGGAAGGGGGCTAGCACCCCCTCGAGCTCCTGCGGGTTCGAAGGAGCCGAGGAGGAGTGCTCCTCCGAGAGAGGCACCGGGGACGGCTTCTCGAGAAGCTCGAGCTCGGCTTCTTCGGCATGGGCGTCGCGGGGAACGCGGGGATCGTCGACGGGGGAGGAATTGGGGACATGGGTTCGGCGCAAGCTAGGGTTTTTAGGGGAGAGGAAGAGGGTTTGGGTGGTGGGGAAGGGGACGAGGTGAGGGCGATGGGAAGGGAAGGAGAGGTTTGGGGGCGAAGGGATTGAGGGGAAAGGATGGGTTCGCATCGCTCTTCAGTTGTGTGTATGGTGAAGCATCATGTATAGCAGCTTCACGGGTATATCTTATCCCTGCGATAGTTTTATTTTTCCTAGTTTAGATATTTAGATGTTGTGGTATCTATTATCTAATCTACGTGAGTATTTTGTAATATTTAAAAAATAGAGTCAAATTATAATTCAGAAATATTATTGGGCCAAGTGTGAAGGGTTCCAAATTTCAAACTTCAAACAACAACGTTAACATCACATTATAAATATTTAATTATTATTTTTAATTTTATTATTTATAAAAATATATATTATTATCTTAGTGTCATATTTAATTATACAATATTAATTTTTAAATCAAATTAAAGCATATATAAGTTTTAAATTTTATATTTTATAAGACTAGTTTGTGGAGTAGGACTACTGTGCTATTAGGAGCACAACAGTCCTTATACTCCTAACTTTCTAAATATCTATCAATTTTGATGGATGATTACGGTGAGAGAGAAAAAAAATAAAATAAAAATTAAGAAAAATTAGGAGCATAAGAACTGTTGTGCTCCTAATAGGACAGTAGTCCTGCTCTCTCTCTCTATATATATATATAGAACTAGACTGGAATACTATCAATAGCATCAAGCTATTGGTGCTATTAGTTTTTTAGCCATTGGATTGAGAAATGTACGGTTAGGATGATGTAGGCCCCTTAGGGTTGAGTGGGTGGTTGGTTGAATAGTATAATCTAACGGATAAAAATAATCAAAGTATTAAATCTAACAGTGAAAAACTCGATAGCACCAAATATTATCTCAGCCGGACTATATATATATATATATATAGAATTGAGCTCCTATGCTTTTAAAAGTACCAAGCAATTGGTGCTTGTAGGTTTTTAGCCCTTGGATTAAAATATGGACGGTTAAGATGATGTGGGCCCCCTAGGGTTAAGTCGGTGGTTGGTTGAATAGTATAATCTAACGGGTGGAATTGATCAAAAGGGTGAATCTAACGGCAGAAAATTTACAAGCACCAAGTGCTTGATACTTTCACAAGCACCATAGCCGGACTCTATATATATATATATATATATATATATATATATATATATATATATATGGAGTCCGGCTATGGTGCTTGTAAAAGCACCAAGCACTCGGTGCTTGTAACTTTTTCACCGTTAGATCCACTCCTTTGATCAATTTCACCCATTAGATTATACTATTCAACCAACCACCCACTTAACCCTTGGGGGCCCACATCATCCTAACCACACATTTGAATGGTCTAGATCATGTTCAACGGTGCCGATCGTCGATTTGGAAGCTCTAGCATCGAAAACAAATCGGTAGTAAACCGTTCGGTTTACTACCGATAGTATTCTAGCAAAACTCTATATATATATATATATTTATGAAATAAATAATTTTTTTAAAACATGGTATAAGGCCGAGCACGACTGGTGTTTGGGCTCGTTTAGCATCACGTGAGTCGCGCGTGCAAGCTCAAGCGTGTGTCTCGTAATCGCTCGCCTCCCTCCACGTCTCTCCCTCTCCGGTCCATTGGAGCTCTCCTATAAAACCCTCGGAGGGAAAGCGACTCCTCTTCCTCTTCTCCGCTCCCGACGCTCACACTAGGGTCGAGCCCAAGGTAGGAGACGCCCCCGATTCCAATTTCCTTTCTTTCATCAACAATTCTCAGAGGTTTTACTCGATCTAACGCTGGTTTTTGTTGGAATATTCAAAATTTTCCAAGTCGAATCCGTACGAGGCTCCTCGTGTTGTTCAAATCATTGGCGATTCGATTGGATCGTCCTAATCTTAGTTGATTTGTTCCCAGATTACGAATGTTTGGAAGTTTGGACGATTTCTCCGTTTGATTTTGATTAGTTCTGTTCGGATTTCAGTGTAGTTGATCCCGATTTGAACATATCATTTACTCGATCATTTTGTTATGGGTTTTGGAGTGGGCATCGACGATGAGCTTGTTATTTTTGAAGTTTTTTTGTTGGATTGATGATTCATCTGATGGACATTGTAGGCTACCACCAGTTTGTGATCATCAAATTTGAGTATTAGGTTTTCTAGGGCTCTACTTCGTCATGGGCGCGCCGAAGCAGAAGTGGACGGCGGAGGAAGAGACCGCTCTCAAAGCCGGAGTCGTTAAGCATGGATCCGGCAAATGGCGGACGATATTGAAAGATCCGGAATTTAGTGGCATCTTGTGTTCGCGGTCTAATGTTGATCTCAAGGTAGCCAGAAAAGGGATATTTTTTATCATTCAAAGTTCTATACACAAGAGTTTGCGCGGTATATTGAGTGATTTAAATTCGAAAATCAAACTAGAATTTGTAGTTTTTGTTGAACTACGTCCGTATTCAATGTGTCAGGACAAATGGCGTAACTTAAGCGTGACTGCCGGTGGGTGGGGATCCCGAGAGAAGGCCAGATTAGCCTTGAAAAGGAGCCTGAAAAATTCTAAGCGTGACGACAACTCAACGGCTACCTCTACGGTTGATCAGGGTGTTGATGATCAGGGTGTTGATGATGAAATTGTTGATGCAAAGCCTCTCGCTATGTCTAGTGAACCTCTTAAGATTGAAGGACCAAAGAGATCTTTTTCAAGGTTATTCCATTCATGCAATGCATGTAATTTCATTAAAGTTGTTCTAGATTTATTTCTATTGATTAACACATGTAGATCTGATTCTCGTGTATTTGCTAAATATATGTTACAAGTAAACAATCTAGTAGATCCTTGCAAATCAGACTGTTCATGGCTTATGCTACTTTCTGGTGAAAAGTTGGTCAATAAGTAACTTATCGGACCGGAACCCTGAGGTAATCTAAACTGATATAAATGTGTCTTGTTGAGATTTGTAATTCTATGTTGACTCTATGGCAAGAAAGATCGACTTTCCATAATCAGTTGACTATTTTAATTAATATGGTCTCCCAAATGCTAAAATGGGTTTCGTCTACTTTTTAGGTGATTGAATCCCATCGCAAGGATTTGGTCTAAAATGGGTAGGTTTTTTTAATAAACCAATCACAAATTACGTCGCTACTGGTAAATCAGATGATCATGCTGAGGATACACATAATATGATATATGTTGGTGGTTAGAGGAATTTGGTCGGATAGAGAAACACAATGAAAGCCAAGTGAAGAGAATATGTACTTTTCCATCTAAAATCATCTCATCTTTTTTTGTGTTTTTTTTTTTTCAATACTTTGTGTAATATTCACCTAGGCTATCTTATAAATGTAACAAACACAGAGTAAGTAACACTGGTACTCATGAAGACTCGGTGGTACTAAATAGCTCCTTCCAGGCAATTAGCTAACAATATATAGTGTTATAACTGTGAACTTGTTAATTTATTTCTTGGTCGAGTTCACCTTCAATCTTGGGAGTTTTTGAAAATCATGAAGTTGTGAGTTAATATTTTAGCCTTTATTGTGCAAAGAAGTCATTGTATTTTACTATGATGCTGTTCTATTTGGCTTACTTTTGCTTTCTTTGTCATGAATAAGGCTACTATATGATTAAATGTTATTTTCTTGCTTGACTCTAGCCTTTTCTTGTCTAAAGAAACTTAAGTTGTTGCTCTATTGTTGACGAAGCCTCACTTATAAATTATTAACTAACTTGGCTATTAGTCTCTTGGCACTCTTCTCATTTGTTCGTTGTCAAGTTGCCAGCTTATAACGAAACTTTTCTAATCTTTCATGTGACATCCTCAATTTCATTGGGCTTTTGCTAAAATTTATTGTTAGGAGAGTGCTTAGAGTGGACGATTTATGAGGTGATTCTTAGATTTAATGGTAACAAAAACAAAGAGAGAGTATTTCGAGAACCTTTCTATGCTAAGGCTTCATATCTTGATATTCGTGGAAACAATTATCTGTGCTATTTAAAATGGCATATTTGCATGTGTGCATTATGTGTTTCACATTCTCTTGTAGACAGGTTGAAACATCAGAGATCTATCTACTTCTGGAATATTGTGCCTTAGTGTGAAATACATGATTGTCTAATAAACACTTTAAAAGTTAAGACATAAGGAGAGCTATTCGTTGCTTCACAGTTAGGGTATTGGATCCTCTTTAGAAGTTATATTGGTCAGTCTGGAATCGAGGAAGAAATTTCACACATTTTGGTGCACAATTTGTTGGTCTACTGCTTGCATTGTCATTACATAGTGAAGCAACAACTGCAAACACCATAAATCTAATAGTTTTTGTAACAATATTATCGCAATTAGCTTTCCTTGGTTTTCATTACATATTCTTTAGATACTCTATTACGATCATCCCGAATCCTAATCCGATAATGAAAAGACCCAGATATGAAGTCTTATCATTATTACATGAGGATCTGGGATGAACATAGCATGCTCACAATGATCACAGCAGATTTCAAAAGATCTTCTTGCTCTTTACTACTTTCTTAACTTGAAATTCTAATATTTATGCTCCTCCATCTAGAGTATGTTGTGATTTAATCTGATAAATGTTTCTGAATTATTATTTGACGTAGCTTCGTTGTATACCACAAACTATATTTCTTTAGTCTAACTTTTAGTGTGACTCTTCTTACATCTGCGAGTTATGTCTGTAGGCTGGAAGATCTTATCCTGGAAGCTATAATGAGTCTGAAGGAACCTGCTGGGTCTAACAAGACTGCTCTTGCCACATATATGGAGGTGTATACCCATCCGTTGTTAGAACAAACTTTTTTCTTCTGCATTACTAATAACTTTCGTTAATTTCTGCTGCTCTTTGCCAGATTATCACACCAGATATCTAACCATGATACTTCTTTACCGCACAGTTATAGAGAGATCACTTTACTTGACAAACCTATTTTTATTCTTTCTTTCAAGTTTTTTTCTATTGTTCTGCATAGACTGATTGAGCAGTTTATCAATATTCTTTTTTCATCATGTTGCACTTAATATTCTTCTTATGTTTATTTTAACATTTTATAGGTTCCGTACTGGAAAAAAAGGTTGTTCTTTTATTTTAATGCATTCTGAGATTCCTGGTTCTCTATAAAGTTACATTCTTTTTAAGAGCTATTTTGGATGCTATGTTCTCTTTATGCCTATGTCATGTCTGGAGTAGTTTCATATACACTTCTATGCATTGAGAACAAGCTAATGGAAAATTATTCCATTCTTCTTTGGATAATATGAGCATAAGATCCCGCAGCAAGGAAGAAAGAAAGGAAATAATGGTAATTGACTGAAAGAAAGGAAATAATGGTAATTGACTAAGTCGGTACATATTCGTGATACTATATACTTATACGTTTATTATCCCGCAAGTAGATGGTATAGATGCCCTTTCTAGTTTACTGCTGTTGTATGAATCTGTGATGTAATTAAATACATCAATTTGTGGCTTAAAATAGGGATGTATGATTACATTCTATATCTGCTCTTTCTGCTTTTTAACTGCAAAAATGGCTTCTTCTTCTTTTTTGGGTTTTCACAGACGAGTTTTAACTTTTGCCGATTTTTATCCCCGTAGGACCGATACTTGGCACCTCCTGATTTTAAACTGTTGTTGTCTACAAAATTGAAGGCCTTGACTGCTAGTGGCAAACTGATCAAGGTATCTATTGCTTGATATTTTGTAATTTTACTTTAAATGATCAGTTTACGGTGACATGACATTTCAATAGCATGTCTATTGTAGTTCAGGAAAATTGCCATATACATTCATGCTGCTTGCAATATTTATTTCGCATGAGCATTAATAATGATCTATCAGGTTGGTTCATTTGAGGTGTACGGTAGAAACTTGCAATAATATCTAAAGAGATCCTATTAGAAATGGTGATAGCAACTGTAGTAGTGCAGTTATATGACTCTAGCTGTTATAAATTGCAATAGTAATGTAGGATGAAGAATTTCATTTCTATGTTCCTTGAGATTCTAGATATTCTTGCAAAAATATGATGCTTTTGTGTTTCATTTAACCCATTCCATTGGTTTTGGTTTAATCCAATACTTGATGTAAAGAAAATGTTCCATTGTACCAACACATAGATAAGCAAAACTGCTCCAAATTTCCCTAAAATACATAACACCCCATGCCCCTACTTTGGCATGATTTGTTTGACGCGTATCATTTAACACTTTCTTTTCGGTACCAGGCCTGATACGGTATGTAAAAAGTAGGTGCTGGGTAAATAGACCTCTTAATTGATTTATATTGTATTCTTCCGCAGATTGAATGATGGACTTCCTTTGACAATTTTGTAGGCCAAACGGAAATATAGGATTCCGCCGAGTACAGGCTCTTTGGGAGGAAGAAATACCAAGTTTTTGCACCTTGGGGGGACTAAAAGGGAGCCCTCGTTGAAAACGGGTGATGTGATACCACTAGCCAAGCCTCGAACCGCTGTCGAATCACCTCAAATTAAAAAAATGACTATAGAAGAAGCTGCTGCTGCCGCTGCACGGGCAGTTGCGGAGGCTGAAATAGCTATTGCGGAGGCTGAAGAGGCAGCAAGAGAAGCAGAGGCTGCAGAAGCTGAAGCAGAAGACGCACAGGCCTTTGCTGAAGCTGCAAGGTTGGCTCTGTTAAATAGAAACAGAGCTAGGCTGGTAATTCTCTTCCTCATGTTCTTGTGTTCTTTAACTTCTCTATTTCTATGTCTGGATTTTTGGGTTGATTTTCTTATTTAGGATTTGTTTGGATGCATGAACATCTTATGTGGCATGTTTCTTTTCTCATATCACAATAGGTTGATGGGTGGTATGGAAAGATGTCTATAATTGCATAATACATATTATATACAGCCTCCAAATCAGATTTTTTGGAAGGTGATATATAACCTCGTCGGTGTAATGCATGATCGTGAAAAATTACGATTATGAGGACTTTCCGACGGACTAACATAACACTCCTAGGCTGGAATGAAAAAGAAAATCCTTATGTGGCACAAAAGTTGTCATCTGATAGCTTATCCCAACGTCCAAACAAGCCCTTATCTCATTCTCAACTTCCAACTGATCATTCAGTTTTGCTTAGCTCCGTTCTTTAAACTAAGTAGCATGCATTGATTCCCGTTTCTTTAGTAATACTTGCTCAAGGGTTTTGTTGTGCAACTCTAGTATGCTATTTGCACAAATAAATGCAAAAGAAAGGACTTTTAGTACCGACCGTCCCTAGCGCAAGTGGCAAAGGGCTTGATGGTTGGTACCCGACGTCCCGAATTCGAATCCTAGTTGATTCACATTTTCAGCCAAGTTTATTTCTATACGAAATAAACGAAGCGGGTAACGTGCTACCTTTCTCTCAAAAAAAAAAAGAAAAAAGAAAGGACTTTTAGTAGCTGCGTTCTACTCTTAGAGCCTTTATATTCCTCATGCACATGATTAAGTAGCGCATGCTTTTAAAATGTTTTTAAATCAACTCCCTCAACTCGTGGATAAAGGACCAACTCTTATGTTTTATATTATTGCAAGTGATGTAAAGTAGATGTTGTTTCTCGCCTTTTCCTGAAGTGATATAAAGTAGTTTGCAGAGGATAATGTATTTTCTTCAGTTTTAATTTTATTTTTCGTTGCTAATATATGCAGGCGTATGGACCTTGATGATGAGCACAGGAGCAAACTCCCTTCATTCTCCGTGAAACCTTATTAGAAAGTTGCTGCTGCTTTTGTGAAATTTGTCAATAGCCTTCCTTGTGTATATATTTATATATGCAGTTTCTTTGCTAAAACAATATCAACTGTGATAATTCCTAGTTGGTTCTTAGCAGTATTCTCTTTAACCTTCCTTTAGGAAACAAGCACCCAGTTGTGTTTCACAATGCATTTGGGTTGATGAGCTCGAAAGCAGTAGTAGATAGAGTGGGTGAAAGGATCTCCCTTCTCTTCGCATTTAACTTAGAATTTACTTCTCCAAAACTTGTTCTCGTCAGTGAGTTATTGTACAGGAAACAATTGTTATCGACAATTATTTACGAAGCTAATGTGTTCTTATCTTCTGTTAATGTTATTCGATCAGAGGACAACTTTTATTCTTCAGTTGGGAGTTTGTATATAAAAGGGGATAGCCTGGTTGCTTTATATCTTTCGAAACCGTTAACTTCAAATGCAGAAAACTTTGTAAAACTATTTGCTAGACTTGAAGAAAAAGAAGTTTTTCACTATTATGATGTGTAGGTAGCCTCATTTTTTTGGAGTAATATCTGTGAACTGCGGGCGCCGAATGCCGTTAGTCCCGACGGAAACTGAAAACTTTCCATTTTAGGTTAAAAACGAGATGACCCAAAATCAGACTTATCAATAAGATGGGCTATATCGGAGTAGCCCGTCTCAATCTGGCTCGGCCTATTAGCCATATTGGATTCGGCCCGGTCCGTCAAATTATGTGGGCTCAGGCCACTTGTGCTAGCACTATTTTGGACTGGGCCTAAGTAAGAAACCCATGAAGTAACCGGGCCTTAGCTTGGCCCAGAAGAAGCTTTATGGATTGGACCGCACTTCGCTTCATTTTTTTGGTTTTTGTTTTGTTTTTTTTGTTTTTGTTTTTTTTTTTTTTTTTTTTTTTAATTCAGTTCCTAATCTTAAGCTTTGCAACAGGTATGTTATCTTTTTAATCTTTAGATGGGGTTTTTTTTCAAACTTAATTGAAAGCCATCGACTGATGTTAGAAACTTTCAAGCTTTCTGATTATAACTCGTGTTAATTTCCTGTTCTATTGTTTGTTTCAAACTTAAATTGCAAGAGTTACAAGGTTGAAATCAAAACAAAAAAATCCCTTCGAATCTAGGGATTGGTGCTGCAATTAATACCAGAAGCTGGAGGAGGATTTAGCAACACGGAGACATTACTAAAGGACGCGGAAAGTAGTTCAAAAAAACATTGCGATTCGTAGTAATTTAATACCGAAACAAGTACCGTAATTATACATAGAAAAACTCGTGTCAAGTCCTAAAATATTAATGTTAACAAAGAATGATTATCATCAGCCGAACATTTTCCCGCACAGAGAGATATGCATCAATATCATGTTATAATTACCCTCAAAAGATTATTGATAAACAAACATATGGTGAGTAATTTTGCATAGAATTTGTACACCAATTCATAAGAGCTCTTTCCTTTCATAAATAGTAAAACACAGCACACATTGTTGGGCAACATATACCTTTTCAACAGTTTTAACAAAAATATTGCATGTTAACAACCTCTTCTATGATTACCTCTTCTATTGTAAGGGGAACAAATTGTGCCATACATCTGGATAAATGTAACAATTGCTAAAGGAGCAATAACTATAACTGGTCATAATATTGCTGAAGCAGTACATCTATAACAGCGACGAAAACATCCAAATCTACCTCCTAAAGTTTTCTTCATTAGTGTGCACAAGCAATTATAAATTCGGAGATAAAAACACGACGTAAATCGAGTATGTTTGCCATCACAGAATGCAGTTCAGACTCGGGCATAACTTTGAATTACCAAAACACAAATTGTATGGCGAAATTTCCAACGAAAGAAAGTTGAGTGCTATTTTTTCTGTAATATCATACAAGAATTCTAAGGCTATGTTCATCCAGAGAGCCGACAGGAAATAAATCAAGTTATCGAAGAAGGTATGCTCTTAAAAGGTATGCTCCATGGAAACAATAACATGTTTGTTGCTTAGGTTCTTTACCTGCAATTAGGATCCAAGACCAAAGTTTCAAGCCTAAGCAAAGAACCAAACTCCTTACATATTACCTAACATGATATAGTTGGCAACTTGGCATCAATACAAAGACATCATCACTTTGGCGATATCTTGTCTCAGGAAGTAACATATGCAACCATACATCATAGTTATGGTTTCATAAACCAACATGAATCTCATAGAAACAAACATAATACACAAATTTAAGGAATAGATACTACTTGAACATTATAAAAGTAGAGAATTAAGTCGATTACAAGCAGCTTTTGTTTGCAATAAGAATAACCCAGATATAATTTCTACTAATGGCCAATCTGTACAGAATTGAATAATGGAAATACCCTGAAAGCTTAATCCCAATAATAATCACAATGAAGCATGATCGCATACCACTAACCATCGCCGACCCATCATATCTTGTCGACCTTATCGGCCTTCACGACCGGATTCGCCTTGGCGATCTCGGCCTGCCCGGTTCCCCTGTAATCAAATCCACAATTGTGCTTATCGGAATACCGGTGAACCGAGCAGAACACGTTGCCGCATCGGCAATTGAAGCCCAGCAACCCGATCTTCTTGTTGCAGAAGCTGCAGCGATTTTTCGGCTTGTTAGAGCACAGAACTTCTCTCGACGACGAAGCCGAGGCTTTAACGCCCCAACCATCAACACCTCTTCCCTTGCTCTTCTTCAATTCGGTAAAGCAGAGGAGTTTGGAGCACTGAGAGCAGAGATTGTCGGCGGCGGGGTTTCCGAAGAAGCCGCAGTTGTTGGCGCAGAGGATCGGGTCGTTGGGGGTTTGGAACTGCATCTCCTCCGCTTCGCGCTTCGTCCTCTCTTGCTCCATCTCACACTCCACCGATAACAAGCACCCAAAACAGAGAAACCCTAATTCGCGATCGATCTCTTCTTCTTCTTCTTCTTCTTCTTCTCTCTCTCTCTCTCTCTCCCTCAATCGACCTCAAACCCCTTCTTATAGATCCAAGTCCCTACCCAATACGAGGGTTCGATCGAAGAGAGGAAGGATTCAAAACCGAATTCGAAATCGAAAAGGAGAAGGAATTGGAGAGAGCTAGGGTTTCGGAATCGAGCGTATGTTCGATCGAGGATTTATAAAAGCGCCTTATCATGATTCGTTTTCCGATTTTTCATTGGTATATTTACTTGCGAAGCAACACGTGCGGATCCAACGGTCGGCGATGCAAAGGGAGGGTGAGATCGGACGGTCGTGACTGCTGATCCCTTGCGAAGGCGCCACGTTGCGTCTTCGCGCGGATTTGCCGAGCCACCGTGGTTGACAAACCACTGCGTAGACCATATGCACCACGTCATCCGTGGACCACACAAAATTCTCTTTATCCTTTTCAGATTCTCACCCCAGTTAAAAAGAAAAAAGAACATTTAAATTTTAAAATTAGCTAAAGTTCAGATTAGAAGCTAAATATCCTTCCGGTCCACGGATGACGTGGTGAACCATGTGCATGCTAATTTTTCCTCTTAGTTAAGTTGGTTATCGAAACCATCATGTGAAGGTAAGGAGACACTCACCACACCACATCTAGGTTTCAATGACCCAGCTACATCCAGGTTGTTTCTTTAACCTCTCCTCTTGGACCACATCAAACACCTTCCTTAGCTCCTCAGTCTCATCAATTCTAACACAAGTATTACCCAACCCTAAAGTATCCCCAATGTTAAAACTATCCAAGTTTCGTAGTTCTCGAGCCGCGCTTCTCCCCTCGGTGATATTCTTGTGAATTAAGCACGCGTTGAGAAGAGTCGACCACGCAATGGAGTCAGCTGCAAACGGCATTCGACGCAGCAAATCATAAGCTTGTTGTAGCCTCCCGGCGCGGCCAAGCATATCGATCGCACAAATGTAGTGGTTTAACTTCGGTTCGATCCCGTACTTTTGGCTCATTAGGTTGAAATAGTTCAGTCCCTCGACGACCAAACCTGCGTGGCTACAACTGGTTAGTATAGCAATGAAAGTGTTTTCGTTGTAGATGTTCGAGTCCAGTGCCGTCTCCGCTATCTCCAAAGCTTTTCTACCGCAACCGTTTTGCCCTAGACCTTGTATCACCGAATTCCACGATATCACATCTCTTTTCGGCATTTCATGGAACACTTGCTCCGATTCATCGGTCAAGCTGCAATTCGCGTACATGCTGATCAAAGAGTTGCATACAAAGGTGTTATTAGCGTAAAGCCCATTCTTTGAAATTCGTGCGTGCAGTTGTGTTCCGAATCGTAGCATTGTTAGTGAAGCACAAGCACTTAGAACAATTGTATACGTGGACGCGTTGGGCTTTACATGTTCTTCGTGTTTCAACAGAGAAAGGAAGAGTCTTAAAGCTGCTTCTCCGCGACGGGCTTCTAATAAGCCTGATATCACGATATTCCATGATAATATATCTTTCTCTCTCATCAATTGGAAGAGGTTAAGAGCTTCATCTATCAACAAATTATGCGCATATCCATCCATCATTGTATTCCAAGAGCCCAAATCCTTGTGAGGCATTATATCAAACACCTTTTTTGCATCCGCTAAGCTACCCAGTTTTGCATGCACATCAATAAGAGAGTTCCAAACAAAGATACAATTTTTACCTCGTTCATCCAAAAGCTTCACGATTAAACCATGAATTTGATTAGAAGCAGCGAGAGACCGGATCAAAACAGTGGATTTGAGCAAGATGGTGAACGTGTGTGAATTGGGTCTAATACCCACTTCGTAGAACTCGGCGTAGAGCGAGGAGAAGAGCTTGAGAGCTCGAAGAGGCTCGTCGTTGTGGGCGTAGCACGACAACATCGCGGTCCACGTGAACACGCTGTGGGCGAGTCGGGGAACCGACTCGAAGATGCGACGAGCTTCTGGGACCGCGTTGGAGCGCGAGAGCCCGGCGATGATGGAGGTGTATGAGGTCGCGTTCCTGCGGGGCATTTCGTCGAACACTTTGAGGGCGGAGTCGATTCGACCGTTGGCGACTAGAGCGGAGAGGATCGCGTTCCAGGAGACCTGGTTTCGGCGGGGGATTCGATCGAACACCTTGAGCGCGCCGTCGACGTCGCCCATTTTGGCGTGCTCCGTGATCATCTTCGTCAGCGAGGACGATAGGGTTTTAGGGCACTTGGGCTTCTTCATATCGCGAGGTCGGTGTCCAACTTTTTTGGGCGATTTTATTTGGGCCCAAAACGAGACGCTTTGGGCATTATTCTACGTGAGTTGGTGGGCCAAAAACTTGGGATATATTGTTGGATTGGGCCGTAACAGGAAATTTAGTTAGGCTTCTTGGGCCAGGCCCAATCGGGCTTTTGGTAACATATATTCATGTAATACATTTTCTTCTTATAACTCTATTTTAACAACACTTTATTAAACAACACTATACCCTACGCATGAGGATGAGAACTTAACAGGATTTTCTCTCCATGACGAGCCTATCAAATCTACTGACTATTGTCCACATTATCTTGATCCAGATTCTGCACGTGCAAGATGATGAATCGTGATAATTTCACGGTGAGTAGGGTCTCCGTTAAGTTATAACAAAGAGTGCTGCAAACAAGCCTACGCAGTCCGAAGAAAGCCTTTTCCAGGTAACACAGCCGTGGCACTCAAATCTAAGCCGCATGGACGGTGAATTAGACCGTCTCTTCATCCTGAAGAGGCTCTTCATATAATTTTTGGGTTCTATGTGGGCCAAGTAACACAGAGATGGTACAGTACTACACCCACTGCCAGGCCCAATGGGCCCACCCGGTTTCCCCACCAACCAACCGGACCGGACTGGTCCAGCCCAACAGTGGGTCCCACGGGTTCGACCCCGCACCTGCACCCGAACCCAGCATAATTGTTGGGCCCCACCGCAGGGCTACGTCTAGTCCGAGTCATAACTATTGAACTGAATCTCTTCATTGTTGGGTAAAATCAACGTAGACCCCTCTCTCCACAGGAAATTATTGCATGGACCGGGCTCCGTACACCGCTTGGATCTCCAAAACTCAAATTCTTTTTTTTTTAAAAATAAAAGTATAAACCATTATGTATGATAATAATCTGTAAACTCTAGATAGTCGTTCGATTCATTCATAAAAATCATTTATTTTATATTTGAAACGGTAGGTCGTTATAAACTTGTATATATTTGTCGCCAAATATGAAAATGGCAAAACCTGATAGTATTGCAATATTTCTACTAGTTGGAAATATAATTCAACAATGTCGCAACACCTCAATAATTTTTCAACTTGAGTTGAATGATAAAAATTTAAATATATAGAATAAAAAAATATAAAGAATTTTTGAGACATCACAAACTGTAAAACAAACGGGCGTAAATAAAATATCTTGGTAATATGATAGCTAGGTATGTATGGTCACTACAATCATCTATGGTAGAGTTATTCGCCAGTGCTACAAGAGGTCACCTACAATGTTAATCTGTTGCTCTCCTGGTATATGCTAAAAGTATACATAATATAAAGAATTTTAATTAATTTATGTATTCAGTTTTAAATGTTATCACTACATCAACAGTTCATTCCCAGTCCTTTATGGTGAGATGAAAGGTTTCCCAAAATCTATTATTCATCGCATTAGATAAAAAAAATGTTAAAATGTACTTTTTCTTAACATACATATCTTTTAAGCATACTACGAAAGAGTATGACTGACTTATATTTGACAGATACATTAGAACTAATAACTAAACTTAAATATTTTTAACATTTCTGACCTCAAACTTGAACCACCGAACACGGAGGCATACGCTAATCCAGCTTCAATACGTTAGGTTGTACGTAACTATATATTTTGATATGATATACAATTTTCATGTCTCTAAATCTGAATTTTTTTATCAAATGTTTGACGAGTATTATAAGCCTATTTCATAACTTAATAAAATCCCTCTCAGAGGGTATTCTACTAAAAAAAATTTGGTGGAATAAAATTATAAGATTAAGCAAGAGCATCTAATTAATATAATCATATATTAGGTTTTTTCTTTTCCTGCAAAATGCTCTTGTGCGCATCATTTAGCCAAGTCATACAGTAGGTGGATATGCAGCAAAGCATTGCGAGGCGTAAAGAAAAGTTAATTGAGCTCGAGTTTTAGTATTCATCAATTCGTAATAACTTTTGTTTGTATTTAAAAATTTAAGTAAAAAAAAAAAGTTGATTAAAATAAATAAATAAAATTTAAAAAATTAAAAAATATTGAAATTAACCCTCAGAAAATCCGACCGTTTCTAGTGCAAGTGGCAAAAGACTTGGTGGTTAGTATCCGAAGTCCCGAGTTCGAATCCTAGTTGATTCACATTTTCAGTTAATTTATTTTCTAAAAAAAATAAACAAAATTTTTTCTTAAAAAAAAAAAAAGAACCCTGATCAGGGTAAAAAAATAAAATAATAATAATGAAAATAGTAAGAGTAGGGTCTCCCCGTTGCGTTCGGGGACGTTCACGTGGGTACAGCAAAGCAGCCACTCGTGCTTGTCCCCCTCCAACCCCCTCATATTAGATTCTCTCCCTGACTCTCTCTCTCTCTCCTCTCTCACGTCTCCCGGCACATCGCACGTGCCGGAGAGGGACCGCGTGAGTGCACGCGCACGTGTGAGAGCTCTCTCTCCAATCAGGATTGAGATGCGTGACATAGGGGTTTTTGGACCATTAATATGCTCCTCTCTTGTACAACCTAATCTCTTTCCTCTTTTTATGGAATAAATAATGAGAGAGAGGGGTTATTTTTTTTTGAGAAAAAAATAGTATATTACGCGCTTCGTTTATTTTATTTTTTTAAAAATAAATTTAACTATAAATGTGAAGCAACTATACTTCGAATCTAGAATTTCGAATATCAATCACCAAACTCTTTATCACTTGCGCTAGAAACAGTCGGTGAGAGAGAGGAATTATTAAGTGGGATTGCTCATTGGGAGTGAGACTTTAATGAAGAAGTGTTAATTCCTTCTCCAAAAGTATACACAGAAACTAGATTGAGACAAGCTCTAGCAATGAAAGCCCAGCAGGAGCAAGATAAGATAGGCTAAGGAAAAAGAGAGAGAGAGAGACTAACAACATATTAAGGCCTCCTTTTGCTAGCTATTCTCTTTTTTCTTTTTGTAACTTTTTGAAAAATATCCAATTAAATGTGGAGTAGGATGGACTTCGTTGTTCTTGTTATTATTACTCGGGTTATAAAAGTATTTTTCAAAAAAACATAGCAAAAAAAAAAGCTAGTAATAACATACGAAAAATAGAAAAAAAAAGAAGGGGGAGGGGGAAAAAAACACAAAAAGCTAACCAAATAAGTTCTAAAAAAAAATAAAAATTTTCAGATGGCGTGTCATTCTCCGAGACTTGAAATTTCTACAACTTACAGTAGACAAAAACTCCACCAATTAATGGGATTACTTGGGAATGAGCGCCCGTTGAGCGATCGGAATGAGGTGCGTTGGAGGTGGACTGCTAATTACCTCTTCTCAGTCAAGCTATCTAACAACTTTATCACCGAAAGTGGGATCATAAATCATTTTAGTTTTTAAATTTGAAAGCTTAAAATGCCACTTAAAATCAAAGACTTTGTTTGGCTGGTGCTAAGAAAAAGAGTCCTCACTGCGAACATTCTTCATAAACGCGGTTGGATAGACGAACAACTATGTGTGTTCTGTGCAAATGAACTTGAAATGTGTGATCATCTTTTCTCTGAATGCGTATCTGTTAGATATTTGATCTTTTGCTTAAACGGCTCCCAAATTTTCAAACTTTGTTGGGCAATAGAGGAATTTGGGCAGAGATTCTAGATCTCCAAGATAAGTAGATGTGTCTCAAAGGAGTTACACTTTTGTCTGCTTTCTGGTGGTCGATCTGGATTGAATGAAATAATATACTCTTCCGAAACAAGATTAACAATCCGACTTTTCTGCTTCAAAATATCAATCAACTTTTGAGCTCCTGGAGGTATTTCGTTGAGTTGCTATTTCCTTTTTTTTTATTTGTATTTGTATTTGTATTTGTATTTATATTTTATTTTATTTTATTTTACTTTTATTTTTATTTTTATTTTTATTTTTCGGAGGCTCTCGCTGTCTTCATTACCGATGCTAAATTTATTTTCTCTTAATGAATGAAGTTGATAGATTTCTACTTTTTTTCAAAATTTTTTTTTCCTTAACCACATACTCACTTTTGCCTATTTTTTTTTTTCTCTACTTCCAAGTTGAACTGAGCCCCAAAAGAGCAATCTAATCCAGGAAGGCTACTCTAAAGAGTCAAATACCCACACAAGAATAGAATCGATGCAATCCTGTACAAAAAGCCCTTACTTCACACTATTTCTTAAAACATCCTAAACACTTGTCCCTGAATTGATAATGAGGCTACCAAAAAATTAAGGCTTATACCACCACCAGGCTCCTACCACATGGTGATGCTTCTTTTGACCAGCAAAGGGTACATCAAATGTACAAGTATGCTTTATAGTTGCCAATCAATACCAATCTATCTAAAAAATCTAAATATATCCACAAAATATAATTAGATAATAGAAAAAAGGCATCCAACTATTATAATATCCATACATGAGCTCATCTATCTAAATATATATATATATATATAATAGTAGACAGTGCTATAATTGTACAATCAGGAAAAGGCCCCCTATAGGTTATAATATCCACACTTGAGCTAAGCTTCTTAACCATGATGCATGTGACAATAATATATGTGCATTTAGAAAGATGACAAAAGCTTTGGATGAGCTTTGACCAAGGAAAGGAAAGGCTAAGGAAAGAGAGAGGGGCAATAATTAATTGGGAGAATGCAAGCTAGTTGAAAGGACATGGGAGCATAGAATGCACAAGCCCATGCATCATGCAAGTGCCCCATAGAGAGGGGGCCCCACACATCATCAATGCCATGCCATACATGCATGCACCCTATCACATGGAAACAGGGTTTTGTAGCAGGTCCTTGTTTACTTAGCTAGACTTATTTTATTGCTGCTTGGTGCCTTGATTGTACTACAAGAAACATGATCCTAGGGATTTCTGAGATATATGGAGTTGTTAAAGCCAAAGCTAGAACAAAGCTGTTTGAAGAGGCAGAAGTCTCAATTTAGAGCTTCTGCTCTTAGAATTCAAAAGCTCATTTCAGCTTACCGACACTGCAAAAGTGCTGTACTGGTTTGCTAAATGCTTGGCTGCAGCTTTTCCGAGAAGATGGGCTATTCTAAAATGCAAAGCCAAAAGAGACACTCCTGGAAAGGTTTCGGATAGTATATCCAGAAATCAATCATCAAAGCAGCAAACAACTCAATGAAGAGGGAGAAAGGGTTTTGGATGTTGAATCATAGGTGATTAATCAATCATCAAAGGAATCAGATTACTTCTGTCAAAAGAGTAGTACAAAGCATCCATCATTGGATCTTTCCAATCATAGCCAGTATGAAAGAGTAATCAACTTGAATGTAATCTTTATGGGAAGCAGCTTCACTTGCTTCAAAGGACAAAAAGCAAACACAAATAAAAGATATGGTGGTACTCAAAATCATATATCTTTTGAAGCGTGCAAGCAAGGAATTAAAGACTTCATTACCACAATGATACGCAAACCATTCAGTTATTCCTAAACCATGGATTGGAATTGAAAAAAAAAAATTTAATCGTATATACAACATATTATACCTAACTTTTCTTGATTAGAAACCAAAAAAAAAAGTAAAAAAAGGAAGACTACTTCTTAGATACATAGTGCATTCAACAGTGGAGCTACAAGAAAAAAATTTCTCCCAACTTTCAAATGGTACATTGGGGAGGTTAAGTTGATGAGGCATACCTGCAATGATTCAATTGCTTTCTTCTTCTAGGAAGTGTTCAGCCACCAAATCCTCTAATCCTCCTCACTATCCCTCTTTAGACCTTCTCTTCTTTTCCTTCCTTCAAACTCAATTCCACCATCCCAAAATTCACTTCGACTGAACCCGCATGGGCCGAAGCTGCGGTACCCACCGAGGATCCCGCCTGTATCTCCTTCAACATTGCGATCACGTTCAACATCGTCGGCCGCTTTAATGATCGATCATCCAAACAAGCACAAGCAATCTTGAGGTGTTCTAACAACTCCAACTCTAAAGACGGATCCGCCTTCAACAATTCCTTGTCAAACACATCACTTATCCTTACCTTGGAGTGCTGCTTCACCCACCCCACCAAATTATTGTCCCCAAAGTCCGATGCATCGGTTGACCGCTTTCCAGTAAGCAGCTCGAGCAATACTACCCCATAGCTGTACACATCACCCTTTGTGGTGCAGCGAAAGCTTTGATAATACTCCGGCGGTACATACCCTGGTGTACCCGCAAGGGTCGAAACACTCAAATGGGTGTCCATTACATTAGTCATAACCCTTGCCATCCCAAAATCCGAGACCCTTGCCTCCAAGTTGTCGTCAAGAAGGACGTTGCTCGATTTCATATCTCTGTGGATAATGTGGGGGGTGCAGCTGTGGTGAAGGAAGGCTAAACCTCTTGCAGCCCCTAAAGCAATCTTTCTCCTTGCCACCCAATCTAGTTTCACCCCGACCTTCCTTTTATTATGCAAAACATCCTCCAAGCTTCCATACTTCATGTACTCGTATACCAGAAGGCGTTCTTCGCCAACTTTGCAGTAGCCTAATAAAGGGACTAAGTTCCGGTGCTTGATCTTTCCGATGGTCTCCATCTCGGCCATGAATTCTCGATCGCCTTGGCCGCTCACATGTATAAGTTTCTTTATGGCAACGAAGCTTCCATCTTTGAGCAGGGCTCTGTATACGTCGCCAAACCCACCGGAGCCGATCAGGTTGTCGTTGTGGAAGTTATTGGTGGCTTCTAGAAGGTCGGCAAGAGTGAGCTGCTGTAACGGCTTTTCAAATGCTGAGAGATTTATGCTTAGTGCTTCCTTGGTGCCTATCAGCTTCCAAATGGTATTTGCAGTTCCAGAGTGAGATCGGCTATTATCAATATATATATCCCATGGGTTGTTATTATCGCTATCATTCTTCTTCCTTCTCTTTCTACTCTCAGCAGCAATAACGATTATACCAAATATGCAGAAAAGGGCAATGAGCAGTCCCATCGCTACACTCCATGCAAGGGAAGTTTGGGGGTGGGACTTCTCATGCTGGTTCGCATTCGAATTTGAGCTCTCTTCACACGAAGGGAGGGGGAATCCGCACAGGCCCGAATTGTTCTCGTACCGGTCGCGAGGAAACGTTGCAAGCTGTCCTGAATTTGGGATTGACCCATTAAGCTTGTTGTTCGAGAGATCTATCTCTGATAGGAGGGAGAGGGCGGAGAATGACGGCGGGATTGGGCCCTCCAAAGCATTGTGCGAAAGATCGAGCACCGCAATATAGTGCATACTCCCCATCTCCGGAGGGATCAGACCGGATAACAAGTTGTGCCCTAGATTTAAGATCATGAGATAGTACATGTTACCGAGCTCCTTTGGGATCTCCCCTTCTAGCTGATTGTAGGAGAGATCGAGGAAGATCATGGAGCCGTTGTTGTTGAAGGTGTACTGAGTGCTCCCCATGTAGACTCTGGTGAAATTGCAGAATCGCTTGCTCGGAAGCCGGTTAAGATCCTCCGGCCGGATCCCCGCAAACTCCAAGAGGCTTCCAGTGCCGCGGCACCCACTGCTCCCGTCATTCCTCAGGTAGACGTACCTCTTTCCTGCGACCAGCCCGACAGCAATCTTTCCCGATTGGCTGGCAAGGGTTGGCGGGATCGAACCATTCAACTGGTTACTGTTCAGATCAAGCCAAACCAGGCTCTTGCAGTCACCGAGCTCCGGCGGGATCAGGCCCGAGAAGGAGTTGTTCCCGAGCTTGAGGATGGCGAGATTGTCGAGCCGTCCGATCCATGGCGGGATCGGTCCGCTGAGGCGGTTGCTCGCGAGAGAGAGCCAGTTGAGCTTGGTGCAATTAACAAGCTCCCAAGGGATGGTCCCGGTGAGGTTGTTGTTGTCGAGGATGAGGTTTTCTAGGGTTTGGATTTGGGCTAGCTCGGATGGGATCTCCCCCTCCAAAGAGTTTTGCCACATGATGAGATCTCGGAGAGAAGAGAGCGATCCGAGAGAGGACGGAATGGTTCCGGTGATGTAATTGAGGCTGAGGTCGAGGGAGATCAACTTGGAGCAGTTGCTAAGGGATTCAGGGATGGCCCCCGTGAAGAGATTGTTCTGCAGATAGAGCTCTTTCAAGCTGAATCCGGGATTAGGGCACAGAACCGAAGGGATCGATCCCGAGAAGCTATTCGAGCTAAGATCGAGCTGTTCGAGAGAAGGAAGGTTCGAGACGGAGTCGGGGAGTGTGCCGTTCAAGTAGTTGAAGCTGAGATCGAGCACCTTGAGGTTGGGCATGGCGGATAGGGTTTGGATGGGGAACTCCCCGGAGAAGTTGTTGTTGGAGAGGCTCAGAGAGGAGAGAGAGGAGCAAGAGGAGAGGTCGGAGGGGGGAGTACCCGTGAAGTGGTTCGAGGAGAGGTTCAAGTAGACGAGGCTCCCGCACCCGCCGAGCACCCCGCCCCCGATCTCCCCGGAGAGCGCGTTGGAGGAGAGATCCAGGTGTTGGAGACCCGAGCAGTTCCCGATCCCCGGAAAACCGCCGGAGAGGCGGTTCCCGGCGAGATCCACCCGCCGGAGCCAGCCGAGCCCGGCGAGGATCCACCGGAGGTCGCCCTCCCCGGAGATCTTGTTGAGGGAGAGGTCGAGCGTGTCGAGGCCCCCGAAGCGGACGACACCCGCGCCCTCCTTCCCCGCGGGGGGGCCTCCGAGGGCGTTGCCGGAGAGGTTAAGGGAGCGGAGACCGGGGCACGCGGCGGCGAGGGCGGTGGCGTCGGCGACGGAGCCGCGGAGGACATTGCCGGAGAGGTCGAGCTCCGCGAGCTGGTCCCCGCACCTGGCGTCGGAGACGCCGCCGGTGATGTTACCCCCGCGGAGGGAGAGGCTCTCGAGGCTCGGGAGCGCCATGAGCGAGGCGGCGACGGCGCGGAGCTCGACGCTGAGCGCGACGCCTTGGAGCGCGACGGAGGCGACGCGCCCGCCCTTGCAGCCGACCCCGGCGAAGGAGCACGGGCCCTGGCTAGCGTTCCAGCTCGAGAGCACCACGGGGTTCGGGAGCGCGTTCTTGAAGGCGATCAACAGCTCCGAATCCCCCGCCGCGCTCGATCCAACTCCCGCTAGCAGCAGCAGCAGCAGCAGCAGCAGCGCGGAAGAGAGATCGAACTCCATGAAGCGACGGAGCTCTCGTCTTCTTCTTCCCATCGTAGTAGTAGTAGTAGTAGTAGTAGTAGTAGTAGTAGTATGTAGGGTTTCTAGGGTGTGGTTTCCGCCATTAATGAGCTCGATGATGGAGAAGTGAGTTAATAAAAATAAGAATATAATGGGAGTGAGGAAGAAGAAGACAAGTTATTTATCGGGGATCGGAGGAGAGAGAGAGAGAGAGAGAGAGAGAGAGAGTGGGTTGGAGCAACAGCTGTGTGCGCGGGTGCGTGTGGTGGGGTCACATGGCATGTGCCCCCCAAGCTCATATTTTACTAATTACTTTCAAAATTTTCTTTAAAAATTAAAGATTAATTTAATCCGAGTTTAAATTACCGGAGCACCCCTCGTTCTAATCGCGTGCTCGGAGCACGCACGATCTCATCCGACGGTTGGAATTGATTTGATCTCGATGTTTACGTGGATTGGACGGTGTGCGTATTGATGAGTGTGGAAATCGGGGACAGGGAGCGCTCTGCTCGAGGACGTATCACGCGGTCGCATCTATTTGTTTAAGTAGCTTATTATTATTATTAGTGTTAGTTTGTTGAGACGAAATTGCCCCTGGATAAAGGCGTTAGTTGTAGAAGAGACAGGGAGTTTAGCTGAGGTTATTTTGGTCAGTGCGAGGAGGAGGAAAGGTTGCGTCACGGTCCAACCGTGCGGAATCTAGTGGGTGCAGGTTTCGGGTTTCTCGAGGAGGGTAAAAATGTATGGAGATCCCTCAACTACACCCGATTTTGAAATAACCTCTTTGATTTTAATCTTTTAGTAGTATTTACTTCATTTTCTTTTTTTAATTAGTTGATTTCAATAAATTAAATTACAGACTTATGAAAATTTACTAATAGCTAATATGGTTATTATATTTATGAATTTTTTCACTTAAATAATCAGGATAATTTAAATCAAACTTAAACAATAAGAAGTGCTAATGACAAAAATGTAAATTTAGAAGACATATTTCAAAAGTCCTATAATCGAGGGTCTCGATGCATTTTTACCTTTGAAAGAAGGGATCCGTGCGCTGCTCAGATCCGATCCGAAGCGTGCGGATTGTGGCCGGTCTCAAAGCTCATTTTCTCTTTCCAAATCTATCCCCATTCTCCCAATTGAAAGACAAGGTTTTGAACTTTTTATAACCATTGTTCATTGGAGTTTAAGAGGGCATTTTAGTCATTTAGAAATTGCCCCAAAGACAGAGCATTCATCGAGGCCGTCCATTTATCGGATGATCACAGCCGTCCGATCACTAGGAGATTGAAAGAGGTGAGGAGGATAATATTATAATAAGAACGAGATGAGGATAATTAAAAAAAAAAAAAAAATCCAAAAGAATGTTGATTATTGTCACTTGAATAAAAGCGCCAAAAAAGAAAAATCAAAAATCAAAAGGTAACAGTAAAAGGAAAGGGATGGATAATGGGCTTAAGGCAACACACACCCACCCGTGCGTTTAGGACGCAGGAGGGGACTTTTGATGACGTGTCCCCAAAATTTTCAAGTGCCCTATCACCGACCCACCTCCACTATTTACACGCGAAAAATGGACTACAACCTTGGACCGCAAACTTGGCCCAGGCGAAAAGGGTCGAGCAAGTCTAATTGGGGTCACCGCGGCGGGTGCGGCAACTTAAAGGAGGGGTGGGCCCCAGGGTGAAAACGACGCATGCAGCGGTTCAGGAGCAGTGACGTGGCAGAGACTTTGGACTCGCGTATGATGATGATGATATCAGCCGTCTGATCTTTTTGCGGCGGGGAAACGGACGGCGCAGAAAGTGTGCGGAGGTTAATGCCCCGGAAATGGCGGAAATGGTGGTGATGGGCCCCACACATCTGAAATCAGTCTCCACACAAGTGTAATTAACAATAATCGTAATTAAAAATATAGTAGTTATATATATATATATATATATATATATATATATATATATATATATATATATATATATATATATATATAGTCCGGCTTGGTGCTATCGAGTTTTCCACCGTTAGATTTAATCCTTTGATTATTTTTACCCGTTAGATTATACTATTCAACCAACCACTCACTCAACCCTAAGGGGCTCACATCATCCTAACCGCACATTTTTCAATCCAAGGGCTAAAAAACTAATAGCACCAATAACTTGGTGCTATTAATAGTATTCCAGCCTAGTTCATATATATATATATATATATATATAGAGAGTTGAGCTAGAATACTATTAATAGTATTTGGCTCATTTTGCTACTAAATTTTTAGTCGTTGGATTAATTCCTTTAATCATTTCTAATCATTGGATTAAATATTATAACCCAGTAGGGACAACTCAACCCTAGGAGGACCACTAAACCCTAAGGGACTACTATCATCCTAACCATTCAATTTTTCATCCAAGAGCTAGAAATTTGTAGCAAAAGAGGCCAAATACTATTAATAGTATTCTAGCCCAATTCTATATATGTATATGTATATATATATATATATATATATATATATGTATATATATGTATATGTATGTATGTGTATGTGTATGTGTATGTGTATGTGTATGTGTATGTGTATGTGTATGTGTATGTGTATGTTATATATAATTATGCTACTATACTATCAATAGTACCAAGCGTTTGGTGCTATTGAGTTTTCGGTCATTGAATGAAGGGATGTGCGGTTAGGATGACAGTGGTCCCCTGGGATTGAGTGGGTGATTGGTTGAATATCATGATCTAACGGATGAAAATGATCAAAGGGATAGATCTAACGGCAGAAAACTAGATAACACCAAGCACTTCGTATTATCGATAGTATAGTAGCCGAACTCTCTCTCTATCTATATATATATATATATATATATATATATATATATATATATATATATATATATAATTGAGCTCCTGTGCTTTTAAAAGTACCAAGTTATTGGTGCTTGTAGATTTTTGGCCATTGGATTAAGGAATGTATGGTTAGGATGATGTGAGCCTCCTAAGGTTGAGTGGGTGGTTGGTTGAATAGTATGATCTAACGGGTGGAAATGGCACAAGGGGTAAATCTAACGATAAAAAATTTACAAGCACCAAGTACTGAGTGCTTTTACAAGCACCATAGCCGGACTATATATATATATATATATATATATATATATATATATATATATATATATATATATATATATATAGTGGGTAATTGGTTGAATAGTATGATCTAACGGGTGGAAATGACACAAGGGGTAGGTTTAACGATAAAAAATTTACAAGCACCAAGTGCTGGGTGCTTTTACAAGCACCATAGTCGGACTATGTATACATATATATATATATGAGTCCGGCTGGTATACTATCGGTAGCACGGAGGCCTCCGTGCTACCAAGTTGTTTTCGATGATGCGGCTTTCAAATCGACGATCGGCTCCGCTAGACTTAATCTACACTATTGAAAGTGTTTGGAAACTAAATTTCATAATTTTTCGATATGAAACGTTTTCTTGTTTAACGGTGTAAAGATATCCAAATCAATTGAATTTTTGTTAGAAAATTTTTTAAACTATTTAAAATAAGATCTATCTCTTGATCTTGATTACAAAACTCCTATCATCACTTTTTAAAGGATATTTATTTTCAACCATTTATTTTTGTGTCCACTTGATGGACAAGAATATCGAAAAAGCATGAAATTGATTTCTAGATACTTTAAATGCTCTAGATCATGTTCAACGGTGCCGATCGTCCATTTGAAAGCTCTATCATCGAAAACAAATGGGTGGCAAAAGTGCCCGTTTGCTATCGATAGTATTCTAGCTCAACTATATATATATATATATATATATATATATATATATATATATATATATATATACACACATACACTAGCAGACTGTACGTGCAAGTGCACGTAATAATTATTTTAATTTTGTTTTAAATCAATATAAATTTGTACACTATATTTATCAAAAAATTTACAATAAAAATTATATTTTATAAATTCATATGTTATATTTTATTAAAAAATATTTATAATATCCTATATTGTTATATTTCTTATATACATTGAATATTTTTTATTTTTAATAAATCTAAAATTTAAGTATGTATTTTAAAGTAAAAGCATCAAAATTTAGTTCACATTTATTTCAAATTTTAAATTTAATTTTAATCTACTATATAATTAAAACTTTTAATTGTTAATTCAAATTTGATATTTAACATAAAAAATTTAATTTAATTCACGATTTAAACTTAAATTTAAATTTTAATATAAAATAGATGGATATGAATGCTATTTTCTAACAAATTGATTATAACCGTTTATTTTTATTTAAAATATTATTAACAAATTGATCATAACCGTTCATAAAATTGGATTTATAGATTGTTTTTATATGAGATATTTTTTTAACAAATTGATGATAACCGTTCGTAGGGAATATTTTTTTATTTCTTTCTTCATTCCGTCTGTCATTCCTATACACTTATATATATATATATATATATATATATATATATATATATGCGCTTTAACTAAAAACAATTTATTTAGTTGTATGCGGTTAAAAAAAATATTTAATTTTTTTTATCATTTTATGCGTAAGATAATGAGATTAACCCCTATGTAGAAAGGGAAAAATATTTTTTATTTAAAAAGTTATTAAGAAGGTAAGTTATATTTTGTTTAAAATTACTCTCTACAAATACTGCAGTTGAAACTGCGATCAATTTTGACACAGTTCCGACCGTTGCAGCTAAACCTTCTCATGCGGTTTGAACTACAAAAGTTAAATTCAAATGTATCAAAATAAACATAAAATTGATATCTTCATACAGTTATAATTATAGTACAGTTGCACCTACGTACAACCAAACGGTCCCTTAGTTGTTAGTTGGTAATAAATAGTCTTTGTTTGGGCTACTTCTATATTTTTTAACAAAAAATATTTTTATTAATATATTTGACAACAGATAGAGTATAGAGTTTAAAAGTAGAAAGTTTTGAATTCTCGATGGACTGCAGAAAGATTTTTTTTTTCGAAAAAAAGATAATATGTTATCTATTTCGTTTATTTTTTTTAACAAAAAAATAAATTTAGCTAAAGATATGAAGCAATTTGGCTTCGAACTTGGGACTCCGGATACCAACCACCAAGCTTTTTATTACTTGTGCTGGGAATAGCCGGTGGCTGTGGAAAGATTATGGCAAAAAAAATTTAATCTAGCGTCTCTTTAAAGTGCTTCTTAGATAATACTTAATTGGATTTCATAACATACCTATAAGCATATTTGAATATGTTACAACAAGTTGCTTAATAATATAACCTGTACGTGATGAGTAACATTTTATGTAATTGTCAGTTAGAAGTTTGATTTTAATAATTTATGAGATTTTGGAAACTATTATTTGGTCAAACAACATATTTTATTTATAATGTTATTTATTTTATTTTGTAAAAATAATTTGGAGATTGAATGCAACACATCTTTTTAGTATTACCAGCCAAATATTACAAGCTGATCTTTATCTAGCCGTTAGATTTGTACGGCGAAATGGACGGGGTTGGCGAACCGCACGTGCGAGAACGGAAGGAGGTGATGAGAGGAAGGACAAAGGAGAAGAAGAAGACAAAGGAGCGGGGCCCACTCTGTTAATGATGTCAGGTGGGGTGTCTAAATTCTAATGCTACTTATAACAGAAGTGAGGAGATAGGGGAGTTAAAGCGTGGGGCTCATTCAAAAGGTATAATGCTTGATTGGGTGGGAGATTGAACCCCCCCTCTTATTTTCGGTCTTATCACATAGCGGCTAAGATAAAGAAACATAAAAAAAAAATAATACTATCCATACATACATTTTATAACTAAAATATAAAGCTTATATTCTAATCTTTTTGTGACTTATATTTATTCACTTATATGTACTCACTTGTCTTGTTAAATTTTTTTTCTTTTCATTAAAATTGGAAAAGAGTTCTATCAATTATTGGACGTTGACCGCAAGATTTATATTCCTATAATTGTATAAGTAGCATTTTCTACTATAAAATGATGCAAAGATAAGATGGTAGTATACTCACTAAATTAGTCGGATGAAGATTATGGTTAGAGAGTGCATTGCATGTTTCCCACATTTACGTTGATGTCACCATTGCATGTTTCTTAAGGAATCCTGCACGCAAAAGCATATAATCAATTACTTACTATTTGGGAATAGTTGGTGCTAGGTGGCTAGTGCTATTCTCTTTTCCTATCATCTTCCACTTAAGAACAAGGCTATTTTCTTTTCCGATCATCTTCCAATCAAGAACAAGGATTATCTTTCTGGATATTGTCTTCCGAAAAAGGCTTCAAACGATACGAAGAACCACATACCAGGGTAAAAGGGGCTCCTAACGATTAAAAAAAATAGAAGAGGTCTACGCTAAGGTGTAGGGTGGGGGCGTACCTCAACATCAACAATTTATAAATAGTTTTCTCATATCGGTGGAAGTTGGTACATGTGCTTTTGGGAGTTGCACGCAGCATTGGCATTTCTTTTTTAGGATGAGTCATCTGATTCAAAAAGTTGGAACATGGACTGGGAATGCCACAGCTTTATCCGTCAAGGGGCTTCAGCTAGCATTGGTCATTTCATCAGTAGACCTCCGAGTGGCCAAGAAGTATCTAGGCCTGCGGCTGAAGCAGAATGCTGTGTATGGCTGGCTCCAACTGTTCGGACATGTTTAGAGGCCTAAAGCATCTGCAATATTTGAGGCTGCTCAGAAGAGCCCTCTTAATATCTCTACAGAAACCGCTTAGCAACTTCTGGCTGCACCTAAAAGCAAAAGCTTTAATCACTTTGACCTATTTGCTGGATGGGAGGATAAGAAGAATGATTGATCAAAAATGAAACAATGGAGTAAGTTACTCAAAGGTGAGGGTTAGGTTTGACGGCGGGCAGAGGGTGCGCATGGTGGTGTACAGCGGGAGCGGAATTTGTTCGCCTCCCACGCCTTTTGAGTGATCCGTGTTGTTCTGTCATAATATCTTAAACAATCTGATCCTCGATGGTGAAGGGGTACCTATTAGATTAGGCTAAGAGATAATCCTTTCATTTTCCTTCCATGGAGTTCAAGGATCCCTGTAATTAGATCAGTGACAGCCGAAAAGGCTACGATTCCCGTGGAGAAATGGCCCAGAATGGGCCTTCCTTGCTAGGAGAAGGGCCAACTAGCCATATACAGTGCAGGGATAAGGCTGGGGGGGAGGCCCAAGGCCGCCCCATTAGCAGCTCAATTGGAAAAAAAGAAAAGAAAAGAAAAGAAAATAAAATAAAAATCCAACAAAGCAGTGTGAAGTTTGAACCGTGAGAATCCAGAGCTTCTAGAACCACCCGATTTCCCGGGGAAATTCACTGCAACGAAAATCAGGCAAAGAAAAGTACCTTCGAAGAAGGGATGTTGCTTTGCCCTCTTCATTCTGAAGGACTCCTCGACACCTATGTTCAGCAGATAGATTAAGCTACTCTACCGTAATGCAGTCAATAGCAGAGTTCAAAAGGACAACAACCCAAACAAAACATGAAAAGGATGGACACATCATGGAACAACCGATTCAAAAGTGGAGCTACAGGCACAGTGATTCAAACCAACTTGGCTTAGGTGATAACGCACCTAAGTATCAAGCCATATCTTCAGGATTTGATTTCGGTTATACTCAGAAAAGTATAGGCAACAACTTTGAGTGGATTTATTAGGGGTGAGATTCTGGGGTTTAAGAAGCTAATAGGCTATAGAGAGAGAGAGAGAGAGAGAGAGAGAGAGAGACGTACTTTGCAGCTCTTCTTGCCTTCAATACCACTCAACTCAGGTCGCAGCAGTGACGGGTTTCTCATATGTAAGATTGATGAGTTGGGCTATCTTAATGCATATCCATATATGTCTCGTTGGAGCTTGCAAAGTCGGACTCCCTGTTGTGACTAGTCTCAGAGACATTATTCCTATCTCCATTTCCAGTGGTGGATTACCAGTATTTGAACAGTAACCATCTCCTTGGGTGAGATGACAAGGTTGAAGGCTACTTCCGACGGAGCTGGATAGCGCATTCGCGAATACCGAGTGCATCGACTGATCGGAATGGCTTATTTGGGGAGCCTATCCATTGTTGCTTGTCCAAATAGGCTGGATGGGGTTTGATCGCTTGGATTTGTGGGCTGAATTGAGATCTGCGAATGCTGGTTTGAGAGATGCACTCTTGAGGTATCTGCAGCATCCTCTACTTCAAGGTTAATCTCGTTCTGCAACAGTAGTATTATTGTGCCGATCAAGTAAGGTTTTTTCAGATGTTGGAACAAGTTATATGGTGATAACTTATGCAGGATGGAGACCTTTTTCATGATTATAATCTAGGAAACTGATTTCTTAAGGTGTAGTGAGACCTTAATAATTTCGACTTTTAGGACCATGCACCCCTAACCTATGAGGTGATTTAGTCAGTATATAATCTTAGTGGTTGTGGGCTTCTATTCACACTCCCAATCAACCACTTACAAAATTCCCTTCAAGTAAACAACAGATATGTTAAACAAGATATTCGTACGTCCAAACAGGTCCAAAGGATGATAAAGAAAATAAATTCATACTAATTGATTGCGTAAGCGTATTATATTTGGGTCAGTTATACAATGAATCTGTAAGAAGGTACAACTCTCCTACGACAGCCGATTTTTATGAGGTTCTCTTTTTTAATGGGCCAAGTTTCTTCTGAAGTGAAAGGTTGGCTACAACAGCAAATGTTTCCAAGTTTTTCCAAGTTATCTTTCTCTGGGTCAAATTAAAACACACCAGGGGCCCTTCACTCCCTTCTTCTCCGCCCCATGCCAATGCAACTCACTTGGAAAATGCCTAGCAGCCCAGGAGGAACATACAATACTCTATAAAGGTGTTACATCTCCTACTATATTTTGGCACGATAATGTAATCACACATGAAACATTCCTAGCGACCATAAATACTGAAAATTCATGTTCGTGCAGTGTATATATTGTATAAATCCTAACTAACAAAGATAAAAACCTACAAAATAATGGGAAACAAGTTATGGCACAAACCTGAATACGAGCTACTACATCTGCTGTAGTCAACAGCGAGCTTTTTCCTGAAGCTTTTTCAGGATCCGTTGATAAAGCTTCTCCTGCGTGATATCATAATAAGCAACAAACTTCCTAAATACATGACTAGATTAACACAATCAAGAACAAGTTGAATGACACAAGATGAAAATAGGCTTAAAAGAAGAGCAAACAAGAAAGCATTCGAAGTGAAACTTAGCAAGTAAATCAACAATCATATTTATGCCGGACTTGTATTACAACAACACTATATAGCAGTCGTCTATATCTACAATTTGCGGTCTATACTAGTAACATGGCGCAGACTAATAGCACAATAATCTGGTCATGGCTAAACAAAAAACTCAGATTAGCAGGAGTAGAGTCCTGGTTAAAAATACAATATCAAATTAAATATTTAAACCATGGATATGCTGCTTCTATCTCTTTTTTCTCTATATTCTTGTCCTTTCCAGAATTATTAGTTCTCTAAATCTTTTGCTGTAGTAAACATGAAAAATAACGCCCAGTTTTTCTCCGCTGCAATGACAATTGACAAGCTACAGCACAAAGTATTTTCCGAAATAGCCTTTTCTACCATCCAGTAATTCTAGATCTACACCAATTGTCTGAGAGCAGTAGAGCATGAACAATCATTCTCAAGCATTTATTCAACTAGTCGACTTCCTCCAATATAGAAAAACTAAGAAACAAACACCTAAGCCACAAATAAGTACTTTCCTAAAGTGATGTACCCTTGATCATGATAGTACGAAGAAAAGGGCATAAAAGCTACATGCTCCTGTTATCTAACATATAATCACTATTTAACTCGATTGCTATATATTTCTGAAGGTTAAGTTGATTGCTAGAAAGAGTACACTCCAGATCAATTAGAAGAACCTTGGTTTGCGCTGATCTATCTCCTCACAATCACTGATCAACCACTTTTATATTCATCACCCACTAGAATCAATAACACTACACAAATAGTCGCTTAACAGAGTCCAATCTTTTTCTTGTTCACCAATTTCTCATGAGTATCTTCTGTTTGCAGCTGCTCAGCCAGAAACAAAATGCTTCTTATGGAGCCAAAGATTAAATGGTAGCAGTTGTGCACTCTAGTGATTCCTTAACTACTCGTATTGAATACACTACATCAATCAGAACGAACAATCATCACCCAGTAAGCTAACAATGCAGCTCCTCTTCAGACGCAATTTTCTATTCTAATGATCGTACCTACAAGGCCTGACGCATATAGCAAGATTATACAATTAAACAAACGTATCGAAACGACGCAACATCAGTGAGATGCAGTTCATTCGAATCAATCATCAGATGTCAACATCACAACAAATCACAACTAGGAAACACTTAGATTCCCCCGAAACAAGAGCTAGAAGAACATAGCACAACAACAAGGGGGTAATCGACGAGGAAGGGAACGAACCAAGCCATGGCGCTCTCCGGCTTGGAAGGAGCGGCTCTACTGGTTCATGGCGCTTTCGTAGAGCTGCGTGAGCGAGTTTGCCGCGGCGAAAAGCTTGGAATACCGCGTCCGATGTACCTCGTCGGGCCGTGTCGCTTCCGATTTCGCCCTCCTCGCCATGGATGATCGGCATGCAAGCTCGCGACGAGGAGGAGGAAGAGGAAGAAGAAGAGGGCGATTGCTCGGTCGATCGATAGGGATTTGAAACCCTAGACGACGAAGCAAAGAAGGTGGAGGCACAATCGCAAATCCTACGTTTGGGGAGTATATATAGGGCGAGGGAAGGGAGAGGGAGTGAGTGGGAGCGGAAGAGTGCGCTCATGCAGGGGTTGTTTTTTTTTATTTTTATTTTTAAATTTGATGAACTCTCAAAAATTGGGGTTTAATTAATAAGTTTGTATATGTAACTGCGCGTAATTGAATACATTACTTAATAAGATGCATATAATGACGTAGCATGTAAAAAATTTATGTTAATTTTTTTAAAATAAACCATATAATCTCATAGATGAGATACAATATTCTCGCCAAGACCCTAAAAAAGACCCTAAAAAATACATTCTTTTTATTCATTTTTAGGTTGCCATGAATCCACAATGAATATTTATATTATTTTTGTTTATTTTAAAAATTATAAGTTGCTCGTAAAAAAATGACATATATAGGAATATGGCAAGGTGCACTTGGTTCAGATCCTAATTTTTGATGATCCAAACCCAATGTTGCCCATTGGTACGGACCGTATCTACCGTGTCGCATCGTGCCAACAAAATATCGACACGATACAGCCCTCGTGTCGATGGCACAACTTAAAATTTTCTATTCTTTAAATTAGTAAGTAATTTTCTCAATAAATTTAAAAGATTTGATAAAGATATATAATAAACAATTAGAATATTTATTGCTAAGAAAAATAAATATTTTATGTAATTATTTATCGACACATATGTATTTTTTATAATCGATACGCATCGATATAAATCAACGCGTACTGTACCGTATCGTGTCGGTAAATTTTCGATAAGACTTTTTGACACTGCATTTAAATTCTTGCCCAAACCCCTTTCATTTTTGTCCTCTCGAAGGGTCAAGCTTAAGCTATCCTGCAGAATGAGTGACACGGGAAACAGAGCACACCCACAATTCACACATCTCTCCATTAACCACTTGGCTCCTCCTTGTCCACACCCCTCTCTCTCTCTCTTCTCTTCTTCCCCTTCCCCACTCCCATCATCTTCTTCAAATCCAAAACCAATACACAGTAGAGATATAGACAGAGAGATAGATAGAGATCCAATACAGAAAAAAGAAACAAAAAAGAAGAAAAGGAAGATGTCTTTAGCTTCTTCAATCCCTTCCATCAAGATCAAAGTGGCTCCTCTCCCTACTCACCATCATCATCACAATCCATGCAAATTCCCTTCAAAACCATTCACCACCATCAAGAGCTCTAAAGCTGAGGGGCCTTTGAGGAGACCCGCAGCTCCTTCCCTTTCTCCTCCCCCTCCCTCACCTCCTTCTCCACCCTCTTCTTCTTCTTCTTCTTCTTCTTCTTCACCTTCTCTTTCTCCTCCTCCCTCTATCTCTGCCTCTCCTGCAGTGAAACCAACATCCCCATCTCCTCCGAAGCCCGCGACAACGGCGGCGGTGAAGGAGGTGGTGACTTTTGAGTATCAGAGGAAGGTGGCAAAGGAGCTGCAGGACTACTTCAAGCAGAAGAAGCTTGAGGAGACAGACCAGGGGCCATTCTTTGGATTCATCAGCAAGAATGAGATAGCTAATGGAAGGTATAATTGTTTCTATGATTCCAAACTGAAACAGGTGCTTAATTCGGACACCCCAATAGTCCTATATCGGATGGAAAAGAAATTGTATCGAAAATATAAGTATCAAAGCCTCTAGTTTTAATAACTAAATTTGAGTACTTTGGGTCGGTGGTTCGAGCCCAATGAATTAGTGTTAGTTGGCTGGGTCGTCTCATTAATCTTTTTGTTTCTGCTTGTTCTGGTGCATCCCCTTTCGTTTCTTTTTGCTGTTGTTAGAGATATTTCTAAGAACTTGTTTAGTTACAATCTGCAGATTGATGCAGTTACAAACTGCGTAGTGATGCGAGCTTTAAGTGCACCAGAATTTTGGTTTTGCAGAAATCTTTATAGCTTATGCAAAGAAGCTTTTTTTTTCTATAAAAAGAAAAAGAAAAAGAAAAGATTCTGATAACAAGATTTCTGTTCATCAATTCTAGCAGACATGGTTGTTCCATTTAAATGGAACAAAGTTTTGTTGGATGTGATTAGAAAGTAATGCTATTTTTGCCAAATTCGGAGCATCGAGAGATGTGGTGATTTACGGCACTTATTAGGTGCTTCGAATTCGCCAAATAGCCTTCTTCATGTATACATCAGTGACTATTTGGTATTCCTTTCTCTTTGATCATTCATCTGCTGATAATTTCAATAGGAATTCGAATAGTTATTTCTTAGCTTTCTTTAACTACCTTTGTCATTGCGATGTAATCGACTTTCACAACTAGATTCATTAGCTTTATATACATTGCTCAACAACTATGTTGCTCTTGCTGTATGTTTGGAACATATGCCTTACCTTTAGATTTTGATGCCTTGGTGATCATGCAGATGGGCGATGTTCGGTTTTGCTGTTGGGTTGCTAACGGAGTACGCGACTGGCTCGGATTTTGTTCAGCAGCTAAAGATCCTTCTCTCAAATTTTGGAATTGTGGACTTGGAGTGACATTTGTTCCCTTCTTGCGCAATCATTCTGTATTAGTTGTCAAATGCAATGTAATTTCTTTCATCATTTCGACTGATAGCGAGACAAATCTCTTGCACACTTATATGATACTTCTTGTCCTATTATTTTATATGATTGTAAAGTTTCATTGGCATTTTATCTCTCAATACAAGGAATATTGTTTCATTTGCTTGCTTGTTTTTCTCATGGGAAGTTCAAATTTGATCTTTGAATCTAGGATTTTTGCTACTTGATTGAATGTTTATATTGACCATGTCCAAAACATTCAGATAGTAGGATATGAAAATTTTGATGTTTTTGTCCCATTTGCAATTAACAGTGAACAACAAGGGACTACTATCTGAGCAAATACATTGTTCGCGATGATTGGTGAAAGAGATGTTGCAAATGTCATGAGGCCTCAAGGCAATTTTAAGAACATCACATTTTAGATTGAATGGTACTTCTCTTTTTTTTTTTCCTTCTTGTTTTCCTTTCTTGTTCAATTGCTTCAGCTCTATATGTTAAGCTGGAAATGCTCTGCCTGAGAAATCCTGCTATGCTGTGTTCTGGCTTACTGAGTAAGAGAAGATGAGGGTGTTGATGATGTGCTTGTGATTGTTTTCTACTGTATAATCTCCTAAATCCTAATATGCAAATGATGTTTGAATTGCTTTCACGAGTATCCAAACAAAAAAGCGGCAACCACATTTCAGTACTTAGATATGCTAGATAAAATGACAAACAACCACATAAATTTGTAACATTTTGCTTTGAGTTCAATTAAGGGATTGCTAAAACCAGGAAATGATGCGAGAGACTAAGCAACTATTTTTTCGCTCTTTGATTGCAGAAATACAATCTTCAAGGCAGTCCACTTACAGGTTTCTAATAGGTTTCAGCTTTGCATAGAATTTCTTTTGAACAATCAGCTTACAACTTAAATCAGGGGAAAAAATCAGGAAAAGTATAAACTTAAAAAAAAAAAAAGTTAAACAAATCCACAGAGAACAAATCAACTGTACAATTTCAGGGCATATAATTTAGTGGCACAATTGAAACTGATGCTTTATTAAAAGAATCTGCAAAAAACAATGAAATCCAAATATATACATGTATCTGAAGATTGTACAACAAATTATTCTCATTTTCAGCTTAAACTGTAAATGAGAAAAGTTTTTGGAAAAAAGAAAAAGAAAAATGGATTATAACTCCATGATCTAATAATACATACACAGATCCTTATTTACCTGTCAGGTGCCCACACATACTGTTGAACTTTTAACTGAAATGCAAACTGAGGTTGCTGTTCACTTCAGCAGTTCAGCCAAATTCGGTTCTTGCCTGTGTAGTGAAGATAATGATACATTTTTCACTGCTTGCCACACTCTTATACCAGGTGCTAGAATTTCAGAGCAATTAATTCCCACTCATCTGATCCATATTCGGACTTATGAATTCAATTCGATATTATTGGTACCAACAATTTTTTCTGATAAATTATCCCCAACGATGGCACTTTGGGGCAAATTACTGACGAATTCAAACTTTTTTTTACCAATAATCCCCACATGAGCATTTTCCACTCTCAAAGTGATGGAATCGGTTCGAATCTCGTAAAATAATTTGCCTCCCCACAATATCAGAAATGTATCGAAATGCCATGTGGCAATCACCGCAAACCCTAAGGTTCTTCATGATCCTTATGGGCACCTTCGAAGAAGAGCGAGTAAGAACAAATGCAACCGCGAGCTTTTCACTGTGATAGCTTAACAACTCTTCTTTGTTCTCCACTTCAAGATCATACAAAGCGAACTCTACTTGAGGAACATAGCCAGCATCTCTCATCTTTTGATTCAAAAATTGTAGCTTCGCATAAATTTCTTCAGTATCCTGATGTGATCTATCCCCAGCTACGAAAACATGAATTCCGTCACTTAATGTAACCCAACTACAACCAGCTTCTTTCCTTACTGCTGCCCCTTTCATGGCTCTTCGGGCTTGTGCCACATCATCCCATTTTCCTGTGGATGCGTGCAAATTAGAAATAAGAACGTAATTTACAGCATTTAGGGGTTCTAATTGCAAAAGCATCTCTGAAGCTTGTTTCCCCAATTTGGTGTTCATACCACCCTTTGATCTACGACAAGTGACTAGAACCGTCCTCCATATAAAATTATTAGGCTTAATTGGCATTCTTTTGATAAAGTCCTCCATCTTATCCAGCTTACCAGCTCGACCTAACAAATCTACTACACAAGAATAATGTTCTATCTTAGGAACTAAATTATTATGCTTCATCAATTCGAAACAATCTAAACCCGTTTCCACCAACCCAGCATGACTACAGGCAGATAAAACCCCAACAAAAGTAACATGGTCTGGTTTTAGATCTGAATTCTGCATTTCTCTGAATATCTCCAAAGCTTTCTCTCCGAGCCCGTGTCGGGCATATCCAGAGATCATAGAGTTCCACGAGAACTCATTCCTAATATTCATGAAGCTAAAAACCCTAGAAGCATAATCTATCCTTCCACACTTGGAATACATATCAACTAAAGCACTATCTACTACAATGTCAGATTCTAAAGAAGACTTTATACCAAAAGCATGTATTTCCATTCCCCTTTCTAAAGCTGCAACAGAGGCGCATGCACTTAGAACTGTGGCAAAGGTGAAGCAATCCATCTTTTGACCACTATTCATCATGAACCAGACGAAATCCATTGCTTTCTGCAAAAGCCCGTTATGTATGTAGCCAGCAACCATCGAATTCCACGATACATTATCTCTTCTATCTGACATTTTAACAAACAGTTCCTCGCATGAATCCATATCTCCCGACTTGGCATAACAAGTTATAAGAGCATTCTCCACAGCAGTGTCGTCAGAAATTCCATTTTTTACTACTAAAGCATGGATTTGCTTTCCCAATTCCACAACTGATAGAGGAGATAAAGCAGCAAGAAGGTTTACGAATGTGATTCTATTTGGGCTCGACCCACTACGCATCATATCTAAGAAAATCTCTACTGGTTCAGCTAGAGAAGCTTGAGAACTGGTCAGTGCTCCGATCATGGAGTTCCACGAAATCTGATCATGTTTAGGCATCAAATTGAAAATTTTCCAGCACTCAGATAAATTACCACATTCACCGTACACTTGGATAAGCGCATTTGACACGGAAAGATCAGAATCAAGACCTAATTTTATAGTATCACAATGTACCTGCGTTCCTGCCAACAAGTTTCCCAAGCCTGCACTAGAACTCAATGAACTAATTAAAGCAAAATTTGATGGTCTAATACCATTTTGTTTCATCAGACAATAATTCATCAATGCCTCTTCCAGCTGACCATTCTGATCAAGACCAGAAATCATTGTATTCCATGAGATTTGATCTCTCACATCCATGAGATTGAAAACCCTAGAGGCAACATCAATTGCACCACACTTTGCGTACATGTTAACCAATCCATTGCTGGCAGCAATTTTAGAGTCAACTAAACTGGTTCTAAGCATAAATCCATGGACTTCCCTCCCTTTTCTCCTCCCTTCTTCTAATTCTGAAAATTCAGCTAACGCACTAAGTAATACAACATAAGTATCAGAGTTTACAGGAACCGATTCCCTCAGTTTCCGGAAAACCTCCACAGCTTCTTTGCCAAGTCCCTGCTTGACCAATCCCACCATCAACCCATTCATCGAGACAGCATTCTTCTCATCCATACTTAAAAAGATCTTCTTAGCTTTATCGAGCATTCCAAATCTAGCAAATGCACTAACCAGAGCACTGCTAACATAGAGATCGCTTAAAAAGCCGGACTTGGACACGCGCGCAAACAGTTGATCAAGAAGATATGAATTTGAAGAGGAGGCATAAGTTACGGTGATCAAACTGCCAAAGGTGTACTCTGTTGGCTTCAACACGACCCCCAAATTGCCACGTTGCATTTCAGAGAACAACTCGAAAGTAGTAAATGAGTCTCCTCTCTTCGAGTGCACAGAAATGATCGAGTTCCACGTTATGGAATTCTTAATTGGCATTGTCTCAAAAACCAACTGAGCTCGATCTGTCAAACCCAAGCAGCAACTCCCGTACATCGATATAAGCGCATTACATACTACAGTATCAAACGCATATCGGCTTTTCATTATAAGCCCGTGAATTTGGCTTCCGAGGCCCAAGTTATCTATGCCAGAATCCTGACAAGCCCGCAAAACGCTACCAAAAGTGAACTGGGTCGGCTCATAGCCACAATAGATCATCGATTTGAATAGCCGACAAGCCTCATTAGTGAAACCGTATTGAGTGTACCCAGTGATCAAGCAAGTCCACGACACAGTATTTCTTTCGGGCATTTGAGCGAACACTTGGCGGGCGAATTCCAAGTTGCCACCTTTAGCATACAAATTGATCAGATTGTTGGATAAGAACAAGTCGCCATCATAACTCTTCTTAATGAGCTCAAGTTGGAGGCTTTCGCCCGCATTGTGGTTACCCAAACGCATGTAGCGATGCACGATATCATCATAAGCCGAATCACGACAAGGATACGATTCTCGAGCAGGGGAATCGGATGTGTTTGGGACGGCGAAGCGGGATCTCTCTCGGCGGTGCTCTAGAAGCTTCTCTAACGGAATCGGAGGAGGGAGTAGTGGGGATGTCGATTGGGGATTAGGGTTTTGGCGTTGGTGGGGGGGGAGACGAGGGGGGGATGAGGAGGGGGTGAGATGTGAGAGGTGAGATTGGATCCTTGGAGAAGACGATGCCGCGGCGAGGCAACGGTTCATGGCGGGGAGAGTGGGGAGTTTTTGGATTTGAATTTCGCGGGCATCTGTTTATCTGTGTTTGCTTATAAGAGGCCGAGGAAGAGGAGAGGAGAGAAGAGGAGAGGTGGTGGTACACCAGTACTGGTGGAACGGACGGTGATGGTGTGATCTGGTGATGAGCTGCTCCTGACCGTCCGATTTCGCGGATGTCACAAGGAGTGTTATCGGGTCGGGTTACGTTAAATCCAAATTGCAGCTCTTTCATGGACAAGGTGGAGGGGGCTATTTTTCTAAATTTTCTAGGGTCAATTTCATACAGGTCCCTACAAATATAGTGAATTGTAAATATATTCCTACAAAGTTCAACTTTCATATGTTGTCCTTACAAAAGTCCTAATATTTTCAAATATGTTCCTTTGATTTATTACCGTTAAAACACTGTTTATTTTATAAGTGAAATAATTTTTTTGCCATCACAAATATATCCCTCCAGAAATCTCAAATGTTAATTGAAGAGGGGTAAAAAGATCAATTCATCTCATTAACTAACTAGGGTTAAGTATTTTACTTATGGTTAACTAATTTTTTCTAACGGATCCTAACGGCATGGACATATTTAAAAATATTAGGATTTTTGTAGGGACAACATATGAAAGTTGAACTTTGTAGGGATATATTTACAATTTACTATGTTTGCAGGAATCTGTATGCAATTAACTCTTTTCTAAATAACCCTAAAGAATATTATAATTGGCTAAATAACCCTACTAAAAAAATATTTGGCAAAATAATCATCCTTTTATCAAATCAGCGCTGGGGTAAATTTTTTTTTAAAAGCGGTGAATCGTTCACCCTCTTTTTAAAGACGGCGAACGATTCACCGTCTTCATAATTTTCTATTAAAAATAGTAAATAAGCGAAAGACGGTAAATGATTCACCGCTTTAGAAAATTAGGAAGGCGGTAAATCGTTCACCGTCTTTAAGAGAAATCCCAACGTAGCTCCTACATGGCAAAAAAAGGATTAGTTTGTCAAAAAAAATTCATAGGGTTATTTATCCAATTAGAAAATTTTATAAGATCATTTCGAAAAAGAGAGGAAGGAGGAAGGAGGAAGGAGGAGGAGGAAGAAGAAGAAGAGAAAAAAAAAAAAATAGTGTAAAAAGTTCACATAAATAGTGCAATTTTAGCCTAAACAGTGTAACTCTCATCATAAAGAGTGTAATTTCTATCTCAAATAGTGCAACTTTCACTTAAAATAGTGTAATTTTTTTTAAAATAGTGTAACTTTATTTTAACAGTGCAATTTCATCATCTTTTTTTTTCTTCTATAATTTTTTAATCTTTTCTGTAGGAAAAAAGTATTTTTATTTTTATTTTTATTTTTTCTCTCTATAGTTTTTTCTTTTGTCAAAATCCCTCCCTTGCCTTCTATCGCAACCACCGCGACGTCGTCGGAGACGAGCTCGCCGCCTCCGACGACGTCACGACGTTCCGGCGCGCGGTGGAGGAGCAGAGCTTGCGCCTCGACGTCGCTGTGCTCTAGTGGAGAAGGAGGATCGCGGCGCGGCCTCAGCGGGGTCGGAGGCGAGGAGGGCGGGGGGTGCGCGGGCGAGGGCGTGAGAGCAGAGGCGAGGCATGCCGTTTTCCGCCTCTGCCTCCGCCGCTTTCTTCGGAGAGAGGAAAAAAGAAAGAACGAGAGAAAAAAAAAGAGAGAAAAAGAAATAAGAATATTTTGGTCAGTTTGTTGAAAATTCGGACCGAATTTGTAAAATCAAAAAAGGCGGCCCAGTTTTACAAAAGCTTAAAATTTATAAATTTTTTTTGCAAATTGGCCTTCTTATATCTCTATACACTATTTTTTAAAAATTCTATATGGAAATATCGGGGTATCACATCTTTAGGTGGCATTAATCTTTATGACTTTGCGCGCTGAATTTCAAAAATGTCATAATTTTAATATTCAACTACTAAAGCTGGCCATTTAGCTTACGGAGCCGTAACTTTTCCTCCTGGGTTGAAATAATTTTCCAACATATTACCAGTTCTAGTCAAATTAAATAACAGTAAGTCGAAGTTAGCGCAATTTTAATACAATTTAATAACATCGATCACAACGTGTTGCAATCTTATATTCTATTCAAACCTAAAAAAAACAAACAAACTGTTAACTTATATTACTTGTTAATTAGTAACCTGGGTCCACATATGTACTAAGCCCAAAGTTAAATTTTATGTATAAACTTAATTATCATCCCGTATATCTCACGTTCGAACGATTAATTTACTTTTGAAAAAGGGAAAAAAATTGAAGGACTAATATGCGAACAAGAGAGACCAAACAAGATTATTTAACAAAGTCCTTGTTTCGATCATGTATAATTTGTCAAAGTCCTCAATGAACCTAGTTAATTATCATTATAAAACTGGTTTTTTATTTTTTTATTTTATTTTATTTTTACTATTGTAGGGTAGGAATTAAAGGGTTATGCCACAGCCAGAGAAAAACAATGCGTACAACCTTTGACATTTGATGGTCAAAAGATCACCACCCTTTTATAAAACTCTTATTTTTTTTTTTTTTGGTGTACATGCATGAGACCTATAAATAGCACCCCATATTGCAAACAACCATATATATCAGTGTCATCTCCTCTATCTCTATATCTCTCTTCATTGTACACTAAAACTATAATCTTTGATTAATTCCTTAATTCGCAAACTCCGAGTTGTAGTTAAGTCATTGGCAAAAAGGTTTAAGAGAAAAATGAGTTCAATGAAGATTCATGCTCCTCTTTTGGCCTATGTTTTGCTTGCTATAATACTACACCCATGCATTTGCCAAGGCATGCCATCTTCAAACACAGTTATAAACACTGTGAAAATCGATGGTGAGTACTATTAATATCCTCTACATATTATTTTCTTAAACTTTTTCCATAAATATTTTTGAAGATTTTGATATAGTTGAGAACTTATGCTTCGTTTTGATTTACATATAAAATGAGCTATTGATGAGTAATATTATTTGTATAATTACTGCAGTTAAGGCCATTGATCAAGGGATTGCTTATGTGCTGATGCTCGTGGCGCTCCTCGTTACTTACGTCATGCATTAATATGCAGTGGCTGCAATTGACCTATCATTTTGTTTTTTGTTTTTTTAATTTTTCAAATCTGTTTCTTGGATTTCATCCAAATAATAAGTGGTTCAAATAAATGTTATATTTTGTATTTTATATTCTCTTGTGTACGAATGATGCAAAGTTGTAAGATATAAAGCTTATAAATTTTGGATAATTTCTATGAGGTTACCGTCACTTGTCGTCTTATGCGTTCCGCTTGTAAGTAACATCAGTGGAGAATTTCATTATGTATATTTGCCAATATGGATGCGAAAAAGAAATTTATAGATCGAGAAGAACACGTGTAATCGTATGTGTAGTGCATGCTTAGATCTTGCAATAATTCTTTGCGTCAAATAGATACACAATTTTAATCACTTCTTCTAACGTCGATCTCATGACAAAACCACGGGTTTTGTGATTTCTCACATTTAAAATTCGATAGGACTTGAAATTAAGGTCCCAATCGCTCTTTAAATTAGGAATGAAGTGTGCCAATATACATAGATGGCGGATTGTCTCCTGATAAATGTTGTTAACTATCACTTCAGAGTATTAAAAAATGCTAGAGAGAAGAGAATTTAATTTATGGTGAAAAAAAAAAACAAATTTAGCAATGAATGTATAATTATTATCCTCTGAATCACTTGTCTTGGATATTAATTTCTCATATTTAAGACACAGGTGATTAAGAGAACTACACTATATTATATTCAGCTCTGGAATTTATAACATCCATAAATTTTGTGTGATTATGGGGATAAAGCATGCAAAGTTCACTATCTTTTTCTCTTAATTAATTTTTATTTGCTTTCTCAAATCTCTTTAGTTTGGCACCTCAAAACTTCGCGTTTGATTGGAATTCGATCGGCATGTCACCTTATTTATTTATCTATTATTATTATTATTATTATTATTTTCCTACCTTGAGAGGTGCATGCATATATGGTACTGTAATTCTCATTTACCAGGAATTGATAAAACTGATACTTCACCTGTCACCATGGCCATCAAAATGGACATCGACACAAGTTTAAACAATTCACTTTGAACGGAGATATTAGTATATATGAGAGCTCAAACTTTTTCTTGTTGAAAATAGGCTCACCATTCTCCTTTTTTTTTTTTTTTTTTTTTTTTCAGTTTTAAACTGTTCAGTTTGAACTGAGAAATTCGCATATATGCGAGTTCAAACTTTTTCTTGTTGAAAATAGGTTCACCAATTTTTTTTTTTCTTTTCAGTTTCTGTTAATTAGGACATTATATATGTATGTGGGCTCAAACTCAACACTAAAATTAGAGTTTTAATTATGTGAAAAATGAGATTTATGTTCCTTTTTTCAGTTGCATAATGTGGTTGCATCACCATAAAAAAAAAAATCATGTTAAATTAGTTTGCACTTAGCTCGATCCGGCCATAATATTTCCATTTTCCTAGCTTTAATATTCTAATTTCTGAATTATGATTGAGTTTATGAGGATTGATTTCATGATCGATCAATTTCCATTTCCCAACCTAGCTTTGATGTTGCTGTATTCCGATTGATTTCGAAGTGTTTTATCTTACTAATTTAGTCATTCAAGGGCTCCATTTTTTTTTCGGAGGATTATTATAAATTCTGTGTATTTTGGTTTAATACTGATCTAATAAAAATATGAAAAATACTATCTGTATATCTATACATAGATGTAAATCTTATACCTGTATCATTATAAAATTCACAAAAATTCAGTTAAATTTTTGACAAGAAAATAAAATTAATAGAAAATAAAAATCCTTCGATAAATATAGTGTAAAATTCAGACAACATTGGTCAAAGTAAGCTACACTACGCCATCCATAACTACCTTTGGAAATCTTCTAGAGGAGACCTCAGATGCTAAAAGCAATCAACTACCTGCTGGACCGGTCATTGCTTGGTTCAACGTTCAAACACCATTTGCTCTTTTTAAGATCTACTGTAGTGATTCAGCAGTTTCTACTTTTGACCCTCTAGGTCATGATTATTATTATTATTATTATTACCATTATACTTCACTGTCATACCCCCAAGGTTAAAAGTACAACTAGTAAAGACTCTTTGGTTTACAAGCAGAAATTATGGGGGGGCTACCTCGGTAAGTCGTAGCGCTATCAATAAGCTGAACACGAGTGAGCTAGGATCAACCGGAGATCGGCTCAAAATTATTAGAGGCTGGCTAGAGCTCGCGACGAGTTGGAAACGTCTAGCTCGTGATCATATTATAATTTTACAAGCTAGGTCATGTTCGGTTCGTTAACTAGATTAGTTTTATTGGGCCGAACTAGCTCATTTATCGTTCAAATTATTTATAGCTCGAAATTTAAATTTTAGATTAATTAATTGGCCTTTTTGCATAAAAAATCCACTAGTTTTGGACTTTTGTAAAATTGGGCCGCATTTTTCGTTTTTGCAGATTCGATCCGAATTTTCAGCAAACTGACCAAAATACCCTTGTTACTTTTTCTCTTTCTCTCTCCTCTTTTTTTTCTCTCTCCTCTTTTTTTCTCTCTCCTTTTTTTTTTATCGCTCTTTTTTTTTCTCTTCGAAGAAGGCGGCCGAGGCGGAGGCGGAAATGGCCCGCCTCGCCTCGCCTCGCCTCTGCCCCTCACGACCTCGCCCTCGCCCTCGCCCGCGCACCCCCGCCCTCCTCGCCTCAGACCCCGCCGAGACCGCGCCTCACCGCGACTCTTTTTTTTTTCCCTCTCCGACCCTCCTCCACCTGCCGTCCCCGCCGCCACCGCCGACGACGAAGAAGAAGTGCTTCTTGGGGCCGAGAAGCACGCCGGCGAGGGAGGGAAAAAATATAGTTACACTCCGGCGAGGGCGGTGGGTCGTGAAAAAAAAATTGTAAAGAAAAAAAAATAAAAATTAAAAAATATTATTTTCCTACTGAAAAGAACAAAAAGATAGAAAAAAATGAAGAAGATGATGAAATTACACTGTTAGAAAAAATTACACTGTTTAAAAAAATATTTGCACTGTTTTAATGAATGTTGCACTATTTAAGAGAAAAATTACACTCTTTTTAGATGAAATTTACACTCTTTAGGCCAAATTGCACTATTCAGAATAATGTTGCACCATTTGTTTCTCTTCCTCTTCTTCTTTCTTCTTCTTCTACTCTCCATCTTCATCCCCTTTCTCTCTCTCTTTCCTCACACTCCAAAATAATTTTGAACCGCTGCGGTCGAAGCCGGAGGAGGAGGAGCGGTCGTAGTCGCGGGGGTCGAAGAGGTAAACGGAGAGGAGGAAGCGGGAGGCGTCGGGGCGGCGCGCGGGGAGGTGGCGGGGGGCGGGCGGGCGGGCGGGGCGGGGGGGTGGTGCGAGCGCAGGGGGCGGGCGCGGGCGCGGGCGCGATCCCCCTGCGCCCCCTCTCCCCCCCCGGGACGCGCCCCCTAGGGGCGCGTGCGCGTGCGCAGGGGGCGCAGGGAGCGCCCCCTGCGCCCCCTGGGGGCGTGCGCAGGAGGGAGCGCCCCCCCCCCCCCCCTGGGGGCGCGTGCGCAGGGGGCGCGCACCATGCGCCCCCTACGCCCACCAGGTGGGGGCGGGCGGGGGCCCAGGCCCGGGCCCGGGCGGGCGGGCGCAGCCCGCGCCTGCGCCTCCAGGGGCCGCAGGGGACGCGTCCCCTGCAGCCCCCGCGCCCCGCCGCCGACGTGCTCCCCTTCTCCCCGTTTATCTCTTCGCCCCCCCCGCGCCCTCGCCGCCGACGTGCTACTCCCCCCGCTCGCCTCTCGCTCGCCTTCGAGATTCTTGACCGCGGGAAGATGGACGAAAAATAAAAATACAACGAATGTTTAAAATAGTGCAATAAATGTTAAAATAGTACAACAAATGTGTAAAATAGTGCAACGAAGGTCAAAATAGTGCAACGAGTGTAATTTCTGTAATTTCTTTGCACTATTTGAGAAAAGAGTTGCACTCTTTAGGCCAACGTTGCACTCTTAGAAAACTTTACACCATTTTTTTTTCTCTTCTTCTACCTCGTTGCACTATTTCTTCTCGTTGCACTATTTCTTTGCACTCTTTCTTCCCAACCAAACTCGATCCGGTCACCTCCCTCTCCGGGCCGCGCGGCGCGGGGCGGATTTCGAGGAAGCACTCGTCGAAGAGATAAACGGGGAGAAGGGAGAGGGGAGAAAGGGAGCACGTCGGCGGCGAGGGGCGGCGGGGCGCAGGGGGCGCTCCCTGCGCCCCCTGCGCCAGGGGGCGCAGGGAGCGCCCACTGCGCCAGGGGGCGCAGGGAGCGCCCACTGCGCCAGAGGGGCGCGGGGGCGGGAAGCAGGGGGCGCGCCCCGCCCCATGCGCGCGCGCAGGGGGCGCGCCCCCTGCTCCCCGCGCCCGCCCCCCGGCCCTGGGCCCCCGCCCCCCGCACCCCCGGGTGGCCCGCGCCCCTGCCGGCTGCGCCCGCGCCCGGCGCCCCCGCCGGCTGCACCTGCGCCCACGCCCGTCGTCGTCCTCGTCGTCCTCATCCTCCTCCTTTGAGGCTTCCTCCTCGTCGTCGTGCTCCTCCTCCCCGCCTCCCTCCGGATTCTGAGTGCTTCCTCGAAATCCGCCCCGCGCCGCGCGGCCCGGAGAGGGAGGTGACCGGATCGAGTTTGGTTGGGAAGAAAGAATGCAAAGAAATAGTGCAACGAGAAGAAATAGTGCAACGAGGTAGAAGAAGAGAAAAAAAAATGGTGTAAAGTTTTCTAAGAGTGCAACGTTGGCCTAAAGAGTGCAACTCTTTTCTCAAATAGTGCAAAGAAATTACAGAAATTACACTCGTTGCACTATTTTGACCTTCGTTGCACTATTTTACACATTTGTTGTACTATTTTAACATTTATTGCACTATTTTAAACATTCGTTGTATTTTTATTTTTCGTCCATCTTCCCGCGGTCAAGAATCTCGAAGGCGAGCGAGAGGCGAGCGGGGGAGTAGCACGTTGGCGGCGAGGGCGCGGCGGGGCGAAGAGATAAACGGGGAGAAGGGGAGCACGTCGGCGGCGGGGCGCGGGGGCCGCAGGGGACGCGTCCCCTGCGGCCCCTGGAGGCGCAGGCGCGGGCTGCGCCCGCCCGCCCGGGCCCGGGCCTGGGCCCCCGCCCGCCCCACCTGGTGGGCGTAGGGGGCGTATGGTGCGCCCCCTGCGCACGCGCCCCCAGGGGGCGCAGGGGGGCGCAGGGGGCCCCGCCCCCTGCGCCCCCTGCGCACGCGCACGCGCCCCTAGGGGGCGCGTCCCGGGGGGAGAGGGGGGCGCAGGGGGATCGCGACCGCGCCCGCGCCCCCTGCGCTCGCCGCGCCGCCTCGCTCGCACCACCCCGCCCGCCCGCCCGCCCGCCCCCCGCCACCTCCCCGCGCGCCGCCGCCGACGCCTCCCGCTTCCTCCTCTCCGTTTACCTCTTCGACCCCCGCGACTACGACCGCTCCTCCTCCTCCGGCTTCGACCGCAGCGGTTCAAAATTATTTTGGAGTGTGAGGAAAGAGAGAGAGAAAGGGGATGAAGATGGAGAGTAGAAGAAGAAGAAAGAAGAAGAGGAAGAGAAACAAATGGTGCAACATTATTCTGAATAGTGCAATTTGGCCTAAAGAGTGTAAATTTCATCTAAAAAGAGTGTAATTTCTCTCTTAAATAGTGCAACATTCATTAAAACAGTGCAAATATTTTTTAAAACAGTGTAATTTTTTCTAACAGTGTAATTTCATCATCTTCTTCATTTTTTTCTATTTTTTTGTTCTTTTCAGTAGGAAAATAATATTTTTAAGTTTAATTTTTTTTCTTTACAATTTTTTTTCACGACCCACCGCCCTCGCCGGAGTGTAACTATATTTTTTCCCTCCCTCGCCGGTGTGTTTCTCGGCCCCAAGAAGCACTTCTTCTTCGTCGCCGGCGGTGGCGGCAGGTGGAGGAGGGTCGGAGAGGGAAAAAAAAAAAGAGTCGCGGTGAGGCGCGGTCTCGGCGGGGTCTGAGGCGAGGAGGGCGGGGGTGCGCGGGCGAGGGCGAGGTCGTGAGGGGCAGAGGCGAGGCGGGCCATTTCCGCCTCCGCCTCGGCCGCCTTCTTCGAAGAGAAAAAAAAAGAGCGATAAAAAAAAAGAAGAGAGAAAAAAAGAGGAGAGAGAAAAAAAAGAGGAGAGAGAAAGAGAAAAAGTAACAAGGGTATTTTGGTCAGTTTGCTGAAAATTCAGATCGAATCTGCAAAAACGAAAAATGCGGACCAATTTTGCAAAAGCCCAAAACTAGTGGATTTTTTATGCAAAAAGGCCAAATTAATTTACAAAGTTATTATTATTTTGCGTAAAAAGTTGTGTAACATTAAATTAAACTTGCGGATAGTAATAGAAATCAAATCCAACCTATAAACAAATCAATTCGTAAACAAATTACCCTATATAAGCATAAGGGTTAATTGCATACAGGTCCCCGCAAACATAGTAAACTGTAAATATATTCCTGCAAAGTTCAACTTTCATAAGTTATTCCTGCAAAAGTCCTAATATTTTCAGATATGCACATTTGATTTGTTACTGTTAGAGAACCGTTAGAAAACTGTTTATATTTTTAATTTTGCCATCACAAATATGTCCCCCAAAAGTCCTAACAGTATAATATAAGAGGGGTAAAAATGTCAAAAACTAACCAATGTTAAGTATTTAACCTATGGTTAACTAACTTTTTCTAACGAATCCTAACGGCAGAGACATATCTGAAAACATTAGGACTTTTACAGAAATAATTTATGAAAGTTGAACTTTACAGAATATATTTGTAATTTACTATATTTGCGGTGATCTGTATGCAATTAATTCTAAGCATAAAGTGTATCTATTCAAGCTATATCAAGCCAAAAACAAGTGACTTGACACCAGTTCATGTTTGACTTGTAAGATATTTAGCTAGAAAATCTAGCTTAATTTGTTCTGAGCAATTCTATCTCGCGCAGATTTTAAGCTGAATATAAGCTGACTCACGATTAGCAATATGCAAGCTGAAACGTCAGCTCATGTAAGATGGCATAATTCGTCATCCATCATGCGCAACGCTCAAAGCAGCGCTGACGGTGGATTAAATCAACTTATTGTGAGAGGCTGACTCCGTAACCCTAAATTCGAGTATATTAACATATTCATGATTGATGTACGTAGATTAACATGATGATGACTTTGTGAAGTTAGTAATTAAAGACTAACTAATATTTTCAAAATGTGACCAATTAGTAAAGACTAACTAATATTTTTCAAAATTTGACCAATTAGTTAGATCGAACCTTTGAATGTCACGTTCAAGAATTTGACTATCAAATATCACACGTTCCTTCTTGTTACTTCGCGTTGAGACGCAATAGTAAGGACTTAAGCTCCAACAATTTAAGGGCTAAATTACACTCTTTGTTCTCAAATTATAAGACCCATGATGTTTTGGTTCTCAAACATTTTGAATTACTATAATTAAATTATACAATTCAACTTAGTTTACTCAATTGATGGTGTCACTAATGTGACAATAATATGATATCTTAATTATGATTATATTATCGACAATAATATGATGGTCTTACTCTCATATCAATAATAAATCACATTCAGTCAATTAAGTTGGACTGCAAGACTTAATTATAATAATCTAAAAGTTTGATCCAAAAATTACATCAAATTAAATCTGAGGATCAAAATATCACGCGTCTATTAGTTTGAGAACCAAAAGTATAATTTAAACAATTAAAAGTTGAGAGAATGTGAATACAAATAAAAATAAAGTTTGTGGGCATGTTACAAACCGTTCTGTATTGGAAACGTGAAACCCTAAGCATTTCTACTTATGAAACACGAAAAGAGTGAAAACGTTTAGGGCCGGAGTGTTGGGCCTGAGCCCAAATATGGCCCATTAGAAGCTTTACAATCTTATATAGGTGGAATTGGACCGTATTCCGCTAAATTGGGACACTCAGAGCCCAATAGGCCTTGGACCGGCCCGGTTTATCCGGTCTGAGCCGATAAAACAGGGCGGTTCGGTTCCCGGTTCGAACCCCCTCATCGTCGGTTCTCTCCCTTCATCCTTTTCGGCTCCGATCTCTCTCTCTCTCTCTCTCTCTCTCTCTCTCTCTCTCTCTCTCTCGGCCCTTTTCTAGGGTTTTGCTCTCTCCCGCTCCTCTCGCCGCTCAAAAAGAGGAGGGTTTTAGAGAAGAAGCTCTCTTCGGACGAACAAGCCGATGGAGAGCTCGCGAATTCGGAAGCGTCCGCGGCTCGCGTGGGACGCCGCACCTTCCGAAAGAGAGGTGCGCTGTTGCCTCATCGCCATTTTTATTTGGGGTTTTGGATTAGGGTTTGGAGGTGTCATGTAGGAGGGAAAAGATTAGGGTTAAGGTTAGGGTTTTCTTGTGTTGGATTCTGAATTCTTGCGTCAAATGTAGGCTGCTCGTCGCGAGGCGGCTCCGGTCGCGAGGGGCGCTGCGTCGCCGCCGTGGAGGGACGACGATCGAGAGGGTCACTACGTGTTCGATCTTGGAGAGAATCTCACGCCGAGATGTAGGTTTATTCTTTTGAAAAACACTGTTATTTCGATCCGTGCTTGATACGGAGTCTTGTTTTCCTGAAACTTCTGAAATATGTTACCTGGACTTTGGAAATTTGTAGTGATAAATTAATTATTACAGCTGATATAGCAGATATTTGGTGCATGACATTTAGTTTCATTGTCTCTTGGATTATGTTTGTGTAACCATGCTTTAAGAGCTGTATCTTCTTCAATGTGTAACTTATAATGTTCATCTGCCTTAGTATACCGGAGCATCTAATCATCTCTCTTTCATATTGTGCAGATAAAATTCTCAGCAAGATTGGGGAAGGTGCTGTTAAAACATCAAATAATCTTATTTTCTTCAATTTTGTTTCTTTTTTCGGTGGGGAGCAACTGATTGAGATTGCAGGTACCTTTGGTCGGGTTTTGGAATGTTGGGATCGCGAGACACGCGATTACGTGGCCATTAAGGTTGTTCGGAGCATACGCAAGTACCGGGACGCTGCAATGCTTGAGATAGATGTCCTTAATCTTCTTGGCAAAAATGATAGACATGGATCGCGGTATGTTTCTCAACTTTGAAGCTGCATGCAGATTGTATTGACTCTCAATTCTTCCCCCTTACTGATGCTCTACTCTCTTTCAGATGCGTTCAACTTCGGAGGTGGTTTGACTATCGCAATCACATTTGCATTGTAAGTTCAACAGTACAAGTTTGATAACTTCTTGTACTCTCTTACTGCTGTTCTACTGTTGCAATCACATTTGCATTTTACTTTCTTTCATTCCAGAAAAGTAGTGCCGTTTAGATACCTATTTTAAGTCTAGACATATATGTAGTTTCTGGGACTTAAGAGAGCTAATTCCTGTTAATTAGTTTTAGTTATAAGGAGGGCTAGGGACTACTCTTTCCCGAAGGAATTGAGAAAATTATTGATGCTTGTTCCTAGTGGTTGGTTTCCCCTTGCATGTTATATTGGCTTAGATTGGGCCAAGGAAATTAATGGTTGTAAAATGCTTGATATGCTTTGATCTTCAGAGGTTGCTTAATAGTGTAGAACTAAATTGAATGTTTTCTTTGGATGAACTTCAATGGTGTTATCAGGTTTTTGAGAAGCTTGGACCGAGCTTGTATGATTTTCTAAAGAGAAATAAATACTACCCGTTCCCTGTGGAACTTGTGCGGGAGTTCGGACGTCAACTATTGGAGTCTGTAGCATGTGTGTTTACCGCATTTGATTCCTAACCACTTTTATGGATTTAGTTTGGGTTTTTTTTTTTTTCCTGTTGCAAACAACAGCTTGACCTTTTATTTTCCTCTTCTCTCCAACATAGATATGCATGAATTACGCCTTATACACACTGATCTCAAGCCAGAAAACATTCTTCTTGTGTCTTCGGAATATGTAAAGGTTCCAAGCAGCAAGGTACCTCATCTAATTTAATATCTAGAGAACATGTGATATTTTTGAGTCAGGTGTATGGTCTCAGCAGTTATCTTGAACAATTTTTTGGGGTTCTACAGAGGAAGTCACAAGATGAGGTTCACTTCAAGTGCTTGCCAAAGTCAAGTGCGATAAAGCTGATTGATTTTGGTAGTACTGCCTTTGATAATCAGAATCATAGCTCGATTGTGTCTACAAGGCATTACAGGGCACCTGAAATAATCTTAGGTAAACTAGTTTCTTTGATGGTGGTCTTGCTTTCACACTCTTTTCTCAGCTGCAGGTTATCCTTGGCAAATAAAAAACAGTGGAAGTCTTTAGCAACCAGGCTTGAATTTAAAAATGCTCTTTTTTCCCCCCTTCTTAAAGAAAGACTTGAAGTAGTATATAAACACGAATCTTGAAGAGTTCGTTTTACTTTTGCTTCTTTCATTGGATTGAACACTTTGCCTTGTGTGATTGCCAGCCTTTTGTGTTTGCCTGTCTTTATGGATGATAAAGTATATTTTTAAGCACTCTCTTGATTTCGAGTTCGTCATCACCTCTCTCTCTCTCTCTCTCTCTCTCTCTCTCTCTCTCTCTCTCTCTCTCTCAGACAGTTACTCAGGAGTCAGTTTTTTTCCTTTCCCGAGTGTTCTCGTCTTTGTTTATCCGACATCCCTACAGACAGTTACTCAGGAGTCAGTTTTTTCTTTCCTTATTGTTCTCGTCTTTGTTTATCCAACATCCCTACATAAATAACAAGAAAAACTTTGGTTTGCCTACCTTTACCCCTGTGATATATTATTTAGCATATTAATTCTGCAATTCTTGATGATGTGCTAGGCTCTTTTTTCTGCTGCGCTCGAGGTTTTCCAGTTAGTATTAGGATTTGTGTGATCTATTCACTTATCTGTAAACTTATTCTTTTCTTTATAACAAATGTATGCATTGTTAATTAGGCTTCTGCCTCTTCATAATTTGAGATGAAACAAGAAACAATTGGTGCTTCCTTTTGGCGAGTGAAACTACTTGTTAACTCCTATCCATGGAGCTAGAAGGTGTCTTTATTTTAGTTTCCTGCAAAGGCTGCCTACTTGAATGATTGTAGGTCACTGTAGTAGGGAAATTTTATGATAGATTTTCTTTGAGATAAAAAGGATGATTTGCTAATTATGTTTTACTTTGTAGATTTTGAATTTAGTCAAATCTATTGGCTTGCCTTATTTTTGTGCGAAGGCTTGTCTTAAATTTTATATATATATATATATAATTTCTCTTGGAAACTTGAGTAGGTTGATCTCTGCATGCATGATTAATAATTGCTTCCATGCTTGTTTTCTAATCCGTTTTTAATTATTATTTTTCACTATTGCCTTAGTTTCTGATGTTCATGATTGCTGAATCACTCTCTTTTCAGGTTTAGGGTGGAGCTATCCTTGTGATATGTGGAGCATCGGTTGCATTCTAGCTGAGTTATTGTCGGTTGGTATTCCATCTTGTTCTTTCATATGATTTTCATTTGGCCGAGTCACATTTATAAGGGATCTTTCGACCCTTTGCATTTGTTTCAGGGGGAAGCTCTTTTTCAAACACATGAAAATTTGGAGCATTTGGCCATGATGGAGAGGGTTTTGGGACCAATTCCAGAACATATGATACGGAAAGCCAGGTTCTTTTCCTTTTATTGTGTCATTGCTTATTATGGTCTAGGACTGGATGATAGCTCTACAGACCTAGGTAGGACTGAAAGTTTTAATAAGTTATTCTGCTATTCCTGTTTTCTGGTTTAGGGACAAATGTTGGTACAAATTCAGAGTTTGAATACATTTCATTGAGCAAGAAAATGAAACAGACACTATAAACCAGGCAAAAGTAATAAATGAGCCTATTATAATTCGAACATACTACTATATTCAATAGTTATTGCAATTAGTTGTCTGATATCCAATTTTCTTTGTTTCTTTTTTCTTGTTGTAAAACAACGTTCTGTTGATGATTTTTCAAAGAACAATAGCAAGTTGTTATCTTGATATGAATTGAACTTTTAACAACATCGGGTTAAGTGTAAACACTTCAATTTGTACATTATTACACTTGGTTTTTCTCTTTTTATTCTCTTATATTGTTTCAGTAATGTTGCATACCTTTCCTCTGGCATATGTAGTTCCAATGCATCAAAATACTTCAGGCGAGGAACCCGGCTAAATTGGCCCGAAGGTGCTGTTTCAAGAGAAAGCATCAGAGCTGTAAAGAAACTAAATCGACTTAAGGTTCGGCTTTCATCTCTTTCGCTACTACAATATCCTACTTAATCGTTTTGCATCTGATTTATTTGTTATGCTTGGTGGTCTTAACATGCCACCGTTGGCGTCAACTGAGTTCAAGAGGCTTATCTGATGATAACAATTCATTTATTACTAATTCCAGGACTTCGTTTCTCAATATGTCGACCATTCAAGCACCTTGTTGACCGACTTGTTATACGGTCTTCTGAGATTTGAACCGTCAGAGCGTCTCACCGCACAAGAAGCTCTAAATCATACTTTCTTCAAAGCAGCAGCTTGATTAGCCGATGAAGGAGGCTCGGTTTTTGTATTCCGGCCATTATTCAGATCTCCATATGCGCAGTCTTCATAAAATACGCGTATTTGGGGAAATAGTTTCTGTATCGAAGAAGGCGAATGTGAATGTCAGATTCAGGAAATCTTGGAAATCTTTCGCTAATTTATAGCACGTGATATGCTCAAATGTTATAAATATATGTTACCAAGGTGTAACAAGAAATCTTTGGCTGATACTCTTGAGTATCCTAAAATGTGTTAGAAAATTTTTCCCTATTCCTCTATTTGCCAAATTGTACTCCTGGCATGTTCTTATTCCAATGTGATTTGATGTGAATCTGAGATTTTGAAATTGTGGCGAAGTGTCAGGCTCCTCTCCGTACTCAGGGTCACTTCATCATTAATGATAAAAAATGATAGGAGGCAACGAGAGAAGTGGACATTTTTTTTTTATATAATCATGATGGAACGGATAATTAAAAAAAAAAGCTATTTGATTGATTGGTGACAGAAACGTTACTAACTAATATATTCGGTGATTATTTGCTTATTAGGTGCAGCATGAAATTTCTATGCATGGACTTTACTGCTCATTGCTGTAGTTAATCTCAACCGTGTATATGCTGTAGATCAGCTGCAGGCCCTGAAATACATTGTTTTGCATTACACCGTCGGATATTGGAAATTTCCCCTTTCATTTCACTCGATGAGCCCTTTTTTTTTTTTTTTTCTTCTTTCAATTGTATAGCTGCTAATGCAGCACGTGTGCTGCGACAACCATTCTATATTTTAGTGAATTAATTTTGAGAAATATCAAAGTTCAAACCAAATGGAGTTTGTAATCTTACAATCCGGCATTCTAGAACTTCCTAGGATTTAGTCAACACTTTTTAATTTTTAATATTGAAAAATAATAAGATTAGTGAAAAAAAATTTTAGCTTTCGGATGGTAGTATTATATGATTATAATTTCTTTTCGGTTATAGGGCTAGCTCAACTCATTAATTTTTATCCGTCTCCTTAAATTCTGAATTTTATGAAATAATAATTTATCAAATTTAACAATTCGAATTATTTTATAACGAATAAAAAAAAATCGGACCGATTTGATCCACAAAATTTAACAAAGTTTTTAACTTAATCTACAGGGAAACTGAAATAAAAGGTGTATATTTAAGAATCGCTTTATCGCGAGGGATCTCCATCCATCTTTACCTTTTTTAAAATAAAAAAAAAATCTTTTTAAATATAAGGCCTCATCACATGATTCTCTACTTTACACAAGAACAAGAGAATACACACACCCACTTAGCACTAGCCCTTTCTCGACCAACAACTCTCAACCTACGCATACCCCCCTCGTCCTCTTTTCCCTCTCTCTCTCTCTCTCTCTCTCTCTCTCTCTCTCTCTCTCTCTCTCTCTCTGTGTGTGTGTGTGTAATTAATCATGGCTACTAATAATAAGATGAATGGGAACTCAGAGGATCATACCTTCGAGGTTCCAGATATAAAGATTAAGTTCACCAAGCTCTTCATTAATGGCCACTTCGTAGACTCCGTTTCTGGTAAGCTTCTCAACCTCTCTCTCTCTCTCTCTCTCTCTCTCTCTCTCTCTCTGCTTTCATATATACGCTTTGTGTTATAAATCAATATATATTGTGGGTACATGTATTTTTGATTGATTTGTTTTAGATAATATGGTATCAGAACTAAATCGTACGCCTCCATGGCGGGGTGGGTTAAATCTCTTTCGTATTTTATCACATGTTCTAATGCTATATATATGTGTATCTTTATTATCCATCATATGTGGGAGTGTGAGAATTTTAATTAACATGCCACTTTATTCACCTAATAAATACATTAGCATTCAATGTATTCAAGTATCCTTTGGAAGTTTCCATAATGGCTACTAGAGATTAATTACTTCTTCCTCAGTGCCCATTGATTTTTTTTTTTAGAAAAGATTTAGATGGGCTTGTTGTACACATAATCATTAATTCCTCTTTGATTTTGTCACCTCTAGATAAATCCATGCCATTTTCACCTCCCAGTTAATTGGATTTCTCTTCTTTTCTTTTTTTTTCTAGCTAGTTTGGGTGCTAGTTAAATGGCAAAAGTGATTCTTTTATTTTTATTTTTTTTTTTTTTTTTTTTGCTAGTTAAATGGGCAAAAGATTGGGTGAAATGATGGTCATTGAGTGCTTTAATTAATTCTACTAAGGTGAACGCTTTACGTTTTGGAGGGGGATAGAAACCTACTAAAAGAGCCTAGCTACTTCCTCTTAAGATTAGCCAAAAAATATATATTTTTTAATATCTTTTTAAAAGGCACAGCATTTGCGTTCTCCAACTACTTGCTCTTTTTTGGGTGGCGATTGTTTCCAATATTCCTTGTTTGTGTTTTATAATGGTGAGTTTTATTGGGTAGGTCAAGCATATATATCTTATGAAACCATAATAAAATAGAAAAGATTACAATACTGACACACATACATAGCATGGAGAGTATCCAAGTCATATTAATTGCAGAACTTTTTATACTTCGCTCAACTGTGTGTGTGGCACCAAAAGGTTGTCTCATATCTCTGTCGTATAGTACAGTTGATAGGTAATTTTAGTCTGGACTATAAAATTCAAAATTGACTGCTGCTTTGAATATAAATAAAGTATGCATGGGTGGAGACTACGACAATCATTAGAAAAGAAAAGCGCTACCCTAAGAATTTGCTTCTAGAAGTTAATAACTTTGTAATTTTTTTAAAGCATATGAAAATAGCCTAGGTAAAGTTGGTGTGATGGATGGGCCACACAAGTATATTAAATTTAGTTGGTGAAATTAGGGATGCAAACGGATCCGGGTTGGTGGAGCTCCCGCCCCGATCTGTCCCGAATGAGGCAGTAAACGGGAGAAAATAAATGGATTCGGAGTGAAAAACGGGGTAATTTTTATAATCCGAGACGAATTCGGGGTAGGAAACGGGAGAAATTTTGACCCGCCCCGAATCTGCTCCGCCATGATCCGCCCCGAATCCGCCTCGAAAATTATTTATATTTTAAAAAATATTCCTAAAAAATAATAATATTTATAAAAAAGTCCAAAATACAACTAAGTTAGTGCTATCATTTCTTTCGTATTTGAAACTTTTGATAATTGATATTTTTAATTTTTATAATTGATATTGTTAATTATATATATAATATTATTAAAAAATTATTAATTTATATTTTATAAAATATCAATAATATTATAATTTTTTATAAAATATTAGTTGGCGGGGCGGATTCGGGGCGCCGGCGGGACTCGGGAGGCTGGTTATGAGGCGGGGCGGATTATGGGATATATTTTTTAATCCGTCATGGATTCGGGGCGAGAGGTGGAGCGGGATTTTGGTAGTCGGGGCAGGAGGCGGGGCGGGGCTCCCGCCTCCATATCCGCCCGTTTGCATCTCTAGGTTAAATAGAGTGTTATTAGTTGTACTATAATACGTTATACTAACAGAAAGTGGCAAAGGGCTTGGTGGTTAGTACCCGAGGTCCCGAGCTCGAATCCTAGTTGATTCACATTTCCAGCTAAGTTTATTTTTAAAAAAAATAAACGAAGCGTGTAGCGTGCTACCTTTCTCTCAAAAAAAAATATATATATATGTAGTGTGTCCATTTAAAAAATCATACTACATCAGCAAATATGTTACCAATCAAATTTCTTCTTTTGAAAAAATAAAAATATAATAATTTTTTTATAAATTATGATAGAATGAGTGAACTGCAGGAGTCAGTTGTGATTGGTTGGCCATGTCACATAGAACATGCCATTGACATATTTTAGAATTTTTTTTTTCTTTTCATGTAAGCCCACTCAGTTTGACCACACACTTACATTAAATTGAAATTTGCATGCTTCTAACTTAGGCCTAAATATCTCCTCATTTATAGATATTTCTTTTTCTTTTTCAACTCATACAGGTTTTTTAGAACTAGAGCAAATACACAGTAGTATACTAAGCTTAAAGGACTAATAGAGAGAAGAGCTACTAAAGATTTCTTTCAATAGATCAAGAAAATTCTTTCATTATTCAGCTGATTTTTCTTAGTAGGAAAGAATCATCACTTTAGAATGCATAACTGTGCCCTAGTTTCTAAATATATTTTCCAACATCTCCAGCTTTGAAGCTTTAAAAGACATAAAACAATTCAAATACACTCGTAAATTGTTTCTTCTATACTTGCTATCACTTGAGAGAAAAGATATTTAAAATTAAGAAATATGAGTATAAAAATATATGAATTATTAGCATTTGATGTCCATTAGTGTACACCACATTTGTCCCGCTGTATCATTTTAGTGAAAATTCTCCTAACATAGTTGGTGGATATCCCCAATACAATATGACAAAAGTTGCTTAAGTTGTGGATGTAAATAATGAGCAAATTAAAAAAATAAAAAAAAGTTGTCACAAATAATGTGAGGTTTTGAGTGCATCCAAGTTTCCATTATTGTTACCATCACTTTCTCCAAATGATGCCAAGGGCCTGGGCTTATTGTTCCTTTCATGACGTGGCTTCTAGAGTTTCCCTTTTTCCTTTTTTTTTTTTTTTTTAAGTAGCAATTAAGTGCTTCATTACTGCTAAAAAGAGAAAAAAAAACTATACCACCCGTGTGTTAGAAAATCTAATAGAATTCGAACTTAAAATCTCCGACTTTAATGCAAATATATAATATTAAATAGCATAAAATCATCATTTTTCTCTAAATTTCTAAGCTGTCGAAGAAAAAGTTATTTTTTAATATTTACATTCAAACAATTGACACATAATGACGTTTTAGGGACACGAGTGCAAGGTATAGTTCACATGTGAGTATGGGAATATGATTGTACTGCATCTCCATCACATCTTGGAAAATAAAATGGCCCACCATTTTGGAAGGAACTAGAATGATGCATATCTATGCAATTAATGCACTAGCAAAGAAAAGAAAGTGTGGCCCCTAGCATCTTTGCCTAACATGATAAGGAAATAGTTGTATACTTGGAATTTTTTGATAAAAAGATTCATAGAATTGTGTTTGGCATATTTCTAGTTGTACTCCGTGCTTCTGTGGTAAACTTGACCAAATTTAATAATTTATATATAGTAAATTTAGATCTTAATTAGTAGATCCTTCATATTAAATTTCGGAGGCAACTGATCTTTTAATCGCTGCATTTCTTTTGGATTCCTGGTTGTTGTCAACATATCATCTACGCATTAGAATAAATAGAATGAAAGAATTATGGTTCGAGCTTCCTATCGTAAATGCGACTGTTGTATAAATCTCTGTTATAACCATGCTCGGTTATAAACCCGTCAAACATGATATGGTAAACATGATGTGAATAGTATATTTCTAGTTATACTGTGTATTAAATGGAAAACATGTTTACATAGTAAGTTTATCTATTTTAATATCACTGCTGGGCTCAGGCCCAAATTTTGGCCCCAACACTAAACATTAGTGGGCCGGGCCTGGCTTATACCCGTGCTTTTTTCATATTGGGCTGATCCATTTTAAACCTTCACCATCGGCGCCATTTGATTGGACCCATTTGGGCTGGTTCGGCCCATTAGTAAACCTCTTCATTGCTTGGTGTTATATCTTTGCAGGGAAAACATTCGAGACGAGGGATCCGCGCACGGGGGAGGTGATTGCTAGAATCGCCGAAGGCGATAAGGAAGATGTGGACTTGGCGGTGGCGGCCGCTAGAGAGGCCTTCGATCATGGCAAGTGGCCACGCATGTCTGGCTACGTACGCCTCTCTCTCTCTCTCTCTCACATGCGCACGCATGGACACACACATTGGCACACATTGACACGCACAAACATATGCACATTACACCACACTACCAGGTTTCTATGAGTTTGGTCCTCAATATGTAATTCAAAAGCACAGCATTAATATGTAGGATTCTACACGAAAATTACTTTATTTATTATATATATTGCGGCCCAGGTGAGCCCAACTACATTTGGGCCTTTCACTTCGCCTTGTGGGTCGTCGGTGGGCGCATGTGGCCGAAACGCAACCAAAAAAAATAAAAAAGAAAATACTAATTTTCATTTTGTCCCCTAAGTTTCATTTTCTTCCTCTAATTTCTAAATTGGATATTCGATGCTCTAAATTTTTGTTCTTTTCGAGAGAAAGTAGCATACTATCCGTTTCGTTCAATTTTTTTTTATAAAATAAATTTAACTAAAAATAAACAGCAATTAAATTTTGAAAAACTTAAAATACCGAATAAATTACAATTTCAGAAACTTAGAGCTTATTTAACTGTTTTGTGTGTGTGTACGTGTGAAATTTTTTTAGAATGTATCAGTTATATCGATGACGTGGCATTCTCAACCAATCAAATAGCTCTTTTTAAATTTATTTGTCCCATCGTGATTATAAAAAAATATTTTTGTTGTATTTTTTTTTTTTCACATGGAGAAATGCGTTTGGCTTGTTATTGATGATGTGGTTTAAGTGTGACATAGTAAATTTTTTCGTACGTGTGAGCAGGAGAGAGGTAGGATCCTGATGAAGTATGCGGACTTGATCGAGCAGAACGTGGAGGAGCTGGCGGCGCTGGACAGCGTGGACGCGGGGAAGCTGTTCCAGGCGGGGAAGCTGATCGACATCCCGAGCGCGTCGCACCTGCTGCGCTACTACGCGGGCGCGGCGGACAAGATCCACGGGGAGACGCTCAAGATGTCGCGGGAGCTGCAGGCATACACGCTGAAGGAGCCCGTCGGGGTGGTGGGCCTCATCATCCCCTGGAACTACCCCACCACCATGTTCTTCTTCAAGGTCGCCCCCGCCCTCGCCGCCGGCTGCACCGTCGTCGTCAAGCCCGCCGAGCAGACCCCCCTCTCCGCCCTCTGCTATGCCCGTCTCGCCAAACAGGTCGGTCGGCTCTTTATTATTATTTTCATTAATTTCAGTGTTTTTAAAATCCGAAACCGTCCACAAGTATTGCCGGGATGTCCCATCACTAGTTCACTGGTTGAACCACTTAAGCCCGTCCGGCTTTATGGATCGAATCAAATCCGTTTGGGCACTGGGTCATAGTCCAACCGGTCCGAACAGCAGGTTCGGCACGGATTTTAAAGCATTGTTGTTATTTTACTATTCTATATTTGCTTTATAGGATTGGAGTTCCTATACTTTTAAAAGCATCAAGTTATTGGTGCTCGTAAGTTTTTGACCTTTGGTTGAAGATTTGTAGGGTTCAATTAATAGTAGCCTTCTAGGGTTGAGTGGATGGTTGGTGGAATAGCATAATCTAAAAGGTGAAATTGATCAAAAAAATAAATCTAACGGCAGAAAATTTACAAGCACCAAATGTTTGGTATTTTTAAAAGCACCATAGCCGAACTTTTGCTTTATATGTTCTCTTGTAGTTGTTTTATAATATATCACGTGGTATCAAAGTAGAGCAGAAATTTTTTAAGTTTGAATCCCACCGGTCCTAATGTCAGTTAATTTGAGTTCAGTTTTGAATTTTTAAGTATTCAGACGTCAGGAAAAGTACTGAATACGAATATTTAAAACATTTTGAAATTTTTTAAAAGAAAAAACACATTTTATGAATGGTCCTCAAACTATAGTGCGTGTTAGACTTTACTCCTCAAACTTTTGTTTTGTTTTGTTTTAACTGTATTTTGTTTCTTGGGACTGATGGAAAGATGACTTTTTTTTTTGAGAAAAAGGTAGCATGCTACCTGCTTCATTCAATAAGAAAATGAATTTAGCTACAAAATACGGAGGCAGCTAAGGCCTCAATAAGACAAGAAAGACACACACACACACACACACACACACCCAAAGTAACTTGACACCTCGCTACAGTTAAGGTCTGCCTTTGCTCCTCTTCTCCCAGTCCGTCAAAAGGTTTACGATCTCCTCGAGAATACGATAAAAATTTCTCCTTTTTTCCTGAAAAATAATACAATTTCTTTCTAGCCATATTACCCACCACGAGGCCGTTAGCTTACAGAGTTCTTGCTTTCTTCTTTGATTGTTTGACACATTCATGAATGTCTCCCATAAGTCCATTGCCGAAGTTGACATTGGAGCGCATTCTGAATTAGAGATCATCCTAGACAGAATATTTTTAGTATAAGTACAGGTCGAGAATAGGTGTTCGTTAGTTTCCACTTCGACTTCACATAAAACGTATCGTTGGTCCCCATTCCACCCCCTTTTCAATAAATTATCTACTGTAAGAACTCTCTTTCTTAGGAGTAACCAAACAAAAATCTTTATATTAACAGGAATTTTTAGTTTCCAGATCTGTGGAGCAACACAGTCCCTAATACCCCCGTCGATCAAGAATTTGTACATCGAGCGAACGGAGAAAGTTTGGGATTTAGACAACCACCACTTTATCACGTCATCGCCGGCACCCCCGATATGATCCGAGACGAGTGCTTTAAGCTGCTGAAGACGAAGGCTCTCTTGCTCAGGATAACCTAGTAGTATCATGTCCCACCTCCAACCTCTTGGCGTATAGCAGTCCCACACCCTTAGTTGCTTCCGTGTAACTTGAGCATATATATCTGGAAAGTTCGACATCAAAGAAGTATCACCACACCATCTATCTGACCAAAAATCAACTCTCTTCCCATCCCCAATGTCGTATGAAATACCACATTTAAATATCTCTTTCAACCGTAAAATATTTTTCCACTATTGGGAGTGTGGTTTGAAATGTGAACCTTCTTTTAAGGGCTTTCTTCTCTGATAGTAAAGAGTTTTGACCAAGTTGTTCCATTGGAGATGAGTTTCAGTGAAGAACCGCCACCACCAATTCACCAGCAAAGCATCATTCATAGTCTCCAAATCTCTTATTCCAAGACCACCTTCATTTCTTTCCCTACATACGCTCCTCCACTGAACGAGTCTATACCCTCCATTTATGTTAGAATTACCCTTCCAAAAGAAGTCTCTTCTGAGTGCTTCAATCCGTCGGACCACCCATTTCGGGGCCTTAAAAATTGAGAGATAATGTACAGGTAGATTAGAAAGTACCGCATTAACCAAAATCAGTCTCCCGCCTCGTGATAGAAAGATGACTTGGTGTCCTAATTGTTTGTAAGTTGGATGTGAAGTAAAACCTGCCAAAACAGTCTTAATGACGCTCAGACTTTTGCGCATTTGTTATTTAAATAAAAATTAGTGAAATTTAGTTGCAACCCGTTTGACATATGAGAGCTAAAGTGAAACAACTTAAAGTTTGAGGACTAAAGTTGGACCATCGCGATAGTTTGAGACCAGTAGGCTTCATGAATCTACTCTTTTGAATAGGTGAAATATAGCGGAGTTAATCTCTGTTTAGTCCTCAAGCTTTTGATATCTGTGGTTACACTCCTAAGATATCTGTCCTATTACAATCTTGATCCTACAGTGGATGTTTTCACTTATTCACTAAGTAACTACAATGTAAGCAATTTTTAAGGAACGAAAAACAAAAAACAAAAAAAAACAACATTGGCTCTTCATTGAGCAATATGATAGAGTAAATTGTTCTGATTCATTATTTGAACAGGTTAAAAGTGCCATAAAACATTAGCTTTACTTCTAAGTACTAAGAAATACTAAGAAATATGTCTTTTTCATGTACTGTTGCATAGCATTGAACTGATCATGTTAGGTTCTCAATTATTCATTAATTGTTGCTGTTCATAGCTTAAGGTATGTTGTTATCAATGATTCCTTGCACACAGGCTGGGATTCCTGATGGAGTGCTCAATGTCATCACCGGCTTCGGCACTACAGCTGGCGCCGCCGTTGCTTCTCACATGGACATCGACAAGGTAATAGTTTTTAAATTCTCGTATGTTTTTACTTCAATCTGAATATTATCAATACATGGAACTAAAAGTTAGGGTCTTCGGATATACGTTCTAATAATATCCTTCTATTGATTTTAGGTTAGTTTCACTGGCTCGACCGAAGTGGGCCGATTAGTTATGGAGGCTGCAGCAAAGAGCAACTTGAAATCTGTCTCACTCGAATTAGGCGGTAAATCCCCTTTGATAATCTTCGACGATGCCGGTGTCGATATGGCCGTTAATCTAGCCCGCATGGCCGTTTTCACCAACAAGGTTCTTTTCTTGCGATTCTTCCTAGTCGAATTGAAAATTAAGAAATAGTGAAGAAAGGTTATTATTTAACTTTTTGTTTGGTGATAAAGGGGGAAGTTTGTGTAGCGGGCTCTCGTGTTTATGTTCAAGAAGGGATCTACGACGAGTTTGTAAAGAAGGCAGCGGAGACCGCCAAAAATTGGGTGGTTGGAGACCCCTTCAATCCTCGTGTTCAGCAGGGGCCTCAGGTAAATCACGAAGTTATTACATCTTGAAATTTTTGGTTTTAGAAAAAAAAAAGAAGATGTTATAACTGTAGCTCGTATAAGTAGCGAGTTCATGTAAACATTTTTTTGGGGAAGGTTTAACACACTTATAATAAATGTAGATCGATAAGAAGCAATTTGAGAGAGTTCTAAAGTACATCGAAAGCGGTACGAGAGAGGGAGCTACTTTACTTACTGGAGGGAAGCCCTGTGGTGATAAAGGATACTACATCGAACCAACAATTTTTACAGATGTCAAGGTGTTCAATCATATCTAAGTTGCTGATTTTTATTTTTATTTTTTTACTTTTTTTTGTGGTTAGGTAAATATTAGTTACATTTAAAATTCTCTCAAGAAGAAGTTGGCTAATTAAAGGCATAATTAAATCTCTCTTCAGGATGATATGTCGATCGCACAAGATGAAATTTTTGGCCCCGTGATGTCTCTTATGAAGTTCAAGTAAGTTTGATTTTCAACAGCATTCAAGAAATTTCCATATTTGTCTCTTAATTGTTATAGTGCATATAAGTTTGTTTTACAAAGTACACATTCACTTGTACACAAAGTCTAGTTTCATCCGAATAAATGATTGCAACTTAAAATTCAGTGGAAGAATGTGCTGAAACTTGTTACAGAGTTTGAGAAATTTCTTATGTTAAACAATTAGTTAATAGCATTTAACAAAGTTTAAAAAATGTTATGATAATTAAGTTCTATATTCGGAATCTTAAATTAGTGCTCTTTTAATTTCTTTCTAGGACAATCGAAGAGGCGATACAAAAAGCTAATAACACAAGATATGGATTAGCAGCTGGGATTGTGACCAAGGACCTGAACATTGCGAACAGGGTCTCGAGATCGATTCGTGCAGGTTCAATCTGGATAAACTGCTACTTTGCTTTCGACGCAGATTGTCCGTTCGGCGGCTATAAGATGAGCGGGTTCGGAAAGGACATGGGCTTGGATGCCCTCGACAAGTATCTCCATACGAAATCGGTCGTCACACCCTTATATGATTCTCCGTGGCTTTAATGTAACTCTGCTAGAATGAAAACTATCCAACAGGTTATTCTCCAAATAAGTGAAGTAATTACTACACATCTTTGCCTATCTTTTAAGCTATCTCCTTGGGTGTTATGTACTTATGATTTGAGAACTTGCAAGAAATGAATGAGTGCAGTTCAATTCCTTTGTAGATTTGGTATTGATTACACAGTTCGAAGAGCCAAACAAGTACTTTCTTATTGAATTCTCAAAATATACTAAAGGCTAAATTACATAAAACTGTCAATATCCGTTTTTTCACTTTTTTCTCTGTCATTCAAAAACCTATATTTTGCCCCCTTAAAAAATAAAAAATATTCACAGGAGGATACGGTGTGACAAAATGATTAAAATGCCCTCATCTTCTTCATCTTATCCTCCCCAATCTTGCTCATCCCGCATCCCGCACCTCGCCCACGCCTCCCTTGACCCCAACTCCGACTCCGTGCGAGAGCGAGGCGGCGGAGGTCGAGGCGGCGGCCGAGGGCATATGTGTGGGCATGAATGAGAGTTTCAGGGGTATTTTGGGTATAAAAAATAAGATATAAACGGAATCCTAACGGAACACTGACTGCGGGAGGCGAAGTGAATATTTTTTATTTTTTAAGGAGGCAAAGTGTAGATTTTTGAATGACAAGAGAGAAAAGTGAAAAAACAGGTATTGACATGAGGGTTTTCTGTAATTTAGCCTATACTAAAAAAGTACTTTTGCTTGCTGATCGCAAAGAAGTAATGCAAGAGCAACTATTTTCTGATGGAAAAAAAATGATATATAGAATCACTATTTTTTTTTTCTAATAAAACATTACTATCTATGCTATTAGCCACATCTTACAAGCTTCTTAAGAAAGTGTTTTGGAGACTGACGGGGCACGAGGGACCCCCGAGCTAACAAGATTCGGAGACTTCGAATACTCCTAAAAGCGAAAGTATTTTGCGGGAGCAGCCGGTAGTGACGGGGGTGGATGCCGCTCAGGCGTACGACGGGCGCGTCCGCAGAGCAACGGGCAAGCCCGACGCGAAGTTCGAGACGAAGCCTCGATGGGTGCGTGCGGCGGTTCCGAGGTGCGCTCGGCTCGAGGCGGCTGCGACTGATTACACGGAAGTGGAAGGAAGAAGGGGAGGTGTCTTGGAGAAGTTTTCTTCCACTTCCCTGCATGGAAGCCCACCTTTATTGCTAGCTACAAGTGGGGTGACCAAGGGTGGTGGGTGCTTCAACAGATCTGACGTGAGCCCCAAGGCTTTTAATGATGGTGGTCAAACTTTGGGATCTTGCATTTTGTCTCTTGTGGAGTTGGCTGCATAGTTGGTTAATACGCGTATAATACGTGTATTATTCGCGAACAATTGAAATACCGTATGAAACGGTTCGTCTGCGAATTTTTTCGAGTGATCCGGAATAATACGTGATTTTTTTACTCGCTCAAAAAATTTGCGATCAAAACGGCGTACCCGAATAATATTCTGAAAAATTCGGCGTGGGCGGCGGCGGAAGGACAAATTTTTTCGAAAAATTTGGATTTGGTCGCTGCGGAAGGCCGAAATTTTTCGGACCGGCAGCGTGCCACCACTGCTTCGATGATCTGTGCATCTCGTCCTGAGCACTCGAGTAACATTGGCTTTCGATTTTGAAGAAACGGCGGCGGAGCAACAGTAAAAGAAAGAAGAAGGAAAGGGGCGATGGGGAGAAAAATCACGGCGTTGGGCGCGAGGGGCGCAAGGAAAAAATCGCGGTCCACGAGGCTGACTCTCACTCTCGGCCCCTCAGTGGGTAGATATATATATATATATATATATATATATATATATATATATATATATATATATATATATATATATATATATATATATATATATATAATGATACATTTTATTTTATATATATAAATGATACATTTTATTTTATATATATAAATGATACATTTTATTTTATATTTTTTTAATTTTTAGTTTATAAAAATTATAATTATTTATGATAATAGTATTAATTTTTTTATAAAAAATTAATTCAGTAGCCAAATTTTTGATTCCGAATTTTTAAAAGCTGAACGTATAATTCTCGTATAAATCACATATCCGAATAATTAATGAATTCGTTTTTTAAACCGTATTTTTCACCGAATTTAAAAATTAAAATACGAATTTTATTCGAATTATACCCGTACCGAATTTTTGCCGAATCCGAATTAACTAACTATGGTTGGCTGGCATCTCGAGGTGGAATGGCACAGACCAAGTGATGCTGGATTCTGGGTTGGGCTCTGCACGTGATGTGTCACGTGCTGACCAAGCGCAGCTGGGTTATGAGCTTTAGGGGGCACGCGTGGGTACACTTCTTTGGCACGTGGGGGCGCAGCATGCGGGGACTGAGGGGAGGAAGTGCACCTGGGCCATTGCACCTGGCCCAAGCGGCCTTCTGTTGGTGCGTCGGCCGTTGCCATCCGGGGGGGGTCATTCAGCTTGCGCTCTTTGGGATCTACGATTTGGCTGAGGCCATCTTTGGAGGTCAGATAACTGATCGCGGCGACAAGGTCCCTGCCCTTGGCGTTAGTGACTACGCGAGTGGCTGGACCTCTGTGTTCAATGAGCCTCCGCTGGCTACCGGAAGTGTTAGTTCGCTCACCGCAGAACAGGACGGGGTGGCGGTAACGCAGCGAAAGGGTAACGGGGAGATGTTATGTCTATCGAGGGGGGTGAGTCCAGCAAGGGCAGCATCAAAAAACTTTAGCCTACTTTCTCGAGCCAGTGAACGACTCGCCGCTGACAGCAAGACACCAACGCTACACAAGGCAATGTCCAGGAAGGCGAGACTGCGTGAAGGGGGAGACGGCGGAGTGGCCCAGCTCAGTATTAGGAAGATAGTGAAGAAGAGTCGGCAATGCGGAGTGGTGCTGGGAGGTGCCGAGGCGAAGAAATTCGCCAAGTTCGTGTGTGATCGACTGTAGGGTGTGGGCGTGCTTGGGACAGTAGGCTTTTCTTGGCAAATTTTTGGGGCGGTTGTCTATTGTCATTTGATGTTGCACGTTTGTAGTTGGAATGTTCGCGGGATTAATAACCCGTCGAAACGTTTTATCGTTAGAAATGTAATCGCTAGGCTTAGAAATGCAGTGGTATGTTTGCAGGAATCGAAAGCTAGTTCTATCTCAAGATCTTTTCTTCGCAGCTTTGCTGGCCCTTTCTTAGATAAATGCGTGTTCAATGAGGCCAACGGAGCCTCTGGGGGTCTGATTACGTGCTGGAGTTCCCGCATATTCACATGTCAGGAAGTTATCGTCAGATCCTTTTCCATTACGGTACTTCTCTCCATTATTAAGAGTGGGACAAGCTTTTACGTCACAAACGTTTATGGGCCGGCTAGCTGGGATGGCAAGGAGGATTTTTTGGATGAATTAACACAGTTGAAGGGATGTTGTAGGGGCAGGTGGATTTTATGCGGGGATTTCGATTGCACTAGGAGACAAGATGAACGAAAAGGAAAGACTTGGAGCTACAAAGCGACAAAAATGTTCAACGATTTTATCAATGATCTGGCGTTGATTGACCTACCTATGACCAACCAATCCTTCACTTGGTCCAACTTACAAAGGAACCCAACTCTTGCTAGACTCGATAGATTTCTCGTCTCGACGGAATGGGATCATGAATTCCCCTCGTCCAAGGTTGAAGCTCTCCCGCGCGTTACGTCGGACCACTACCCGATTCTCTTAAAGGTCGCGAATTACGAGAAGTATAACAAGAAAATCTTCCGTTTTGAGAATGCCTGGCTTAATCACGACGACTTCATTTCTAAATTACCCGCCTGGTGGAGAGAGGGAAGCCAAAAGAAGTCCGCGGTTCTTACTTTCACGTCCAAACTGAAACATTGTCGACGGAGAATTCTTGAATGGTGTGCTTCTGAGTTTTATAGTATTAGAGGGGAAAAGAATAAACTCATGGGCGTCATTCATCAAATCGATCAATTGGAAGAACTGCGTGACCTCACCTGTGATGAGGTAGCGAATAGGGATGTGGCGAAGGAGAAGTTAAATATAGTACTTAGGGATGAAGAATATAAGGAAAAATAGGGCCAAACAACATTGGTTAAGAGAGGGGGACGGAAACACAAAGTTCTTTCACGCTGTCGCTAATGGTCGTAAAAGAGCCAACGAGATGGGGCCAATTGTTGATGACGGATTAACGTACCGAACGGAAGAGGAAAAAAGAAATTATTTCTACGATAAATTCAGGGAGCTCTTCTCTTTGAATGAGATGGCCCCGGATTCTTTTGGGGATTGGAACAGTTTATTTATTGCGAATCGGGTAACAGCCCACGACTTAGCGGATCTCACTAAACCGTTTAGTTTAGAGGAAGTTAAACTCGCAGTTTTTCAACTGGGCAGTGACAAGGCCCCGGGGCCGGATGGCTTTCCACTGAAGTTTTATCAAACCTTCTGGAATACTATTAAGGGGGAGATTTACAATATTTTTCAAGAAATGTTCGAAGGAAGGCTGTCCACCAGCCCTATCGACTATGCATTCATTTGCTTAATCCCTAAAAAGGAAGGGGCTAGTCAGGCGAATGATTTTTGACCCATTAGCTTGCTCAATGGAATCCAAAAGATTTTATCCAAAGTCTTGGCTAACCGGCTAGAAAGGGTAATTGGCGATCTGATATCACCCACCCAATCCGCCTTTTTGAAAGGGAGGAATATCACTGACGCATTTGCATCAGTACGCGAGCTGATGGGCTGGGGTAACAAATTGGCGATAGAAGGAGTCGGCATAAAGGTGGATTTTGAAAAGGCCTACGATAGAATACACTGGCCTTTTCTATTCCGTATTCTTGAATGGTGGGGCTTCGACGAAAAATGGTGTGGCTGGCTCAAACTTTGTGTATGTCACGCCAAGGTTGCAGTCTTAGTTAATGGAGAACCGACCAACTGGATTAAGACCAAGAGGGGAGTACGACAGGGGGACCCCCTTTCGCCATTCCTCTTCCTATTAGTGGCAGAGTGCCTCGCCCGGATGACGAATGAGGCACTCACCAACAACCTCCTTCAAGGTATTGGCCCTTCGGAGGCATCCAGGGTTTCTCTCATTCAATTTGCGGATGACACGTTTTTCTTCTGCAAGGTCAAGAGTAGGTATATGAGAAATCTCAAGTTCCTGTGGCACCTCTTTGAATGGGCATCAGGGATGAAGGTCAACAAGGATAAATCAGAACTCTATTATACTGGGCAGTATGAAGGTAAAGCGACAAGACTAGCGAAATTACTTGATTGTAGAGTTGGTAGTCTACCTACCAAGTATCTGGGTTTACCGCTGTCCTTAAAAGCCCCCTGCAAGGAGGATTGGATGGGTATCATAAGGAAAATCAACTGTAAGATTGATGGCTGGCAAGCAAAACTCTTATCTAGAGGAGGTAGGCTTATTTTGGTGAACGCGGTCTTAACCAACATGCCCCTGTACTTTCTATCGATGTTCTTGGCACCCAAATGGGTAATCAGACGTATTGAAGCCCTACGTAGAGACTTTTTCTGGAAGGGAGGACGCAACACACCAGGCATGGGATGTCTGATAGCTTGGAAGAATGTTTGTAGGAGCAAGAAAGAGGGAGGGCTCGGAATCTTAGACTTACACCTTATGAACAGAGCGCTCCTAGTCAAATGGTGGTGGAAGTTCCATACTAACCCCCAGTTACAGTGGAATAAGATTATCCATGCCTTATATTACCGCCGAAGAAGACCTTTGTATGAGGGTAAATCCTTCAGACCAAGCTCCTGGTGGTGGAAGGGGGTTCTTAGTCAGAGCGATTTATTCAAATGGGGATTATTCCACAAGTTGGGTGACGGGTGTAGTATTAACTTTTGGTCTGATCGTTGGTGTAGGGAAACTACCTTGCAGTCGTCATTCCCGTTGGTTTTTGATATAACACCTCACAAAAGTATGAAAATCACCGACTCCCTGAAAAGCGATGGTTGGACATGGTGTAAGATTTTATGCGGCGACCCCACTTCCAACCTGAGCTTGAACACTAGCTTTTCAGCACTGAAGGCTCAAATCGCGGACTTCAAAATTGAACGGAGACCAGATAGCGTGCACTGGAGATGGAGCTCTGATGGGCGCTTCACAATCAAATCAACCTATTCGATGCTCAGTGACGGGGGCACGAGGGACGATAGAGCTAGTAGGATTTGGAAGCTCCGAATCCCGCTTAAAGTAAAAGTTTTTTGCTGGCTCGTCCTTAAGAAGAGGCTTCTCACAGCGGATAATCTCCTAAAGAGAGGCTGGACTGGTAATACGGAGTGCGTTCTGTGTGGAATTGAAGCGGAAACCATCGATCATCTCTTCACACGTTGTGTTTTCACTAAATTCCTACTCGCGATGACCCTGGAGAAAGTCCAACTTACTGATCTGGAGGACGAGGTGATCTTTATTTGGGATAGACGGAAGGACCACTCGGAATCACGGATAGTGAACAACTGGATAACTGGACTTGCCGCGTGCTGGTGGGTAATTTGGGAGGCTAGGAATAGGGCCATTTTTAGAAAGTTACAGCCTGATCCTTTCCTTACGGTTTTTAAGTGTAAACAGTTGCTGAATCTTTGGAAGCTGACTCTATCTTCGACTGGGCCTTAATGTTTTTTTTTTTTTTTTTGGGTCGATTTCGCCCCCTCCGAGGCCCTTGTTGCCTCACTCCTGTAGCTTAGTTCATATTTTCAATGAATGAAGCGGGTAGCATACTACCTTTTTCTCAAAAAAAAAAAAAAATTTTGTGGCTCTTATCCAAGTCCATTTTTTTTCCTTCCTATCAAGCATCAGCATTCCCATTTATTTATGATGCACGTTTATACTTATCTATTAAAAAAAGGAAAAAAAAAAAGGTTATATTGACCATAATACGCTGGATCCGAATCTTCTGTAAACAAAAGCCCTCAATTTATTAAAGTAGTTGTGAATATACAAAGTAATACACTCAATGTTGAGCTAGTGACATAGCCATTATAATTATTTATTGAGGCACATGGAGATTAGTAATTTTTAAGGTGAGCTATTGCTGTCAAATGAGAGAGCATGTGATCGCAATACAAAAGTTTAGTTTATAAGTTTCTTTCCTCGTGAGAACAGGATCCACTGAACGGAATAGATACAAATTATAACACTACTGACGTACCACCATTGTTGTTGTCTTTAAATAATTGTTATTTTTAAAAGCTTAAGCTATTATAGAACGATATTTCTAATTTATATATTCAACACTCCGTCTTACCTCTGATGAACTTCGAACTCAGAATATTCTACTTCAATACCATATTAAATTAAATAAAACAATCGTTTATTTTTAAAAATTTAAGCTGCTAAATAGCAATATTTTTAATATTTATATTCAACAATTATTAGTACATCAGTCAATAAACTTTTATGAAATCCATATCCATATATGAAATTCAATAAACTTTTATGACCCTCTCCAATTTCAAATTATTTCGAATAGTCCCAGTAAAATATGCAAAAAAAAATTTCTTTCTTATTGATTGCTTTCCATATATAACAAGCTCATGTAACACCTTGATGCATATATTAACTAGGAAATATAAAAAGTACAACGCTCTTATTTAATCCTATATATAATCAATCATAAAGTGGAACAAAACGAGATGAGAACTCCCTAAGGTAAATACGAACCAAATTTTAATATCATACTAAATAATTCAGATATAACCCAAAATGTTAGGTTAATAAATGGAAAAAAACTCTCTTACATTATGTACACAAGTTATTGTTGTAATTTGTATTTTTAATATTTGTATCTAACCCACATCTTTTTTTTTTGAGAGAAAGATAACACGTTGCTCGCTTCATTTATTTCTTTTGAAAATAAACTTAGCTGAAAATGTGAATCAACTAGGATTCGAACTCCGAACCTCGGGTACTAACCACCAAGCCCTTTGCTATTTGCGCTTATCACAAGTTTACAGTTTTTTCAAAATAAAAAAATACAAACATGTAGCAATGGAACACACTCGTTCGTTCGTTCGTTCCTATGGAATTGCCGAATTGTACAATTAAATTATTATTATACTTAATCCTGCAGGCGTACTTATATCATATAATAAATTTGGCACGTCATTATTTGTTATTAAGGGTGTTGACCGTCTGGTTGATTCCTGTAGAAAATGGGGGCGTTTGGTTATGAATAGTTGCAATTATAATACAGTTATAAATATACGATATGTTGAATTCGGTGTTTGATATGTTTTATTTGATTTTGATTTCAACTGTTGCAGTTGAAACTAATTAATGAGGGTGCTCAATTGCAACAGTTGAAACTACGTCCAAATTGATCGTAATTTCAATTGTAGCGGTTGAAGAGAGTAACTTTAAATAAAAATAAGTTTAATTACCTCCCTAGCAACCTATTATATAGAAATTAATAATAATTTCTACCTAAAGGGTAATATCACCATTTCATATCTAAAATAATAATTTTTTTTAAATGTACTCCTCAGTTGAATATAACCGAGCAAATTATTTATAATTATAGTTATTTTTATTGCATTCCACTAAACAAAATGCATACAATTATAATTACATTATTTTCAACTGTATATATTTTTAATTGTACTATTTATTATTGTATCTAATCAAACAAACGGTCCTAAAATATTAATCAATTGCTTTGACAAAAAAAAAACACCCAAAAAAGAGAAATGTGTTTGAACCCAAAAAACAATCCATAAAAGGCCATGCACTCCACGGCCTTCTCCTTCATGCATACGAGAGCTAGAGAGAGAGAGAGAGAGAGAGAGAGAGAGAGAGAGAGAAGGTGAGGGGATAACTTTGAGAATAAAGTAGGGTGTAATAACTTTATCCGGGCTCTTTATTCTCCTCTCCATGGCTAACTATTGCAGCGTGAACGCAAACGGGAGCTTCGAGTTACCGGAGATTAAGTTCACCAAGCTCTTCATCAATGGCCAATTTGTCCACTCCGTCTCCGGTACACATTTTGATCTCTGCTTAGAAGGACTTAGAACTAATCATAACATCCTCACTACGTGCATGAGGACAGATATTTTCGATTGATTTTTTTAAATAATATATATGATATCAAAACTAAGTCGTAAGTTAAACTTTTCATATGTTATCACATCTATACGTACTAATTTTGTAGATTTTTAGGAGTCCGACTTCTATGCTATAATAACACGGAGGCTTTCGTACTACAAAATTATTTTTGATGATGAGATATCAGAATCACCGATCTGCTTTGTTAGATATGATAACTATTAGAAATATTTAAAAATCAAATTTTATATTTTTTCTATATCATTTGACCAGTGATTAAAAAATTTCAAAATTAATAATTTTAGTGACTGATGTGAGGTATTTGTAAATTTAACGGTTCTATATCTAGTAAAATTTAAATATAACTTTTTTTTCACTACTTAGAGCAAGATCGGTGCCTCTAATATGAAATTCAAGTATTTTATTATTATTTTTTATTAAATTTTTATTATCAGCCGTTTATTTTAAAATTTTTTGTTCTATAAGTAAATATTGTTGAAAAATTATAAAAATTAATCTTAGATCATATCTAACGAAGCCGATCTTCGATTCGAATGTCTTATCATCAAAGTTAATTTGATAATATATACAAAGTTTTTCATGCTATTAATAATATTCTAGCCTAGTTCAATTGTTAATATCTATCTTATAGCAAGTGCGAATGTTAATTAGCAGGCAACTTAATTCACCAAATATATAAATTAATATTTTTTAATACGAGAATCCTCTATTGGTTTCCACAATGGCTACTAGAGTTTCCTTGTTTCTCAGTGACCATTTTTTGGATTAAAAAAATAGCATGCTATCGTTTTATTTATTTAGGAGGTGAATTAAGCCACAGAGTGAGGCAATCAAGCCCCGCAACAGAAAGGAGAAAAAAAAAAGAAGGTTTAGATGGGTAGTTGTACACATAATTATTAATTCCTCTTTGATTTTGTCACCGATCTAGATAAATTCATGTCATTTTCAGCTTCCATTTAATTGGATTCCTCCATTTTTTTTAATTTTAAAATCTTATTTGGGGTGCTACTTAAACGGCCAAGTGATTTTTTTTAAATTTTTTATATTTTTGCTCAGGATTTGGGTGAAATGATGGTCATCGAGTGCTTTAATTAATTCTACTAATTAATTCTACTAAGGTGAAGGCCTTAAGGTTTTAAAATGAGAGTGGAGGACCAAGAAAAGAACATACTAAAAGAGCCTAGCCCCACTTGGCCACCTCCTCGTAATATTAGCAAAAATATATTCTTTAATATCATTTTAAAAGCACACCGTTTGCGTTCTCCAACTACTAGCTCTGATTTGGATAGTAATATTTAGTCGCTGCATAATTTTAGGGCAAAAAATCAACTTGGTAAATTTTTTTTTAAAATTATTAGCTGCTGTTAGCATATCATCTATATATAGTATAAACCGAATGAACGAATTATCTTTAAGTTTTCGATAGTAAATATAACTGTGGTATAAACCACTATTATGTCCATATTCGATCATAAATCCGTCAAACATGATATACTAAACATGATCTAAATAGTATATATTTCTAGTTATAGTGTGTGTTAATGAAAAATTTGATCAGATTCACTAACTTATACGATAAGAAGTTTAGTTATCACTGCTAGGCTTAGGCCCAAATTTTGGCCCAACAGTAAATATTAGTGGGCCGGGCCTGGCTTACACCTGTGCTTTTTTCATATTGGGCTGATCCATTTTAAAAGTTCATCATGGGCCTCATAAAATAATTTTTCGATTAGGTTCATTTAGGCTGGTTTGGCCCATTAGTAAACCTCTTCATGCTTGGTGTTATATCTTTGCAGGGAAAACATTCGAGACGAGGGATCCGCGTACGGGAGAGGTGATTGCTAGAATCGCCGAGGGCGACAAGGAAGATGTGGACTTGGCGGTGAAGGCCGCTAGAGAGGCCTTCGACCACGGCAAATGGCCGCGCATGTCCGGCTACGTGCGTCCCCCACCTCTCACTCTCTCTCTTTCATCCGCGCACGCGCGCGCACACACTTGCACACATTGACATGCACATATGCACATTACACAACACTAGCTAGAGCCCACACCAGTGTTCTCTTGGTTTGGTCCCAAATTTGTAATTCAAAAACACAACATTAAGGGACCGTTTGGTAGCATGTAGTTGCAACTGCATTGCAGTTTGAAGTGTATAAAATTATAAATTCAGTGTTTGGTTTGATACATTTAACTCCAACTGCTGCAGTAGGAACTGCAGGAGGAGGTCCAATTGAAGCAGTTGGAACTACGCCCAAATTGGCCGCAGTTCCAACTGCAGCAGTTGGAGAGAGTAACTTTAAGCAAAAGGTAAGATTACCTCCTTAATTATTTTTTAAACAAAAATATTTTTCTTTTTTACATTGGAGCTAATCTCACCATCATATATAAAAAATAATAAAATTTTAAAAATCATTTCTCAACTTCATGCAACCAAACAACTTATTTATAGTTGCAGCACTTTCTACTACATTCAACCAAACAAAATACATGTAGTTGCAACTGCATGCATCTCCAACTACACTGCAGTTGTAATTACATCTAACCAAACGGCCCCTAATATATGTGGCATTCTCGACGAGAATTGCTTACCTGTTTATTTCGGTCCATGTGAGCCCAACAAAATTTGGGCCTTATTTGAGGTTAGGCCCAACCCAAAAGAACCACCCAAAAAAAAAGAGAAAAAATTACTAAAAACATTGACACTGTAAGTTTTTAAAATAGTTTCAATTTTATTTTTGCCGGCATCAACTGATTGAAAAAAAAAAAAGAATTAGAAAAATACTATTTCTATACCCCTAGATTAGGAGCCACTATTTCTCTACTGTTCTTATCATTTTTTTTAACTAAATACTTTAAAATTTTATAAATTTTAAGATAAAAGAAATGTAAAATGCACACTTATACAAAATGTACATACAACATTTTTCAAAAAATATTATTGCATTTATATATCCATACACAATTCATCTAAATAATAATAAAAAGCTATAATTTAACACACAGCAGAGATTAAAATGTAGGATGAAATTAAATGTGATCATCCTTTTTATTTTCTTTTTTTTTAGAAAAAAATAGCATGCTACTCGTTTCGTTTACTTTTTTAAAAAATAAATTTAGCTAAAAATATGATGAAGTATGCAGACTTTAGTTAAAAATAAACAGCCAGTTTTTTAAATTTGTTGTGGGGGTGTTATGAGCAGGAGAGAGGCAGGATCCTGATGAAGTATGCGGACTTGATCGAGCAAAACGTGGAGGAGCTCGCGGCGCTGGACTGCATGGACGCGGGGAAGCTGTTCCAGGAGGGGAAGCTCATCGACATCCCGACCGCGTCGCAGCTGCTGCGCTACTACGCGGGCGCCGCAGACAAGATCCACGGGGAGACCCTCAAGATGTCGCGGGAGCTGCAGGCATACACGCTGAAGGAGCCCGTCGGGGTGGTGGGCCTCATCATCCCCTGGAACTACCCCACCACCATCTTCTTCTTCAAGGTCGCCCCCGCCCTCGCCGCCGGCTGCACCGTCGTCGCCAAGCCCGCCGAGCAGACCCCGCTCTCCGCCCTCTTCTGTGCCCATCTCGCCAAAGAGGTCAGCTTTCGTAACGCCCCAATAATCCCGCATCGGATAGAAAAATAATTCTGATTGAAATATATGAGACCTCGCACGCTAATAATAGTAACTGAGTTTAAGTATTTTGTACTGATACGTCGTTATCAATGATTCCTTGCACACAGGCTGGGATTCCTGATGGAGTGCTCAATGTCATCACCGGCTTCGGCCCTACAGCTGGGGCCGCCGTTGCTTCTCACATGGACATCGACAAGGTAGTAGTTTTTGAATTCTCGTATGTTTTTACTTCAATCTGAATATTATCAGTACATGGAACTAAAAGTTTGGGTCTTCGGATATACGTTCTAATAATATCTTGCTAAATTGAGTTTAGGTTAGTTTCACTGGCTCGACCGAGGTGGGCCGACTAGTTATGGAGGCTGCAGCAAAGAGCAACTTGAAGTCCGTCTCACTCGAATTAGGCGGTAAATCCCCTTTGATTGTCTTCGACGATGCCGATGTCGATATGGCCGTTAATCTAGCCCGCATGGCCGTTTTCACCAACAAGGTTCTTTCCTTAACGATTCTTCCTAGTCGAATTGAAAATTAAGAAATAGTGAAGAAAGGTTATTAATTAACTTTTTGTTTGGTGATAAAGGGAGAAGTTTGTGTGGCGGGCTCTCGTGTTTATGTTCAAGAAGGGATCTACGACGAGTTTGTAAAGAAGGCGGCGGAGACCGCGAAAAGTTGGGTGGTTGGAGACCCCTTCAATCCTCATGTTCAGCAGGGGCCTCAGGTAAAACACGAAGTTTGATCATTTTAAAATTTGTTGTTTTAGAAACGAAAAAATTTGTTATAACTGTAACTCGTATATGTAGCAAGTTCATGTAAACAAATTTTTTTTTGGAAAGTTTTAACACACTTATAATAAAGGCAGGTCGATAAGAAGCAATTTGAGAGAGTTCTAAAGTACATCGAAAGCGGTACGAGAGAGGGAGCTACTTTACTTACCGGAGGGAAGCCCTGTGGTGATAAAGGCTACTACATTGAACCAACAATTTTTACAGATGTCAAGGTGTTCTATCATATCTAAGTAGCTGGATTTTGTTTCTTTTCTTGGTTAAGTGAATATTAGTTAAAGGCATATTTAAATCTCTGTCACAGGATGATATGTCGATCGCACAAGATGAAATATTCGGCCCCGTGATGTCTCTTATGAAGTTCAAGTAAGTTGAAGTTTTTATAACATTCAAGAAATTTCCATATTTTGTCTCTTAATTGTTATGGTGCATATAAGTTTGTTGTAGAAAGTACACATTCACTTATACACGAAGTCTAGTTCCATCCGAATAAATGATTGCAACTTAAAATTCAGTGGAAGAGTGTGCTGAAACTAGTTACAGAGTTTGAGAAATTTCTTAGGAAAAAGTTAAAAAAAAATGTTATGATAATTAAGTTCTATATCCAGAATATCAAATTAGTCCTTTTTAAATTTCTTCCTAGGACAATCGAAGAGGCGATACAAAAAGCGAATAATACAAGATATGGATTAGCAGCTGGTATTGTGACCAAGGACCTGAACATAGCCAACAGGATCTCGAGATCGATTCGGGCGGGTGCAATCTGGATAAACTGCTACTTTGGTATCGACGCAGATTGCCCGTTCGGCGGCTATAAGATGAGCGGGTTCGGAAAGGACATGGGCTTGGATGCCCTCGACAAGTATCTTCATACTAAAGCGGTCGTCACACCCTTATATGATTCTCCATGGCTCTGATGTAGGTATATATACTTGAATGCAAGCCATCCAACAGATTATTCTCCAGAGAGAGACTCAGATGGAGTACTTAGTACTTACTATACATATTTGCCTATCTTTTAAGCTATCTTCTTGGGTGTTATGGACATATGATTTGAGAACTTGCAAGAAATGAATAAGTGCAGTTCAATTCCTTTGTACATAGATTTGGTTTTATGTACATATGATTTGAGAACTTGCAGGAAATGAATAAGTGCGGTTCAATTCCTTTGTAGATTTTTTTTTGAGGAAAAATTCCTTTGTAGATTTGGTATTGATTACATGGTTCGAAGAGCCAAATAAGTACTTTTCTATAGAGTGCTCAAAATATACATGAACAGTATTTTTGCCTAAGATCTAGTATAATACAAGAGCAACTATTTTCTCATGGAAAAAAAATGATATATAAAATCACTAGTTTTTTTTTTTTTTTTCCCTGTGTGGAACAACTAGAACAGACACTAATAATTATGCTATTAGCTACATCCTTTCAACTTGGTTTTAATAAAGGAAAAGAATTAGAAGCACAAGCTTCTGGATATATTATTACAACTTACAACTAATTCGTGCTCGAATGAATATTTTATTCTTTTTCTGTTGAAGGAAGACATCCAACTACTTCTGTTGAAGGAAGACATCCAACTACCAGTAAGAAGAAGAAAAGAGATCATAAGGGATCCCCTTGATGCACACCTCTTGTCATCTTCATTCACTTAGATAGTGTTCCGTTGACCAGGACTGTAATCTTCGCATTTCTGATGTACTGATCTGTAACGACCCAACTCACCGGCACTAATAACTTATTGGGTCTAAACCACAGTCTCAAATGTTTAAGCTCGGTTACTAATATTGAAGTCTCTAATCCTTTCTTTTCTGTCCGATGTAGAACTATTAAAGTGTTACAAACTCTCCTGATTTAAACCCTATCGTCCTAGTTAGATCCCATTCCCTAGCCCAAGATACTGGCCCGGGTGATCTGTCACCTCCTAGCTGGAAGATATCTCTCTAAATCCCATCCAAGGAGGAAGTAGTTGACAACTAGTTAGGATCAGTTATGATCCTTTTCTTGAAATGTTCACTCCAATCTTCCTTCACTAAAGCATGCTAGCGCATGGTTGTGAATGGTTTTTTGAGCTTACTGTAAAAGTACTCTTTCTTATCTTCATATTTGACCCATTTTCGTCCATCGTCTTCCATCAAACTAATTGTATTAGTAAGTTTTGTTCCATTTCTTACCGCATGAAAAAAAAAAAAAAAAATTATGTTGCTACCTGGAAAAGTTGACACTGCACCTCCGTGATGTCTATCTCCTGAATTTTTCTTGATAATTAATACTTTGTTTTTCTACTGTTTTAGAATTTGGCAGAGCACCTCTTTCATCTTTTTTGCGACAATGTCTGAATTAGGGATGTCAATAGATACGGATACCCGAAATTTTATCTGAATCCTAATCCGAACGGAGTGGATTTACCTCATGCTCAATAGATTTCGGATATGAATATCAAAAACGAAAATCCGATAGATTTGAATTCAGGTATGGATTTTGATTGTACCCAACCCGACCCCAACCCGAAATTATTTTACATTATATATATATATATATATGTTTGATATTGTATTTGAATTTGTATTTTAAAAATTTAGATTTAATGTAATATATTTTGAAATATTGTAAGGAGAAATAATTGTTTCGGGTTCGGGCTCGGGTTCAGATTTCGGATTTTTGGTCAGGTTCGGATTTGGATATGAATTTTTAAAATCCGTCGTATTTGAATTTGGATTTGAATTTCGGGTTTGATAGTCAAATTTTGGTTCGGATTTTTGAAAATCCGCTTCAAATCTGACCTGTTGACATTGAATCCGGTTGTGAATGTCAATACTGCTGAAGCCTTGATAGGTACTTGACGCCAGCAAGTCGGGACGTTTGTCAGTAAATCTTCTCGCAAAAACCAGATTTCTTCGAGTCAGAAAATCCGATTGCTGATTATGCTCTAATTCTCACTGTTAGTTGATTCGATATTTATTCTGACTTCTAAACACGCAAGCAACTGATAATTTCTCATTCACTAAACAAGTAAACTATATAATTTTTTATGGCTCTTATTTAAATCATTTCTTTCCTTCTATCAAACATCAGCATGCCCATTTCTTTATGATGCACGTTTATGCGTATCTACTAAAAAACAAAGAAAAAAGGGAAATAAAAAAGATTACATTGACCAGAATATGTTGGATTGGAATTTGCTGTAAACAAAATCCCTTAATTTATTAGAGCAATTGTGAATATCCTAGGCAAAACACTCAATGTTGAACTATCACATAACCATTGTAGTTATTGAGGCTGGAGATTAGTATTTTTACGGTGTGTTGCACCAATGAAACCATGCGTGGTTGCTTTCAAATGAGAGCATCTGATTGCAATTGCAATATAAAAGTTTGGTTTATAAGTTTCTTTCCTCATCGATCAATACAGGAGCTAATTAGTAGGTTGATAACAAAAGCTAACTAGTAGGTTAGTAACAAAAGATTAAGTTGATATCAGGTCCATACTGCAGCTGTCGTGTGGGCCCAGTTAATCGGAAGTATTGATCTGATAAAAGACAGTTCAAGAAAAATCTTAACACCTCCGTTCACGTACATTACTAGAATAAGAGAGGTCAAATAAGTGATTAAAAATGGATACTGTATTGCGAAATCACTATTATTCTTTGGGGTAAGATAATAAGATCGAAAAAAGTAAGATACAAAGATATCAGACGGGCTATGTCGGACTGACATGATCCACATTATTCTAAAAATCACATCTTTAGCCCACCTCAGGCAAGTAAGGATGTCTCGAGCCATATTGGGCATAACTTCTGACGTCCACGATTCAATTTCCACAGTAAGTAGGGGTGAGCATCGGTCGGTTCGGTTCAATATTTACAGTTTATTAAAAAATCGAACCAAATGAAATTGGAGGCATGAACCGAATTGAACCGAACTGAAAAAATTCGGTTAGTTCAGTTTGGTTTATTTGGTTTTAGTAAAATAATTTAATTTAGTTTAAATTTTTGTAAACTACTAAAAGTAATATATAATCATGATTAGTTTTATGTTAAAATTATTAATTTAAGATAATAGTAATTAATATCTTTAGTTATTTAATTATTATTTAAAATTAAAACAAAATTATTTTAAATTTAAGATTGCTATGTATTGACTTACTAAAATTTTAGTTTATTTGGTTTATTCGATTTCTTTTCATTTTTAATTTTGAAACTAAACTGAATCATATTATATATAAAATCGAGCCGAATCCAATTGACTTTATTTGATTTGATTTGGTAATTCGGTTTGAACTGAATAGTGCTCATTCCTAACTGTGAGGAGTTAAGGGTTCAAGATTGGGGAAAAAAACCCCAAGCTCTAAAATGGAAGAAAATAAATTAGAGTAATACTTATGTACACCATATAAATTTTGACCATTTATTTTTCTTAATAGATGACTGAAATATAATATGATTCTAGAGATGACCTACTATTGAGGCATAGGTACCATCCACCAGGTACCTATCTAAAGGGTATTTTAATCTTTATAAAATATTTTGCTCCATAAGACCGGCTTTATCCAACTAAGAATATTATAATCTTCTCAAATAACTACAACAATAGTTGGAATTCAAAATACAACCAAACTATAAATTTAAATTCAAAACAACATAAAAGACTTAATTATAAATCAAATTTAATTTTTTAAATATAAAACACAAATTTAAAATAAAACTTTCCATTCAAATTCAAAATTTTAATTTCAATCAAAAATTAAAATTTGGCTTTAAGATTAAAGGTACAATTTAGATTCAAAATTTAAAAGTTTAATATCAATTTCAAAATTAAAATTTTACATTACAATACCAACTTCAAAAATTAAATTTAAATTCAATATATTTTTTGAGTTGGATACTTAACAAATTGGATATTATCTAATTTGGTAAGTAACAAAAGTAAATAAGATATTTAATATTTATAGGACGCTAACAAATTTGGTATATACTACTAATTTTTTTTCAATATTGTCATATTAACTGATTCAAATCGGTAACATGTTCAATATGTTACTTTATATAAAAGTCCACTATATCCTTTACTAATTAAGAGTTAGATTTTTGGCTAAATTACAGAAAACCCCCCTGTCAATACCCGCTTTTTCACTTTCCCCCTATCATTTAAAAACCTACACTTTGCCCCCTTGTAAAATGAAAAATATACACAGGAGGGTACGGTGTTAACTTTGATGGCAAAATGACCAAAATGTCCCTCCGCCCTTCATGCCTCACCATCTTCCTCCTGCGCTCCCCCGAACCCTCCTCCGACACCACCACCTTGCAGCCTCCCTCCTCCTCGCCGCGGCCCTCTTCCTCCACCTCCTCTCCTTCTCTGTCGTCCTCGTCCTCCGCCGCCGCCGCCGCCGCCTCCGCCACGCCTCCTCCACCGCGAGCGGTGGCGCCGCCTCCGCTGTGGCGGAGGAGTGGGACGGGGACGGGGAAGCCGTGTCGGCGGAGGACGCCAACGGCGAGGTGGGGGACAGTGAGGTCGGCGGCGAGGTGGAGGAAGAAGTCAGAGAGGAGGAGGGAGATGGGGACTCGAGGGTATTTTGGGTATAAAAATATATATAATAATAATTTATTAACGGAACCCTAACGGAACACTGACGGCAAGGGGCAAAGTGAACATTTTTTATTTTACAAGGGGGCAAAGTATAGATTTTTAAATGATAGGGGGGAAAGTGAAAAAGCGGGTATTGATAGGGGAATTTTCTGTAATTTAGCCTAGATTTTTTAATATTTGTGATGTATTAAAGCATTCCTCAATAAATTAATGCAGCATATTTAATAAGTACTTGTTCCATTACAATTAATCGAGTAACAACTGCAACCAACTTGAGCTTGTTTTGGTTTCCAAAGCACGCATCATGTCAAAAACGTTGGAGATGTTTTTTTTGTGTTTTTTTACTCACCTGTAGATCACAACTTATGCGTCTAATAATAAATGATCATATCTAACGTAAATGACAAAAAAATTGATGGTTATCAATTGAAATCTTAAATTTAAACTAAGTTACTTTATATTTTCAGCTAAATTTAATTTTTTTTTAAATAAACGAATTAGAAAGCATATTATCTTTCTCTTAAAAAAAATCAAAAAGTGATGAGATGAAAAAATTTTAATTCCAAAATCAACAAAAATAATTAATAGCAAGAAACTTCATTTCCAATTTTTAAGTCAACATACCGAATAGAAACAAAATATAATAGTACAAACTACTAAGGTACAATCACATGCAGCCAATGTTGTTGTCTTTTATATATCTCTTAATAATATTTGCCCAAAAGGAATGACGTCTTAGCTTGAACGGACTTGATCGCCACTAGCTTTTGGGTTGTACCCATCTTCTTCCTTTCATCCCCCTCTTTCCTTCCTTCTTCTTCTTCTACTTTTTGATTTTTACGTTTTTGTTGGGCTCTCGAACGCATCAAACTTTTAATGACGTCTTGGCTTGAACGGACTTGATCGCCACTAGCCTTTGGGTTGCACCCATCTTCTTCCTTTCATCCCCCTCTTTCCTTCCTTCTTCTTCTTCTACTTTTTGATTTTTACGTTTTTGGTTCGTTTTGTATATGTTTCGCCTCTCTTCCTGTTTCGGAAGCCTTAGCTGCTTCCACCTTATATGCCTAGTTCATTTTGCTTAATGAATGAAGCAGGTAGACCACTACCTCTTTCTCAAAAAAAAAAATAATAATAATATTTGCCCAAAAGGAATGAACTTTTTCAAAGTAAAACAAAATGAAAATTATTGTTGCCGTGGAAATTAAAAGAAGTGATACTGCTAACCAAATTGTATTACACCAAGTAATAAAATTTTATAAAATTCATATTCATATTAACATATATTTTTTTATAAGAAATTAGAGTTGACCTCCTACATCCAAATATCAGAGGATGGTTTCATAACATTTTTTTTTTTTTTTTGTGAATTTAGATGGGGGTTTCATAACAGAAGCGTAAATTTAAAAGGCCAGCTGAGGTATAACCCAAAAAAAATATTACAATATTATATGTCTATATAGAAACCAATTTGGCTAATTTTATTCAATATTTTTTAACATTAATCTCTGATCTTATAATTACAAGTTAACAAGTTTCCCAATATATAAAAAAAACAAACATTGCGCAAAAGGAATACACTCGTGGGTACACTATTGGGTACATCGAGCCCCCTTAATTCCTCTGGAATTAGTACACCTTATAAGATATTGCCAATTTGTACCATTAAATTATTCGATTGTTAATTACGAATTAACCTAAATATTACTTAATACGTGCGCCAATGTTTGTATCATCTATATATATATATATATATATGTATATATACATCTGGCACTTCATTATTTGATTGCGAGATTAAGGGTGTTGACCATCTAATTGATTCCTGAGGACAATAAAATATTAATGAATTACTTTGACAAATAATAAGGACAACAAAAAAAAAAAAGGAAAAAAAAGAAAAAAGACTCCATAAAAGTAGGCCATGTACTCCACGGCTTTCTCCTTCATGTATAAAAGAGATAGAGGTAGCTAGAGAGAAGGGGAGGGGATAAGTTTGAGAATAAAGTAGAGGTGTAATAACTTTATCCGGGCTCTTTATTCTCCTCTCCATGGCTAACCATAGCAACGGGAACTCAAACGGGAGCTTCGAGTTACCGGAGATCAAGTTCACCAAGCACTTCATCAATGGCCAATTCGCGGACTCCGTCTCCGGTACGTGTTTTTGATACTCGTAACGTTATATGTATAAATATTTGTCAAAAATAATTATAACATCTCCACTTACGTCCATGTATGTATGGCATCGATAGAAAACGGTTCAAAAATAGTGAAAAGATAAGATGAACTGAAAATCTCATTAAGTTCGGCAATCAGCGTGATAAATTTTTAAATGGTCATAATATTTTACTCGGATATCCTTTTTCAACGTGCAACTCTAATTTGGAATTAGTTTTTCGTGTATTTGAACCCCGCCCTCAGAGTTGATTAATAATTTTTTTTCTCTTTTGTCGAATTCTTTTTTTCTTTTTCCCTCTAAACGCGACTGAGGCCTATGTCATAAACGTATAGGTTGGAATTGAATATGGAATTTGTTAGCGGTTGTGAAAAGATATGTGTTTTGTTTTCCCGTTCACGAAGTTAGTTTCGTGGGGAGGTCCAGATGATCCCCTGCATCATGACCGTACATTTTGGTTGAATCATTAATTAAGCATTAAATTGATATGAGTTAAGGATGAATTACTAGTTCTGAATAATTTAGAGAAAGACGTAAGGATTTTGTGATTGAGAAATTGCTAGAAGAATTTTAGTCCTGATTTTCATGTAATTAATTTGCTCCTCTAATTAATTAGTTTGTTGTTTTCTTTTTTGCCATGGTTTTCATTTCTTGTAATTTTAATTAGTAACTTTAATGTCTTATCAACACAAGAAAGTTTGCGCAATTGATAATTGTATATATTATTAATAATTTAACACATCAAATAATATCTTAATCCAAACATATATATAATGTAAACACTTTCTTGTATATGTAATCTCTTGGTTTTATTTGGGTAAGAGAACTTTATATAAAATACACACGCTTTATTGATTGATAAGCTTTGCTTGTACTTGCATATCATATATATATATATATATATATATAGTATTTTGAAAGTATATGTTGTCATTGCACCACATACTGCCAAATGGCGTAATTAATTTCAACCTATGTTATAAAAAAATTAACTCTAGACCATTGCACCACATACTGTCAAATGACGTAGTTTCAACCTATGTTATAAAAAAACTAACTCTAGATAGATTATTGAAAATCAAAATTTTAATTATATATATACTTTTGTATTTTACAAGGATAATTAGGTTGAAAGCTATAATAATCTTTTAAAATATTTTATAAAAAATTTAATTTTAGAGATAATTGCCTGCATGTCTTTATAAAGTTTTAGGTATTTACATTTAAAAAAAGTTAACTAATTATAAATTATTTTATAATTCAAAAATCAATTTAATATAGATATTTCTTAAAAAAGTACACTAAATTTTATAAAAATTAAATAATTAATCAAAATTAAAAATTAAAATTAATACAAATTCTTATAAAATTTTAAATAATTTATCAAAATAAAAAAATTTAAAAACCGCGCATCGTGCGGGTTACTTACTAGTTATAATATTATGCCTGTCAACAGGATGTGCTGGGGAGTGGGGAACTTATTTATGTAGCACCTCCTAATTAGGAGTTTCTAATGTTTTTTTAACATGCAAAAATTTAAATAAAATCCTTTGTAAGAGAGGGACCACAAGTATTTAGTGTTGATTTTGATCACCAAATTGACCAGGAAAACTTAAGCACAAATTACTAAATCTAATCGAAATTTACTGCCTCAACGTGTGTACAAAAGATTACGTATGTAGTTAAGACTTTTAGACCACATGTATAGAAAGAAAGTGGTTAAGGCAAACTTGGTTAAGGCAAACTAGGCGAAGTAAGAATTAATAAAGTTTTAAAGTCCCATTTTAACCAAATATTAGAGACCACCTACTAATTATACTCCAATTGGATAGGCTTTGTGTGTTTGAATGGGTAACAAACACTGTAGGTTTAATATATGGCTAAAAGGCGGTTTTGAGACCTATATATATTCTCTCAGTGGCATTTGGTCCTACTGTATAGAATATAGTACTGTTTAATGAAGTAGTTTCTAACAGCGCTATTTTATATTGTAGAAAGCTTCCAGTTATGCTTTCTCTTTTGGGTTTCAGTATTATATATTTTTGCTTTTTACTATAGTTGAAGTTATAAGTGTTAGAAAGTTTTGAGTCCAGTCAAAATCCACATGAGCTTAAGAATTTAATATATCTAATAAAATTCATTCAACCTAAAAACTTAAGTCTATTAAATTTAGATCTACTTGTATATATTAATTCTTTATTCTTTTATTAATTATCTGATGTGAAGCTGTTCATATATTACAAACTCTTAATAATAAGTACTTTTTTAATTGTTAGATGCAAACGTATGGCCAAAAACAGGCTCTTACACCTTTTGGGATGAGCTTTTGGAATTTTATTATTGACTTGTATAAAGAAGGTAGGCTACGACCACTATGGAAAACAAAGAATGAAGGTTTAGATAGTCACGGATGCTGTATAAATATATGCTGTATAGATATTTATATAGACTATTGAAAATTTTATAAGTTGAAGGTTTTACCTTTCACAGATGAGTGCTGAATAAGCAGGTGATGCAACCAAACAAAGCCATGTGAGGATTGTGATAAATTATTTTAGGACAGCTAAGGTATAGCATATTATTTTCTAGGTATATCATAGCCAAGAGAGCCAAAAATTTGCGACATATAGTTCTTTATTTCTCGTCCCTAATTATATAAGGACATCTGCTGTTTTGAACAGCTTTATTTTTAAAAAATAAGATCAAATATTTGTACACAAAATCTGAAGTTTTTGTCGTAACGGAAAGATGCACTTCCAGGCCGAAAGAAGTCTCAGTCTAAAAATTTGGAAGTTTTAGATTTAGCTAAGTGTATCATTATTCTACAATTGTCGCAATTGATGATGCCATGTAACATGACGAAAAAGTAGTAACTTTGATATATTCCACCTTTCTTTCACTTTCTTATAGAAAAAGTTAGGATAAAATGTGTCATTACGGAAAGGCCGACAGTTTGAGCTCTATATGTGTATAATTTTGCAGTTTGTAAAAGATTTTGGTAAATTTTTAGTGTGAATATTTTGAGAGAAACTATAACAAGGCGGACTATCTTTCGCTTTCCTAAATGGATGAAATATATAATCCTTAGTAATTTATGGCTCATGAATGAAATAAATCATCATAATTTATATGTTATTCAACTAATATTCTTAACATACGAGAAAACTATTGTAATAATTTTATCTACCAAAAAGCCTTAAATAAAAGTAAATGATCCATTTTCAATTCACATTTAAAAGAAGGTTACTATGGGCCAAATCACATTTAATACAGCTTATAGCACCTGCCCCCTATGGGAGGAAGTCTATTATGTCACACTTGCACCACATCATCAGTAACAAACCAATCATATTTCTTTATTTGAAAAAAATATATAACAAAAATATTTTTCTATTAATCATGATGGGACGTATCAACGCAAGGCGAACAATCCTATTGGTTAGGAATGCCTCGTAAGTAATATACCCGATGCATTCTAAATTTTTCCCCCCTAGCTGTCCTTTCCAAAATATCTCTCCATCTTTTTCCACCTATCAATAACTTGGAAAAAATTCAACACCTATCTCAATCCATCAACCGTGTGTTGTTATTTACACTTTTTTGCCCACCCATATTGATTGCTTGATGTATCATTATCATACTGATGTAGCTTAAATTGTCCATGAAAAGGCCATCTTTTATAAGGTTTCAAATTGGACATTACTCTAGTCAATATCTACAATTTTTTTTTTTGGTAGCCTTGCAATAGCAACCCATGCACCCCCAAATTTAAGACAGAAACAAGGGAGAAAGAGAAATGCTGGATTTGGATGTCAACATGTTGACTCTTTTTTTCTTTTTTTTTGAGAGAAAAGTAGCACGCTACCCGCTTCGTTTATTTCTTTTAGAAATAAACTTAGCTGGAAATGTGAATCAACTAGGATTCGAACTCGGGACCTCGGGTACCAACCACCAAGCCCTTTGCCACTTGTGCTAGGGATGGTCGGTAACATGTTGACTTTTTCAAATAGGACAATTGCATAGTAATATATTTTTGTCTTTCTTATAAAAATATTACAATATGGATATTAACAAAGTTGTATTGGTCTGTACGGATCAGATACAATAAATTTGATTAAATTCAGTCAATAAACAATGATAGAATAAATAAATTTTTATTGGTAAATACTAATGGGGTACAATGAATCTCAGTCATAAAATATGAAAAATCATGACCACCTAGCTTACATCAATATTTCTCATCTAATATTGATAGCGCACCAAACCAAGCATGAACCCAACCCAAATTTCATGGATCATGCATTAATCATTTTAATACGTACTCATGTAGAAATGTCGCTTATGCACATTGATTTTTGGAGAGTGATATTAATTTATTGGATAAATTGCACTGTTACTTCTTGAACTTTTGGCGGAGTTTCATTTTACTCCCCAAACTTCTAAAATAGACATCTAACATTTTAAACTCTAATATTTCATTCATGTTATTCCTTCCGTCAGTTTTCCGTCAAGCTCTGTTAACCGAAAACTGACGGAAGGGTTAAGATGAATGAAATATTAGAGTTTAGGGTATTAGATGTCTATTTTATGAGTTTGGATGGTAAAGTGAAACTCCACCTAGAGTTCAGGGGGTAATAGAAATATTTAGTTGTTGAATTTTTTTTTACAAAAACATATTTAATTATGTTAAAGGGATAGTTTCAAGAAAAATATTAAAAAATAAAAAGAAAAAAAACAAATGGAATAGATTGCTTACGTGTGCAGCCGGTATCTGAAGGATGAAATGATATTTAGTATCTCTTAATCTAACATCAATAATTTTATTTTAAATTTTTTTAATTTATTATAAAATAATATAATATTTTATATTTAAAATTTCTAATTTGTTAAAAAAAAGTATAAAATTTTGATTTACGCTATAATAAAATTACGTTGCATAATTTCATAGGGAGTAAATACATTCTCTAGAACAATGCTTCTAGAGATAAAGGAGAGAGATAAGTACTACAGAAAATTAACTGAGAATTAAAATCTCTATATCCGAGTGAGGATACTTATTATAAATCAACCACATTAGCAAATACACCGAGAAAGTAGGGTGTTCGAGTATTGTAGCTAGCTAGCTAGTGTCTCTCTTTTCTTATCTTTAAGCCACTCTAATTCATTTTTTTTACTTTTATACGATAAAATATAGGGTAATTTGTGGTATGATTTATTTTAGGATAAAAAATATATATAAATTTAAAACTTCGCATGATCACCAACTTGAGTGTCAGTAGTCAATCCATAAATAACATATTCTAATGAATAATATATTTTGGGCTAAATTGCACTGTTACCTACTGAACTTTTGGTGGAGTTTCAATTTACCCCCCAAGCTCATAAAACGGATATCTAATACTATAAACTCTAATATTTCATTCATATTATCCCTTTCGTCGGTTTTCAATTAACGGAGCTTGACAAAAACTGACGGAAGGGATAATATGAATAAACTATTAGAGTTTAGGGTGTTAGATGTCTATTTTAAAAGTTTGAAAGGTAAAGTGAAACTTCGCCAAAAGTTCATGGAGTAACAGTACAATTTACCCTTAATTTATTTATGCTTACTAGAGAGTGATCATCATTATTGCATCTCATCAAATTAAAATAATAAATCTATGTGCTGATATCAGAATCATTTAAATTATGATCATATTTAATGATGCTGGCATCAGCTTATTCCCTCTGATCAGCAGTAGAAAATATTTGAATTCAAATATTGTACATTTGTAGAATGTATTTATTATAATCCTAAAAATAGTGGGATCATATTTTGTATTCAACAATCTTATATATCAAGAGTTAGTTTAGTATGTTCTCCATTGAGAACAACAACTATTTTTTCACCAATCATAGTTTGTTTCAATTCCCTCTTATCAGCAGTTTCTTGTACTGAATTGAGTGTTTTTTTTAATGTTATTAAACTTTGAATTTGATGTGGGATGGGGATTAAACAGGCAAAACATTCGAGACGAGGGACCCGCGTAACGGGGAGGTGATCGCGCACATCGCCGAGGGGCACAAAGAAGACGTCGACTTGGCCGTGAAGGCCGCCAGAGAAGCCTTCGATCATGGCAAATGGCCCCGCATGTCCGGATACGTACGACCTCTTTCGCTTCTGAGTGTCTCAACCCTTTTTGTATCAGCTTCTGATCATAACAAAAATCATAAATTTTTTTTATTTGTCAAATGCGTAGTAACTAAATACAAGTGCTTTCTAAAGTATATAAGCTGTTCGAAAAACTAAGCAAAACATACATACCACGAATTAAGGCTAAAACAAGAATTTGATCTTTCGCTTTAGCCCACTGTATGTGTTGGGCCTGGATTTCGGCCCATTTATTTATTTATTTTTTCAAAATGTATAGGCCGCAAATGAAAATGACGTATTCCTCCGTTAAGGATTTAAAATCTATGTTTCACGGCAAATAAAAAATTGATACATTAGAATTTTTCTTTCAAATTTCATTAAATAAATGAATAATTTTGATGAACAAATGTGCTATACATAGATTCCTTATAAATTGGTGCGTGATTTGAATATTTTGGCGCCGATGAACAGGAGAGGGGAAGGATCATGTCGAAATTCGCGGACCTGATCGAGGAGCACATCGAGGAACTGGCGGCGCTGGACGGCGTGGACGCCGGGAAGCTGTTCGCGATCGGCAAGATCGTCGACATCCCCGGATGCATCCACATGCTGCGGTACTACGCGGGCGCGGCCGACAAGATACACGGCGAGACGCTGAAGGTTGCGGGGGAGTACCAGGGATACACCCTAAAGGAGCCGATCGGCGTCGTCGGGATCATCATACCATGGAATTTCCCGAGCAACATGTTCTTCCTCAAGGTCAGCCCCGCCCTCGCCGCCGGCTGCACCATGGTCGTCAAGCCCGCCGAGCAGACCCCGCTCTCCGCGCTCTACTACGCACATCTGGCTAAACAGGTCCGCTCGTCCTGCTACTGTTAACTTGGTTTCTGTACTTTTTACTTAAACACTGTACTCCGTAAACTTTCATATATGTGTAATGCGAATCGTACTTTTATACGTGACACTTCGCGCGCCAAATACACGAACTCTTATTTTATTTTTATTTTTTTGCTAATTTTAGGCTGGGATTCCTGATGGAGTGATCAACGTCGTAAACGGGTTCGGGTCAAAAGCGGGAGCTGCTCTTACATCTCATATGGATGTAGACAAGGTAATTCTCTAAGATCCGTTAATATATTTTATTGAAAATAATAATTTTTGTAAATTATTTTCGACTGTTTTTTTAGTATTATGGTATAAAAATAATTTTGGAAATTTTTTTTTTTTAAGATATCGTTTACGGGGTCTCCCGAAGTAGGGCGTTTAATTATGAAGGCGTCCGCAGAGAGCAATTTAAAAACCGTCTCACTCGAGCTCGGTGGGAAATCCCCTCTCATTATTTTCGACGATGCTGACGTGGACATGGCCGTTGATCTCGCGCGAATGGCCATTTTCTTCAACAAGGTAATTTTCTTTTTCTTTTTTTTTGGGTAGTAAAATTTAAGTATTAATTTGAAGCTTAAATGAAATAAGCTAGAATATGAGGGACTTTTTTGAAAAAAAATATGAGCAATGCTATATATATATATATATATATTTAGGGAGAAATTTGTGTGGCTGGATCGCGTGTTTACGTTCAAGAGAGGATTTATGATGAATTCGTTAAGAAAGCCGCAGAAGCTGCGAAAAGTTGGGTGGTTGGAGACCCTTTCGATCCCAATGTTCAACAAGGTCCTCAGGTAATTTTATTTTCTTTATAGTACAAAGATGTAAATGTGAGTAAACTACGTTGGAAGGTTTCTGATACTAATTTGATATTGCTCTTTGGTTGCTGTACTTTTTAAGCAAACACTTTAGTCCCCTGTGCATCAAAATAGTATAATTTTTCGTAATAAATAATCATTGTCCTTTTAGTGTAAATGGTTTACTTTGAACGGAGTTAAATGCTATTTTACAATACAAATTTGAAACTAAAATTGCAATGTGTATGAGAATTTAGGGGCTAGAACATTTGTTCAGTGAGAAGCATATAAATCGAAATATCGCTTAGGGATAGTGTTGGAACCATCCATGCATTTTACGCTATAAATATCAAATTTAAAAGAACATACACCAAAATTTTCCTTCATCTGGTGTCTCGTTTTCCGAGTATTTTTTTTCAATATATTTAATAATTCTTTTATGTTTTTTTTTTGTTTTAAGGTTGATAAGAAGCAATTTGATAGAGTTCTTAAATACATTGAACACGGGAAAAGAGAGGGTGCCACATTATTGACAGGGGGAAAACCCCATGGTGAAACAGGATACTACATTGAGCCCACCATTTTCACTGATGTTAAGGTAATTATATTGAAAGTTCAATAACACTTTACTTTGTTCCACATTGTATATGCTCTATCTTAATTAATGTCTTTTTATACAAATGATATGATACAAATGATATGATAGAACAAATTATGAAGAATTCTCATATCTAATTAACATGACTTAATAAATAAAGTTGTGCTATTTAAAAGAAGTATATATATATATATTTTTTTTTTAACATTTTTCGACTCAATGCTTAACAAGTCCGTTATACTATTTGTCAGGAGAATATGCTGATTGCGCAAGATGAAATATTTGGTCCAGTGATGTCCCTTATGAAGTTCAAGTAAGCTTTTCTTACTCTATTTGAAAAAATTACCTAATTTTTACCAATAAAAACTTATTTTTACTAGCTAAACTAATATTTTTAAATTAGTATCAGAAGTTTGAAATTTTAATTTTACTATCATAGTGAAATAGTTTGTACTCTAACAACATATTTCCTTAGTTATGAAATCAGTAAATAATATACCCATTTCAAAATATGTTTAAAAGCCAGGTGAAGTAATGTTAATGTTTAAACATGTAGTTCCATTCATGAAATAGTTTGCTAATTATTTTTAATCTCTTTTTCGCTTTTCAGGACCGTCGAGGAAGCAATAGAGAGAGCCAACTGCACGAGGTACGGTCTAGCGGCCGGAATCGTGACTAAGGACCTGAACATAGCCAACCGGGTCTCGAGATCGGTTCGCGCCGGAACGATTTGGATCAACTGCTACTTTGCGTTCGACCCCGATTGTCCGTTCGGCGGATACAAGATGAGCGGCTTCGGAAGGGATCAAGGACTGCACGCGATCGAAAAATACCTGCAAGTTAAATCTGTGATCACTCCTCTCATCAATTCACCTTGGCTGTGAGTTTAATGCAAGTTTGATGATCTTACCATGTATATGGTTTTAGTTTTGTGAATGGGGTTTTATGTAACAATGAATAAACTGTGTATTTTGGGTTGGTTGGTGTGTTCATGGAGCTAGATGTTTATGCACTCTATTTGGTGGCTACTATTGGATTTACTAATAGTTTATAGTATGATGCAATTAATGTTTTACCTGTACAAAAAGTTTCCATCAAAATGACAAAGTTATTTGAACTAGGGTAAATTGCACTGTTACCTCCGTTAGTTTTTCGTCAAATACGAATAACATATTAGAGTTTAGGATGTTAGATATTCATTTTAGGAGTTTAGGGGGTAAAGTAAAACTCCGTCAAAGTTCAAGGGGTATCGGTGCAATTTACCTCCGTAGCACTCTTGACTATAAATTATTTTATTAGAATAAGTTATTTATGAATTGACTACTAACCCTCAAGTTAGTAATCATGCGAGATTATTTTGAATTATATATATATATTTTTATCCTAAAACAAATCATACCATAATTTACCCTACATTTTATGTAATAAAATAAAAATAAAAGAAATAAATTAGAGTGACTTAAAGATAAGAAAAGAGAGACACTAACTAGCTACAATTCTCAAATACCTTACTCTTCCGGTATACTCGCTAATGTGGTTGATTTACAATAAGTATCCTCACTCGGACATAGAGATTTTAATTCTCAGTTAATTTTCTATAGTACTCTTTTGTCCTCTTTATCTCGAAAAGTATTGTTTTAGAGAATGCACTTATTTCCTATGAAACTATGCAACGTAATTTTATTGTAGCTTAAAATTAAATTTTTGTACTTCTTTTTAGCCTGATCTTTTGACGAAGTTTCACTTTACCTTCCGAACTCCTAAAATGGACATCTAACATCCTAAACTTCAATTTTCATTCATGTTATTTCATCCGTCAGTTTTCTGTCAAGCTCCGTTAACTGAAAACTGACGTAAGGGATAACACGAATGAAATATTAGAGTTTAGCGTGTTAGATATTCATTTTAAGAGTTTGGGAGGTAAAGTGAAACTCCGTCAAAAGTTCAGGAGGTAATAGTGCAATTTACCATTTGAACTAACTATCTAATTTTTTAAAATTTTGAGTTTAAATCTGGTGCGTCAGCTTATTCGTGCATTACGCCTTCATTTGATGATCATCCTATTCGAAAATTTAATATTGAGCCCATAAATCCCGTCTCAAATGTGAAATGATTTGGATAGATATCTGTTTAGAAATTTGATATGAATTCGAGTCCAAAAGAATCAAACAGATCGTGTCAATTTCACCAAATTTCCAACGATGGGGCCACGTAGAAGATTCCCACGTACCTACCAGAGGGAACATTCTAAAGGGAGAAAAAAGAAAATAAAATAAAATCAAACCATTGATTCCGTATCCAATTTTAATTGGGGGAGTAATAATTAATTTATTTTCTTTGTGGTGGGGACATGAATTTAGATGAGAAGAGCCACAAGAAATATATGAGTAAAAGCCACGTCCCAAGGGTCCACAGCTGCTTCCAGAAAAAGCCCATTAGACCATTTTATTTGATTTTCACATGCTTCTGGTCATCTTAGGCGGCTTCCAGGTGAGAACACCTAACTTATCACCCCTTATATATATATATATATATATATATATATATATATATATATTCCTGCTTCAGCTTTTGTGAGAGCCCGTGCAGTTTAGTTAAAGGCTTATTCCTTCTACTCCCTTGCCTGCTTTCTCCAGAAGCGCTTCTTGCGTCCGATCTGTTCAAGGATGAGTTCAGTGAAAGCATACACACTGATCTTCGTGGCGCTTCTGCTCGCCGGAATGACGCAGATTGCTCGTGGCGAAACTGTGATGCCTTCGAAGATTGTCGACGGCAAGGCTATCGATCTCGGGATAGCCTACGTGCTTATGCTCGCGGCTCTTCTCATCACGTACTTCGTTTATTGATTTGCAGCGAGAGCTGGATTATGAGAGATGGGTGAGATAGGTTGTTGCGTCGATGTATATATATATATGTAATACCGGTGATCGATAAGTTTTCGTGCCATTCTTTTTGTTTGTGCTTCATGAGGAAAGTATGTATCTGATTATTTCCCTAGTATAAGTTTATTGTTTAACTAGACTATAAGAAAATTATTACAATTTTTTTTCAGAAACTTGTATATATATAGTGATAATATATGTAAAGCTTTCACAACTTTTAGCCTTTTGGTGTATACAATAATCACCGATTCAAGTAGGGATGCAAACGGAGCCAATCCAAGGAGGGATGCAAACAGAGCGGATCCGGAGGCGGGAGGAATCTCCCACTTCCCGCTCCATTTTTTGTCGGATCGAGACAGATTCAGGACGAATTAATGGTAATTTTAATTTTTTTCCCTATTTACCGTTCTGTTTATGACGAATCGGAGCAGGAGCGTGCTCTATTTCTTGTAGGATAGGACGAATTAATGTTAATTTTATTTTTTCCTCCATTTACCACTCCATTTATGACGAATCGGAGCGAGAACGTGCTCTATTTCTTGTCAGATCGAGACGGATTCGAGACAAATTAATATTAATTCTATTTTTTTCCCCATTTACTGCTATATTAGAGAAGAATCAGAGCGGGAGCGGATTTTTGATGGATCGGGACGGATCAAAGGAAGAAAGAGATCTCCCGCCTCCCACTCTATTAACTCGACGTATCGGGACGGATTCGGAGCGGGCTATATTTTTTTGTATTTTTCGCTCCCACTTACCGCTCCATTCGGGACGGATCAAAGCGGGAACTCCACCAACCCGGATCCATTTGCATCCCTCCACCAACCCGGATCCATTTGCATCCCTAAATCCAAGTTACAGCTAGATGGTGATTTACCAATGTATGTACATATTCCAAACAAAAAAAGCCAACACCCCACACACAAATGTATCAGGCATTATCAATCAGACAATCGATGCAAAGAAAGAAAGGATTTAGAAGCCGAACGAGTCGAGCATGTGCATAAGTCGAAATACCTTTTCAAATGCTACTTCAATTTCTCGTAACTTTACAACAAGAGGCAAGAGCCTCAGAACACCAAAAAGCAATTATTTTGACCAAACAATTAAACTGTATAATTTAATATAACACAGCTTAACAAAATTGCAAGCCCATTTTCTTCCTTCTTGTCTCCTCGATGTCTTCGAGCCGTCACTGTACGGTAGTGCGTTAAATTGTCAAATGGCCTTATAGTAGAGCCATTATCAGTATTTGAATCTCTCACCCTGAATTTCTTATGGAGATTACATATTTCTGCATTAAATAGACCAGATTGTACAAGTTACAGTTGTCTTCGCTCCTAAAATTGTCGCAGAACCTGAAGCTTTTTTTTGGGAATATGGCATGCAGCAAAAGGCACGGCGAAGATAAGCCTAAAATTTCAACATGATTCGACCAGGGATGGCCAGGGATGGCCAATTTCCTGTTGGGCACTTGATTCTGTTCATCTACATAATTAGTCGATAATGAATAACTGACACATCAGATGAGATTTAATATATGTAGCAGCCTAGCAGTTCACAGGAAATTTCTTACGTATCGTCCGTTGCACCATGAGTTCTAAGAATCTGCTCGTATATGTCATGATATTTTGCAGGAACAAAATCCTTAAACCTGCATGAAGTTCGAAAGTTTAAGAGAACAGCAATAAGCAGCAATTGTTAACGATTTTTACAAGAAAATGGTGTTGAATGAAGAACGATTAATCTCACATGAAAAGAGCCCTATGCAAAGAAAATTAAAGGTGGAGAAACAAAGGGAAAACTAATTTTTTGATTACACAAAACAGAATCATTGAAAGACAAAGCTAGTAACAATAATCACATTCATAATTTTAACCATAATAATAGAAGTCAAGGTAGAAGTGAATTTTGTAGTGTAGCTCTAACAGAACCTTTTAAGAAGTGAAAGCCTTCCTGGACTCGAGAACAATCTCGCAATCGACTCCAGAACAGGTGAAATCTTCATGGTTTTCAATTTTAATGCTTTCATGAATCCCACAAATTCTTTATACTCTGTAGCAGTGAGTTTTTCTTGAACCTACAAAGTTGTCAAGTCAGAATAGAAATTAAAACCAACACTGATGCTTATGAGATAACATAATGATATTCCTGTTATTAAGCTGTCCTAAATATAAATGATCGGTAAATCCAGTCTATAGTAAAGTATCATGTAGAAGGTAAAGCAATCTATAACTGCAGGTAGTTTGTGTAAATAAGGACCTGTGTCAAGAACGCAGAGCCTCTGGTTTCCTCATCGCCACCAGGAAGCGAACTACTTTTAGTACCACCTTGATGACTTTGTGCTTCTTCATAATTACTATTAGCTCCAAATCCTACAGGATCACTTGATGAAAGCTGTGATATTTTCTTATTTCCCCTCTCCGAACTTCTGTCGCCAGGAGACTTTTCTAGAGAGAATGTTGAATCAACATTATGTAACAGCTTTGAAGAGGAAACATTTCTAGATTCAACCATTACATTGCTTCTCTCATATAATTTTGGCTTTTTGAAAGATATAGGTGTCGTGACATCTTCAGCCAATTGCTTGCAAAGCAGTGCATCGCCAGTCAGATCAATCACTTCATCATCCTGATACTGAGAATTTCTTTTATTATTTTCATTCTCTCCCGATCTTTTCCTAAAGGAAAATTGATCTCCTGAATGTTGGCTCGTGCGATTAATGTATTTGTTAGAAAGATTAGAGCGATTGGCAGGAACAATGTGACCAAACTGGTCATAGCTGTTGTCTGTGGCAATTGCAGGTATTACTAAGGACGACTTCTTAACATAATTTTCAGCAGTTGAAGCCTGGCAGAAAAGTTAAAAAACCAGAACAAGTTTAAGTTAATATGAAAATGGCAACATATATAAAGTAAAATTTTTTTTGATTAATTTATTGTATTAAAAAATGTACCAAAGAGGTGAGAGAGGCGAGAGATTTCAACGATGAGGTTTTGTCCTGAGATAGGCTGAGCTTATCTGCATAATAGGTATTTCAGAACATTCAGTACATAATGAGAGGTAATTATGCGATATAATACTTGACATTACTCAGTGCTACATTTCTTCTAGCTTAGAGGAAACAAAAGTAGAAAATGAACAAGTTTTTCTCCAAAAGAAACAAAAAAAAAATGACACCAAGCCAAGGTGATGTGGATCACTTAAGACTGGAGACCTATGGAAGAAGGGAAAATATTTTTCATATATGAAAGAAGGAAGAATCCGATACATAAGATAACAGCACCAGATAGCACATCACGAATAAATGTATTTTCAGAAAGCAAGCAAAGACTTGAGGCTTGCAAGTTAGTGTCCTCCCCCTTTAGGGGTTAAAGGGTTTACATGAAGAATATAATTTGGAAAATGAGTATATCTGAAGTCAGCAAAAACAGAGAAAGATCATGGCCTTAAATGATAGAAGTTGAATAAAGAATCACAACAATTAGACAACATCTGAGCACACATAACAGGTAGCATTATGGAAACACAATTCAGCCGACCAATTTTCTTACCAGTCTTAGAAATTTCTGGCTGTTTTGGTCTCAAAGGACCAAAACTGTCTTTTTCTCGAAAAAATCTAGTCAATGTAAACACTACATCTCCAAACTTCGTGTAGCACTGCAAGAACACATAACTTTAGCACCGATATTTGCAAGAGTGTAAATGCAAAATAAAGTCCAATTGACAACCCTTTATACAAGTCGAACGATATTACTAAAAGTAAAGAAGCAGACTGAAGTGCAACCAGCAAACCTTTATATGAGGTCGGAGCCAGTATGACATTTGGCTTTGAAGATTTTGTTGTGCAAACCTATCAGAGAATACATAAAACCAACAACAAAAGCTGATGAGAAAGCGCACTCCCCAAAAAATGTCTACTATAATAGCACATGGAAATACTATTCGTGGTTAAGAAGCAATAGTGAGAACAATCAATTACTTCCTGCAGTCTACTAGATATTGGGACATAATGTCAGATAACCATAATCACGTGTATGTTGTAACCAACTTTTATCAATGTTTGATGGTGCCCATTCCAAAAGAACAAGGATGTACAGCTATTGAATTCACTAACAACATTGAATTTTTTGCCCCGGTAAAATACTATAATAAAAAAAGACAATGTTATTAGTAACTATGTTATTTGTAACTATGACAAAATATTCTGTAACAAAACAAAATATTCTGTTACTAGACAAAATGTTAGATAATTTTTCTGATGAAAACAATTATTTCTATTAGAACTTAATGGAATTTTCCAGAATTAGAAGTAATGCATACAGGGTAGTAAAATTGAAACTTTTAAAGTTTACACGTCCATTCAAAACGCGCTATAGATCATGTGATGTCTATACATTTATCCTAATTTAAATGTACACTGCTCATAACTGCATATCTGAGACTTGAAATCAGCAAGAAGGGAAACAATTGACACGTAGACAAGCGTTATGTGAAAGAATGTTTCAATATTTTATTTTACAGTTGATTTCTTGTCAAGACTAATGGAGATTGCTACTGTACATACCGTTCATCACAGAAAATTATTGCTCCATAATCATGGCGATGTCTAAGGACACGTCCAACGGCCTGATTGACAGCCCTTGTGGCTTGCTGAACATACCATTCCTCCCCTGTCAGTGCCTATAACACAACATTAGGAGTGCAACTGTCTCCAGAACCATATACATCATGAGCACTGCAGTCACAGAGTTCTTCAATAATCTAGTAATAAAAAAGTTTTATGTCCTCCAAGCTAAATATTTTTATGCCTCCAAAGTCCAAAGCTCTTACTATAGTGTTTATTTTTTGAAAGGGAAATATCTTAGTGCAGTAAACTTGTCTGTTTGTAGACATCTAAAATGCAAAGGTCAAACACTGATGTGATCTGATTGATTGACTTTCTTACCTTAGAGTCTTTCTTCACTGATTGAGCCTGCTGATCCAAGTACTCACGTTTGAGACGAACCTACCACAAAAATTCCAGATATGCGATAATCAAATGGAATCTAGTTTCATCCAATAGGATGCATAGAATCATGAAACCACAGAAAAATAATTTCATATATTCATAATTAGAACTTAGGATCCTGATGAATAAACAAAGCAATAAGATTCTGTAAAGGGCAGCCTTCTGAATTATACCAAGTGAGGATCTTGAGTGCATGATACCTAATAACAGAAATTGTTCGTTTTTGCTTATGCTCTGCACTGCTTACATCCCAAGGCATTTTGGCATATATTTTCCTTCTCTTATCCATAAAAGTTCTAATTGAGCCTAAAACTCCACTTAAGTTTACTCTCATGAACTCCATAGGAAACTTAGCGGCAAGCATCACTAGGAATAATACCTTGGGATCAGTCTTCATAGAAAAGGGCATGCCTGTGATAACCACGGCTCTCCCAGCCTGGTCAGCAAAATCAAGCCCCTCGCTAACCTGAAACCATGAGAAAGTTAAAATGAAATTACTGAAAAGAAAATGACAACAAATAAGTTGGAAACTGCTAGGAGATTGGGAGTTACAACAAAAAGATGAAAGAAATTTTGATCGACCACAAGATATATCCTAAGATAGAGCCTGCCAACCATTCCACATGTTTCCTACCTCCTATGATAAGGGCACCTCATCCTGGGATGACTCGTAAGGCCAAATTGATTGTCATAAAAAAAACTACTAACACTACTTACAGGAAGTCTAAAATAAACCAGAAAAATATCATGAGGATAAAAAATGATCAAGAAATAAAGACATACTTTGCCACGACAGACTGCAAAAAATATTGCCCCTGATGTAGAACTATCACGTAGCTTTGTCTCAAAATCCTGCAAACGAAGATATTGATATATGTTAGCAAAGAAATGTGGGAGTATCCATTTCTGAATATAACACAACATATCATGAGAATTATTTAGGAACATATTGATGCAGAAATATCAATGAATCATCAATGAATCAACCTAACCTCGATCGCATGTGGAAAGAGCGATGACTGTTTAGGCTCTACAACAGGTTGTTTGTGCTTGCAAATCCTTTCCCAAATTGTGCTGAAATCTGCTGAGCTTGCATGACTCTGAAAGACAATAGCGTCTGCAAGAATCTAAGACATCTAATGTATAATGATGTGCAGGTGTAAGAACTGTTGCCTTACCATGCTTTTCCAGCACTCAATGCACTGGTTCATCATGTAGTATGAGGGGAAAAACACAAGAAGCCCATCCGGCACAATTCGAGCAAAATTAACTGCACTTTAGGCCAATAAATATAATTACAAAATAAAGAAGATAAAATACGGCAGTATCAGTTTGTTAGCCAAGTACCTACCAATTGCATTGCCCAGCTCTTGCTTATATTCTAGAGAATCACGAGTCCGGTAGGAAGAATTAAATGGATAACCAGATGGGCCGGTAGGTACAACTCCAACACAGATTTGATTAGAAGATATGACATGAGGGTTCTCTAACCTGACTGGAAACTCTCTGTGCTCATAGCAAAACATGTAAAAGCAATCAAGATAAGTATCACAAACCGATGCAGAGTATAAAGTGGAGTAGAACAGGGAAAAGGTATCAAAAAGAAAAAAAATGGCTTACAAATTTAGTTCCATGGCAAATGAATCTAGCGGAGATAGTGTGCCTGATGTCAATATGATAGAGCGTATACCCAACTTAACAAATTCTTCCATCGCAAGTCCAGGGTTGAAACACCACCAACTAAGCGTCCTTGACCCCTTACCTGCAACTACAGAGTGAAAATTTGTATAGAAAGAGCATCATAACTTTCTAAGTGTCCTCAGTCAGCAAGTCTCACTAACTTGGGTGCACCTCCGACAAATCTTGTTTCAGAAATGAACTATTTGTAAGAAACTTTCATATAGAGTATACTAACAAAAAAGATCTAACGATCACCACCACTCACTCAGAACATGCAATGGATTCAACAAGACACTGAGGATACAGTAAATGAACTTGAAAAGGTGGTATTTACAGACCTCTGAATGAATCTGCAAAACTTGGCTGTGATTCCTGCACATGAAACTGAAATAAAAAGCAACTTTTAGACAGCATTACCCTTTCATTGAAGAAAAAGAATACATATGTATATAAGTAACTCTTTGGAGAGCATTACTCCGTTGATTTTCTTTGCACCCATCCCCCCCACCCCCCCACCGTGTTTTTAAAAATACTATGAAAGATAGAATGATCCCATTTGCACTCATGCCCAGAAGGGAAGGAACAACTTTCCACTAAAATCTTTGAAAAAAATATAGTGTGATACATGAGTACAAGCAAGAATAGAGAACAACTTACACGATAGTACTTGGCATGGACTCTACCACCATCCCTGAAAATTATATTGAGTATATCCCTTATGCTTTCCAGTCTGCATAAAGTACCCTTCGTCTTGACCGGCACTCCTGTCTCAGGTGTACTCCCTGACATTTTATTGTGTGCAAAAATATGTAATTACAAACGAGAAAGTATAAATGGTAAATATTGAAATGATCTACAGTAGTGTATAATTTATGACAAATAGGTCTAAAGGTATTATCTGGTCAGCCAAAAAAATAATAATAATAATAATAATCCATGCAGGGCACCGGGAATTTTTACAGAAGATTCATTACCCTCCTCAAGGAGCAAAGAGGCATTGTCGATTGTAGAGATAAGCATATTGGCTGTCTCATATGTGATATTCAGATCAGAAAGAAATTCATATATGTAATTCCCAGGACGAGTGAAGCCCAATTCTTTGGATTCAATAGCAACTTCAGCAATCCGTTTCTCAAGCTTCAGCAAAAGAGCTGCAAGAATATTTTTGTTACAAACAGGAAAGAAAAAATTGTTTGGATCGAGTTCTTATAACAAATTGTTTGCAAGAATATCATTGCCAAAAACTACAAGAATATAATAATTGTCTTATATAGTGGACTTACCTCGTAGAATAGCATAGTTATCTGGATCAAGTTGTTTGTCAGCAGATTTGTCAATTGCCCTTTTTGCTATGCAAATGTCAATACATTGTTTTGCTTCAGAGATGCAAGCAGTAAGATAGCTAGAAGGCAAATCAAATGAAGCTGCATCTGCACATATGCTCTCCTGCATGTGTAAGTTATTACAGACAAAAATTGAGGAGCCAAAAGTACACGAGTATAACAAATTAAAAATTACACCAAACTTCTTTTCTTTTATAACCATAAATCAGATATGATGCCAAAACAATTGAAACAAAAATAAAAGCTGTATCAGCCAACTGTTGGACACAACCAAGTAGTCCAATTGACATAAGAGGTCAAAGAAGCTGTAAGACAAAAACTAGTTGCAGTTCAATACCAGGTTGTGAGCTTCATCAAATATGAGTACAGCATTGCTCCATGGTATACCAGTTAAAGACCGCCGGTTTCCAGGATCAATAAGGTAGTTGTATGGAGCAAACAATATATCAGCAGTCTTGTGAAGTTCCCGGGATACGTAATACGGACATCTACAATGAATATCATATTACAACTGTAAGCTAAAAGGATTGATGCTTTTTCCATTATATTCAGTGCGTTAAGAATTGCTTATTGAACTTCTTCAAAGAGAGAGAGAGAGAGAGAGAGAGAGAGAGAGAGAGAGAGAGAGAGAGAGAGAGAGAGAGAGAGAGAGAGAAATTAACTAATGTTAATTGAGAGCTGAAAAGGAGAAAAACATGTTTTATATACTTACGGGCCCTTGGTTCTTCCAATATTTACCAAATCTTCAATATCAAAAGGTTCATTCCCTAGACCATGGCGCTTCTTCACATACTCTACAGAGAAAAATCAAATGCCAACAGAAGAAAACCAAGCAAACTAAGAAAACCAAGCAAACTATGCATGCTCCAGACCATTTGACACGTTTTATCCCATAGTTACATACACCTCAGCACCAAACTAGTTGTTAACTATATCTTTATCAATTAAATTGCACTAAAGTTCAAGACGAACTCTGATGGATGTGGTAGAATCAAGAAACAAGATGAAGTTAAAGCTCTAGGCTTAGTACTAAACTACTAATCTATGTAACCTTCCGAAAATTTTCTTTCTAATAGGCCAGGTTAGTAGTTGATGCACTGTAATATTTGAATGACATTCACAATCTTCAGAATTGAGAACATTCTTAACACATTCCTGAGATGCAACTGCATCATAGCTAAGCAGAAAAGAAAGTTCTATTTTCTTAGGGGATCTCATAATACTCACACACACACACAGAAAAAAAAGGATTGTTTGAGTAACATGATTAAAAAAATAGGGAAGCACAAACCAGAAACGAGGGAGTGATGACGGCATAAACGTTTTCTGCAAACGTAGTGGCAAGCATTGTTTTGTGCTTTACCCCGAATTAAACACACTTCATCATGAATGCACATCTGCTCGCGAGAACCTAGTATTGCCATCTTGGGCCTGCAAGCATGGAGCATCACAAAATTATGCAATCCCGATGTTGTGGACAGTTATGGCCATAATTAACAGTAGTAGGTAAAAGATTGCAAATCAAGATTAAGGGGAAAAAAAAATATAATAAGAAAATCTACTTGCACAAGAGATCAACAGAGGACGAACTGGACAGCACCAGAGGCTGCCTAGTTGTGCTGGTGTCCGACATCAAGCAGAAGATAAACTAGATGCTATATTAAGATTGATATAATTGACTAGATTTTTAAGTCACAACAGTTAAAGGCGAACAAGATTATCCATGCTAAGTTGCATAGGCAAACTTAATAGAAGATCAGACGTTTGAAAAAGTTTTTGTATTTAATCTGTTGAGCACCAATTTCACATTCAAAATTTCTGGGCATTAAATGAAAGAAACCTCTTCCTAATAGCAGCGGACAAAGTAATTACTCCTGCTGATTGTAAAGGCTTTTACAATCACATAAACAGCCACAAATAATCTATTAGTTAGTGCAGCTTCACTCAGCTAATGAACTCATTACAAACTACTGCAAGGCAAGATTCATACGAAAAGATATGCATAGTTGCTAAACGGAGAACAATCACACGACCTGTAATTGCTTGTTCTGAGCTCTCTTATGACCTGCTTCAGTTGGCTGTGAGTTCGTGACGTGTATATAATCACCGGAAAATTTGATCGTGGTTGCTCTGTTGATTGACTGCTGCTCGGCTGACTCCCCGACCCCCAACTCCTATCTTCATTACCGGTAGTTGAGAAATCACCAAAGCTCTTCCTCCAAGCCAAACTGGCGCATAAGAGGCAGAGTGTTTTCCCCGTTCCTGTGGGACTCTCCAGCAAAGCATTACGTCCCTATCTCGTAAAAAAACAAAAGTATGAGCTTTAGTCATTGTTTGGCCTAGCTTCTACTTCTGCTTTGGCTTCCAACAGCAGTCACCTCGAATAGAGCATTTGGCAAACAGAAGAGTCTAGTGCTCAGGATTCTGCTGTGACTGGAAGCACAAAATAAGATTAGATTTTGAGGCCCAAATGCAGAAGCTACAATTATGGATAATAAAGTGTCAGAAAATTTGAATTTAGTGCTTCTTCTAAGAGCACTACTCAATAAGCACTTCATTGAACATCATTACACCATAAAGCAGGGCCAAACAGGCTCATAGAACCAAAAAAAATAAAAAATGAACGGACGAAAGAGAAAAATCACAAACCGAAAAGCGATCGACAGAGATAAAGCTACTAGGGCATTAAGAATACAAATTATCATCAGCAAAATTGCGGAGACAACAGTAGAAACTGTAAAAAAAAAAGTGCGATCAAGTCGAAGAATCCGAACCTCCTGTAAGGATTGGATGACCTTCTCCATGTAGACGATCTGGCAATCGTAGGCTTCGAAGGGGAAATCGACATCGATCCCCCTAATCTTGTAGATCGGCATTTGCTATCGAGATGGAGTAGAGCAATGCAGCAGCTAGGGTTTTGGAGGATCGGGACAGTGGTGCGATTGTAGAACCCTAAAAAGTAGCTTCTCGCGGAAGGAGAAGCGGAGCCCGCGCGCGACCCCGGCGGTTTCTCGCCTGAGGAAATGTCGCGAGTATAAGGAGTCGGCGCTGTTTCCACGAGAGATTTGAAATCGGCACCGAGTGTCTCTTTAATAGGCTGAATTCGGCGAGCACTTGTGATCAGCGGCTCTCGCGGTGAACCTGGTTCGCAACGGTAGCGCATGTTTTGGATCTCCCGTAAATCAAAATCGAAAGGTACAGATCGAAATATCGGGTAGATGGACGGAGATGAGATAATCGGTTTACCGATGACGTGGTAAACCAGGTTTAGATAATATATAAATATTTCCATACTGTACACAGCCCATAGCCAACGGTCCACAAGTCCACAACCAACGGCCAACGGCCCGCAGACAACGAAACATGGCCCAAATAATATATCCAACGGTCCACAACTAACGGCCCACATCTACAGCCCACGGAAAGTTTACAAACGGATCTAGTTCCTATATAAGGCCCCCCCCCTCGCCAAGTCGTTTCCACTGTTCACCTCTTCTGGCATCTTCCCTCTCACAACCCCAGCCCCGGGTGAGAGCCACAGCGGAGAAGCTCCAATCCATGGTGGCATCCATCTTCTTCTTCCCGACCCATCCCTAGCCACATCTCCTCCACCTCCGATCGCACTCCCATGGCGACCGAGAAGGAGATCGCCCTCCTCTCCCGCGTCGCCGCGAACCACCTCTTCCTCGGCCAGTTCGAGGCCCTCAGAGCTTCGCTCCTCAGCCTCCGGAAGCGGAACCCCGAGCTCGCTCTCGCTATCCTACGCACTATCGTGCACGAAGGAGGCCGCATCAATGGCGTCCTCTTCTCGAGCACCTGCAACTCCCCCTCCCACCTCGCGTGGCTATCCGCGCTAGAGCTCCCCCGCTTCGATTCCGGTTCCCCGATCGGGAGCTCAGATCACGAGATTCTTCGACTGAAGGTGGAGTTCCTTCTCTTGATCCAGGTCGTCGTCTCTAGAGTCTCGGAATTACTGAAGCGCCGAATTGGGGACGGGGACCTTGATGATAAAGGGGAAATCGCTGGTGTTGACGAGAACTGCGTGAAGATATTGAATAGGATATTAGATTTTGGCGCCAGGAGATTGAAGAGTGATGTAGAGCAGGATTCTGGGCTTTTTGATGAGGTTTCTCCTGTATCCGAAGATGACCTGAAGCCTTTATGGAAGATTTTCCTAGAATATGCAGATATTTTTGATGCCTTGTGTGGTAACATACACAGGCAGATCCAATTGTCTGAACCTCTAGTCTCAGAGCTGGCGGTGGGCACTAAGAGTGGAGAGGAGGGATCGAGTTCTTCTCAGAAGGACACGGATGTCCTCGCTGCGATACAGAGGAATGTTCAATTGTCGCATCTGGATGCCCTGAATCAGTGCGCGAAGGCTGATGACTTTGAGGGTGCCTTTTCTCATCTTCGGTTTCTTCATCTCGATTACGGTGTAGAGGAAACAGAGTATCGGTAAGTTGTTCATGAAAGTGATAGCACTTATGGGAACCCCTAATTCTTAAAGTTGTCATGTCTTCTTCAAATTTTATGTGAAAAATTCAGTGGTAGTAGGTCTTTTCAGGCATCAGTATCTTTAGCAGTGAAGATTACTCTTCCAGGAGCTCTACTATATGATTTTCATGAAAAAAAAAAGAAACTTATCTCTGGCTCTCTGAGGGAAAATTCTGAGAGTGCTCCTTCAGTTCTTCTGCATACTGTAGAATCTTTATTTTAGATACTGAGGACTCCTAGTGCAGAAATACAAGTTCTGCATTAAGATTTATGTAGCTTGAACTACCTTATGTATATGGGTACACTAATTTTGAAAATGTGTATTTGCATAGCTACAGACAAATGTATTTAGAGATACATTGACTTTTTTTTACTCCCATGCCCATGAACCTTCTGGTACTTCAGATGGATTATGTTACTCTAAGATCTGCTTGGTCTTGTTATGGAAACTATTATGTCATGCATTTGACTTGTTAAGCGTTTCTTCTAAAAGACTTTTCTTGTAGGTTTTCCCTAAGAGAACTCATCATTAAGGTTTGGCGGCAAAATTCTTTTTATGGAGAAACACAACTTAATTCTCGTAATAGAATGGTATCTATGTATGTGGAAATGCTTTCATCAAGTTGCATCCGGCTTGTACAGATGATTCAGGTAAGACAGTTTTGATGAAATTTTTTTCTCTTAGTATATCTTACATGCTACTTGTATTGGTTGGATAGTAGAATCTGGTACCATTTCTTGCCGCTATAGGAAAATGGATCGACTTCTGGATTTGCACTTGCTGATGTCTGTGTCATTTACCAGATTAAGTAGTAGTAATGTGCCATTGCATTCATATCATGATTATGTATTGTGGAAAATTAAGATAGGTTGGCTTCGCTAGAATGCCTTGGTAGGCTGCGCCTATGTGCTTTTTCTATATATTTAGAAGTAAGCTAATATTTTTGCGGACAATATGCTATCTGAAGTTATTAGTCTTCTTTGGGAATCTAGTTTCTCGAAACCATTATTTTTCTATCGTAAAGTTGTATCTTTCCAGAAACCACAATCATTGCTTGCTTTTCAATAGATAATAACTTATTCGTAGACTTTATGATTTTATCACTCAATAAATCTTTGCTTAATTCCAAGTGTTCTTTACTCAATTCTTCACTCAAGATATTTGTACTCAATTCAACATGTTTTGCTACCTTGCCTTTTTCCTTGGTTCCTGTGGATGACCATGCATCGATTTTCAGAAAACCTGGGAGAAACTGGAACTTTGCTTGTCTTAGCGATTTATAATTGTAATAACCATAGACAAGCTATTTATAATTCTAATAACGTAGGTATGTATTATTAGATTCACAAGGCTGTTTTGATTATGTCATCACAGTTCTGTTCTTCTTTGATACTGGTAGCTAGAGGTTGTCAGTTTTATGTCAGAGAATTTCCTTACTCAGCATGAACCACTCTGATTGTTACTTATCAGTGTTTCTCTTCAGTTTTTGAAAATTAAGGTCCAGTTTTATTATTCCTTGGATATGTAATTATTTTTCCTTCTCCACTACTATATATTCTTTTGAACTTATTGAACGCTGGTGTATGCATTAACTTAAAGATTCACAAAAGATTGAGCAATTTAGTTATGGCTCTAGGAAGGGAGACAAAAGATAATTTGGGCTGGATTTTTTTTTTTCTTTTTCTCTCTTTTGTATGTATGGGTTTACATAATTTTCTGTCCATCTTAGCAGACCTGTTTCTCCTAATCACGGGTCATGCCATATTTGATAACTGAAATGTGCACCCTGAATATGCAATAATATATTTAACTTCAGATTTTGTTATTATCTAGCTCCTTCAGGATGAAGCACTCTCTGAGGAAATTGAACAACACAGAGATTCTGATGCTAGCTTGATCCCTCTTCCCCTTAAGAAGTTTTTGCAAACATTAGCCGGGGAGAAGGTCGCCGATGCAGATGGCAATATATCTACTGTGGCAATCAGATCTTTCATGAGAGACTTGTACCATTATGCACGAAATTCTAAGACACATGTCCTCAAACTTATTGTTGATACCAGCCTGTCTGCTATTTCACGGGAACAACTTGAAGAAGCCAGTGATGTATGTGGTATCTTATCTGGCAGCTGTGCACTTATATTTTATTCTTTTAATATCTTAATCAGCACCGAAGGATTTTGAACCCCATTAATATTATGCATCTGCAACCACTGAGAGCAAATGCTTGTGCAGATTGTTTCTCTATTTCCCCTTCTTCAACCTTTGGTAGCCGTTTTAGGATGGGACCTATTATCTGGTAAGACGGCACTGAGGAGAAAACTAATGCGGCTATTCTGGACAAGCAAATCACAGGCACTGCGATCAGAAGAATATTCTCATCATGGGAAGCAAACTGAAGAGGTAATTCCTCCATTTTAGATGCTTTTCTGTGTAATTTGTCCCATCACTTTTGTCTCTTTTCAGTTACAATACCACCATATTAACAATGACCTTTTCTCTTGACAGACATCATGTGTGGAGTATCTATGCGATCTTTTATGCTTTCACCTTGATCTTGCTCGCTTTGTTGCTATTGTGAATTCTGGCCAATCTTGGGATTCAAAAAATCCGTTGTGTTTATCTCATAAGGAGCAAGTCACAGATGATAGTGATGCCGCGCTTTACGATCCTTTTGTAGAGAACTTGATACTCAACAGTCTAGCCGTTCAAACACCTATGAGGGTTAGTACTTCCATCACAGTTGGAATCTTACGATATGACTTTTGAATTATTGGAAACAGGCAAATGTTTTTGCACTTTTCATTTACTATGGCACTGATGGACTCTTTGCTTTGAGATGTTATATTTTACATTTTTCTTGGCCAATTTTTATCCATTAGTCTAATATGCAAGGTAATGACTAGAAATTGCTTACTTTTTCCTAGCTTTTGCTTTCTCTAAATTTGTCATTGTCATTGCAGATTCCGTGGCTGTATAACCTTTACTTGTGTTCGGATTCTATTAGTTGGAAAAAGTGAATAATGATTAACCCAATCAACATGTATCCTTTGATTCTGATCTGTTAGTTTAATTGTAGGTCTTGTTTGATGTAGTCCCCGGGATAAAATTCCAAGATGCATTTGATCTTATTAGTATGCAGCCGTCTCCCTCGAAATCATCAGCCTGGAAGAGGTGCACATTTGAATATGCCTTCGTTAATCTTAGTAGCATTGTTATTTGGCTTTTACATTTTTTTTTACTCCTCATAGTTCAGAGATATTGGTTCTTCTAGTTATTGGTGAAACTTTGTCTCCATTTGGCTTGTGAAACTATTTTAAATAAATTCCATGTAAACTGTCAAAAGTAAGTGGCCTACCTTGCGCCACACACAATTATTTGATGTTCAATCTTTTTCCGACACCTGTTTATGCAGCTAAAAGTAGTTATTTTCTGTGACTATTTTTGGAAGAAGTGCAGATAAAGTGGAATAGTATGACTTAAGTGATTGGGAGTTTGATTCAATTTTGAAGCGCATCTGCGCATGTGCGTAAAGAGTCAGATGGGAGAGATCTGACTAATTATATAGTCATTCTATCTGAAAGTAATGTGACTATAATTAGGTGAAAGTTATATTTTTAATTCAAATCTGTAAACGAGGTTGACCTGAAAATCCAACGAGCTTAATATTTGTGCATACTGGGACTAATATATTATAATACTTGCTAGTCTGAGATGAAAAGTTTCATAGCATGCCTTTAGTCAAGCGGGCATCCTGAGTAACAAGCTCATCTCATTGATGCTTTAAACCCTTGCTCCATGGATGTCACTTGGTTTTGTCATTTATAGACTTCTATGACCAAACACTCATAAGGCGGTAAATTGTGTCATTATTTGGTGCTTATTGATTATTAACCAGCTCCTTAAATTGTAATTTTCACTCACTTGGGTTGTCAGATATATATGGCAGGGTGCAAGATATTGAACTTTTGCACATGCGTTATGCTCTCGAGTTCACTGTCTTTGCTATAGGAGCCATGGAACTCTGTCCTGGTGATGAGAATGATTACCAATTTGCCACAGCTGTATTGTTTTTGAGAGAGATGCAAAATCATTTGGAAGCTATCAGCGATGTGTCTCGCAAGGTTGATGTCTTTCTTTCTCTGATCTCTATGTATTGGCAGTTTACTATTACTTAAGATTTTAAAGTGGAAAATAAACTGTACACGATGTAGCTTGACAGAAGTCTCATTACATCGTCGGCCATTGTTTGGCTGAATCTTTATCTGCCTTTTGTTGTCTTTTAAAGTTTAATAATTCATTGACTTGTTATTGTGTTTCAAGAAAAGCATATTGTGCAAGCGAACTATATGAAATATCCCCTGCCCCACCTCCCCCCAACCCTCTTCCATCCCTAAGAACTTTGATTGCTGTAGGTTTTATGATCTAAAATGTATTTATCGGTTTTCATCAAACTAATCCTATTTACTATTCTGGATCTTTCATGTCTATCTTCTTCAATTCTATTAGATGATAATGGTTTGAAAATGACTGATTGGCGGCAAGATATATACAAATGAAATTCAAGCTGCACAATACTTATCATCTAAAATGTGAAATGCTTCTAGTTTGGAATTAATGATCAGAATTCATACTTGACAACCATAAAGATGCTATATGATGGTTGCTTTATTCGGTAGAACTAAATAACAAGGCAATCTGTATATGGAGAGCGGATTACTGTGACAAACGCTTGTTTTGATGTAATCACTTGAATAACGCAAAAGGTATCTAAGATTAATTGACAAGCACTGTAAATCAGATTGCCCTGAGAACGATAAAAAGAAAAATATTCATAAAGCTATTGCAAATTCGTCAACATTTTGCTTCCTTGTAGTTATTACTTTATCTTTTCCCTTCACATAGTTTTAATTCTTTTACAGCTGTGTCTAAGATTATACTATTGACTTGTTTTTCTTCTAGGGGTGTGTTTGTTCTCAAGCTTATCTTAGTTACATTTTCTTGTTGTAGATCTTCATGGTTAGCATTATATCATCACTCCTACATATGGATAATGTGTCTATTAATTTGACACAAGCTGCCTCATGTGGAGTTTATCCTGTCTCTCATGAACGACTTGATCGGGATATTACAACTGAAGGAAGAAATAACATGGCAGTTTCTTTTGTTGGGCTGCTACTTGACATACTGCATCGAAATCTCCCACTTCCATCCACTATCTCTGAAATAGAGCGCACTTCAAATACTGGTCTCCCAACTACAGGAAGGAAGGCCTTGGAATGGAGACTCTCAAATGCCAAACATTTTCTTGAAGATTGGGATTGGCGACTTTCTGTTTTGCAACGCCTTCGACCCTTATCTGGACTGCAATGGGGTTGGAAGGAGGCATTGGTTTTTTTACGTGCCACTCCCTCTAAATTATTGAACCTGTGATTTTTCTAAACCTTCATCTGCTGCTTATTATGTCTTTGTAGTTCTGCTGTTTGTAATCTATTGGACTTTACAGTAAAGGACTTGATAGGTAGCAATGTTAATGGAATTATGTTCTTCCAAGATAAAAATTTGCAGCATAGATCCTTTGGTTGCTGACATATTTTATTTCTTGCTACATGAATTGTTTCGTGTCTCTTTTATAGCAAATAATTGTGATGATAATGTTTCTTATAGCTGAAATACCTGAACAGTTGCATGCAAAGGGCTAAGTATGATATAGCGGAAGAAGCTGTGCAACGATTTTCCTTGCCTCCTGAGGATAAAGTAGCTCTTCAGATGGCAGAATGGGTTAGTGATTACATAAAAGCACCATTCTAGTTGCTAAATTTCTAATCTTATTATGTTGATGTTGCCTTACAAGAGGTAAGCTGATTGGTGTCGCCAGTGTTACTGGTTAACACTTTTCAGATGCATCTGTACTTTGTAGTTACTTGTGGAGATCAGTAGTTCAAGAAACTATGTTATTATTGCTCTTGCCTGTTCATAGCCTGAGTGTTTTCTTGCAACCAAAAGGCTTTACTATTCTTTCCTCTTTATGTTCCATATATATAGGAGGTATCGTGCAATAGTGATTTGCGAAGTAAACTATTTCAATTAAACGTGATAATACCTTCCTTAGATTGTCTCACTTTGCATGTGCCCGTTGATATTTAACCTCATGTTGGAAGTCTATAGGATAACATGACTTCATGAAATCGCTGTCTATGTTAGCTCTCATTTTCGTTATTACGTCTGAAATGGAATATGAAGCTATCACTTTCCTACAAATGCTTCGAACATATGTTATATCAATCCTTTACTTTTATCATCATGATGTCTTCGAGAAGTTCTGGTTTAGATTTTTCTTCAATTAATGCTGCCAGAATCTGCAGTAGATGTTTAGCTACCTGCTATTCTTCAGAGAAAGTGGCATCTGAGTATTTCTTAGGGCCCGAAAAGAAATTGAACAGAAGTTTCCTCATGAATCTCTAGATCACCTTTATTAGATGGATCTATATAGTGGGTTGACTTTGTTAATTATTTTGCAGTCTACTATTTTAGATGACTTGTCCAGCAATTTGTTCTCAGGTTGAGGATACTCTTTCTCATGTTGCAGAGGGCACTCCAAATGCTGTGAGAAAGTTAGATATTTTGTCCTTTCGTACTCAGCTTGGACCTGTAGCTACTGTGAGTTTTTTATGATTTATGCCTACTTTTTTATTTGCATGTTTGTCCTGAACTCTGAAGGATGTAGCTCTTTCAGATACTTCTCTGCATTGATGTTGCAGCATCTTCTGCTAGATCTCGAGATATGTGCAAATTGCTTCTTGATCAGGCAAGTGTGAACATTTTCCTTCTGTGTTTTCATTAATGTCGCTAGTATTTCCCATTTGGTAAAATTTAATTGCTGAACCCCTTATATTCTGTATTTGTTTGCATGAGGTGCTTTCTAGTGGCTAGCTATTAAACTCAGGGCTTTACTATCTGCAGTAAGTTGAGTCTCGCTGGTTGTATATCCTGTCAAATCAGATGGTTCTATTTGACAATGATTCTAAGTTTTTCCATTGAGCTAACATTGAAAAACTTGGTGAAGCGCGCAACTATATGGACTTTTGGATTTAGGCCGCATTAACATTTTCTTCTTTTTTTAATATTTATTTCATTGGCATGTGCAGGCTAGGGGTATGCTATCTGAGATTTTCCCAGGAAGATCTCCAAAGATAGGTTCTGCTTACTGGGATCAAACTCAAGAAGTTGCTATTATATCTGTAACGAAGCGGATCCTTCAACGTCTGCATGATCTCTTGGAACAGGTTAGATTTTATTCAAATAATAGACAGGCTGGCCAAAGACTTTTTGTATCTTTTCTATGCTTATATTAATCATCTTTATAACTAATAATCTTATGTAGTCTTTGGGTTCGTAAACTATTGTTTCGCGCTTCTTTCTTTGTGAATTCTTTGTTGTCTATACTAACATATAATGTAATCTATGTGGGGTTTGTCCTAATTTTCCTTATTTACATAGGGAACTTCATCAAAACCTACGATCTCCATTATATTTGATTTGTGAATTACATTCATGTTTAGTACCTTGAAGAATTTATGAATACCTTTTCTTCTCCCAGTCAGATAGTGAAGTGTTGAATCACCATGTAAATTGTGTATTTCCTGAATCTGTTTCTAATTTCAGGTGTAAGTCTTAATCGTATTGTAGCATCCTGTTTCCTAAATATTAGTTTCACTTATTTTAAAGAATATTGAAATGAGCACATAGTATAATAATCCCTTCGTTCTTTATATGAGTGGATTTCCTTGTGGAACTTGGCTTCATTTGTGGTTACCGGATTCAAAATATCTTAGGAAACATCCCTGACCCTTCGAGAAGCTTTTGCTGGAGAAACGGCAGTTTCCAGACCGAATGAATCTAGTAGGATAGGACAAAGGCAACGCGCTCTTGTAATTTTACACCAGATGATTGATGATGCTTTTAAAGGAAAGCGACAGTTCTTAAGCGGTAATATAAATTGCAATGAGTCCATTACATCTCTTGTTCTATTGACAGCAAAATATAATATGCTTGTTCTTTAATTTCAGGCAAGCTTCACAATCTTGCAAGGGTTGTCACTGATGAAGATGCTGAAACTAACTATCCAAAAGGGGAAGGCTTTGATTATGACAAGAAAGGCCTTTTCGGTTCTGAGAATGGTGTGGTAGTTGGACTTGGACTTAGAGTTCTTAAACAAGTGACTAAACCAGCACCGAAAACAAGTCCATCTGTGGCTGAAAGTAGTTCAGAGATTAAAGATTCTGCGAAAAGGCTTTTTGGCCCCATTACTACCAAGCCATCCGCATATCTCTCAAATTTCATCATATACGTGGCGACAATCGGTGACATAGTCGACGGAATTGATACAACTCATGATTTCAACTTTTTCTCACTAGTATATGAGTGGCCAAAAGATGTAAGGAGTCCATACATGTCTCTGTAAATTTTTAGAATCAACTCTAGTTATGTGCAATATTATTTTGTTTTCTTTTATTGTCTTGTTTATCTGAGATGTAGTAATTCTAGGACAACGGAATTGCTGAAATTTCTCAGTTTGATAAAGGGAAAATGTGTTTGAGTTCCTGTGCTTTTTGAGAATTTTACGAAATCCTTGAGTTCATCTGAAAACCGTTTCAATTCCTTGAACATTTGCTTGACAAAAGGTTTTATCTCCATCGATTGTCAGCACCATATTCAGTAACTTTTTACTTTAATCACCCCGCTGTTGTTAAGCTATTTAATCTCTTCTTTGTCTGAACAATCATGGTTGTCAATAACTAGAGATCAGTGCATTATGATTTTAAGAAAGTTTATACTAAACTCCGACTTGGTTAACCTGACATGTCTTGTAAGCGCATGCAGATAATGGCTATCTTTGAAAGCTGATCCTTTTTTGTTTTAATTATCCATTAAATAATATATGTGTTGCTAGAGTATGTATTCTCATGAAATATGTTTTTAATGTCATACAAGATATTGATTCAGGAAAATGGAATGAAACCACAAAAGCAAGGCACATCGGATATGTGCTTTTGTTCTTCTCTTATTCTTAAGTTCTCAAAAAATTGGCATAAAAAAAACATACTACTATTTCTTTGTTTATTTCTAAAGTTTACCTGTACAATGTGAGCTAATGCATACACTTATTTTGCTGACTTGTAGCTTCTGACCCGTCTAATCTTTGAGCGAGGAAGCATTGATGCAGCTGGAAAGGTAGCTGACGTGATGGGTGTGGATTTTGTGCATGAAGTTATATCAGCTTGTGTACCACCAGTTTTCCCTTCACGATCCACTCATGGATGGGCTTGCATTCCATTTGTACCTATGGACTCAGGAAGTAAATTAGACTTGACAAAGACCGATACATACGGTGCAGCATCAGCAGCTCCTCAAAAACCTCTCTACCCTCTTCAACCGAATGTAGTGAATCACTTGGCTAAATACTCACCCGTGAGAGCAATTTTGGCATGTACCTTTGGCAGTAGGATGTTGTCAAGTGACAGTGAATCGGCTGTTCCTGGTCATTTGAAAGATGCATTGGGCCAAGCACCTGATACTGAGCGATTATTTTCTGAATTTGTTCTTGAGCAGTCAGAGAGGTATTTATTGTGTTTTTGGCACGTGATTAGGGTTTAATACTACATGGCACAGGGACAATACTGTGCCTTGTTAACCTAATTGTTGGGTTGAAATTGTAATAAAAATTTCTTTCTTGATGCTTCAAACTTTTTTTATGGCAGGTTTCCAACCTTGATTCGGTGGATACAGATGCAATCTAATCTGCACAGAGTGTCAGAATCTGCAGTGACCGCTAAAAGCAATAATGAGGCTGCTGCCCCTGAATCAAACGAGAAAGTTCACCTCAAACGAACTCGTGAATCTGAAAGCGATACTGAATCTGACGTTGATGGTGAAGTTATTGGCAGCCATTTTACTTCAACTTCCCAAAGTCATGCAGTTTCTGATTCCCAACTAGAATCCCCAACACCCTGTGATAATGTCAAACATGATCTAGATGTTTACATTTCATTCGACTCGGAAAATGAAGGGTCACTAAAAAACAGGGTTGAAAGGTATTCTAAGTTTCTTTTGTTTTTGCTAGACATCATTATACTATTACATTAAATCTTAGTATTGTTATATTGTTTTACTTTTGCTTCTCAGCACTGTAATACTATACTATACTGAGCTATTAAGATCCATTTTATATATTATCATCTCTAGGCTTTTATTTCTCCTTGCTCCTGAAGCCATACCTTCTAGAGAAGGCAAATCTGCAGGCCCAAACATTTCTTTGCTGACCACATATAATTCTTTAGCTCTGATATATTTGGTGGGCTTATTTGGCTCTCTTCATTTATGCAGGTTTATTCAGGAAGGGAAACTGATGGATGCTCTTGCTCTATCTGATCGCTTTTTACGCAATGGAGCATCTGATCGCTTACTTCATTTACTTATTGAATGCGAGGAGGAGAACAATCCAGTCATGGGTGGATATGGGTCCCATAAATTTGGCAGTACTACTTGGCAGTATTGTTTGCGGTTGACAGATAAACAACTTGCAGCGCGTGTTGCTCTTAAGTATGTATACCTTGGAGAAGTGTCAGGCTATGTTCTATCTTCTTATTAAGATGCATTTGACTTTTAATCAACTTGGGCAAAAATTCAATGCCTGTGTCTATTTTTATCAGCTGATGCCACATGCTTCTAGTTTCCGGTCTATCTGTCTAGTTAAGTAACACATGCTTGTTCCTCCAACTTATACTCTGCGTGTTGGTAAGTCCACCACAAAATGGTAGTGTATAACTACATGACAATCTAAGAAGGCCTTGTTTGTTCAAAAGGTATGTTGTAATACTTTGATTCAACTGCTTATCAAGCAGATTACATGGCTGGAGTTTCCCCATGAGAACCGTCTGAGTAGATTTCCAACAGCTTCCTGCTGCAGCATAAGCTGAAGTTTTATTTTGAGATTTTGCTTTTGGAGCTTAGAAGTGAATTTTAGCTTCCTACAACACATGAATGTACAGATTCTTCTGTCCGTCAAACTCCTAGCTATTGCTTCTTAGAATAGAAAAGCTGTTTTAGATGCCAGGCCACAGTGCACAGTATTTCAAAATCACTGCTGACAGTCATCAAAGTTTGCCCAACTTACTCCAAGAGCTGCTCAAAATCAATACTGAATTTTAGGATTCTTTTGGAGCATATTTCAGCATGTGCAAGACGAATTATAAAGTTGTTCTTTTATGTGCTCAGTTGCTTAATGCTAAGAAACAGGCCTTGCTGTGAATAATCATAATGGTGAACACTGAAACCTTAGAAATTAGAAGAATGGTAGGAGGATGATGAGACATCAAAGGAACTTCAAATAAACAGAAAACCGTTGATGGGCTCAAGGAAGTGCTACGGTTTTTTTCGGTTTATGTTTCCTACCTTCTATATGGGCTAGAAGTAGATCTCTTTATACTGCAGACTTAAATATTTCAGTAGAAGAACGTGGAAGTTAGAATCCATGGAATATTTGTTAGACCTATCTATTCAGAATTTATCTGTAGGCTATATTTTAGAAGCATTTTAAGATGATAAAGGAACAATGTATATCTCTGACTTGTACTTGTCATGAGCACCATAGCAATAGCATTTTTGTTAATGTGGGAGAACTCTTCTGTTCAAAGGTTCTATCCATTCATTGTCACCTTAACTTTGTAAGACATCACTTGGAAAACCTTTATCTTACTATTTATTTCGTAATATATCTTTCTAGTTCCAGTTCTTTTCCTTCCCATTGATCACCATATTTTGCATTTTGGAATATAAGTAAATTTGTTTTTGTTTGTGTGTGTATCATATTGACATGACATTAGAGGCATTGATTCATCAGCTCCTTATGTTTAGATTGGAAAACTGACTAAAACTATATCATTTCAGGTATCTTCATAGGTGGGATCTGCATGCCGCAATTGATGTTCTCACTATGTGCAGTTGCCACTTACCTGAAAGTGATCTTCGCAATGAGGTTTATAAATTGTATAGTTCATTTTGGTATTCAGATGTTTTTAATCCTGTTGAACAGATAAAGAGTTATGTACTGTTTTAAATGATTCATTTATCGTCTTCATCGATGTTCTGGTTATCCATAATAAACTGTGACAGAACTATACTGTGACTTTACGATCAAATGTTGTGATCTTCTCAACTTAGTGAGCCTGTTTCTTTTTGTTTCTTAACTTATATGCTGAGTTTCGTTTTCATTTACTTCTCTTTGTTTTCTTTCCTGTACAGGTTTTGCAAAGGAGGCAAGCTTTGCAGAAATATAGTCATATTTTGAGTGCTGATGACCATTACAGCAGTTGGCAGGAGGTCTCTCTCTCTCTCTCTCTCTCTCTCTCTCTCTCTCTCTCTCTCTCTCTCTCTCTGATTTATAATTTTATAATCTTAGGTTGAAGCTGAATGTAAGAGAGACTCAGAAGGCCTGGCACTTAGACTTGCTGCTAAAGGGGCTGTTTCTGCTGCTTTGGATGTCGCTGAAAGTCCTTCTACATCTATTGATCTGCGGAGAGAATTGCAGGGCAGACAACTCGTAAAATTGCTCACTACTGATCCTCTTAGTGGCGGGGGTCCAGCAGAAGCATCACGATTTCTTTCTTCATTACGTGATTCCAATGAGGCCCTTCCTGTTGCTATGGGGGCTATGCAGCTTCTACCTGACTTGCGCTCGAAGCAGCTTCTTGTATGAGTGCCTATACTAATAGGTTTGGTGAGTTTAAGGCCTTGGTTGTTTATGCTTATGCATTACTTTTTTTTAAAACTCAAATCTACGCGATTGAATACGCCAGCAGATGGTGGATTGTTGACAATCCATATATGTATGGAGTTTGTTTGGCAACAAAACCAAAATATACTGGTGGCCTCTTTTTTTTGCTTCTTTTGTAACGTAAGTTTGCAAGCTAAATACCAGTAACAAGAATGGAGAAGTTCATCTTCCAGTGCATTCAATCGCATATTTGAGTTTGAGATCATTTGAGACAAAAACAAAAAAACATAAGCATAGCCACACGAGGCCTTAGTTTCTCATTCTTGTGGGTAACTTACGCACTCCTTTCATTTAGGTACACTTTTTTCTGAAGCGGACAGTCGGAAACCTTTCGGATACTGATATTGCACGGCTTAACTCATGGGCGCTGGGCCTTCGTGTTTTGGCTTTGTTACCACTGCCATCACAACAACGGTGTTCTGCTCTACATGAACATCCGCAATTGATTCTTGAAGTCCTATTGATGATGAAGCAGCTAGAAGATGCTGCTTTGGTATTCTTTGTGCCCTTTAGTTTAAAGAATAAGTTGGTTTTGTGGAAATCAATTGTTTTCTGTTACTATTTCCCATCCTAAATAAGTCACAGGCCAAGGGCCTTGATATGCTGTGCTTCAGATTTTTCTTTTTTTCAACCTCATGTTCTATGTGATTTACCGGACCGGTGATAAACTATCTATTCTTGTGATTGTCGGTTGGCTTGCAAAGTCTTTTTTTTTTTTCTCTTGGGCAAAGAAGCGGAAAAAAAAGTTACTACATTTTTGTTTTTTGTTGCCATATGAAACACATAGATGTGTAGGTCACAAAAAATCCTGTTAACTGGGTACATTCAATCGCATATGATTTTAGTTCAAAAAGAAAAACAGTTAACTGTAGCTGAAATGCTAAATTCGTGCAGATTCTAAAAGAAGTTCCATCCTTGAGGAACGATAATCTAATACGGTCATACTCTGAGAAAGCAATTGCCATCAATGTCGATTCTGCACCTAGGGTACAGCGGATATCAATATCTGGTTCAGGATCAAAACAGAAGGGTAGAGCCGGCACATCGACATCTCGATCAAACTTTGCACAGACCAAGAGCAACTTGCTTAGAGAAGCGCGCAGGTCTGTTTCGTGGGCGTCTCGTGATACAGGTACCAAGTCTGCTGCCAAGGATGTTTATCGGAAAAGAAAGAGTTCAGGAATTGCACCAACTGAGAGAGTTCCATCAGAAGCAATGGGTGGCATCCCTGATGAGCGTTCTTCTTCTTACAGTTTTGATGGGCAAGAACGACTTCCTTTCGTTCCCGTAACTGAGGAATGGGTGTTGACTGGAGACCCCAATACAGATGAAAAAATTCGCTCATCTCACAAGTACAAAACTTCTCCTGATATTACATTATTCAAGGTTGGTAGTTTCTTTCTTTTGTTATAACTTTCTGAAGAATGAAGCGTTGATGTTTTACTGCTAGAAAATGTTTCAATTAGTTTGTAACGACCTTTCATAAAATTGGTCATCAATTGGAACCATGAATTGGTGATTTATCTTTTTGACAAATTACATGTTTGAAAATCGCAATCAGAAGTTCAGTTTTTATTTTGTTTCTTGTATGGGTAGCTTGTTTGGTTTGTCACTGATAGTTGTAAATTTCTTGTTGCATCCATTTACAGGCTCTGCTTTCACTATGTTCTGATGAGGCTGTCTCTGCTAAAGGTGCTCTGGAGCTGTGCGTCTCTCAGATGAAGATTGTATTGAGCTCTCAACACTTGCCCCCTAATGCATCTATGGAAACTGCGTCTCGAGCCTATCATGCAACAGAAACTTACGTGCAGGTACATCCGTAGCGATTCAATATATGTTGGTTTGTGGAGGATGTCCTTGCAGAATACTTGACTTGTTTATCATGCTTCTCTTCAGGCATTGGCTTATGCAAAAAGCCAGCTTAGAAAATTTTCTGGAAGTAGTGACTTGTCAAGCAATTCGGAAAGAAGTAGGGATGCGGATGATGCATCTGCGGATAGTGCTAGTTCCAGCACAGGTAGTCAGTGTCTGGATGAGCTTTCTGAACTGCTGGCACAGGCAGATATTTGGCTAGGGCGTGCAGAGCTTCTTCAAAGTCTACTAGGGTCAGGAATTGTTGCTTCTCTTGATGATATCGCCGATAAAGAATCTTCAGCCCACCTGCGTGACAGACTAATTCAGGAAGAACGATATAGTGTGGCTGTATATACTTGTAAAAAATGCAAGGTGCTGATGGATATTGGGGATATTGACACCTCTGCATGTGAATTTCTTTGTTCTTGTTTTCTTTGCTGAACATGTGACATGATAAAATGATAATTTTTTTATTATCAGATTGATGCTTTACCTGTCTGGAATGCATGGGGTCGTGCCCTTATTCGTATGGAACACTACGCTCAAGCTCGTGTGAAATACAAGTGAGTGAACTGCATATTTACCTTTTTTTTCCCTTGTTGATAAAGGTTCTTCCATACTGTTACTGAGAGTATTCTCCACTGAAGAGTTTTTAGTTTGGAAAATTGACTTTCTAAAAGTTGTTATACATTACTTCCTCAAATTAACACTATCAGAGTTTCTATTTCTATTGTTTGGAAAGATTTATCGCGTGTTTTCACTGTTCGATGGTCAGAGTAAGGTATAGACTCATTTTGGCCATTGTCAGAGAAAGGATATAAACAACAAATAAGAATAGCAGAAGCCATATAAATTAAACTTGGGTCACGATAGGTTCTGGTATTGTGAAAACTTCAATCAGAAATCAGTGACCAAAACTTTAGCTGTTACTGATACCGAATTCCAATGGCTTTGGAAACAAAAACCGAAACTACACCAGTTGGACAACGTGGTGGATGTAAGTCTTTTAAAGTCTTTTTATAGACAGTTAAATTAAAATGCCATCCAAAAATTACAATATGAGGCATGTAATCTTTGCTTGTCTTTGCCTGTGGACGTTGGCTTCAAAAGCCAAAACACGTAAATCACTTGTGTTCTCTGCATTCTTCTTCTATTTGATATCGAGTATTTTTTGTGTTTGCATACTATGAAGTACGAACTTTAGGTTTTCTGGCGGGTTTGACGTGACAGAGTCAATTCCAGTTTTGGCTGGTTATAATCTTGTATTCTGCACTTCAGTATATATAAATTGTGAAAAAAAAACTGTAATTATTCTTTTGAAAATGACACGTGACGCTGCCATTGTTGTCTCAGGCAAGCCCTGCAATTATATAAAGGTGATGTTACTCCTGTTATTCTTGAAATCATTAATACGGTTGAAGGAGGTCCTCCTGTTGATGTTTTATCTGCACGTTCCATGTGAGTCCACTGTTTGTCTCCCTTTCCTCATGCTGATTTTACATTATGTATTTTCTATACTATGAGAAATTTCTATCATTTGATTATGCTATGTAGCTGTCATATTGGAGAATATAATTGTTGAATGATATTGCAGGTACGAGCACTTTGCAAAAAGTGCATCAACAATCTTGGATGATTCTCTATCTGCTGATGCTTACCTTAATATTTTATACATGCCATCTACATTTCCGCGTTCTGAGCGATCCAGGCAATCTCGAGATGCCACAGAAGGTCATTCCTTATCATCGAGCTCTGAATTTGAAGATGGTCCTCGCAGCAACCTTGACAATGTTCGATATGCTGAATGCATTTACTACTTACAAGAAGTAAGATGCACGGCCAATTTGTTTTAAGACTTAAAATTGGGTCGTAAAAACAAAAAAGTAAAAGTGATCATGAATTTTGGAATTTGTTTAGGTTTACAGCAGTAAGCTCAAATAAAACTATCTATGTTAAACTGTAAGCTCAAATAAAACTATCTATGTTAAATTTGTTTCTGAATAAGCTTATTACTGGAGGACAACAATCAGCTTAAATTGTAGAAAATTTCAACAGAAGTTCTCTGAAGTACTGCTTATAGCTAACAGTTCTTTTGTAGTCCTGATCATATTCTGCTTCTCTAACGTTTGTTATACTTGATAATAATGTTGATCGTCTTTACTATTGGAAAAGTCCGTTTTAAGTATAATTCTCTACCGCACTGCTTGCTGTGATGCCCAAGTTGTACAGTCCATGCCAAAGAGTGCTTTTCTAACATGAGAACCAAGAATGACAAGAAGCAGTATTTGTCTTGGATCTCATGTTAGTTATGCTTACTGTGATATCGTAATTTATAGAGCCTTAAGGCTCGCATTGCTTTTGTAGGCTTTCTTATGCTCAAATTTTGTGCTCGATTTGCTTTTCTAAAATCTATTCATCAATGTCTAAAACCTTCCATGTGTATTTACTGCAGTACGCTCGTCCGCAAATGCTAGCTTTCATGTTCAGACATGGTCACTATGACGATGCTTGTTCCCTATTCTTTTCATTCCCTCAGCCATCTTCACAAGGAACAACGCCTCCAACTCAACGAGCCGATCCTTTGGCTACTGATTATGGGACCATTGATGATTTGTGTGATCTATGTGTCAGTTATGGGGCTATGGCTGTTTTGGAGAGCACAATATCATCAATAGACCAGTCATCTTTGTCTCAAGATGCAGTCCAGTACATAAATACTGCCCTTGCCCGTATATGCAACTATTGTGAAATACATCGCCATTTTAATTACCTCTACAACTTTTTGGTATGAGTCTTCTATCAAGACCTTGCCTATTTATTTTTTGCATCTGATTGTTCAAATTTGAATCTAGTTTTTCTCCCTCTGCTCATGGAACATTTTGCTAAATTCACCTCAAGTCATAATGAATTTTTTTTGTCATATTGTTTGCTTATGATATGAACTTAGTGTCCTTGAAGGATAATAGCTGGAAACTTCATTTGTCTTATATCTGCATGCCACATCCTATTACATCTACAGATGACATGAGGTTTTTGATGATTCTGTAGCATCTCAATGTAGGTTTTGTTTTGATTTGTCTTATATCTACATGCCACATTTGTCTAATATCTACATGCCACGTCCTTTTACGTCCACAGATGCCATGAGGTTTTTGATGGTTCTGTAGCATCTCAATGTAGGTTTTGTTTTGAATACTTTTAAAGTTTTGACTATTTATGTGAGTTCACCTCCCGAAAATGAAGAAAAATTATAGAGAACTATATATAAGATGCCCAGGTCTTAATCATGAGCTTTTGTGCCTTTGAACTTCTGTTTAGCGGAGGGCTTATGTTTGACGATTGGATGGAAACAGAGCTTATATTATAGGACTTTTTTATAAAATAACTTTATAAAATTTAATAATTAGTGGAATAATCGTGCCAAATTCTTATTTGGCAAACTAACCTTCTAAAAGCGGTGAATTATTCACCGCATTTAAAAAAAAAATTAAGACTTCTAAAGGCGGTGAACGATTCACCGCCTTTAGAAGGAGGAGAGGGAAAGGGAATATGGTTGTTAAATGGATAAGTATAAATAAGACGGTAAATGGTTCACCGTCTTTAATAGCCGTACGATATATTCTGAAAGCGGTGAATCATTCACCGCTTTTAGAAGGTTAGTTTGCCAAATAATAATTTGGCACGATTATTTCGCTAATTATTAAATTTTATAAAGTTATTTTATAAAAAAGTCCTATATTATACTAGTTAAGCTTAGTTATAAACAAGCGAGGATTAGGAGGAAGGGAAGTCAACTATATTGGTTCAGTAAGCGTAATCTGTTGCAACTCTTCCTCTGAAATGTTCTTTCATTGATGTTAGTTCACTAAATGGCATTTCTTGAATAAACTACTTTAGAGTTGCTTCTTTCACAAATAACGATTTATTACGCCGAACAAAAAGAAAAAGGAACAATTATTAGGAAAACTACTACTATAATCTTTGTCTTATTTTGTCATTTCCCTTTTGCTTTCAACTTTGACATATTTTTCTGTTATAGCATAAATGACCAAATGTCTCTAACCAAAATAGGCTGGTTCAGGTTATCAAGGGAGACCATGTAGCTGCTGGGCTTTGTTGTCTCCAATTGTTCATGAATTCAATGTCACAAGAGGAAGCTCTAAAGCATTTGGGACATGCCAAGGTTTGTATTTACTCTGTCGAATGCTAAACATTTGTATTACTTTTCATTTGGAGAGGCCCAGTACTGATTTTTTACTATTGGATTGTCATAATTATGCTCATGTAATTCACAAAATGGTAATCATGAGCATTTCTTTAACATTTGGGATTTGTCTTCTTACGCATGCATTCATGAATTAGATAATTGATAGGCTGTTAAACACTTCAGCAATTAGCAATATATTGCTTTTTATACATCATGAGTTTGAAATTGTTATTTTGCATCTGCTGCTCCCTCATTCATTTCACTATTTTCCTATAGTTTTAGTTAACATGGAGTGTAGTGGAAATCTGTTGCTTTGATGATAATCAATTTTCAAAATGCTATTCCTCTATATTAAGTGATGAGACATGTGGTGTGAATCTGTGATGATAGTATTGTCCTTTCTCATGTGGGTTTCTGTGAGCTGGAATGAAATTCTACTATTGTCGTATTATCTGGCAGTTGTGCATACTTCTCAAATCTTTCCTCATGCTAATATCTTTCTGGTAAGTATAGATGCATTTCGAAGAAGCCTTATCGGCACGTGATAGAGCTGTCGAAGTCACTAAATTGGTATCAAAGACAGTTCGTGGAAAGAGTGCCTCAGAAAAGTTGACTAAAGAAATGATAGTAAAATTCTTGGCTCGGGTGTCCTATCAGGTGAGAATTTCTGAAGATCAAAAGATCACAGTAACTTGGCTTCTAAATATATCTTATTTCTTGATTAAGAACAAAAATAAATTTCTTGTGCACTCACAAAAATTTATTTGCCGCATGAATCTAAAACCCAGGTTAAAGCGCCAATAGCCATTCAATTTGCTGTTACAAACTTCAATAGTGCCTAATTGGCACTAGTAAAAGCAAATAATCTGATACCTTATGAATCTAGGGATTCAACCTTTGTCAATTATGTATTGACCTCTGTCAGTTTAGCACATTTGTAGGGCCAATGCTGGTCCATCGTTCATATGTAATTCTTTTCTATTCTATAAGAATCATTCGCCCTTTCTTAACCACTTGAAACCATGTAGGTGGATATAGTTAAATCTCTCAACAGTGCAGATGGCCCTCAGTGGAAGACCTCCCTTTTTGGAAATCCGAGTGACCCTGAGACGTTCAGGTATGTATCCTTTTGTTTTCTACTGTTCTGGCTTTTGTTTTTAATGTCCTTGAACAAGAAAGAAAAATTGCCAAACTCATATTTCTGTCTTTAATCAAGGTTTTACTATTATTGAAAATTGAAAAATCCAATTACCCAATTTAATTATCAATAGCAGTTTTTGTTTTTGCCTTTTGTTATTTATTTGGCTCTTGCTTGTATATCTGCCTTTATGCTATAGTCCTTGAAATGCAACTTCTATCTTTTGAAAGACTATCAACTGCTATGACAATCAGCACAACTCTCAACAACCAATTGATTACTTCAGCTGAAGCAGCTTGTTTTTTGGCCAAAATCTGCACCACAGGGGTCCAATCTTCTTAAACTCGCCATCCATATGTATACATGAAGTTTAAAGTACATTTGCATAGGCATAATCTTTTTTCTTTTCATTTTCCTTGGGAGGAAAAAAAAAAACGAGGTATTTTTGGCGAATTCTTGACTATTCACTAGATTACTCAGCAGGAGTGCATGACCTGCTTACCATGTTTGTAGGAGAGGATTTTTTTTTCCCCCACATGAGCAATGTAACATCTTCAATATGATCCTTCAGTGCCCATGCTCCATATTACATATTTACATGTACTAAATATTCCGAAAATTTGTTGAGTATATGATGAATATTTTTTCTCTGGATGGGCTCCTAGTGAGACTATCCAAGTATTGCAATTGTTGTTAGCAGTAACCTGTAAAGTCAGTATGCAAACTTATGTTGTCAACTACTTTGCAGGAGGAGGTGTGTGGTTGCTGAAACGCTAGCTGAGAAGCATTTTGACTTGGCTTTCCAGGTGATATGTGACTTCAACCTTCCAGGTAATTTGCTTTTACCACCTTAATACGCACATCTGTAGTGTTTCTCTATTTGTTAAATTTTTCTGTGTCTAGAAAACTCACTTGTAACGTTATTAATCAGAAGCATATTTTCGTTCTTTTTTTTTAGCTGTTGATATCTATGCTGGCATAGCAGCATCCTTAGCAGAAAGGAAAAAAGGTGGCCAGCTAACAGAGTTTTTGAAGAACATAAAAGGAACGACAGAACCTGACGACTGGGATCAGGTAAAGAACTCGATTGTCATAATTTTTCCTTTTCTTTTTGCTCCAAAATTGATTCAATGGTTTCGAATCCCAAGTTACCGGTAAATTGCAAGATACTTATGTTTCTGTTTGCTTCCCGTTAGTCATCTGTCTGTTCGTTTCCATTAGTTACTCTTTTATACGTATTAGTTTTTAAAAGTATAACAATTCTATGACCAGTTCAACTTCTTCTGCAGACATGGAAGCATCAAAAGATTCGCATTTTATCTTTTAGAAAATTTTATATTCAACCATTTTATTTACTAATTATTGTCACACAATCCAAATGGTAACAAAATGCTGATGAAAATTCACTATTGTGAAAAGAAAAATATCACAATGCATATTGATTTACCATTTACAAAAAACCCGGCAGTATGAGTTACTATTGGAGGATGGAAAGTTGATTGTCTCGTCATGGGAATGAATGGACTATAAGAAAGCATCTTTCTTCTCTTGTTGTATAGATTGTTAGACAATGAAATTTTTACTTGAAAAATGTAACTAAACATGTTTGTCATGAGCATTTTAAGTGAGAATTTGTTTCTTGATTTTGTTGACGACTGAAAATTGTAAAGAATTTATCTTTCTACCTCAGGCCTAGTTTGAAATTCTCTTGTCAAAGACACCCACTTTTATACTTTGAAATGTCCGAAAAATTCACCAATGCTATAAAATTGCAGTTCCTCCAATGCAATAAAATTGCGGTTGGAATTGCCACCGGAGAAGCATGTAACCGCTTGCTTCTCCAATGGCGGTTCCCGCCACAATTTAATAGCATGGAGGAAAAATTGAAAGCACTTTGTATTTTTTTTTGGACCTTCAAATGCATAAAGCAGGTGCTTTTAGACACCACAATCCCAAACTAGACCCTAGTGATAGCCAACAATAATATACGTTTATCTTCTTACCAGCTAGAAACTTGTTTCAGAATTTGCCGATTTTTCTAATTCTTTTGGTATTTGTGTTGTGCATAGGTCCTCGGTGCCGCAATCAATGTTTATGCTAATAAGCACAAAGAACGACCAGACCGTCTCATAGACATGTTAATCAGCAACCACAGGTATCGATTGTACCTGCATGTTTTACAATGTTCTAAAGGCATCTGTTTTAAACTGTTTTCTCGGTTAAACTACTTTTTCTCTCTCCACCTCTATAGGAAAGTTTTGGCCTGCGTGGTCTGTGGGCGTTTAAAAAGTGCCTTTCAGATAGCATCCCGAAGTGGGAGCGTGGCCGATGTTCAATACGTCGCCCATCAGGTTGTGCATTCTATGACACCTATGTTTATGGTACCAATGTGTGATTATATACTTCCTATCTGCGCTCTTCCTTGTCCAGTTCTATTATGGCTTTAATTGATATACAACTTTTAGGGAAAATTTTCTCAGTACCCTTCTAAAACTATCTAATTTCATAGATACCCCTCTTAAAATTGAAATATTATGTATACCCTTCCAAATTTAAAAAACTTTCAAAAATAACCCTACCATCAAAAGCCCGTCCAAACTGAAGTTAATAATATTCAAATTCCAACTTTGCCCCTCTTACACTTTCAATGATCATACTAATTTTATTTTATAAATACCCCTCTATTTGATTTCGGATTTATATTTAAATTCGAATTGAAATTCTAAATTTGTATTTAATTTCAAATTCAAATTCACATTTTGAATTCTGATTCTAATTTAATTTCAAACTTTGATTTCAAATTTTGAATTTCAAAATGTGAATTTGAATTTGAAGTTTAAATTAAAATATTAGAATTGAAATCAAATATCAAATTAAGCTTAAATTTTGAGTTCAAATTTAAAATTTAAAATCAAAACTTTCAATTTGATTTTACATTCAAATTTAGATTTTAAATTTAAATTTCAGTTTCAAAATTTTGATTTTAAATGCAAATTCAAATATCAAAATCAAGATAAAAAATCTAAGTTTGAATTCAAAATTTAGATTCAATTTAAAATTTAAATTTAAATTTAGCTTTAAATCAAAATTGTAGCTTTGAATTCAAATTCAAAATTCTAATTTCTGGTTAGTTTAAAATTTTAATTTTAATATTAATTTTGAATTTATATTTAAAATTTAAAATTTAAAATTTTTATTTTTGGTGACTAAAATAAAAATTGTGCAAAGTTTAAGGACCAAATTATGTTTCAAATTATGTAGGAGTGTTTATGATAATTTTAAACTTTTCAGGGGGTGTGAATGAAATTGTTTCTCTAAACAAGCAGGGAACAAATTAAGGGTAAAATGGTAATTTTATATTTTGAAGTAAAATAAAAAAAGACAAAGTTGACGGACGTTGACAAAAAGGTAACGGTGAGGGCATTTATGAAAGAAGTATTGTATTTAGAGGGGTATTTTTGAAATTTTTGAAATTTGAAGGGTATCTATGATATTTCATTAGTTTGTAAGGGCACGAATGAAATTGTCCCCAACTTTTATTACTAAATATATGACTTAAAAGGTCAGTCATGTAAAAAGGATGAAGTACTTGAAACTTGAAACTACATATAAAGCACAATGTACCATGCTTCGAGGGACCTTTTCAGTTATATCCCTGCAATATCATCTATTTAGATAAGTAGTTGTTCAAAACATGAATTTCATGAATACTCAAAATTGTAATGTTTGTTAAGTCCTTTCAAGAGTTTGAGTTTTGTACGAAACTATGCTTCAAAGGGGTATACATGAAACCATTGGTTTTTTTCCAAGGGCATATGTGCAAACAACAACAAGAAATAAATCAATTGGTAAAGAAATTTACTAATAGCTGTTGCTTTTCTCATGATGTTGCAGGCACTGCACGCAAACGCGTTACCAGTGCTGGATATGTGCAAGCAGTGGTTGGCGCAATACATGTAGGCATGTAAAGAACAAAGAGGAGGAAATCCGAGCTAAATGTAAAGAGTGAACTTTACCGTATGTTAGTATACACAGATGAAAATTTTGCAATGTAGCGTGTTTTGTGTATTAATCCTGTTTGTAATACAATAAAATGGCCGATTCTTCTAGCTTGTGTTGTAACAATTGTTAATGTCCCACTGGGTTTTCTTGCAACAGCGGTGCTTGGTGTATATTTTATGCTCTTATCGCTGTATTTCCAGTTTATAGATTATTTTAAAAAAAAATTCATGAATAAATGTTTATTTATGTTGGCCAATGAGTTGTCAATTTCTGATCGAATCGATGCAATCACTTATTAATGATAGTATGGTGAAAAAGAAGAGGAAGGTGGTTCAGATCTTATATTATAGCTTAGAGAAACTTGTTCCCAACTAGGGGTGGCAATCCAGCTCGCCGTTCGCAAGCCAGCTCGTGTTCGGCTCGAAATGAGCTCGACATCGGCTCGCTCGTTAAGTAAACGAGCCGAACGAGCTCGATTTTTCAGCTCGTTTAATAAACGAGCCGAACACGAGCTAGGATCAGCTCGCTCGTGTTCGGCTCGATAACAGTTCGATTATATTTATTTTATATTAATATAATTTTTATATATTATATATATATATATATATATAATTATATTTGTATATAGATATATAAGATAAATTATTATTTTTAAATTTTTTAGCCCAACTTAAAAATAAAGCCCAGCTTATTTATAAAGAGGTCTATTTATATTTAGAATTACAACCGTTGGATCAAAATCTATCGGATAATATTACACCAAGTTTTTAACTTTTCCTCTTAATCCTAATATTTCTCTTTCCTTTTTTTCACACCTCACACACAGCAGCCGCCTCTCTCTTTCTCTCTCTCTCTCTACGCCCGAAGCACACACAGCCGAGTCACATGAGCAGCCACAGCCCACACTCCATGGCCGCCCCATTTTGCGATTTCCTCACCGCGACGCCGCCGATCTCCTAGCAGGCTTGCAGCCTTGCACACAGCCGCCTCTCTCTCTCTCTCTCTCTCTCTCTCTCTCTCTCTCTCTCTCTCTCTCTGCGCCCGATTCCGAAGACCCCTCGGCTCTCCGGCAGCGGTCTTCCCTCTTCACCGTTCGCACTCCGTTCGCGCACTCCGGCAGCGGCGCTTTTCGAGCTAACGAGCCGAAAACGAGCCAGCTCGAATAAATTGCGAGCCGAGCTCGAGCTGGACTTTTTGAGCTCGTGACGAGCTCGAGCCGAACACGAGCCGACCTTGAGCACTTTCGAGCCGATCTCGAGCTGGCTCTGGCTCGCTCGAGTTCGGCTCGTTGACAGCCCTATTCCCAACATTGTAATTAAACCACCTTCGTAGGGGGTACTCAAAACTGTTTGCTTAGATTTCTCTCTCGACGATTGTTCCTGCTTACAAAGATTTGCCACTCACCGTTCCTCTCTCTCTAACCTGAAAACTCTGAACTATTATTCTTTATGATTATTGAATATAATAAATTAGGGTATAACCTAAACATATTTATTTATAAATTAATTAATGTAGTTAATAAACTAAAAATATAGTTTAGATATTGCCACTTGCTTCTAAAATTATATATATATATATATATATATATATATATATATATGATTAATAAAAAATAAAAATAAAAAGACGAAACGCGAGTATGAACCATATATTCTTCCTACAACTCCGGTGAATTGACCCACCGTTCTTTTGTTATTCCATTCCCCAACCTTTGTCCGTATCCAACCGTTTCGCACGCGCCCACTAACCATTTTTTGAGCCCATCACACGACCTCCCCTCCCCCCTCTCTCTCTCTCTCTCTCTCAAATGAGCATCCACCAACAATGGCCAAAGCCCACGAGAGCCTCTCCGACGACGAGACCAAGACCGACGGCGGCGGCGACCCTACCGCCGCGCGCCGCCGAGACCCCCGCCTCAAGGAGCTCGGCGTCTCCTGCATGCTCAACACCGAAGTCGGCTCCATCCTCGCCGTAATCCGCCGCCCCTCCCCGTCCGACCCTATCGCCGACGACCCCACCGCCTTCTCCACCGCCTCCTCGCACCTCGTCAACTCCCTCAAGTCCCTCCGCTCCCTCATCTTCCACCCCCGCCACTCCGCCTGGCGCTTCACCGACCCCTCCGTCTACCTCTCCCCCTTCCTCGACGTCGTCCAGAGCGACGACGTCCCCGCCGCCGCCACCGGCGTCGCCCTCTCCGCCGTGCTCAAGATCCTCCGCCTCGACGTCTTCGACGAGCGCACCCCGGGCGCCCGCGATGCTATCCACTCTATCGTCTCCGCCATTACGAACTGCCGCCTCGAGCGCACCGACCCTGTCTCCGAGGATGCCGTCCTCACGCGCGTTCTCCAGCTCCTCTCCGTCGTCCTCCGTGCCCGCGCATCTGTCCTCCTCACCGACCACGCCGTCTGCACCGTCATCAATGCCTGCTTTCAGGTAGCGCCGGCAAAATTCGACTTGTCAAGCTCAATCGAGATCGCATCAAAATTCAGTGATTTAACCTTAAATGTTCCGACAATGTCGGTTTCGAATTTCGTTGCGGATTGTGTTATCATGTCGTTTCTGAAAAAGCCGCCCTCGACTTCCAGGTCGTCCAACAATCGGCCCACCGCACCGACCTCCTCCAACGGAGTGCCCGCCACGCCATGCACGACCTCGTCCAAGCCGTCTTCGCCCGTCTCCCGGAGGTCAGGGCTGCAGAGAGCGGTGACCTGGGCTCCGACCTAGAGGACGATGACGGGCCACCCGTCGGGTACGGGGCTCGATGCATGGTGGACATCTTCCACTTCCTATGCTCGCTGCTCAACGTGGGGGAGATGGTCGATTTTATCGACGGTTACGGGTCGCCGTCGATCAGCTCCGACGAGGACGTCCAACTTTTTGCGCTCGTTCTGATCAACTCGGCGGTGGAACTAGGGGGCGAAGCAATTGGGAAGCACCCGAAGCTTCTTAGGTTGATCCAGGATGATCTCTTCCACCATCTAATCCACTACGCGACGCGCTCGAGCCCGCTCGTCCTATCGATGATCTGCAGCACAGTCCTGAATCTCTACCATTTCTTGCGCCGGTAGGTAATACTACGCATTCCCTTCGACTGTTTCTTAACTCAACGACGAAATAAGGAAGAAGAAACAAACTAAAAATAGACGGGACTATTACTCTTGCTGCAGGTCTCTGAGGCTCCAGCTCGAAGCATTCTTTACCTTTGCTCTCCTCCGAATCGCAGCAGGAGGAATCGGTGGAATTCAGCTTCAGGAAGTGGCAATTGAAGGGACCATCAGCTTCTTGCGTCAGCCGACGTTCGCCATCGAGACGTACGTTAACTACGACTGCGACCCGATCCGCCACAACGTGTTCGAGGAAATGCTCAAGCTCCTCTGCAAGATCGCCTTCCCCGTAACCAACCCCGCGTTGCCGATGCAGATTCAGGCATTTGAAGGCCTAGTCAGTGTGATCTCCAACGTTGCCGACCGAATCGAGGTCGAGAAATCCCCTGCTCGTGACTCCTACAACCTCGAGCTCTCCGATTACAAACCCTTCTGGATTGAGCGGTGGGAAGGAGACGAAAGCAATCCCGATACCTGGGTCGACTTCATTCGAACAAGAAAGCTGAGGAAGAAAAAGATAATGATCGCAGCTAACCATTACAACCGAGACGAGAAGAAGGGTTTCGATTACCTAAACCTTTCTAATTTGGTACCGAACCCTCCCGACTCGAAAAGCTTGGCATACTTCTTTCGCCACACGCCGGGGTTGGATAAGAACAAGATCGGGGATTTTCTCGGCGATCCGAGCGAGTTCAACCTCAGTGTTTTGAAGGAGTTCACAGAAACCTTCGAATTCTCCGGTGTGATCCTCGACATCGCACTTCGGACTTACCTAGAGACCTTTCGCCTCCCAGGGGAGTCACAGAAGATTCAGAGAATTCTCGAGGCCTTCTCTGAAAGATTCTACGAGCAGCAGTCGTCAGAGATCTTTGTCAGTAAAGACGCCGTGTTCATTCTCTGCTACTCGCTCATCATGCTCAACACCGATCAGCACAATCCCCAGGTGAAGAAGAAGATGACCGAGGAAGAGTTCATAAGGAACAACAGGGCCATTAATAGCGGAATGGATCTACCGAGGGAGTACCTATCGGAGCTCTTTCATTCGATCTCGACCAATGCGATCACGCTGTTCGGCCAAACGGGCCTGCCCGTCGAGCTGAACTCGAATAAGTGGGCCGATCTGGTCAAGCGATCGAGAACCGTCGAGCCCTACATCACGTGCGAGTTCAAGCATAAGCTGAGCCGCGAGCTGTTCGCGGCGATCTCGGGCCCCGCCGTGGCGACTCTCGCCGCCATTTTTGAACACACAGAGGACGAAGAGATTTTACATGAGTGCGTCGAAGGGCTGATTTCCGTGGCGCGGATCGCGAGGTACGGATTGGAGGATATATTAGATGAGCTTCTTTGTTGTCTCTGCAAGTTCACCACTCTTCTAAACCCTTACGCCACCGCGGAGGAAACACTCTTCACCTTTAGCAACGAACTGAAGCCGAGAATGGCGACGTTAGCTCTCTTCACCATCGCAAACAAGTACGGGGAATCAGTCCGCGGCGCATGGAAAAACCTGGTCGACTGCTTGCTAAAACTCAAGAGGCTCAAAGTACTGCCGCAATCGGTGATCGAGCCCGGCAACACCTCGGCTGCATCAAACTCTGATGTGGCTGCCCATCCAAAGACCGAATCTGGCGTCATCTTCCCTTCCTCGCACAACGGTTTTGGCGGCACGAGCCGATACGTCTCGGGCATGATCGGGCGGTTCTCGCAATTCCTATCCCTAGAAACCAGCGCCGACTCAATGCTCAATGCCGGGAGCGAGTTCGAGAACAACTTAAAGATAATCCAGCAGTGTCGGATCGGGAGCATATTCACGGAGAGCTCGAAACTCCCCGACGAGTCGCTCCAGAACCTCGGCCGCGCATTGGTGTTCGCAGCGGCGGGGAAAGGGCAAAAATTCAGTACTCCGATCGAAGAGGAAGAGACGGTCGGCTTCTGCTGGGACCTCCTCGCGATGATCACCACCGCAAACCTGCACCGATTCACCGCATTCTGGCCCCAGCTCCACGACTCCTTCGCCGTGGTCTCCCAATTCCCGCTCTTCTCCCCGTGCCCCTTCGCCGAGAAGGCGATCGTCGCGCTCTTCAAAATCGCCCTGAAGCTCCTCTCCGGCCCCGCCCCGCGGCTCGACAAGCTCCCCGAGGAGCTCATCTTCAAGTCGATAAACCTAATGTGGAAGCTCGACAAGGAGATCCTCGACGCCTGCTGCGAGAGCATATCCGAGAGCACGAGGAAGATCCTAAGCGAGCACCCGAGGAACGTGCAAACGGCGCTGGGGTGGAAGACCCTCCTGCACCTGCTCTCGGTGACCGGGCGGCACCCGGAGACCTTCGACCAAGGCGTCGAGGCCGTAATCAAGCTGATGAGCGAGGGCAGCTACGTGACCCGGCTCAACTACGCCTACTGCATCGAAGCCGCGTTCGGGTTCGCGGCGCTGAAGATAAGCCCCCTGGAGACGAGCTCCAAAATCCTGGACCTAATGGCGGGGTCGGTGGACTGGCTAATCCAGTGGCACAAATCGGGGTTCTCCGACCCCGGGAGCGGCTGCAACAGCGGGAGCAGCTTCACGAGCAATTCGTCGAGCACCTCATCGGCGGACGAGCCGGGGCAGCGGGGGAGCCCCGGCTTAGCGGCGAACCTGTTCGTGAAGCTCGCGGAGGCGCTGCGGAAGACGAGCCTGGTGCGGCGGGAGGAGATCCGGAACCAGGCGGTGGCGGAGCTGCGGCGGTGCTTCGCCGCCGCGGCGGCGGCGTCGGCGGCGGCGGAGGAGGAGGCGGCGGCGGCGGCGCTGCTGGGGATGGGGCCGGCGAGCATGATCGCGTGCCTGAACCTGGTGGTGTTCGCGATGGTGGACGACCTGCTGGAGAAGATGCTGGAGTACGCGCGGAGGGAGAACTCGGAGCGGGAGATGCGGAGCATGGAGGGGACGCTGAAGGCGGCGATGGATCTGCTGGCGGAGGTGTTCGTGATGTTCCTGGTGCCGATTTCGCAGAGCCCCGGGTTCAGGTCGTTCTGGCTCGGGGTGCTGCGGCGGATGGACACGTGCATGAAGGCGAGCCTCGGGGAAGGCGGGGAGTCGGCGCTGATGCAGGAGACGGTGCCGGGCTTGCTGAAGCGGATGATACTGGAGATGAAGGACAAGGAGGTGCTGGTGCAGAGAGAAGGGGACGAGCTGTGGGAGATCACTAACATTCAGATCCAGTGGATTGCTCCCTCCGTCAAGGACGAGCTCTTCCCTGAACACTTTTAATAAGTTTTAACTCAACTCTCTCTCTCTCTCTCTCTCTCTCTCTCTTTTCCAACTTTGAAGTGCCCATTTTTTAAAAACTTTTTTAATCTATATATAGTTTCTCCCTGAGCTGTAAATTCTTTTTTTTCTTTTTAAGAAAAAAAAATCTTAATATTTTATTATTTATTTTTGTTTAAATCGAACAAAAACTATTTAGTGGGAAGGTTTTTCGATGACATAATAACATACATTATTTTGGTGCTGATACGGCGATAATAACATAAATTTTACAAAAATAAACAACAAAATATTAGAGACGTCACCGTAAAATTTGAAAAATAAAGTTGAAAAACAGATGAAGGTTGAGATAGATGGTGTAATCGACGCCTGCTATCTATCTTAGTGAAGGGAAAATTAAGGGCAAAAAAAAAAAAGTGTGTAAAAAGGAGTTCGTGAGGCCCTGGTTAAAGACAAGTTATTTATTTATTTATTTTCTTTTATTTTTGTATCAGAGACAAAAACAAGTTTTTTATCTGTAACCTATTATTTCTTTTACTTTTTTTTCATAATTCAGAGAGTTGCATGTTTTGTACTTTGTATAGTGTTTTACGAAACCTTTTGTAACCACATGTTATTGTTTGAACATAAAGTACAAATATTCATAAACATTTTACAGATCTCAGGTAGTGAGTGCAACTCCCTTGTGGTTGTGTACATTACTTGTTATTGATCATATTAGGCTCTTTGGTTTGACAAAGATTATTGCCCAATATGTTCCAAAGCCTTATTAAAGGATTGGGCTAAAATTGGGTTTCATCAAACAATCGAATTCGAGTCTAAGCCAGATTATGTTGGATCAAATTTCATTACAGGCCCTCGAGGTTTAGACATATCAGGTTTGGGCTTGGGTAGTGACGCAACAATATTTTCACGCTTCTTCATGTGCTACGCAACGAAAGTAGAACTGAGCTAGCATGCTTATAAAAACTAATGTTATTTGCGAACATTTTCAGCATCAGATTAATATCACGATCCATGGGAAAATTCTTTGGTATCTGATGCACATCAAGATGCGCGCTAAATGGTCTAATTAGGAACAATGTAGTAAGTCCATGGAGCATACTCTTGGTTGCTTCCAATAGCATTAATGTTTAATGACTAGTCCAATGGCCTTCAATAATCACTAGTGATATCATATTACTAGGACAAACAGCACAATATTAAATTGGGATTATGTTTGAGGAGACACAAGGAATACTAGTAGGTAAATTTGGCTTAATCATTATAATTTGAGCTTCATTATGCCATTTAATTAATGATTAATTACATTGATTTTAATAAGCCAAAATGGTAGGTCCAATTAATCATTAGGTTTATTAAAGTGTCTATTCAATGATTCAATCACATCCAGTGTTGGGCAGCTTGGCTTTTTAATTTCCTTAATTTAAGCTTCATGATAAGAGAGGAATCCTAACTTTATATATTGTAATAATACACTCACTTTATTAAAATTAAAATGTTTTAGGGTTCATGAAAAGCAAATATGGATAATATGTTTTAGTTGTGGAACTAAGCAATCTCAATTCGACTCTAGTTGGTGTTTAAAGAGGGGGGAAAGAAAAATTATTTATTTTAAAAAAATAAAAATAATTTTTTTACATAAAAATTTATTTCAATATCTTGCTGTCACAGTATAAAATGAGAAAGTCCTCTTTGTAACAGATATTCTCTGTAAAAACCAACAACATTCAATCAAACATTCTTATCTACCAAATTTTTTTTTTTTCTATAAACAGTTATATTTATTAAACTTAAATATAATTTTTTTTTGAGAAAAAGGTAGCTCGTTATCTGTTTCATTCATTCAGACAATGAATTTAGCTATATAGAGTGAGGCAGTAGGGGCCTCAAGAGAAGGAAAAAATCAAAGTAAAAAAGATCTAAAAAGACAGGTAAAAGAAGAGTAATAAAAATGTTAAAAACGATTGCAGCGTCAAATCAAATACTCAAAAAGATGTAGATATCACCCAGCTCGACAGAACTCAGTTCATTCCGTTGCCAATTTTTCAACGCGTTGAGCAGTAAAAGTAGCGTCAGTAGATAGATTTCAAAAAATAATAATATTTCTTTCACGCCAGATCATTCATCATGTTGCCGCCACCCGTGTCTGTGTCTTCAGGAAACTTGAATATAATTAATTACACGTAAACTTGACTAGATACATTGAATCCACTTTATCCCCAAAATATAGGTGTTCCCTTCACACAAAAATCTATCCACAATTGGAATTTTAAGGGCAAAAAGATTAACTTATCTCAGCACTAATGAATGTTTATTTAATCCTGGATAAGATTAAAATATCCATCTTAGCACTAATCATGAGTGTTTATTTAATCCTGGATAAGATTAAAATATCCATTTTAGGTCTATCCACAATTGGAATTTTAAGGGCAAAAATATCCACTTGAGAATATTCTCTAACCAAATCTTAACCAACAGCAGGGAAACCAGTTCTCTAAATTTTTAAACTTCAAAACAAAAATAGACAAGACCATATGAATCTCAGAATATATTCTGTCAAAAATATTATAAAATAATAAACTTGTATAGAGAAATATTATAAGATTTGAATAATAAAATCAATTTAAATTGGATCTCTGTGACAGTATTTTGTCATTTTTAGTTTCTTAAATAGTTTACTAGATCATCTATAATGGATTCTTTTTGAAATTAGCACTTTTGATTGGTTGGTCTACTGCTTACTTTAATAGAATATATAAAAATATGTACCAACTATACATTTTTATCCCATTGAACAAAGGTGAAATAAGGTCCTAGTGTAAATAAGTAATAATTCATGGTGCTTTTTGCAAATTTCTACCTTTTTGGAGTGGCAATATTACTTGGCAATCCTTGGTGCTTCATGCAGTAGTTTGGTGCTACAAACGCGCACACGTAGAGAGAGAGAGAGAGAAATAGAGAAACTTTTTCAAATATTTCTCACTATTTTATCTCAAAATATTTCTATTTTTTAGTGCTTGGTTTTTCTTTTTTCTCTCAAGAGCTCTCTAACATTGCATGCAGTGAGAGGAAGGGGTTCTTAAAAACAAGGTTAATTTGTTCTCCTTTATTATTAATTAATTCTTTTATTATTTTTTTGATACATTAACTTAGCAACTTCATACCTATATATGCTATGAAATATTCGTTTTATTCCCTTTTTTTATCCAATTACTTAAACTTCCACGCGTTTTTGTAGATATTGTTCAGTTGTGTTTCCCTTATTTGGCATTTGGATAACCATATTAATGTTTTCTATTTATGCCATATATATATATATATATATATATTTATATCTGTGCTCTTTAATTTGTTTAGTATGTATGAAGCTTTTTCCCCCTTTCTTCTTTGATTAAGGAGTTTTTTAATTTATTTAGTTTTATATTAGCATTGGAGAGTCATGAAAAAAACCCTCATACGAATCTAGGTGATCGAGTTTCCCTTCTTTATTGAGTTTTTTGTTTATTGGATTGGTGCAAATATATATATATAGCATTATTCTTTAATTTAGCATTATTCTTTTAATATGTTATTTGCAATTATGCGTTCAAATTGTTATACTTGAGACACTTTGTCTCATCTCTAATTCTATTCACATCTTCTTCATTACTTATAAAAATTGTTTTTTTTTTTTTAACAAACCATTCCTTAACATCTTTACCAACTTTTTTTTTTGTGGCATTTTTTCCCCTTTATTTCTAACTTGAATATACTTCAATTTTAATGTTTTTTCAGGGTCTTTTTTTTTTCCTGAGCAATTGATGTGAGATAATGCTTGGAAAGAAGAGCAGTGTTGAATCACAAAGCAGTGCTTTTTTTAGGGTTCCGGGGCTTATAACAAGGCTAAGCACAAAAAACATGTTAGACACTGATTCAGCTTGGAGCCCAACCTCTCCTTTAGAGTACAAACCCTTCCCCAATTCAAGCACTAGTAGTGTCAAATCCCCTAAACCACTTGACCCAAAGAGTTGGGATTGCAATAGTGTTGGGCTCGGCCTAGTGAATTCGCTCGCCGACGATACCGCACCGTGGTCACGAAAAGTGCTTCTGGGGCCCGAGACGCGGATGAACACCCCTAGTTCAAAATTCAACTTGAATTTGTTAGCACGTAATCCTGAATCATCCCTCGAAGCTACAAACAAGGCTTCGCAAACTCGTAATTCGATTTCGATCAGCGAGATCGTGGATTCGGAGGATTACACTTGTGTTATTTCCCGCGGTCCGAATCCGAAAACAACCCACATTTTCGGGGATTTCATTTTGGAGACTCGCACCGAATTCGAGAAAGTATCTCCCTTGGTTGTGGAATCCTTTGAGGAGCCTATACTTGAACCTTGTGGTGGTGTTTTTGGCTTGTGTGGATATTGCAAGAAGACACTCAAAGAAGGAGAAGACATTTATATGTTCAGGTAAGTGATCATTCACATTCGAGAGTGTTTGGATTGATGTAATTGCGCACAAAAGTAAATTTAAGTTTAGCGACATTAATATATACTAGTCCCACAGTATACCACAATTATATATACTTAGGAGATCTGCTGCTTAATTAGCTGTGGGCTGCATTTTGAATCTTTTCATGAAAAACAACTTCAGGTGTGGCGGATCTCCTCAGCATTGTGCATGTTGCAAAAAAGTAGTACTTTTGCTTTTACTAAACTTAGATTTGCGCTCGAATAACAATTACTTAGTGATTTCTTCTTCTTCTTTTTCCCTTTGAATGTATTGTTAGGGGTGAGGAAGCATTTTGCAGCAGTGACTGCAGGGAGAGATTCATCAAAGAGGAGATTAAGGAGGAGATGAATACAAAACACTGTTCCTCTTCTTCTTTTAGTTCATCCTACAGTGGGGATTGCTTTTTCCAAATCTCCAGTTACTGAGAAAATTGTAGCATGGTTTAGTGAACAACTTGATCATTTTATGAGCTGTTGATCTTTTTTGCAGCCATGGATGATCACCAAAAAGTTGTTTGCTAAAGCTTTTTCTTTTTAGTGTGTGTTATTTGTTTGTTTCTTTGGTCTTTCTTTCTTTTTGAGGGGTCTTCCAATTGAGTTGCCTTTTAAACTTTCCCTTCGTATTATTATCTTGATTGGAAAGTTGAGTGTTAGGCATTTCATGGCTTTTTTTTCCCCTTGTTTTTTTAATATAGCAAGAAACAAGCATTGTTCTGAGTTTTTCTTTATTATATGTTTAATTTTTCTTTTGAGTGAAACTCAATTTGTTTAGGTTTATTGTTAAATATAAAAATATTTAAACATCGTTTTCTATTAGCTTAAGCTTTTAGAGTACAACGGTTGTATCATATATTTCACATGGTATTAGAGTAGGAGGTCTTGAGTTCGATTCATGCCAGACTCCTAGCATTATTAATTTTCTCTCATTTAATTCAAGTCCACGTCATGAGTCTGCGAGAAATCTCGAGCCCAGACGTGAGGGGGAATGTTAAATATAAAAATATTTAAACACTATTTTTTATCAGCTTAGGCTTTTAGAGTACAACGGTTGTTTCATATATTTTACATTTATGATAATGATGAGTTAATTCTAAATATATATATCAGTGCTATAATTCTTTTGCTCTTGGAATTAATGTTTGTTATTGATCCCTATAAATATTACCAATTAGATCTTGTTGTTGAGATTATCTAGGGCATTTTGCCCAGCAATAAGGCTCACATAAAGGGATGTTGATGTGTACAAATATTCGAGATTTTACTGAACGACGAATTTAATCGATATTAAATGGGTATGATTTTGGTTATAAATATAAAAGACGAATGTCCAACAAATTTGGATTCAGGTATGGTTTTCGTTTAAACCTAAATTCGAACTGAATTCTAACCGGATATAGATTTGGGTAAATTTTGGTTCAAAAATTTTGGTTGTCACTGGGATTGGGTTTTCAGCTTAGGTTTCGGGAATCAATTTTTTTGTCGGGTTTGATTTTAGTTAATGATTTTCAAAACCCAACAGTTTTAAATTCGGGTTTCAGTTTCAGTAGTCAGATGCAGATTCGGGTTTTAAAAAATTTACTCCAAATCCAACCAATTGACGTCCCTACTTACATCGGCCCTCAAATCTTACCAACTATTTAATCTTAAATACCGACCGTCCCTAGCGCAAGTGGCAAAGGACTTGGTGGTTGGTACCCGAGGTTCCGAGTTCGAATCCTAGTTGATTCACATTTTCAGGTAAGTTTATTTTCAAAAAAAATTAAATGAAGCAGGTAACGTGCTATTTTTCTCTCAAAAATAAAAAATAAAAACTATTTAATCTTAAATCTCATTATCTATATTGACCCAACTGCTCTCAACAGTATTAATATTTTAGTATAAAAAGTCTTACTGTACTTTTCAGGTGTACATGTAGCATTGCTCTATTAGTATTGGATGTGTATTGAAAGTGCGACGACGAGAATTTTTTTTTTTTTTTGTGAATAATAAAAGAGAGTGAAAATTTTCTGGTCAATAATAATTAAAAAAAACAAAAGTAAATCTTGTTAAGGCCCATCAAGCCCAGTAACTCTAACACAACATTCGGGCTAGACGGGCCGGGCCAGGCCGAGTTGTGGTTAACATTGGCTTACCCAAATTCAACATTGCTGTAGGCTTACAGCTCACTTTTTAACAAAGTGAATGAATGATTATGTGGTAACTAAAAAAGCTTACACCTACCTATGAATATATGCTTTTATATATTTTTCTTAAGAATTATAAGGGCATAAAAATCATGGATCACAAATCTTAATACCTAAAAAGAGTTTTATCTACATTTTAGATAGAATATTTTTCTCACAATGGGTCCCCCCCTTTAGGGTTGTAAGTGGTATGAATTGGCCGAACTCGTGCTCGTTTGGTTCACTCGTTTTGATTCAGAGTCGACAACGAATAATATCGATATACAACAGTGGGGGCACTGCTTCTGTGAAAGTGATCATTAGGATGTTTCGTGCTTCCAAATCTACAATTTCAGAGATAGTTCTCCTATTTGTTGTGTAGATCACAGGATAGCGAAAATGAACAATTTCATACAATATGATTGGAGAATGAAAAAACGTATTCCATTCTGCCCATTGGTGCGATCTGATTTTCTAATCATCCCCATCCCTCAAATCATTGGATTAAATTTACTTTGTGCAATCTCTTTATGGAACTAATTTTGAATTAGGTCGATTGCACGTCTCATTTTGACTTGTAAAGATATGGGGAAATAGGAAGGTACGTAGATCAAAGCGTTATTCTTTTGTTTATGTACATATATTCTTTGGTGCACATGTTGCAGACGCTTTTTTTTTTTTTTCTTTCCTTTTTTCTTTTTTCTTTTTGAACAAAAGAAAGAGTAATAATTAAGTAACAAGTTGCAGAAGCTTTTACTTTGCGCTATATGCTCTGTAGTGTATCTCTGTTATAGGTTAATAAGTAATTAAATAAAAATAAAAATATTCTTGGTATTGTTCTTGCGTGTATTATAGAGGGAGAGAAAAAAAAAAGAAGATGCTCTTAATGGGGGCCACATGGACACGTGGCAGTCGGAGGCTTAGGCTACAACCGCCCTGCACGTTCTTTAGTCAACCGGGAATTTAGTTTTTTTTTTTTGTTTTTTGTTTTTGTTTTTTGTTTTTTTGTTTTTTTTTTTTTTGTGGAGTGGAGGAGAAAAGAAATTCGAAAGGGTTAGGAGTTAGGCGCATAGCGTGGATTTGGTGGAACTAACAGATGAACGCCAGCTGGCAATTGGCAATTGGTGGGCCTCTGTAGGGCCCACCATGGATGGGGTGGCAGATGGGTCCACCACACTGAGCTGAGGTGGTGGATTACTGTTATATATTTTGAGCTAATTTTCTACATTAATCGGAGATATATTTTGAAGCCTTACAATGTATAGTGTGTGTGTGTGGGTGTACATGTAGTGAACTTGATCAAGCTTAGGTTTGATCATGCTTGTGTTGTGATTAATTTGAGCTTAATAGCTTACTTGGATTACGAGTATTTTGTTCAGCATAATTCTCTTATTAACTTAAAAAATATATTTTATTATTATTCATTAAGCTGAAAAAATATTTTTATAAGTGAGGTATATCGTTCTAGAATTCTATTAATTATTACAAACTCCTTTACAAGAGAATAAAACTGAGCTTCCACTTTGCAATCACAGTTCCAAAATAGAGCTGCAAAATAGCTCTTGTTATCAACTAATATGCCCAAATATGTCATGAGTCTAAAACAAATTTAAAATCAAAATCAGAATTAAAATAAAAAGGACGTGATGATTAGTACCCATGGTCCCAAATTCAAAGCGGAGTTGATTTATATATCCAGTTAAGTTTATGGCTAAATTACAGAAAATTCTCCTGTTAAAATTTGATTTTTTATTTTTTCTCTTGTCATTTAAAAACCTACATTTTGCCTCCCTAAAAAATAAAAAATGTACATTGGAGGATACGGTGTTAATTTTGATGGCAAAATGACTAAAATGCCCCTCGCCCCTGTTCATCTTCTTCCTAATCCTGCACGCCTACCGTCTTTTTCCTCCATTATTCGCGCCTCCCTCGACCCCAAATCCGACTCTGTTTCCTCCAGCTGCTTCATCGCTCCTCATGTACCTTTGTCGCCTATCCATGTTAACGACGGTAGGCCGTAGATTGGGGCGGGTGTGAAGGGAGAGGTGGGCAAGGGCGAGTGCGAGGCGGCGGAGAAGAGCGAGGGCGTGCGTGGGATCGGACGGGGGTGGGTGACAGCGAGGCGGCATAGGAGGGCGAAGCAACGTAGCGGGCGGCGTCGGCGAGGAGAGAGAAGGGGCATCTGGGAGAGGAGAGGGTTTTTAAGAATATTTTGGGTATTACAAAAAATATAATAATAAAATGTAAACGGATTCCTAACGGAACACTGACGGCAGGGGCAAAGTGCATATTTTTTATTTTTTAGAGGGGGAAATATAGATTTTTAAATGACAGGAAAAAAAGTGAAAAATCAAATTTTGACAGGAGAGTTTTCTATAATTTAGCCTAAGTTTATTTTTAAAAAATAAAAAAATGAATAGCATGCTACTTATCTCTCTCAAAATTAAAAAAAACAAATACAAAAAATTATTAAATTTGATTTAAATAAAAAAATTGGAATATAAATTTTTTTTAATACAAGAGCCTAAAAATTTAAAAATCGTGCCCGCCCGAGCTGGACCACACTCCACACATACACAAAAATTGTGTCCACGAAGGCCACGGTTAAGTCATTGTGCGCTAGGAGCTCGTGGACCGGTTCTTCTCGGTGTAACGGTCACGAGACTGACATGTGGGACCCAAACACCGGTAGAGTCCACGTATCAACTCTCCACCTCTGCCACGTCAGCACTGCAGCGTAGAAATTTACGGCTCGCCACGGACGAATCCGTTACGCTGGACGCAACGCGCGTGGGCCCCACTCACATGTATCCCGATTTCGCGTTCCATTACTGAACCACTTAAGTAGGCCCCGTCACGAGACCTTAATCATCGGCCCTTATTAGCTCATTAATTCCCGCGCAAATCGTTACGAATTTCCAATATTACCCCTACTAGTAACAGCATAATTCCACAACGCAAGGGTATCCGTTCGGTGGCGGCCACTGAATACAAACCCCCATTTATGCCACCTAAAACAAAATTAAATAAATAAATAAAACCTAAAACAAAATTAAATAAATAAATAAAATCTATAAAAGACAAATAAACAACCAATCTCATAATGGCATAATAATCATATTTATTAGTCAGCGGAAAAATAAAAAAATTTGTTTTAAAAAAAATATATTATTATCTCCTTACGTTAGAGTGGTTTCCCACTAAGCGCGTTAGATACATACATACACGTTCTATGCGGGCCCCACGCATACACCCCGTAGGTAAAAAATTGCACCACACGTCCCTGAACTTTCTTTTAAAACTTTTAAACTTGATATTTAAATTGTAGAATTTTTAAAATTATAGTCTTTATCTCTATTTATCATTAGAGGAAAAATAATTATCTTTATTTAGCACATCTTTAGATATTAATTCACTCTTATATTTCAATTCTATTATCGATCGATTGAGTTGTTTTTTTTGTATTTTTTAAATTTGGGAACTGTGTTAAATGTGTGAGATGAACGAAAAATATATATAGATTTATAATATAATATATATGGCAATACTTATAAACCAAATAGAGCCAAATAAGAGCGAAAGTAAAATAATTCTGAAAGGTTAAAAATTTAATTTTTAAATTTAAAAATTTGCGGATTAAAATGAAACTAAACTTTTAAGTTTAGGGACTAGTAAATGCAATTTATTATTTATCCCTGTATTCCTAACTCATCGTTTATTCCAACCCTTAAACCCCTCTTCTTAGTTTGAACCGAATACGATTCAAAACCCATTGTATGAAGTCTCCGCGGGCCTTCTCACTCCCTTTAACACAATTAAATTATTATTATTATTATATTGATTTTTAACATATATTATTATTAAGCCTTCGTGGTGGCAACTCCGACATTTGAATAAGCATTGTAGAATAGTGTGGACAAGCCATCCTAACCGTCTATCACACCATTTATTTAAATCACGTTCTTAGCCTTTGAGCTGTGATGTAGCTGTCCCTCTGTGTTTATTTCCCTCGCTCCTCTCCTCCCCCTCTCTCCCTCTATATCACGCCCAATCTGCATCTGAATATCCAATTCTCGTGTTCTGACGATGAGATGAGAAAGAGAAAGGAAAAACTGGCCGCCGCGGGGTTTATTCTCCGTGCCCCTGCCGTCGCACTCTTGTTCTCCTCTATTCTTATTTTCTCTATCCTTCCTTTTTCTGCGGGGTTTACCAGCTATGGGCTCACGGACGCTGAGGCCGGATACATTCGGCGGCGCCAGCTGCTGTCCAACCTCGACGAGAACGGCGACCGCGGCGAGCGGGTCTACGTTGACCCCTCCTACGAGTTCCCGAACTCGCACCTGCGCGACGCTTACGTGGCGCTGCAGGCGTGGAAGCACGCCATCCTCTCCGACCCCCACAATTTGACCGCCAGCTGGGCCGGCCCGGACGTGTGCAGCTACACCGGCGTGTTCTGCGCCCCGTCCCCCGACGACCCCTACCTCACCGTCGTCGCGGGGATCGACCTCACCCATGGCGACATCGCCGCGTACCTCCCCGAGGAGCTCGGCCTCCTTACCGACCTCGCGCTTTTCCACGTCAACTCCAACCGCTTCTGCGGCACCGTCCCGCATGAATTCGACAAACTGCACCTACTCTACGAGCTCGACCTCAGCAACAACCGCTTCGCGGGGAAGTTCCCCGAAGTGCTCCTCCGCCTCCCGGCGCTCAAATACCTCGACATCCGCTACAACGAGTTCGAGGGGGCGGTGCCGAAGGAGATCTTCGACCGGCCCCTCGACGCGCTGTTCGTGAACAGCAACCGGTTCCAGTTCGAGATCCCGGACAACATCGGCAACTCGCCCGTGTCCGTGATCGTCTTCGCGAACAACCAGTTCGGGGGATGCCTCCCGGCGAGCATCGCGAACATGTCGAAGACCCTGAACGAGATCATACTGATGAACAACGGGCTGAGCTCGTGCATCCCCCCGGAGCTGGGGCTGTTGAAGAGCTTGACGGTGCTCGACGTGAGCTACAACAAGCTGATGGGGCCGATACCGGAGTTTATCGGCGGGCTCACGAGCCTGGAGCAGCTCGACGTCGCGCACAACATGCTCGTCGGCGATATACCGGAGGCGATATGTCATCTCCCGCAGCTGAAGAATTTTACCTACTCGTATAACTTCTTGACCGGCGAGCCGGCGGTTTGCCTGCACGTTCCGGCGTACAGCGATCGGCAGAATTGTATTCCGGACCGGCCGGCGCAGCGGTCCGACAGCCAGTGCAGGTTCTTCAACAGCCGTCATGTCGACTGTGATGCCTTCAGATGCAAAAAATTCATCCTTCCTTCCCCTCCGCCGCCGCCGCCGCCGCCTTCTCCTCCGCCTCCGTCACCACCTCCGCCTTCTCCTCCGCCTCCGTCACCACCTCCGCCTTCTCCGCCGCCACCTTCTCCGCCTCCACCATCGCCTCCTCCGCCATCTCCGCCTCCGCCTTCTCCGCCTCCACCGTCTCCTCCTCCGCCATCACCGCCTCCGCCATCACCGCCTCCGCCATCTCCGCCTCCGCCATCTCCGCCTCCGCCATCACCGCCTCCGCCATCTCCTCCACCGCCATCTCCGCCTCCGCCATCACCGCCTCCGCCATCTCCTCCACCGCCATCTCCGCCTCCGCCATCGCCGTCGCCACCGCCACCTTCTCCTCCGCCATGCGAGTCCCCACCGCCGCCGCCGCGCTACTCAGAAGTGTCCCCCGAAGACCGGTACCTATCGCCGCCGCCGCCGACGACTACATTACCGGTTTACCACTACTCGTCGCCGCCGCCTCCCGCGCACTCCTACGCCTCACACCCTCCTCCTCCTCCTCCTTACTATTAATTCTTTATTTAAGAAACGAAAAAACAATTGCTCAATCCTCCTCCTACACGTACTCAATGAGATCAATTAGTAATTGGTGTTGATCAAGTTTACTTATTTTAAAGTAATCTTTTCTTAATTTCTTCATCGAATTCTTTGTTGGTTTTGGCCTGTGTTTGTTGGGGGAGGGTTCTCTCAGTTTGCTTTGTGTTACAATTTACAATACTCTATATGTGAATAAAATGGCTTTAAATGATCAATTATATATAAAGAGAGAAAGAGAGAGATTAGATGCAGTGTAATGAATGTATAGAACTTGGCATTTATCATGTAGACCAACTGTGGAATTATCTCGTTCAAATTATACTTTGTACTCTATTCATGTTCTTCTTTTGTTTCCATTTTCTTAATATGATTATTTGAATTCTAAAGTGTTGAGTGTTTGATTGGCTTTTCACTTTTGATTGTTTCTATTATTGGATATTGCTATCATTTGTAAGCTCTTTGTATAGGCTTATGGATTTTCCTTATAATTTTTTAGAATTTATTATAATAATATTGGAATATGTGGTGTCAATGGTTTATGTTCTTGAAGCTGTGATATCCTATGTTTCAATAAATTAAGCCCTTTCTCTCTATTGCTGCCTATTTTAGTTTAAAATTATGACTTAGCCTTTATACTTTTTACGTGAACAGTTTAGTTTTTGAACATTAAAAAAAAAGTCTAATTTTTTTTCATAAAACAACTTTCTAGATTCACTTATTTCAGCTTATTTCCAATTTGATAAAATAGTATTTCATAATAAAAATCTGATTTTCCTTACTATAGAATTAAAGTGCAATATATGTAAAAGCCCATAAATTTTTTTTTTTGAGAAAAAGATAGCACGCTATTCGCTTCATTCATTTAGCAGATGAATTTAGCTATATGGATTGAGACAACGCGGCCTCGAAAAATATTGAAGGCAACTAAAGCAAAAAAAGCAAATAAAAATAAAGAAGAAAAAAATATAGAAAATTTGGACTAGCCCAAACATAGTTGCCAATTGGAGATAGTACAGAGACTATTTATAATTTTTTTCCCTTTTTTTAATATATATATATATATATATATATATATATATATATATATATATATATATATATATAGGTTGTGATCAAGAAAAAGTTGATGACAACCTCACAGGGGTTTGGTGGGCTAAAGCCTAAAAGGAAGAAGCTTCAATCAACTTCTCCCATTCTCATTAATTTATTCATGGACTATCAACTCTCTCTCTTCCAATTGGTCCTTTTTTTAATTAGAAAATTAACTTAGTAGTTACAAGCATGTGACTTTGGATTCCTGAGATCAATTATTGGTCAGATATTAATTTGCTCTAAAAACTTAGTGATCATGGAGATTTATTTTACTAAGTTAATGTCTAAAAAGTCTCTTGTTTCTCTTCTTTCCATTGATGGTGATGCTGAGTCTCCTCCTTGACATCAATTTCTCAAGCCTTTTTTATGTCATCTTATCAGTTTATAGATGTGACATGATGTCTATTGATTTTAAAAATATATATTTTTGTAAATATTATTTTCTAACCGCTTAATTTTTTTTATAGAGTAATAAGTCTCTTGTTTATTTTATCATCACCACGAATTGCACGATTTGGATCTTCTCAAGTGGTCAATTCTAAAAAGAGCATCCAATGGGCTTATTTTTATCCAAAATAGGGCCACATTAATTTCTTCTTTTCCTGGTAATTTGCTAGTGATTTTAATTTTTTGTGGTTCAAAAATATTTGATGAATATATATGTATAAAGTTGCTGAGTGCCCAAGATCATCAAGAAGATAAATATTAAAAGAGTTTGATAGTTGGTACTCGAGATTCTAAATTCGAAGCTCAGTTGCTTCACATTTTTAGTTAAATTTATTTGTAAAAAAAATTTAAACGAAACAGATAGCATACTATCTTTCTCTAAAAAAAATATTAAAAATCTCAAATCGAATTAACTTGATATATGAATTTGCTATGCTTTGCTTAACTTGTCATTGAGACCTGAAGAACTCAATGCTCACCACAACCTAGTGGGTGGTATGACTCGAAAAGAACAGAAGAATCTTCCAGAATAATAAAGTAAATTTAGACAACTATTGTTAATTTGAGGTTGGATATCTTGGGGTATGTTTGGGACGAGTAAGTATAGGGTTAAATAAACTCTTTAGGAGTTTGCGTTTTACTTTTGAGCTGTTTTCTTTTTCCCCTCGTTATCTTTTTTCGAGGCCTTGACGCCTTAATGTTGTAGCCTAGTTTATCTCCCTAATAAATAAAGCGGTAGCATGCTACTTTCGCCTCAAAATATATTTTGTACTAAAGCTTCAATTTCTTAGACTTCACTTTGAATAGGAACCCAAATATTGGCAAAATTAGACTTTAGGGTGTTGATGATCTCATGCTAGAATTTCTAGTATAAAACCATGGTCAAAGGATAAGTACATCTGGAAATAGTTGGCTCTAGTACATAGCTTTTGAGTTTAAATAGCAACAAGCCATCCCTATATGAAGTCACCTCCATAATTTCCCTAAACAGGTTGGAACCAATAAACAGGTTGGAACCAACAAGAGGAGAACAATAATAATAAAATAAGAAGGATCATGATAAGGTAGTAGTATTAGAGACAAAATGGATCAACATCTCAGCTGCATCCAAGACCATGATAGAGAAATTGTAACAACCACAACCTCTTAATTAGAATCTCCATCTCCAACAACAATGCTTGAGCAAAGTTACAAAGTTTAAAGAGAGTCATGTTCATTCAAGCAATTAGATTTGAGTTATATAGCAATAATTTGTGTATCATAAAAGATATTATCGATCGATTTTTGAACAATCAAGACATGCAATCTATTTGAAATGATCTGTTCTAGCTTCTTGAACCGAAAAACGATACCCTTGGCTCGTTTGCGATGTTTAGGTTAATTGCAATCACAATTTATGTAATTATGCCGTTAATTTCTAAGCATTCTCATTAGCTTGAACTGGAAAATTGTGGATCAGATTAGAAGCACGTACATAGTATATATGAATGTTTCTTCAAACTCTAGTATCAAATTCTCTCAAGCAAATGCAATGATTTTTATAAGATTATCAAGTCAATTGAGCACACTTATAATCCATTGATAATTAGCTAACCAATTGCGATATTTCTTTCATGTCTAAAAAATATTACATCTTTCATAGAAGTAGCTCGTAAAGCCAAATGTAGCATCACAAATCGTGTAAATCAAACCCAAATAGATTGATCAACAATTCACGATTAAGAACTCCAATCACAAAAGGATGCGCAGTATGAAATAAAGGATTTGTGCATGCGTGATTTTTTTTCTTTTTCAGGTAATACACCTATCTCCTAACCCAAAAAAAAAAATGGAGCTAATGATTTAGATATTCGCATACTGGTATAATTATCATTGATTAAATAAGTTCGTAGTCTCAATATTCATCTCGATCGGGTCCATATGTGGAAGATATGCAATTCAGACGATACTGATCGATGTCTCGACTCAAACAAAACTTGACTATTCACATCCTTCTCGATCTAATATATATATCGCCAGCACGAACAGATAATGGTATTTTTAGAACATTGGATGTGCATCTCCTTAATTGTGTATATTTGACTAACTAGTGCTTGGCCACTTGATTGCTATTTTCATAATAATTTATCAAAGTTTTTGTGCTTAAAAGTCATCTTCATTTGGTCAATCTAATGGTTTTTAACTTTTAATTAGCTGTGTTACTCAGGTTACAGATTTTTGACTTTATACAATGTGGCTTAAAAGATAGGACAACCTCCAATTTCTTCTTCAATGTGTAGTAATTAATTTAGTCCTGTATTTTATTTTTCAATGAAACTTGAAGCTTTGAATGCCTTACAATATATATATATATATATATATATATGAGAGAGAAAATTGAATAACTTCGAATGTGATTCAAAGTCCAATTGACGAGTGGACATTTGTAAATTGGGGACTAGTCAGTGGTTTAGATTTTCAGGTTTGAAATCTAATTCTGATGTTTATATATAAAATTTGAATAATTTAACTCATAAAATGCATATGGGAGATATTTCTGGGATACATATAGCATTACATTTTTATGAAATAAAATTTTAGCCCACATGATCGACCGTCCCTAGAGCAAGTGGTAAAAGACTCGATGGCTGGTGCCCGAAGTCCCAAATTAGAAGCCTAATTATTTTACATTTTTCACTAAATTTATTTATAAAAAATAAACGAAATAGATAGCATACTATCTCTCTCAAAAAAAAAAATTTATTAACCCAGATGGCCATTTTCTAGCCAATTTAATGGCAAAAAATTTAATATAAAAAATAGAAAAGGAAAACCAGTACTTCCCCCTTACAAATGGACAACATCATCTTGAGTTATTTAAGAAACACATTTTATTAAATTTCCAACATAAAAGGAAATAATTATTATTGCTTTTCATTTCATGCGGCCACGAATAAGAGCTTTTATTGGCCTAATATACATTAACTATGAGCTATTGGGTAAATTGCACTACTAGTCCCTGAACTTTGAGTAAAATTTTATTTTGCTCTTCAAACTTTTAATTTTGGACTTTTAGTAAGATTTTAATTTAGTTAGTTCCTAAACTTTTAAATATATTTTATTTTAGTTCTTATCTTTGATTATAACATGTTGTTTGCACCCAGTTGATCCGCTTGTTAGTACGCCGTAAATTCATCGTTTCTTTGTCTATGTCTATCTCATACTTTTAATTGAAAAATCTAATTTTGATATTAAAAAGTGGTAGGTTTGAAATATGCGATATAAAATTTTGCTAAAGCATATATGAAGTTCATGCTAAAAACTTTGCATTTCGCAAAATGAAGCGCAAAGGATTATGTTCTGATGCTAAATACTACTGACACAACTTCAAGCAAAATCTCAAATTCAATTAAAAAAAAAGACTCGAAATATTGTTATATGACACACATTTCTTTAAATAGAGATTTCCATGTTTTAATCATAGTCCCAGTATAGAATTTTTCCTTTTTTTTAAAGACAAATATTACAAGGCACATAGAATTTGCTATTATTCACCTGGTCCTCTTAATGCAATCTCAGAGAAATTAAGCATCATTTATTTACTTCGCCATCCCTCGAATATCTTTTCTCTTTTTCTTTTTTTGAAATTAAATTATAGGGTGATCTAATTTATATATATATATATATATATTTACTAGAGGAATTACAATGGACCTGGTGCAGGAGAGCACTTGCCAAAGCATGACATGATGCAGGTTTCCATTTCTTCCTCCCCTGTCATAAAAAATTAGGAATAAAAAGAATTTAGATTAGAAAATTACAAATTATTTAAAGGTAAACTACACATTTGGCTCTTTTTGAAGCTGTGTAGTTTAGTGCTCTTCATATAGTCCATGCTTTACCTGGCTCGTCCTTAATAAGAGAACACCTACAACGGACAATCTTTTAAAGAGAGGGTGGACGGGGAACACAAAATGTGTGCTCTGTTGGGTCGAAGAGGAGACAGTGGACCATCTATTCACACAATGTGTCATTAGTAAATTTCTGATTGCGATGGCCCTAGAGGGGGTTCAGTCTAGGGATTTGAGGGACGACGTGAGATGCACGTGGGATAGGTGGATGTTAAGGAACAAATCGCAGCCTATTCGAACAAGATTGACCAGTTTGATTGTGTGGCGTGTGGGGGGGTGTGGGGGGGGGGGGGGGGGGGGGGGGTTGGGGGGGGGGGGGGCCGAGGTTTTAGTAGAAGCTCTAATTCTTCTTTGCTTCTGCTATTTCCTGCAGTGCTAAGCTTCTAAGGAGCCCGACTGTTATATATCGATCTTTTAATGAAAACAAAATCAAAGTAAAAAATAAGGGTTCTGATTCACCTGGGTCAAGTCGGTGGCATGCAGACTCTATGCATGGAAAGATGCAACCCCTATCACCATGGACTGGAGAGTGAAGTACACACTCTACAAAGCAATCGAGTTTACAATTCGAGTGGCCTACATCGGCGCATGGAGTGTAGCATGCCTCATAGCAGGCACCGTAGTTCGACGCTGAGCTCAAACCGACGAACAAGAAGATCAGCATGAGGGCTAGCGCGGTCGTGGCACCAAAAGATTTTGGCTCCATTGATCACCCTAGCTTTGCGGAAAAAGCTTAAGGATTTGATTCTATATATTTGAAGGGGTGGAATGTATGGTGAGAGACTCTTTGTGTTGTTTTAATAGTAGTTGGGGTCATCTCAAATGCATGAGTTTGCGTACGCCGTAAGATGCTGTTGTGTGAAGGTTAGGAGCACTGGTGTGCGCATCTCACGCATGTTTGCTTAATTCATGCTTTTGGCTTTTAGATAGACCGAAAAGCAAGACATCAAAAAGTATTTTGGTGCAGAATTTTAGTTGTCGATTTTTAGACGCATGGTTCGTACAATACTTAGAAGCTGAGCAGTTAAAGAGAATCAGAAACCACTGGAGTTGCAATAACAGGAGAAAGTATATATTTGGCACAAATATGATAGAAACATTCATGATTTTTTTAAATACATCACAGTTCATAGCAGGACTGAGAAAATTTTATTCGAAGGCAGCTACTACTGCAATTATTACTCCACATTCAGAGGAAATTTATGTATTCAGTCCCGAATTGTTCACGAAATCGGCATCTTGAACAGGTGCACTCATGGAGACTTCTTCATCTTGGCACAGCTGCTCATGAAGTTATCCATGCAACCTCTCTTTTTCTCCCCTTCTATCTCTTGCATCACAGGAACCAGATTTAAAAGAAAAGGAAGGGACAATAAGCTATTCATTGTACAAATTAAGAGAAACTTTTATAATCAAATTACATAAAACTTATTAGCTTAAGTGCTTGTTTCGCCTGGTTTCTCAAACAACTTATCTATTCTAAAAAGCAGTATCCAAGCATTCCGAAAGCAGAAGATTATCTGGAGCTTTTGCTTTCGTGATAAACTGAAATGACTCTAATTTGAAGCTTCTGCTTCTATTGTAGTTTAAAACAAATACAGATGTTTAATTAAAGAAAAATATTATTAGCGATTCTTCGTAAACTCTACTGAAACAACGCTTTCGTAGAAGCCGATATCTAACCCTGGAAGGGAACAGGTATATCATCTCACCTGAATTGAGATGCCCACATGCTGATTTTGCACTCATTGAGCTGCACGCATCACCAATTTCCTTCGGAGGGTGATCAGGGTGTGAGTAATGGTGTGAGTGCAACTTACAGTAGAAGAAGCACCTAACATGACAAATCTTGTGCCAGTGGTGGTGCCAATGGTCACAAATGTGACAGCACCCATCATAGCACTCTCCAAAGCCATGTGATGAGCATTGGTTGATGAGCAGTCCAAGCATTAGACTCAGCACAAGGCTAGCCCTTAAGCGCTTTTGCTCCATCTTAACCACTGCCACAAGGCACAGGAATGGTGGAGGAAGTGCTTTTGACAACTTTTGGATTCAAAGCAGTGAAGTAGAAGCACTTATTTATACTTGGTTAGTCATAGTTGATGGATGTTTAATGAATGTAGATATTTATTACAGGTGCAGCATCTGTTGTGTTCTCTGGGATATAAGAAGGAATTGAGCTTTCCCCAGAGCAATTCATAGTTGTTGGCTCATTAAAACTCGCCAAGTTTTATCTCTACTTTCATGTATGCCTGAAATAAATGGCATGATTTATTAGGTGAAAGAAGAGTTCAATTGAAGTTTTCTTTGTATTGCAGTCATAATGTTTAAACAAAACTGAAACTGAAACTCTCCTATACATGCCTTTTTGTGGAGATCATTGATTGATCCAGTAGCTACAATTGAGCACAGTGACATTTTCATTGGATGAATTCATCTTTTGGGTAAGATTTCTCCGCAATTTTTTCTAGATTTCATTGTTTTTCGTAAGTTAATATTCACCAACACTTTATATTTTAAGTAATCATAATCGAAAAATGTGATCAGCTGCAAACTATTCTCAGGATATGCTCTTTCTTACAGAAAGAAATTCTGATGTTAGGTAGCCTCCCTGCAGTTTTAAGGCAGATGAAAAATTAATACTCTCGTGTTAATGCAGTTTGTTCTGCTAAGTTGTTTCAATAAAATAATCAATTTCGTTAAGAGCTTAATCAGAGATTAGTAATTCAATTATTTGTTTAGCATGGTTTTTAGAAAAACTTCTCTATTCTGAGAAATAGTAACTACTAATTAAACATCTCGAAAGTAAAATCTCCGAAGTTTTTGCTGTGAAGGAGGAGCTAAAACAAGGTTCCAGATCTCCAAAAGAAAAACCTCTTCTGCTTCTTCTGCAGCAGATAACTTCAACAGTGTAAATAGATTGGCGCCAACATTGTGCATTCATTAAATATAGGTTTCTTCGACGATTTCAGAGGCAGAGTTAAGCCATATTACTTAACATTTTGAATATATTATTAGTAAAAATCACACAATACATCTTTCACGGCAATAACATTTTGCCTTTATTTTCCTCCCATAATTGGGTGAACCACTCAATAGAACAAATATAGCTTCATTTGGATTTATTTATGTCACCGCCGTGCGCATTTGCTCGAGAGAGAACCTTGATCAGTGTTTGCCACACATACTGAAGCATTTGTCCATGCACTTATCCATCGCCTTCTCATCTGCCATGTAAAACAAACACTTAGTTTGGTTCGGAGACACTTTTTAAGGATATTTTTTCTTATTATTGGTTTTCGATTAATTATTCTGAATGTAATCGACGATTATGAGTAAATGTGGGGTTTGATTAAAAATTATAAGAGTAGTAACAAACGTAATAGAGGGTAAGCGTTAAAATTTACGTAAAAATTTATACTCCGCCTAAGTTTTCTCACAAACATGAAGTGACATTCATGACAATAATTTCCTAACCAAACACAGCAAAAGTAAATTCTTGAAGTAGGTTTTTCATGGCTAGTGATTAGTCAAAATACTATTTGAGTTACTCTAAATAACTCAGATTCGACCAGAATAGTTATTCTAAACTCTTAAATTTTTTGCTGCATATAGTAAAATAGAGGCTACAATATTTGTAGTCCCCTACAAAACCGAATATCAAAGATAAGCTCGTGCAACGTCGCATTACAACACAGAGCAAAGAATCACTCCCAGAATACCTGAGTTAGCAGGATGGCCGCATGAAGAACGGAAGCACGAATCGTAGCATTTGCCGGCAACAGTCGAAGATGAGAGACAAGTGCTGAAGCATTTTATTTTACAAATCCACCTCGGTAATCCTCCGGCCCTGCACGGGTGGTAGCAGGACTCGTAGCACTGCTTGTACCTCGATGCGGAGCTCGTTTCCGCAAGAAAGACGAGCATTAGGGCTAGGACGAGGATGGCAGTGGCCCGCGAACTCTTCGACTCCATTGATTTGTGTCGGATTAGTTCTCAATTCAGAAAGAAGAGGGTTGTGTGCATGTTATATAGGATGAGGATCATGAGTGCTGCATGAGTGATTTATTTGACAAGCCAAAGAAAGGTCGTTCATGTATGTATTTTTAAGCATGTGAAAATTTCTCAGAAACATGCAAATGTATCGATAGAGGAGTTTTGTGGGGAATGTACAACCACAAAAGAGTATGTCACAAATTTTGAAGGACAATTGCACCAAAAATGCAAAATCATAGCAAATTTTGTTCACTTGAGAAACCGTAGAAATCGAATTTATTATAACAAAAGTCGTGAATCAAGAATCAGCTGTACATATATCCTACACTTTTTGATTATGTGATTTACATTTAGAGAGAAAAGTTTTGTTGCTTAAAACAAGACCTAAGAATAGTTATAATTTCCCAACAGCATATATTCCTATAAAATGTTATTAAAATTCCCACTGCATGTCAGCTGACTTAAAAAAATGTGGCAAATTATATTGAAAACAAAAAAGAAGAAAATTCGATATAAGACACTTAAAAACGGCATAAAATTTACAGGATGTCACATCAAATTCACAAATATTCCCTACAGAAAAAAGAGAAAAGAAAAGCCATTTAGAGGTTCAGATCCAAACGGAGAGAATAAATGCATCGAAATCAATACGCCAGAAATAATTCATTATGAATGCCTTCTAGTAGCTAACAGTTGCAACATCCTCACGAATTCTTCACAAAGCTGTCTTAAATTCGATAATGAAAAGCATCAGAAGACAACTTCGCAAAATTTATCGCCCAAAAATTCCAAGTATACTGGTGAGAAGTAACATGCTAGTTTATACCACACGAGAAGAGATTTATCTTGAAGAGCAGAAACTTATTGGAAAAAAATTGCCATTTATTTATAGCTCAAACACAAATCAAAACATACTTTCTCATTGATTTGAGTGTACAACAAACAAGCAAAATGTTACAAAATCCCTCCCAACTTAAATAACCAAACTAATCAATGACTACAAAGACTGCAAAGGCTATATAAATAACATGTACCCACAGTTGGAAACAAAGATTGAAACACATACAAAATATTACATACCTACAGATCCACAGGGGCAGCAAAGAGCTCATCACATTAGGATTGCCACATGGAAGCTTAAGAATACACTAAATAGTATGGAAATAGATACCTTTTTTTTTGCCTCTCTTATTGGTGTGAACATTTAAATCAAGAGGTAATCTCGCATTCTCCCGATGGTAGTTGTGCACCGCATTTCACTCCAGTGACCCAAATAACTGACTGAAAATTTGGCTCTCGGTGGAGCTGTTGCTATTTTGCTTTATCCAATCTAATGAACTAGGTGTAAGTATCTAAGCAAAGGGATTTCCTCCAACAGGAGCAAAAAAATTCGTAGCAGAAGATTGTGCATTTCTAACAGCCAAATTCTGATCCATGCTCGAAAAGCCCGAAGCACTTCTATCATTAGGAAAAGCTCCAACCGCTTGATTCCTGCACATGAAAAGTAGATTAGCCTTAGAATTGAGGCATTTAGCTGCTAGAGAAGTTCTAGGTATACTGTGTCCTTGCGATCATCTATTTTCAGATGAACTCAAACTTTAATATTTGATGCCGAGAATGGAATTACTTTATATAGTTTTATGCTCTTTAATCTCCTGATTTTAATAAAGACATGTATGATTCAAAAAATTGTTACTACATAGGATATTCTGCATCTCTCGTCAATTATAATGAAGAATAATGTTAAAAAGAAATTTTCAAATCAGACCAACTTACCCCATAGGGAACACATTAGCAGGTGCTTGTTGGGGCAAGCTACTTGCACTTGGCTGGAACATATATGGACCTGATATTTGTTTAATTGTTTTTCAGTAAGCAAAATTAAACAGCGAAATACAAGTAATAAGGCAAAACTAAAAATGGGAAGTTACTTGGAGCCGCAGCTGTTGCATAAGGAGGCTGTTGTGAGGGCATCCATTGTGCAGGAAGGGATCCCAGACTGACGGCACGTGAGAGCGGTACAGTATTATTCATATTTGGCAATGCTCCTTGCAAGGAGGACAGAGATGGGAACTGCAAAAAGAATAACAAAACTGTACACAATCAACAAAGAATAAAAAGGAATAAATACTTAAACTGCATCTTAAGTAACAGCAAAAACGAGAAGGATAAGGCCTCATAGGGAGATTTAAGAAGGCAGAACAGCACACCGAAGAGACATGAGGAGTTGAACTCAAAATAAAAGGTCATGGCTTAAAATTTTAAAATAATCTACTAACTCTTGTTCGATAATACAAATTTGGTAATATGCATGATACTACAGAGGAACCACATACCGTGGAAGAATGAGCTAACCTATGCTCATTCATATCAAAGGGGTTTGTTGATCTTGAAGGAGAATATGGTGGCATCATCTATAGCAAGTGGAAAAGAAGATCAGTTAACACCAGAAAAAAGAGAAGAAAGACGATCAACCAATACTAGAAAAAAGGTAATAGGAAATACAGCTGCTGCTGGATACTGAAATCCATATCCCATGGTGGCAAAATTTGGACTTGTTTGCCAACCGGCAACAGATGGAGGTACTGGTGGATACATCACGGTAAAGAGATCCTGTGGTAATTTAATTTCGTTAGTAATGTAAATTGCATTTAAAAAACACATCAAACTACTTTGAAGTATTTACTTCTGGGAGTGCGTTTCTTCCACTATTCTTAGACTCTGAGGCAGGAGGATGTGATGAAACTGTAGGAACTACTTGAGGACCATTTATAAACGCTTGAAAAGCCTGACCAGCTGGAGGAGCGGAGGAACCCTGCATCCTTGGAGCGAGTGATGCACCCCATGACTAAGAAACATTGACACAAGTTCATTGTATCAGTACAGTTTTTTGTTTTCTTGATATACACCTGCCTATTTGTCTATTCACATAAATATCTCTGCAAAACTTGATCTTTCATATGTAACTTCTAAAAAACACTTTATTTCTTACACCTATACTCTTGTACTCACAAAACTGCGCCTCTTAAACAAAAACTTTTCAAACTTGATTTCTTACACCTATACTCTTGTACTCACAAAACTGCGCCTCTTGAACAAAAAATTTTCTAAGACAGAACTAACTTTCCCCCATCATTAGAGTGTCACCCTAAGTAAAGAGTATTTTTGTAAGAAATGGCACTTCTGATCGAAAATTCAAATTTTACAGCAGTACAAAGGAAAAAATTGCAGAGGCGTACATGTAAAAAAGACCACTTTGTTTTCTTTAAACCAAAATGAGTCACCTGGTTATTTTGATTAGTAACTGCAGGTGTGGCGAGCAGTGGATTATTAGCTTGACCATTTGAATCTGGGAAAAGAGAAAGCTGCTGGTGCTGCTGCAAAGTAGGCCATTGGCCTCCATTATTAGCTTTAGGAAATGAATTGACAGCATTGACTGTCATGGTTGAAAAGTTGGGTGCAGGGGCCGGTGAAGAAGAAGGAGCAGACAACTGGACCAATGTTGATTCCAATGTACTTGAAACTGTAGCAGTCTGTGGAGGTTTTTGTGGAGAAGCAGAGTCAAATGAAGCCCAACCACCCTCTATAGCAGGTGAAGAGTTGATTTGTTGCGGCATCGATTGCATTGCTCCAGCTTGGGGAGGCTCAGGATCCGGGTCGAAGTCAATTAAACTTTTGGAGTTGAATGCATTATTTTCTGCTGAATTTACTTGACTGGAATTGCTTCTTGAAGTTGGAACAGTCTGCAATATATAACTTTGGTTTCTCTTACTAATATATCCAGCGACTATAAGAAGAAACATAATATCAAAAGCTCCAAAGCAATAGTTCTGTTCAGCCAAAACATGAACAGAACTATGTCAAAAAAAAAAAAAATTGCATTTGATTCAATGCCAGAAACAGACTCTTTGAAGGTCCATATGACCTCGATTGCATGAGTGTACCCTCGCAATTCAGTAGCCAAGTCAACTTGAATAATACGGCAAAAGAATATCAGGTCAGCTAGCTCAGTCAAGTAATGATGGGAAAAGAAGCTCAGAAACATGAAATCATGTAAGGTCCTCAACTGTATACTCTTAGGACAGTCACAACTGCAACAATGAGACTAAAGGAGTACCATATCACCATTCAACAATCGTTGCATTAAATATCTAATAGCGTCACTTGGTTTCTTCTCTTATCAAGTCACGCATTTGCTGAATGGAGCATTCAGCATAGATGATTAGAGAAAGGTTACTGAGTATGCAGTCATTGTTACTCTAGCTCATTATAACAATAACTTCAAGGTGCGTAGTTTAAGCAAAAAATTATTTCCGCTCATACTACCAGTAGTGAAACAACAAGTCTTCTATGAAACAAAATTAAATTACCTGTGCCTGAGCAGAGGAATTAGTGGTTGGGGTGCTATTTGTTTTAGGTGGTTCAAGTACTCGAACAGGTGGAACCCCAGCCAAAATATCTCTGACCGGCTGTGCCGTAGGCGGACTTGCTGCACCAACATCTTTCTGATTGCTCTGCAACTTCACAGCTGGCTTTGGGATTCCATCTGGAACTCTGCGGTCCTCAAAATTTCCACTAGAGCTCCTATTCGGGGTCCTATCACCTAGACTTCTCTCAGCAGGACTTCTCTTATAATCATCTTGCCTATTTGCTGGACTTCTGGAACCAAGCCGTTCACCATATCGGTGTTCATAGGTCTCATCATATGGAGGACTTCTTGAACCTCCCCGATATGAATCTTCCCTATTGTTTTGGTAAGAATCTTCCCTGTCACCCTGCATTATTCATGCATGAGCCTTTAAGCTAAAGTTCCATGGGTTATATAATATATGCAAACTGCACGAAGTCCCCTGCAAAGATGGCATTTGCATGCGTAGTGCTGAATATCTTGCTTGTTTGCGTGCATGCCGTTGCCGGATATCTCACTGCAACAAAGCTTTTTGTAATTATACCCCAGGCAGGAGCATGAATGCATATTAACATGGCTTTTAGGAGCACGGACAAAAATACCAATATTGCAGGGACATTTACCCAATTATGCATATTTGCAGGGGCATATGTATGTTCGGCTCCTGTTTTATCACACCAAGCATATGACCAAAAGAAGACAATTTCTGGTTTTCTTTTTAAATCAATTAAATACTACCTTCACCCTTGGAGGCCGGTCAATACTCCTTTCCCCAGTGTATCTTCTATCCACATAAACATGCTTGATGAAGTCCCTGAGTCTATCTACATTACTGAGAGTAGACAGCTGCATTAGTATCCCATTTACAGAAAGTAATAAATAATAAAATTAGATTTAGCAATAAACCTGCTATCTGGAAGTGAGTTGCGCTGGGGATCCCACTCTTTGAAATAAATTTCCCGAGCACGCTGCATATCAAATAAATAAAAATTTCTTATGATATCAACAAGCAACACTAAAAAATCAGTGAAGCCCCAACAGGAGCTAATTCAGCTGGCAGAGCAGAGGTATATATGCATTGTTTACCTCATTACCCCCTTCTTGAAGAGCAGAAACTTCTTGAGGAGTAAATTTGGCCATTGATATTGATTTCACACGATGAGTGAATTCCCGACTGGAAAAAACATTGATGGAAATCAGCATATAAGAAGGTCAACTTCATAGCAAGTCTATAAGGGACCAATATTTACTTTACCAGTTCATAAAATATTACTCATAACTCATTACAAAAGATCAGTAAACGAAAGCCTCACTACCAATAGATATATAAACTTACAGAAGAACAAATGAAAGATATTTTCGAAAAAGTATATGCCCAAAAGCAATACTGATCAGCACTTACTGTATTCCACTGCAGTTTATGCAGATGAAGGTTGAGAAATTTGTGCATACATATTGTGGACCCTGTTGAGAGAAGCATTTTGTCAAATATTTTTGTAAAAAGCATCCCTATACAAGTAAATCTTCATAGACATGCAAATAAAAGGAATCTCAAACAAACAAAACACATAAAAGGGCAGAGAAAGACACAGTTATCCATGGCTTTCCACTTTGATTACAGATCATCCATAATTTTAACACTTGCGAGTTGAGACAGCAGTTTTGCTTATCTAGTAAGAGGACATGATTCGCTTCTAATAATGCAAATGAACAGCTATGTATCGTTCTCTTAGTGGAGATAAAGAAGAATCTTAACTCTACAGACTAAGACTATTATGGGGCAGGAAAACAAATGTAGGAAGAAAGCCTCAGAAATTGATAATCACAGACTCACCTACAATTGTGCAGCATAGGGTGCCGCAGAAATGCTTACAAAGCAAAAGACATAAAGTGGGACCTAAGTTTTTCTGATTTCTTAATCAAGTGAAATAGAAATCGTGTTCTTTTATTCACTAGTGTAAAAGCAATAATGACCACTAACTGCTTACAAAGGCTGTCATCTGTAGTACTTATAACATGATTCTATTTATTGATATTAAAACATTTAAAGTACTTGAAGGCGAATCAAGTTTATTAAATGATTGAATCAACATGTCACCTCTAAAATATCGTGATTAATCAACAGCTTGACCTCTAGAACAACAGCATACCCTTCAAAATTACTCGCAGTTAAGCAATTACTATGGTAAATCTGATACTGAACACTCCCCCCCACCCCCAAAAACCAAACAAATCCAAAAACAAAAAAAACAAAAAAACAAAAAAACAAAAAAACTTCATAAACAATTCAGCATCTCGAACCTAACTTTCACTGACAATCCTCCTAGCCATATCACTGAAACTTAAAAGGAAACGCACCAAAGTAATAAAAAATAAAATCCAGCAACGAGGCTAAGTATATCGCGACCTCTCCGGTCATCACACCCAACTAGTAAAGGTACTATTTTTCTTACACTAAGCAAGCGAATTTATCCAACTACGAGTACATAGGCAACATAGCCATTCACCAGCATCAGTATACAAAGTATAATAGCAAGATTACAAGTTCAATTCACACTAGCTAAGAGCTCAGATAAAGTAAAAGGAAGACGAAAAGGTATTAGAAACTATACCAAGCTGTTGCAATTGATGCATCTCCGATTCGCCGGAAGCTTAACCAAACCCCGTATAATCTTCTCGTTCTTCTCGTCCTCCTTCACCCGATTCGCCATCTCCTACTCCAAACCCCTCTCCTAAACCCTCGATTCCTCCACACAAACTCGAGATCCAACTCTAAAAGACCAAACGGCACTCCTGAAGACTCTTATCAACCCTAGATTCGATGGAAACAGCATAAATCCACAGAAAACCCCCATAATTTCACGAAAAAAGGGAATTTTTAGAGATCTGAGATCGAGAAGAGATACAGGCGAGAGCTCACCGCTTTGGTGCTTATGAATTACCGATCCAAGGAGCGAGAGAGAGGGAGAGAGGGAGAGAGGCTTCGACCTCGTCGTCTTCTTTATCCCTCTCCTCGGCGAGGTGAGGTGTTTGGAGAGGGGGTGTGAGCTGTGGGGGGGGAGAGAGAGAGAAGAGAGAGAGAGACGCACTAGTATGAGCTGTTTCGCCGCTCTATACTTTCGCCCTTCTTTTATTTTCTTTTTTTCTTTTTTTCTTTTTTTTTTTGAGTCAAGAGGAGGGGCGCATGTGGTCGCCGGTTCTACCGGTGGGCGACGGGCTATTGCCCGTTCCAGTTAGGCCTCGTCCCAGGCCAAATGACTATAATGCCCTCGGGGAATTTACGCCCTTGTTATATTAAATTTTGGCATCAAGCCCATCAAGGGCCAAATAACGAGATGTGATGTTGATTCCTTAAAAAAAAAAGCTCATTGGCTTGTGCTGGTCTATGATAGAGAAGTGTTCGAGAAATTAATAATTAGTAGCTGATGATATCATAGTCGCATTTAATTCTTCTTTAAATATGTACATTAACTTACCGAGAGAGATATTTGAGACGACAATATTTTACAAGTTATACGATAAGAATGAATCTTGATATACATCACATAGATATTCATAATAAAGATAATATGATATATGCCTATAAAATAAAAATTCTGATTCAATATTTTTTTAATGGGGTAATTATCTATATACCCTTCAAAACTTCGAAAATATCTCATTTATTCCTATTTTTTTTCTTTCCAATATACCCTTCATATGTTCCTCCGTTATTCAAAAATATTCCTGCAGTTACCACCCGTTAAATTAACTTGGGTTAATGTCTCTTTTGCCCTTAACTTAAGAGCAAATAAGAAATGTTGGTGATGGTAGAAGGGTATATTTGAAAAGATCAAAAATTAAAATACTTATTATACCCCTAACTTAAGGACAAATAAGAAAAATATTAATTTTACAGAGATAACAAATATTGCTAACAGTTCATTAACAGAATTTAACTTTAGGGGTATATTTGAAATAGGTTGGAATGTAAAAAAGATATTTTTAATATTAGCCTTCTAAGAGAGGTAAATCAGAAAGTTAGAAACTTTTCAGGGGTATATAAGCAATTGCCCCTTTTTTAATTATTCTTGTAAGATTTTTTTTTTTTACCTTCTTTCTTTGTACATATAGTAAATAAAAAACACACATCTCTAGTCAAACTTCATCTAGGACGATGTTAATAAACTTATTTGTACCTATTTTGTTGCTAACAAAAAATATTATATGTGATTCTTTGAATTATTTAAATTACTAGTTCATAATCTTCCATTAATAGTGAAAAATTAAAATTCCATTAATAGTAGATAAATAATATTTACTGTTTACTTTTTTTTTTGGGATGTCTAAGATTTACTATTTGATTGTAATACTATTATGATTCCAAAGGTTAAATAGTTATAATAAAATAAATACTATTCATCTATTATTAGTAGTAGATTATGAATATTTGACAAAAAAAGTTATTACTAGTTATGATGAGACACCTTTTTGCTAAGTTGTGACTCCTTTTGTGGATGACATCGAAATTTATTACGAATGTATCTAAACTTTGCTAATTTTTATCTTAGTAGAATTCAAAATATAAAATCATATGACGTTATTGATACAATTCTAATTTATTATTCAAAAATTTAGTGACTATCTAGTACTACTTAATTATTTATTTTATGACTATATTTATAGATTTTTTTTTTCTAAACAAACAAGAAAGGGAGAGCAGTGAAAAACAAAAAATAAAAAAATAAAAAAATAAGGAAAAAGTTAAGCTACTTTGCTCCATATGATGCATCAGGTGGGTCAACAACCCATTATTACACAATGTGGATGTGATTAATAATAATAATAGTGCTTATGTATCTTAAATGATGGGCAATTTGGGGATTTGGATATGATTAGTTAGGGGCATAATTGGAAAGAAAAATTAGGTGGCGCCTTTGTCGGCGTGGGGCGCTCGGAATTGTAGATTCGCCGTACGGGTTGGAAACCGGAAAGCGCTTCTAGAAAGGAGGCGAGAAAACAGAAGCGCTTCCGCTTTCACGGATTGATGTCCTGCGGACAGAAAAATTAGCTTCCCTTGATAGCCATAATTATTCTACAATAATTTAGTTAAACTCATTTTTTAAATGGAAATATCAAGGAAAAAAAATATATAAGGACTTCTGAGATTTCGTTTGAAATTACAGAAAAATTACGTTACGTGCGGTGAGATAGTGCGACGAAAAAATATCATGTTTGTTTCTCTATATAATATTGCGTTCCGCATATCGCCATAAGTCGGTTACGATATATTTTCTGCGGTCACATCGAAGAACGCAGAAGTATATCCGTATATGCTTTTATTCTAACTCCATTTTATTTAATAGCGTCAGATGAGCCTCAATACCAAACTAAGCCTAAATTGATTTCACATATTACGTATTTATTTACTTTCCTAATTTAATTTTTAAAATAATATTATTTTGAAGATTTTAGATAACGAAAATTATTACTTGTCTGCATAAAGTGGTAGCATATGTAAAAGCTAAAAAAATTTAGGAATCTAGTTGCAAAAATAAGACAGCACGGAAAATATTTAGACAGTGCAGGAAATTCGAGCATTTTACTCCACGGGCTCTCTTCTAATTTTGAAATATTATAACTTTTAAATTTTATAACAAGAGCATGAGTTTCAGCAGAGATTTTGTAATTAAATTCAAATATATGTTTCAAACTTTCTTAGCAAAACTGGCCGCAGATGGCAAAGAACTTGATAATTGGTATTTGATGTTCTAAATTCAAAGTCTCGTATTTGATTCTGCAATCCGTTGCTAAGGTGGACCAAGCTACGTAATAGCTCACAGTGACAGCAGAGAGAAAAAGAAAAGTTTATTAACAAGGTAACATTCTAGACTTTCTCGAGGCCTATTTAGTCCTGCAGTCCTTTGCTAAGGTGGACCGGACTAATAATAGCGTTGTAGCCTGAGCACCAATCTTGGTGCTACGGCCTAACGTAGTAAAACGATTATTACATGTCCTAGTCATATTACAAAGGAATAACTTTAAAAATCATCCATGTGGCTTCGTACTTTCTCATTTTAATATTCTGTGGTTTAAAGTGTATCACTTTAGTGTCCCGTGGTTTCGTTATTCTCTTTTTTCGTTATTTTTCGTTAGATTTTTCGTTAAATTATATAAAAAAACTCCAGATACCCCAACTATGGTTTATCGAATATTCACTTTACTATCCTGTGGTTTTAACTTTCTCACTAATTTAATGAAAAAATTAACGAAAAGATAACAAAAAGAGAATAACGAAACCACATGACACTAAAGTAATACATTTTAAACCACATAGTACTAAAGTGAGAAAGCATGAAATCACAGATGTGATTTTTGAAGTTATCCCTATTACAAATGACCAAGCTGTAGTCCTCTTTGGCTCGCATCAATCGAAAGTTTAACAGGGTAGAAATAGGCTTCACCAATTTGGCCATGTTTGGATGACGGATCTGCACGAGCATTTTCTTGTATGATTAAGAGCAACGAGTCTGATTTTTGCTCCTTAAGAGATCTTGATATTTGTAATTTAATAGAATAGATTATTTCACCTATAAGATAATTTATTTTATTCTAAAAAAATGATTTGAATGCATAATATGGTATTCATTATAAATATTTGATCACATATATTTTGTTTATAAGATACTGTATGTTTCTTTAATAAATCGAGAGTATAAACCGAATAAGAACATCCAAACTATCGCGACGTACTAGTTAATACAAAGTTTGATATGTTGGGTCTACTATGTTATGAAACTAGAAATAAAGTTTGGTAACTTCACAAGAGAAAGAAGCATATTTTTTATATTTTTATCCATAATGCTACTACCTATATACATCTAAAATCTAGATGTATATATTACATTCTAAACTTTTTATGACTAATACTACTTTACTAGTTTTTCTCAAAAAAAATACTACTTTACTAGTCTTATCCATTTTTTTCACTAAAAATTTATTTGAAATTTTATAAACTCCAAATATAAAGGGGTGTAAGATGTGCATCTCTACATGTTGAATACAATTAGCATTTTTCATTTTAGTTTGTAGAATTTGACGGCTTTAGTTTTAAACGTCTGGTACCTTGAGAATTGTGATTTGTAGACGACGCCATTGGAACAAATAGGGCCATTTTTAGCCAACAACATTTCCTTATTTTATTACTGACCGCTGACCGGTAGTTTGGTTAGTAAATATTTTCATCCTCCTCGAGCTATAATACGACAGTCATGATGGGTTTAGTCAGACAACAGGCAGATCACGCTGATCACATGCCCGCAGGCGTCCACATGTGTTAGAGTATAGTTTTAGCCCATATTTATACAACAAAAATCTAAAAATACTCGTTATTTAACATATGTTACAAAATTTAATTGGACCCTTTCATTCTAAAAACGTGCACACCATTTATTCTTTTTAAAAACAATATCCAGTAGAGTTAGTTAAAATTTTGATTGTTGGTATCGGGGAATTTAAATTTGAAGCTTAATTGCTTTATATTTCTAACTAAATTGAAGGAAGCCAAGGTGTACAAAATTTAAGATTTATTTTGGACCAAAACCCGACCCATTACTAATTCTAATACTTTAGACGCCCATGGCATTGTTTTGGTCGGTCCATTGAACCACACGTGGGCCCAGCCCATACAGAAGGATCCAAATCGACGGTTCAGATGACGGTAACCGGTACCAGGTAGGAATATTCCCAGGAAGGGACGGTTTTGATTCTCTCCCACGTACAGACATGTGCACACAATCTACAGTCCAATAATATTTGGCCAACTCAGCATAAGTAGGTGGTCCCTTCCCATCTACTTCTTGAGTCTATTTTGTAGTCAACAAGTTGCGTGCGTTTTGTCCGACTCATCATACATGTATTGAAGCACAATACGTACTTTAATACGAACGGATGTATATGCACTAGGCAAATACGTACTTAAGCATTAACATACGTTGTCCTACGTGGCAAAATAGACGAATCCTATTGGATGGTTTATTGGAAAAGTTATCTCTCAGGTGCTTATACGTCGTTTTTAATCCCGCTCGGAGCCGGTCGTATAGAAATCGAGAAACTGCTGTGGAGATCAAAGGATTCCGTTTCGTTCTCTTCGATCCACTCCGCTCTATCTCTCCCCTGATCGCGTTATCTACGAACCCTAGATCCCCAAATTCGCGAAATCGAAGGGGGTTTTCGTCGGATCGAGCGATTAGGGTTTCGACTCGGACGCGGAATTCGGGTTCTCGGAGGTTCTCGGGGATCGATGGCGTCCACGGCGGCGGAGGTGGAGTACGAGAGCGACCCCGAGGACGCGCCGCTCCCGACGATGCGGCGGCGGGAGGCGGCGAGCGACGACGAGGACGGGGAGGGGGCGGCGCCCCCGCCGCCGAAGGATGTGAGGGGTCGGGTGGGATCCGATGCGGAGTCGGATGGGCAAGGCGGGGCGCAGGTGTACGACGAAGAGGAGGAGTTCGAGGAGGATGAGGGGTTTGAGGAGGAAGCGGACGAGGATTTGGAGGAGGCAGAAGAAGACGATAGAGGGGAATTCGAGGAAAGGAAAGGGGTTGCGGCGTCGAAGGTGGTGACCGGTGGCGAAGCGGAGAAGGAGACGGTGGGGGATGATCACGGGGAAGAGGGCGAGGAGAAGTTGGAGAACGAGCCTTATGCGGTCCCGACCACCGGAGCTTTCTACATGCACGATGATCGGTTTCAGGAGAACACGAGGGGGCGTCACAGGTTTTGAATCGTCATATGCTTTGATGAATTTTTATTTCTGTGTAATTACACTTTCTTCTTAACAAAACTGATAAATATCTCATCTTGTTTAGAGTGACAAAATTAATCATACAATTCTATGTGATTGAATGGGCTTGCCAATTTGTACACCTAAGGGTTTTGTTCGGCGACAAAAATGACTCATTTTGCACTGCTGCTGTTCTTTTTTTTGTTATTTAAGACACCAATTCTATGCAAAAGAGAGCTGTACATTTGTAGCATTAGTCCTGTAGGAAGAGTAGAATTATTCTTTTTGCCTTCAGGCAATGCCTTTTGCCTTGTTATTCCGTTTGCTTCTCCACATGAGCACTGCATTGGTGTTGGGCTACCATCTAATGGTTTTTCGACATAAAAGCTTATTGAGTAGCATTCATGATTCCTCGAAAATCTATTAAGTATATTGACAGAAGAACAAGCATTGTGTTAGACCTACTTGAATGTATTTTGCTGTAAAGCTAGTCTTTTAGTGTAAGACAAGATATTTACCTATTAAACCAGTGTGCCCCTGCAAAAAGGAAGTAATTAAGGAAAGCCCCTTTCTTTACTCAAATCGCAAAAGAAAGTGTGATGATGTGTAGTCAGTCTATGGCTCAAATTATCCATTAGATGGATATTAAGATGCTTAATGGATAGAAGCGAATTTGCGGCAATATCAGTTATCTTGATGGTTAATGCGCTGTCGATCAACTATCTTCTTAGTATTTGATACTTGAAGCAGGCGAATGTTTGGTGGAAGGAAGCTGGATTCGAAAGATGAACGTGCCTGGGTGCATGATAGATTTGAAGAAATGAATTTACAAGACACTCGTTACGATCAAGTGAGCTTCTATATAGTTTTTCCCTCTTATATGTGAAATTCCTTTTTCATTTTATTATTCATTTATTGCTTTCAACATTCTAAAAGATGCATATGTTGTATATTTAGGAAAGACAAAGGTCGAGAGGTCGTTTTAGAGGTCGAGGTGGTGGGAGAACTCGAGGTGGTGGTCGTGGTTATTACAGAGGTGGCAGATCTCGTAACTATTATGATGATGCCCCCAATCAAAACCAGCCTCCGAAGGTTGTAAGAGGGAGAGGGCCTCGACGCTATGAACCTTCCACAAAGAATAAATCTGAAAATTCCACAATTCAACCCAAGCAGTGAGTAGAGAATTATCTTTTTTAAATTATTCCAAGGAGAAAAAAGATGGATTAATTTGTAATAATCTCCCTGACCTGATAGTTTCAGTTATAACAATCTAGCCCGTGAAGTTTATTCAGCATAACTATCAAATCCTTTTTGCTAGTATGATGCCTAAGAAAGCCCTCATCATTATGAGACTTTGCTTCAGAATGAAATTCTGAGGAGGAGTTCAAATTGGAACCAAGTTTCAGGGGCTAAATTGTTAAAGTTGAAACTGTTGAGGACAAAATTGAAATAGAAGTCAAACTTTAGGGACTAAATTGACAATTGAAACTCTGGGGACAAATATGAAATCCAGGCTAAACTTCAGTGATCAAATTTGTAATTAAATCAGGGGAAAAAAATATATTTCCTCTCATGCAATTTAGTATTAATTATTATCTATTCTGTCAAATTGCGCGTTCAGATCTGCGAAGCCTCAAGAATCAACACCAAATGCTAGTGTAGCAAGACAGCCTATTGAAACTTTAAATTTGCACCCGGAACCAGCTGCTCCTAAGAAGCAAGGTTTCGCTTCAAGTTTAAATTCTGCTTCACCACCATTTTATCCTTCCGGATCATCCAACCAAGAAATCTCTGTGGCTCAAATGAAGGATGTTCATGGTGGAAATTCTAAATCACCCATTTCAACCTCCATACATATGGAGTCTAATGCCACTATGCCACAATCTGGTTCGGTACTAAGAGGGAAAGCAGTTGTTGATACTGGTGGACATGAGACAGTATACAGTGACGATTCTCATTCTCATCGATCAGGATATATGTTGCCATCAAAGAATGCTGGTCAATCTTCTAATCCTAGAAGTCAAGCTCGAAGCTTAAGCAGTGGTGGGTTTTCAACAAATCATACCTCATCGCCTCACCAAGTTGCCAGGGTCTCTTCCCAAAGTCAGGCTCCAAAAGTATCCCCTATTGTTCAACAGAGACCTGTTCAAACTGGCAGTCAACCTGCTTTACGAAGTCAATCTGGCAGTGGAAATCAAGCATCACCACCACCTCAACATTCATCCACCAATTTGGTTGAAAATGGGGAAACTGATTCACCTTCAGGCTCGAATACATCTAAGACCCAGCTGGTTGGAAAGGGAAAGATAACCAATCCGGGGACCGGAAGGGGTTCTTTCCTTTACAGTGGAGCTCAGGTTATTGGAGCGACTGGAGCCATGGGCCTTGTCCATGGTGATCAAGGTTTCGCTGGTGCTCGAACGCTCTTGCCAGGTTCAGTTTATTAATTATTTTTTCTTCCTATTTTCTTTGAAAACTCTGTTCTGGTAGCATGATACTTGACCATTCTTTTGACTATCCTTGTCTGGATGCAGTTATGCAATTCGGAGGGCAGCATCCTGGTGGCCTTGGAGTTCCTGCTGTTGGTATGGCTCTGCCAGGATATGTGGCTCAATCGCAGCTTGGTTTTGGCAATTCTGAAATGACTTGGTATAATTGTTATGCCTGCTGCTTCTTATGCTTGACAAGTCTGGTTGCATAGTTAGGGTCTTGTTGGTGCTAGTGGTTAATGGATTTATTCTCTTACCACTATATTCATGAGATTCATGTTTACAAGCATGTTAAATAGTCTGAATTGCTTTTTTTAAAAAAGTTTTTGTTTTGTTTTTTGGTTGTATATATTGTAAAATCAAAAGCCAACTATTTGATTTTTAATTTTTGCTATGTTTTAACAGTCTAGCTGGATGGAAACAGCTATTCCTCCTACGTCCTTTCGTGAGCTCATTAGACTATTTTTTTCCCACGTGAATGTAGGGTGCCAGTATTGGCAGGAGCAGGTGGTGCTTTAGGAGCATCTTATTGTCCACCGTACATAGCTCTTGATGGCAGCTACTATGCCCGCCCTTCAGGACAGACATCCTCATCAGCTTCCTCCAGGTGGATTTTGCCATGTTACCATTATGCTCATTATTATTATTATTACTATTATTTTTCTTTGTGATGGACCCATTTAAGCAGTTTAGGTGGAAATGATAACTAAAATCTATTGCTTTTTATTTCGGGTGCATCTTTTCTGCATAATTGAAAGATCTAAAGATGTCATTTCTTATACTCACAGAGAAACTAGTACGAGCAAAGCGTCTAGTTCGACTAAATCCCCACCTAGACCTGGTAAACTACTGTGATCTCCCCTTTCATCCTGGTTGTAGAAAATTGGTCACAAAGTTCCCTTTGAACTATATCAGGTAACTTCATTACATTTCTTATCTTTGTTGCAGAGCTTGTAAATGAGGAACTTGGGCAGCGCCAGAATAAGCCACGTAGGCAAGTTCAATGTCATTTTAATTGATCACATTTTGTGCACTCTTATATTCATCTTGGTGCAGATAGTTGTTCTTTCTGATTTTCGTCATTGTTACCACATTTAACGTATATTGGTCATTATGTTTTATCAGATATTCAGAAATGAACTTTGGCCAGTGAAGTACATAGATAAGATGAGTGTTTCTGAATAAGCTGCTTATGGTCAGTATATCTAATAATTCCTTATGCTATGCTTTTGCAGATTTTATTACATTTATTTCATTGCCCTCAGTGCTTCTTTTATTATTCTGCAGGCACATTATTCGAGCCCTTTGTGATTCAGCTTCTGCTCTGGTGCACTTTGGGCTGCCTAATGTCTCAAAGATATGCTAGGTATATTATTTTTCCATTCTTTGATTGTGACCTTTACCAACTTTTCTTATCGCAATTTTTTCTCTTCCAGTATATGTATTTATTATTTGAATATGTATCTTCAAGGTAGTTAGAGATGTCATTTCTGTTGTCCTTGCTTTGTGTGCTTTGTGTTCGATGGATATATTACTACAATCTGGGAAATTAGTGAAGACTATTTTTTATGACTTTGAGCTCGCATCTGTTACATTTTTATTTTTTTTCCTTCTCACATCTGCTACCTTTTTTTCCCCCCTTTTGTTCTTCTCATTGATTTCTTTTGACTTTCTTGTATTTTAATCTTTGAACTCCCAGGTATACAAATGCAGTTCCTGCTGTAATTGTGTTGCAGCAGGGATGGTGGTATTTTCTTGTTTGAAAAGTGGTGAGTATTGAACTCTATCAAGCTATAAAATGTAATAATCTTGGTATTGAATAACTATTTTGATTGGCCGGTTTCTGAATTTTTGCAGATATTGTGGTGGAGCTTGTGAGAAATTGGTTGCGAGCTTCTTTTGAGTGATGAAAAAGCTTGAGAACAGTTTGGATATGTGTTTTATTTAGTAGCTTTGTTTCTAGTGGTTTGCTCGCGTTAATCTTGCTTAGTAGAACTTCATGTGTTCTCAGTGTAATGGACCTTCTTCAGTATGTATGGTTTATATGATTGAAACTTACAAGCAGTTTCAGTTAAGAGGAATATGGATGCAGTTTGACCATGTCTATTGGGCCTTATCTTTTCTCGCTCTCAATAAATCACACACCAGCGAGCTCGCCTGCGCCCGCAAGTGCGTTCACCCCACATGAACGAATGCTCTATCATACTGTTCTTTATGGTCTAAGAAACTAGTAATTGCATAATAAGTTACGTTTTTAGTAGATCGCTTTTATATTAATCTGATTTTGTCAACAACATTTATTGGATGTATAACTCAATAAATGAGTATTTCGATTGTATTTGACCGAGCCTAGGATTCCTAAGTTGTATGCTTTGGAAGAGTAGTATCTTTATTTTTTTTTTTTTTTTTTTTTTTTTTTTTTTTTTTTTTTTTGATGCATAACAGCAAGATGAGCCTCAGGTGTGTGCACCTGAAGAACCCAATGGATGTAGGTGTTGTATCGTTCCATGTATCTTCAGATGTACCTATAGTTGCTTGTGTCTATATATTTGTGTCGTTTCTTTTATGAAGTTCAAGTGAGCAACAAAATAATCAAAAATAAAGTACCCTTAATGAAAAGGATGCTAAAGTGCAGCAAACATATTTAAGCCTGGCTCTTATTATTGTAACCTCATTTTGATGAAGTCAAAGTTGTTTCCATAGTTACTTGGGGAGTGTTTTGTTCTCCTTAAAAAAAATAAATTAAAAAATACTTTTCTGGTTGGAGGAGTATTTTTTGTTCATTTGGTTTGCAAGAAAAGGATTTTTTTTAATTTTTTTTCTTCAGATTTTATAAAAATGACTACTTTTTATTTTATGGATTTTTTTCTATTTGGAAAACAAAAACATTTAAAAATGTTGATTCTCATATCAAATTTTGAGATTTTTGTGTAATAATTTCTAGGAGTGGAGTATGTCGATGATGCTGCAAGATTAGATAATTAAATTAATACTTTATACTACAGTCCACATAAATTCCGTATATCTTTACCATTTTTGTATAAGAGGAAAAGCTTAAAGAGTCGGAAAAAGCTTCAGAAACTGGAGTGTACGTATTATCTAACGTTCCTTATAATAAGTGTCATCCTTTAATACAAGTACGTGTATATTGTGAATTAAATATAAAAAAAATGTTTCATTTTATCATTGGTTAGTATGATTTCATGCAGTATTATTATATACACTTTAAGATTTCTCTAACGTGAGGCTTCGTTTAATTTTTTGCAGGAACTTTCTTTTTCCTTTGTTGGATTGTTGTGTGATGCGGATGCGGAGCTTGGGGCTTTTCTTTTTTTTTCTTTTTTTTTCTCTCAATTTGGTTGGGACAAAATTATCCCATGTATATATAGTGATTGTTTGTAAAATATTCAAAAACATAAGCCTCCTTCCTTGGTCCAAGATGAAAGTGTAATATTCAATATATATATATATATATATAGTTGAGCTAGAATACTTCTAAAAGTATTAAGGATGTGGTGCTTGTGGGTTTATAGTCTTTGGATTGAGATTTGAAAGGTTGGGATGATGAAGGTAGGTGGTGGTAGGTGGAATAGTGTTTGATCTAAAGGCTATTAGTAATCAAAAAGTAGATCCAATGGCTAAAAATGTGGAAGCACCAAAGGGTTGGTGCTTCTAAGAGTATTCTAGCTAAATTCTCTTTATATATATATATATATATAGTCCGGCTACTATGCTATTAATAGCACCAAACACTTGGTGCTACCAAGTTTTCTACCGTTAGATCTACCCCTTTGACCATTTCCATCCGTTAGATCATACTATTCAACCAACCACCCACTCAACCCTAGGGGGCCCACATCATCCTAACCGCATATCTCTTAATCCAATGGCCGAAAATCTAATAACACCAATGACTTGGTGCTATTAATAGTATAGTAGCCTAGTTCTCTCTCTCTATATATATATATATATAGGCTGGGGCTACTATACTCTTATGAGTATAGAGACCCTTGTACTCATAAGTTTTCAGCCGTTCAGATGAAAAAATGTACGGTTAGGATGAGAGTGGTTACGGTTAGGTTGATAGTGGGCCCCCTAGGGTTGAGTGGGTGGTTGGTTGAATAATATAATCTAACGGGTAAAAATAATAAAATGGTAGATCTAACGGTCAAAAACTTATGAGTACAAGGGTCTCTATACTCATAAGAGTATAGTAGCCGGACTCTCTCTCTCTCTCTCTATATATATATATATATATATATATATATATATAACTAGGCTGTAATACTATCAATAGCACCAAGTTATTGGTGCTATTAGATTTTCGGCTCTTGGATGAAGAAATGTACGGTTAGGATGATGTAGCCCCCCTAGGGTTGAGTAAGTTGTTGGTTGAATAGTATAATTTAACAGATGAAAATGATGAAAGGTTTAAATCTAACGGCGAAAAATTCGGTAGCACCAAATGCTTGGTGCTATCGATAGTATCCCAACCGGACTTCTCTATATATATATATATATATAGAACTAGGCTACTATACTATTAATAGCACCAAGTCATTGGTGCTATTAGATTTTTGGCCCTTGGATTAAGAGATGTGGGATTAGGATGATGTGGGCCCTCTAGGGTTGAGTGGGTGGTTGGTTGAATAGTATGATCTAACGGGTGGAAATAGTCAAAGGGGTAGATCTAACGGTGAAAAACTTGGTAGCATCAAGTGCTTGGTGCTATTGATAGCATACTAGCGGGACTATATATATATATATATATATATATATATATATATATATATATATATATATATATATATATATATATATATATATATATATATATATATATATATATATATATATATATATGAGTGAGCTACTGTGCTATTAAGAGCACAGCAGCTCCTGTGCTCCTAAGTTCCTAACCACCTATCAAGTTTGATGGGTGATTAGGAAGAGAGAGAAGAGAAATTGAGAAAAAATTGGATATCTCAATTTCTTCTCTCCTTAAATTTTTTCTCAATTTTTTTACTTTCTCTTTTTCTAATCACCCATCAAACTTGATGGATGATTAGAAACTTAGGAGCACAGGAGTTACTGTACTCTTAATAGCACTGTAGCCCTGCTCATATATATATATATTACATTTTAATCTCTTCCCTTTAAAAAGTTATCTATCGTTAATTTGTTTAAATCAATTTGAAGTAAGTCAAATAAATCATTTCACAAATTAAACTCAAATAAACGAATTATTTCACAAGTCAAGAAGCAAAATAGTTGTTTTATAAAATATAAGATTTTTTTTGTTGATCTTTCTTCACGTGAGGAACTAATTACTAAAGTGCAATTACGTGAACTTTTACTTGCACACTAAAAAAAATTTAAAGCTAAAACAACACAAATTTGAATTACACCAACACTACCCATAAAAAAAAAAAAAAGTCCCGCATAAAAGTACTTACAGATAATGTGCTTTTACAAACAAGTAACAACACTGATCGTACCTAGCGCAGTTAACTAAAAAATTTAGGCTAAATTACAGAAAATCTCATTGTCAATATCAGCTTTTTCACTTTTTTTTCTGTAATTTAAAAATCTACATTTTGCCCCCTTAACAAATGAAAAATGTTCACTTCGCTCCCCGCCGTTAGTGTTCTGTTAGGATTCCGTTTATATCTTATTTTTTATACTCAAAATACTCCTGAAACCCTCATCGATGTCCACACATATGCCCTCGGCCGCCGCCTCGCCCTCGCACGAAGTCGGAGTTGGGGTCAAGGGAGGCGCGGGCGAGGGTGCGGGATGCAGGATGAGCAAGATTGAGAAGTAGGAGATGAAGAAGATGAGGGTATTTTGATCATTTTGTCATACCGTACCCCTGTGAATATTTTTTATTTTTTAAGGGGGCAAAATATAGACTTTTGAATGACAGGGGGGAAAGTAAAAAAGCGGGTATTGACGGGAGGATTTTATGTAATTTAGCCAAAATTTTATAATTGATATCTGAAATTTTAAGTTCGTATTTATTTTTGCAAAAAATAAAAGCAATAAATAACTTACTTCCTTTCTCTCAAATAATTCTTTTAAATTTTTTTAAAAAAAAAGTAACGGCCAACTTATCCTGGGAGCGGATAATGGCTACTTAAGAGCTTGAGGCCAAAACCCTCCCTTCCTCTCTCTCTCTCTCTCTCTCTCTCTCTCTCTCTCTCTCTTCTTCCCCCTCCTCCGCCATGAATCTCCTCCAAGCTCCGCCATGTTCCCCTCTTCCCACATCAACGATCCCCTCCCATGGCGGTAATCTCTCTCCCTCTTCCCCTCCTTTCCCCTCTATCTCCACCATCATCTCACACTCACCCCCTTTTTCCTTTGATCGGATCGAGTTGCAGCGTGTGCTGTTGCCTCAAAGATCCCATTTCTCCCTCCCCTCCGTTCTCACTTCACCGATTTCCGGATCCACCGCCGGTTTCTACCTCTAATCGTTGCGAGAGCTGCTCCAGTTGGAGGTGATTACGTCTTCAGTTAATTGAGGAGTAATTTGTTCAAAATTATGAGTTCATGATGATCTATAAGGTTTTTCTAAATTTTTTTCTGCTTTGATAATGCCGATAAGTTTCTCTCCTTTTGTTTTTTAATTGAATTATTTGCAACTTTGTAGAAACACAATCCAATGCGATCATGTCACTAATTTCTTTGCTGATAACATCTGGATTAGATACTTGCTTCGTTTTTTGTTATATACTTACTGTTTCTCTTCTCCAGTCGGAACCTCGGTAATGTCGAAAGACATGGCGAAGAAAGATGTCTTGACCGCTTTGTCTCAAATCATCGATCCTGATTTTGGAACCGACATTGTTTCGTGCGGTTTCGTAAAGGATTTGGAGGTTGATGAAGCTCTGGAAGAGGTAATTTGAGCTAAAAAAGACACTATGCAAGTATATAACCTACTTTTACATGTTGGGGATTGTACATGATTTCGCACTTCCATCATTCAGGTCTCTTTCCGGTTGGAGCTCACAACACCTGCATGCCCTATAAAGGACATGGTAAGAGAAAACGTTTATGTTGCTATTTAACAAAGAAATAACTCATCTAATGGACCATTATTCAACAATCCATGGATTCACTTTGTGTTAGTGATAGACACTCATTATCAGTAATTCAGTGTCAGTAATCTTTGATGTTTGGGCTATTTTCCTTTTTGGAGTAATTTTGAAGGTATCATGTTGTCATTACCGAATTGCCATGTCATTATACCATCAAAACTTTTCACTACTTTCTTTAAATTTGGCTATAGGGAACCTCTAACAGTTGTCAAAGTTTGCAAATTAGCTTTAGCTATTTAAACGCATTGACAAAGCACGGAAAAATATTTCTTATTACAGTTATTATTTTCAATCATTTTATTTTATTTTTTTTTGTTTGCCAGTTTGAAGAGAAAGCAAATGAGGTTGTGACAGCTCTTCCTTGGGTAAAAAGAGTAAATGTGACAATGTCTGCACAACCTGCAAAGCCTATATTTGCTGGGGAGCTTCCGAAGGGATTACAGAAGATTTCAAATATTGTAGCAGTTTCAAGCTGCAAGGCAAGATTCCTTTATCTCCATGATACATTCTCAATAGCTCACAAAACGCTTCAAAATTGTAAATGCAATCTTGGATAGAGACATAATTTAAATTCTAAACGCACTCTCGGGAATCAATGTGTTTTATTGAGTTTTTGTTTTCATCATCTAGTAATTTACATAGCCATATTACAACATTTCATTTACATTCGAGGTAAATGAAAAATATGCAGGGAGGTGTTGGGAAGTCTACTGTGGCTGTAAACCTTGCTTACACATTAGCTGGCATGGGAGCTAGAGTTGGAATTTTCGATGCCGATGTCTATGGTCCAAGCTTGCCAACAATGGTTTCTCCTGAAAACCGGTTACTAGAGATGGTATCTCTCTTCAGTTGAATGTTCAACTGTTTCATGGAGTTGGGTTTTTGTACTAATGATCATAAACAGCTTCTTCTTTAGAACCCAGAAACAAGAACTATACTTCCGACCGAGTACTTGGGAGTCAAGTTGGTGTCTTTTGGATTTGCTGGACAAGGGCGGGCAATAATGAGGGGCCCAATGGTATCAGGGGTGATCAATCAGCTACTCACTACTGCTGAGTGGTAATGCTACATTTCAACATCTGAGTGAATTTTCATGGTGCAAAAACTATTAAGTACTAATCATTATGTTCGTTTAATTATTGTACATCTAAATTTGAGCTAAACCAGTTTTCACGTTCGTCTATATTCTATAAGTATTGTTACTTCATCCTCCTTATTGGTTCCTCATCATCATTTAGGACACTCACATATCATTGGATTATGCAATTCTATATCAAGATGAAATTATTTTTTCCATTTACTCCAGTTCTAACCTATGGCAGTACATAAATACCCCCACAACGTATTCATGTACATGCCCCCCAACAATGTATTTATTTACATTCATGCCCCTGTTAGTGGTATATGTGCAAACTGCTTTTGCACAGATACGCACACAAATTACCCAATTTTACAATTTTGCATATTAACATGGTATATGTGCATAATACGCTAATAAGATCTATGGATGAGTATGTACATGCTTTGGCAGATTTTGTCATGTTCATCAGCTTTAAGGCTTTGCTTTAGATTCATCATGTTTTGCCAATCTTGGCGAAATATGAGAAAGGGCTTGCTGTCCTAACTCTTGCACCACATGCAGGGGAGAGCTTGACTACCTTGTTGTGGATATGCCCCCTGGAACTGGTGATATACAGCTAACTTTATGTCAGGTGACTCCTCTGTAATCTTGAGAAATTTTTTGTAATCCTAACAGTCTCATTCAAAAATTCAACATTACTTTCATTTCAGGTAGCTCCATTAACAGCTGCTGTGATTGTTACCACCCCACAGAAATTAGCGTTCATTGATGTTGCGAAAGGTGTTCGTATGTTCTCAAAACTCAAGGTTTGCCTTTTAATGTGTATAACGGTTCTTGCATTACATAATAAAAGTTTGATACGTTCCAGGAGAATCATGAAAACTCTGAATTTACAGGGTTGAATGTATAAAGTAGATTTTTCAGGGATATATATGTACAAATGCTAGATATCATTAAGTTTTCTGTTTCCATTGTATTCAATGATAAACTTTTTGCTTTGAAGGTCCCTTGTATTGCAGTAGTTGAAAACATGTGCTACTTTGATGCCGACGGGAAACGCTACTACCCTTTCGGTGAAGGTTCTGGAAGCCAGGCATGTTTCAATGGCGGCAGCTATCACAGCGTTCTTCTTTCAATTAAGATTTTAGTATTTTCTGTACTGTTGACTCCCCCCCCCTCACCCCTCCCCCCCCCCCCCTCTTTTTTCTCAGGTGGTGCAACAGTTTGGAATACCTCACCTGTTTGATCTCCCTATTAGGCCGACTGTATGTTATACACCTAGTTCCAGAACACGCATTTCTGTCTTGTACATATCATTAGTTTTAGGGGAATATATGTATATCGGAAATTTACGAACAGAATATGTAACAAAGTTATAATTTGGGATACATTATTTAGGATAGCTGTGGAGTTCTGACTTAAGGTTCTGCAAATTTTTAAGGGGTAAGATTAATTTTGACAGCTCTCGGCTTCTGGAGATAGCGGGACCCCCGAAGTAGTAGCTGATCCTCAAGGTGAAGTGGCCAAGACATTTCAAAATCTCGGAGTATGCGTTGTCCAACAATGCGCAAAAATTCGTCAGCAAGGTAACTCTCGCCTTGAAGAAGTTGCATTCATTGAGAAATCTTATGCACTACTTACTATAGTTTTGGCTATGATAGTACAGTCGGGAGTGTCAGAAAATATCCATGGAATTATATTTATTTTCCACTTAAAAATTAAACTTTCGACTCTGTTAGATAATTGTGCTAAGATAACTATCTTACAATAGGTTGCATATTTGATGTGATCCGCACTGACAAATATTTCCCTTTTTTCAGTTTCAACAGCAGTATCTTACGACAAATCAATCAAGGCAATCAAAGTAAAACTACCAGATGCAGATGAAGAATTTTTGCTACATCCTGCAACAGTTCGGAGAAATGACCGTTCGGCACAGAGTGTGGTATGTAAAGCACATTTGACATGGATTTGTTTAAGCGGCAAAATTTTTTACTACCTAGTATTACGGCCAACACCTGTGGATGCGAATGCTTCTTGATTTACTGTACACCGATTGTTTAAAATTTTTCCACATGAAGAAGGTTGTTAATTGTTTAGTTCACCAAGGGTGAGGGTTAGTAAAGATGGATTTGCCTATACATGAATATCTTGATCATAATCCATAGGATTGGAGGAATATCTCATGAATTGCTCCAAAAAGTTCTCCAAACAGTAAGGTAAAAAAAAAGGAAAAAAAAGAGGGCCTAGCTATTGTAAAAGAAGCAGATTCTGCTCCATTTTCGACTTTTTGTTAAGATGTTTTCAAGGTATAAGTATAAAAGAAATGAAAAAAAAGCTACACACCATCCGCTTGATGGGATACAGTCGGAAATTAAACGGAGATATGCTATAGCAGAAAGCCAAAACTTTCAAATCAAACCAGCTGGAGAAGTCTTCAAATAAATCCACTTGATCTGGCATCGGAAGTTCCTGAGATTGGATCTTTCCATGGAATTTACCACAAATACATCTCAGAGAAGCTCCCTTATGATCTCCATGCAAGAAATTGGTGACCAAAACCCATCATAAAATTGGCACTTTGTATCTCCTCTAACACTTCTAAGGCTACCCATCACCGGTTACATCCTTATCAGACGCTTTTATTGCCTCTGCAATCATGAGTGCAAAGGCGGCCTTATGATGGGCGAGGTCTGCTTTGTGGAACAGCCATTGGGCTTTCTCTCTCTTTAACTTGGCCATGTTTGACAAATGCTGAGCTGCACTAGCTGCATCGCGCAATCTCAATTCGCTGATATCAGGTCGTTCTCTCTGAAACCCGTCAGAACTCGACAACCGAACTCCACTTCTCTTTGCTTTTCCATCATATGAGGCTGGCATAATTGAAGAATTCTTATGAGGCACAGACACGGTGTTCTTTGTAAAGATTAAGGTTCCAGTCCTTGGAGAATCTTTTGAAGAGAAACAAGATGAAGACTTGTGCCAGCGAGGAGAGAAAGAGAGCTCATGATTTACAGCAGAAACTAAGGCCTTGCCACCCCCAAGTGTTAACTCTTCAGATTTTTTGCCTAAAAACGCAAATAAACACGTAAGAATGCTTATAAAGAAGAAGAGTCAGAAACACATATTAGAAATATTTATAAGTATACTCCTGCAATATCATCTATTTACAGATAAACCCCTGCAAAATCTGGATGTCCATACATGCCCTTTAGAAACCAACTTCCCCCCATGAATCCCCAACTTAAGATAATCGTTATCTTTTCCTTTTGTAAACAAGCTTTGCCTTTAGAGGGGTGTATATGTAAGCGAGAGCACGCGTGTGTGAAAAAATGATTTTGCAAGGATATATATGTAAAACCCCTACACAGTAAATCAGCTAAGAAGCATGGAGAAAGACGTACCAAAAGGATTAAGAGTATCATGGTCTCTTGGAGAAGAAGAGTGGTGACCGGCAAACATGAACCTCTTCTGGGATCTTTGTTTCGAACCTTTGTTTGGTACTTCCAGGCCCCGCGGTCTCAAACAGAAAGCAAACATGGAAGGCCTCTCTAGAAGACAAGCCTTTTCTAAATGCATGTCTGATGAACTCTTCATCTTATTTATTGCAATCTCCCAGTCTCTTAACTGCTGCTCATAAATCTCCCATAGTGCAGGCTGATCAAACAGAAAATGCGATAAGATTATAAGTGTAGATCACTTTTTCATTCTATACAGATCGACAATGTCAATCAGAAACACAAAAAGGATAAAAAAAAAGAAGAAAAAAAATACCTGAAATTGCCGAATCAGAGGCAAACCCTTCTTCTGTCTCTTTTGTCGCCAGTATTCATAGATAGCTGTAATAGTGTCCAGTGGAGCAAGCTCGGTCATAAATTCCTCTAGTTCATCAGCAGTGAACTGATCAGAGTTTTTAGCATATGCAACTTTCTCAAACATGTCCATCGCCCTCTCAAATATATCCAGGTCAATCTCAGCCACTATACTATCATCATTACCACAAGAGCTATTAAATGTTTTAGTCCATTCCTCATCATCACTATCCATATCATATAATGTATTACACGGATCCAAAGCCCTATCAACCTCAGTCCCCACCTCTTGGTGATACTTCAATGGAGCGCTTATAAAAGGCTTTTCAACTATAGACTCGTCAAAATCATCAATTAATCGCACACCAGGAATTGGAATATTCTTTACAGAAGCAGCCCTAAGGTTCCGATTGTAGCACTCTTCATGCATCAGCTTGAACAGCGACCACTGGCTCCGATCAGTAAATTCCAACATCCAATCTTTTCCTCCCTTCCACATCATAGCATGGGTAAAACGATTTGGAATACCAGGCTGCAGAAATTGGTTTGCTTTATGCACATACTTAGTAATCCCAGAAAGTTTTACCAAAATCCACCAGTCCTTTTGATTGAGAGAGTTAAGAACAACCAACACTCCAGATTCCCTCCAGCCCCTATCCCCTAGTGTGACCAGAACGTTTGCAGAACATTCCATATCTGGTTTATCAGTTCTAATTTTCTTATAAGTCCGTCGTTTTTTTTGATGAATTTGGTGTTTTGAACTGATATCATGGCCTAAATTTGGCGATACATATGAAATCCTAGTGCGCGGCTTCCTGGAGGTGAATCCATTTTGAATGAAATTTTCTGACCACAATTTCGAATAAGGGACAGATCTAGGTGAAGCCGAAGAGAGCCGATTATCATGCTGTATGTTCTCTGAATCCCTTGTAATTGAGCTGTACGAAGTTTGATTACTCTTTTCCTGATCCACTTTGGATGAAGATTGGCTAATTTGGCTTTCCATACCATTTAATTCTTCTTCAACTCGATTATGTAGATTATCAGTCTCAATATTGTCAACATTCGTACAATAATTATGCCTTGCTTCAGGTTGGCCAGGAGAACCATTATTTTCGAGTATGATGACTGTTTGCTCATCTTCATTCTTCCTTTGATCAGTTTGACTATGCTCGTCGAACGAGCGCATACAATCAACATCATTACTTATCGAAAGAGCATCCTTCATCACAAAAGAGAAATAAATAATGAGGCATGTGAAAAACCCAATAATAAAAGAGTTATGTTTGCTTTTTCAAAGAAAATTAATCTTAAAAATATATAAAAAATATTTAAAGAAAATTAATCTTAAAAATATATAAAAAGTATTTACCAATTAAAAAGCCAAATAGCAGCACCGATAATTGGACACAGAAAGAAAGTAAAGAAAACAGAAATCAAACCCGCAAAAACATACCGTAAAAGAAACTGAGTCTTCAAGAACTGAGGCATGATCCTTTCTATTTGAAAGATTCTCGATGTTACCGTCTCTGGAGTTAGATATGGCCGGCTCACTAAACAACAAACAATATTGTTTAAAGTTGTTTTTCAGCAGCCTCTCCTTTGAGCTCTCCATCTCCCAATAGTAGTACCGGAAGGAAAAAAACTGCATTCTTTGGTCATGCAAGTCTAAAACCTTAATTGCAATTGAGGTCGAAGGCATTTCTATCTCTAATAGCTTGCAGCATTCTTCTTGTAGGCAGAATGTTTTCATAACAAAACACAAAAGAGAAACAGCCCCCTTGAAACATCCTTCAAATGAAAATTTTCTTAAGCCCAGAGTTTTATCAACAAAAGCAATTTCCATGCGAACAGCTGGCCAGATTAGCACTAATTTACCGTAATAAGAGAGAAAGTTTTGCCTAGATAACCAAACATCTTCAGTTCGAAATGTACGGTAATAAATGCTTTTAAGCGATATCCGCAACTCCAAAGTCAATGTATTAGGTTCTACTTGCGTGACGCAGATATGCAGTCCCTTCTGTGGCAACTCATCCAAAGCCAACCCCTTCTTGCGAAACCGTTTTCTGAAATAAACAATTGATACCTTCCTATTTTTGGAGCAATCTTTTCTTACTAGCAGAGAAACTTGACTTTCATTGTCATCTAATGCAATAGTAGGAGCAGTATTACTAGTAGACGATAAAGTAGAAATCACACTAGAGTGACTAGCAGCCCTACGATTTTTGCGCACTGACATGGTTTTAGGTTCAGGGTCATTAACTAGTTGACTCCTTTGCTTTTTCTTATCGGTACTAGGTGCGGTCGATCTCATGGGGTTTCTTATGCGAGCCAACCATGAGATAATTGGAACTGACTCCATAATACATTCGTCGCAGCTATCATCTACTGCATTTCTATCGCAACTTTCGGTCTCTTGTTTCATGGTCAATACTGGCTTTCCATAATCATATCTACTTGACATTTCACTAGGAAAAAGTAACAATTTAAATCTCTCATTCTGAAGATTGATCCATTCTTCCTCCCTGTCATCATATTTGATATGGTGTTTCTTTGTTATAGGATCGTATTCCTTCACCACACCAAAATACCAACTTTTGTCAAGGGGCCAGAAGACTCTTATCCTCTGCTTTACCATCCAATAAGGATCAACGTCACTGGAAAAGACCTCATAGAAATGCCTACGCTTCCTCGCAAAACTTTTACCGCCTTGCTTCCTAGGCCGTAAAACTCTACTTGCTTCGTCAAATTTCTTGCGAGTTGGCAGCAAACCTGAACCTTCTTCAGGTTTTTGAGGGGCCATGCTATCCTCGGGGTATCCAATGCATCTTGGATCGAATCGTAATGAAAGCATCCTAGCAGCATTTTGTTCAAGATTCTCTCCATCATCATCGTCTAAGAACTCTTCACAAGCCTTCTCATTATCTTCACTCAAGCAGGCTTCATTGTCCACATTTGTCCTACATTCCAATACAAGTCGATGCCTTTTTCTACTTTTAACCTTTTTCTCATTAGGTCGAAGGAAATCGCCATTTTCACTCTTGAGACTGGAATCAGGATGTTTTACAGTTGAACCAACCTCCTCAAACTCGGATAATTTTGTTTTCTGAGCATCCTCAGTGTTCTCAGTCTTGCAATTAGAATTACTTGCTACACTCTTTCCACCAACAGATCTCTCCCTTTTCTTTCTCTTGAAGATGCCCCTGGGACGTTTAGGAACCACGATATTGCTATCCAATCCATTACCATTCTCCGCATTGCTTGAACCAATAGTAGTACCACATTCAGTTTTCTGCGCTGTTGAGGACTCTCTAACAGAGGTTAAATTAAGTAAAGATTCACTCGTATTGCTAGAGTTTTCCTTCTTCTCACCACCCAAATTGAGCCCACTGAGCTTAGATCTCGAATTACTCAAATCACTCTTGTTACTACGATTGAGACTGCTCAAAGAGATCTCCCTTCTGCTTCTTTTCTTCTTCGATTCCACAACAAATGGCCCTCCACTCCCGAATAACGACCTCCTTTTCCGCTTCAAATCCTTCGGCTCTTCAATCCTTGGTTTTCCAATGGAATGCCTAGATTTTCCAATATTAAAGCTCCGAAAGCGGAAAAATTTTGATCTTTTTGATAATGCAGTAGACTTTTCAAAGCTCAATTCCATCTAAATTCCCTCAATTGGAAAAATGAGATAGAAGAGCCCCAAAATTTCATCTCCCATCATACATGACAAAGGAAATCCAGAGGCACCACTTGTCAAGGTTCAATTGTACCCGAATTGAACGGGTAGAAAAGAAAACACGAAAACCCCCAAATTCTGATACATAAGCCTCAGATCGAAACCCTAATCTAGATCCAAGAGCAAAATCCCAACGATTCAACCCAAATCCTTACCATTAACGACCCCTGGGGAACATAGATGGATCAATACATCCCCAATCGACAAATCGAATCAATTCATCAAATTGAGTGGAGGAAGCACAAACCTGGATCGAAAAAGAGCGCACAAACACCAAATTCCCCACCGACCGGGGAGAAAAAGTTGAGGGGAATCGATTAGGACGCGAAATCGAGGCTTTTGAGAGCGGGAATTGGTGGAACCGCGAGCGATTTCCGCTGCAATTTTCCAAGCCCTAGAAGGAAAAGGGGGGAGCTAGGGTTTCCTCGAACTCCAACACGAAAATAAAACCATTTCCGCTCCTCCTTTTCTCACCCGTACGATCGATTTAAGACGTCGGATTCGAATCGAACGGCCATTATTTTCGCAGCGACAAATGGAACCCATAGCGCTTTTAAACTATTAAACGGTAGGCGTGATTTCGGAGCGGACGAGGAAGAAATGGACGGATGGGATTCGATTGTCGGGAAAGATCGACGGATGAGATGAGGGAGATTTGGACCCCGTGAAGTTTCTAGAACGCCTTTTACATGATGCATTTGTAACCAATTAACGAACGCAATTTTTTCGTTTACACCCCTGTATTTTGATAATTTACCAGACAACCTCCTGTTTGGTGCAGATTGGTAGCTGAAAGGAATTAAAGTGAATATTAAAACAACTTATTATTACAGGGAAATACACTTCTAAAACTCGATCGTAGATGATTAAAAATTTGAATTTAATTTCCTCAGCATATTTTATATTAGGTAAAAATGTATCGACATCCTTTGTATTATATATGAGTTTGAAATTTAAAATTTAAAATTTAAAATTATCCCCTTTAACTTTTATTCTTTTGGATGTATAATCTACCTACTATCAATTTGATTTAATTGAACTTCTTCGCCATCATCGGAGGTGGCAGCTTATTAGTTTCCGTTGGTACTGCTATTCACGATAGAAAACCTATTATATTAATAAAATATATATATATATTATAATATATCTGATTATATTTTAATAGTATATCCTCCTTCGTATATATTATCATATGATTTACGAGTTAAACCATACTTTTGAAAATTACTGGTAACGGCTCTTTTGCTGTGTATATATATATTCTTCTCTCTCTCTCTCTCTAAGAAGGGCTAGTGAGGTCCAGTTGTTGTGTTCGTTTTTATTTTCGTGCTAAAGAGTAGGTGTAGGGACTGGGGCCTTCAAGTTTTTAATAAAGAGGAAATAAACTTCCTTGCCTTCTAGATACTTTATAGTCTTTTCAATATAATGCTTTGCGCTGTATTGATTAGTCTAATATTTGATACATCAACATGCAAGTAAATCATTGATTCACATTTTTATCAGATAACTTATTATTATTTTTACCGACCGTTCCTAGCGCAAGTGGTAAAGGATTTGGTGATTGGTATCCGAGGTTCCGAGTTCGAATCCTAATTGATTCACATTTTTAGCTAAATTTATTTCTAAAAAAAATAAACGAAGCGGATAGCGTGCTACCTTTCTCTCCAAAAAAAAAAAAAAAAAAACTTATTAACAGCATTTTTTAAAGAATCTTCTGAATAACTATACCTAGGACTACTAATTGAGTTCATGGCTCGCGAATAATCCCAGTTTGGCTCAAAAATTGCCTCCATAAGAGCTGTACCTGTGCTTAGTTTTGCTTCCTCGACTTGATTAAACTCAAAAAAGGTACTAAAAATTTATTGAATACATCAAGATAGAAGAGAACCACCTTGCTGACGAGAAATTCTACTATATAATAGTCACACCACATCATCTATAATCAGTCAATCACATCTCTTTATTTTGAAAGAAAAATATAATAAAAATATTTTTTCAGTAATTATGATAGTACGGATGAATCTAAAAAAATAATTTTATTGGTTGGTAACGTCATATCAGCAATATAACTGATACATCATCCTAAAACTCTCACTGTTTGTAACCAGCTCAAAGTCAACTCAAACGGATTTGGCTCATATATTAACAAATCATGCTTAAGCTTAGCATAGTAGAAATTCAACCTTCTATCATTAACGAAAATTCCACATAGATTAAATTGTGGCTCGAGAAGGAAACTCTAATTAGGCCAAAAAATTATGGCCTTTTTTTTTCTTATTCTCTTCCCCGTCACGCAATGGCAACGCAAGCTAATTTGTTTTCTTCGTCGCATCCAAAACTTTTCTTAATGGCATCTTCTATCCCACCGCTAGCAGAATCTTGTCTCCTTATCACACCTACAACTAAATAAAGAATTTTTTATATATATTTTTGCTGATTCAACTATCTGAATTTTTTTTAGAGAAAAAGATAGTATATTATCCGCTTCGTTTATTTCTTTTAGAAATAAATTTAGCTGAAAATATGAATCAACTAAGATTCAAACTTAGGACCTGGGATACCAACCATCCAATCTTTCACCACTTGCATTAGGGACGGTCGGTTTCAACGATATGAATTGGCTCACTTGTCGAATCGTTGACGCTAACCATTAATTCCAAAAGCTCGAGCTGTTAGAAATACAGCGCCCACGGATCTCGATTGTGACTCGATCTCACCAGTTTCACGCCACTTCGAACATGACCACCCAGTCTCATGCCATTTTGAACATGACTCGGCCCAATATAACCTCCCGTTACAGGACAGGATGCTGATCCATTTAAGCCAACAACTTCGTACAGAGCATCTCGGAGGAAGATAAGCAATGTTCAGGTGGGCCCCCCCTACCGTGCCATCCTCGCAGTTTCGGCGAGCCAATCCAGCTAAAGCTAGGATAGAACTACTCTAGAATAAATATATTCTAAGTTGTAAACCATATTCATGCAAAAATGCAACCAATTATTATTTATTTATACCTGCTTTGAGGACAACCCAGTAAGCTTCCTCAACCTCCGTGATCAATGGAGCTCTCCCTCTCTCCCTTCCTCATCTACTCCTTCCTCATCTTGCTCTTCATTCAACTACTAAGGGTAGTAGCCAAACCCAAATCTCAAACCATAGAGCGACCGCGCCGCGTCCCGAGCCCGTGGAAGCTCCCGGTCATCGGTCACCTCCACCACCTCGCCCTCGGCGGCGGAGTCCCGCACCGCACCCTCCACGAGCTCGCGCGGCGCCACGGGCCCCTCCTCCACCTCCGCCTCGGCGAGGTCGACCACTACGTCGTCTCCTCCCCGGAGCTCGCACGCGAGGTGCTCACCACCCACGACCTCGCCTTCGCGTCCCGCCCCGCGCTCGCCGCCACCACCGTCATCTGCTACGGCAACGCCGACATCGCCTTCTCCCCCTACGGGCCCTACTGGCGCCACCTCCGCAAGATCTGCGTCCTCGAGCTGCTCTCCGCGAGGCGCGTCCGGGGATTCGCGGCGCTGCGGGAGGAGGAGATCGCGAGGGTCCTCAGGGGCATTTCGTCGAGCGCGTCGCGGGTGAACCTCTCGGAGCGGGTGTACGCGCTCGCGTACGCGATCACGTCGAGGGCGGCGTTCGGGGCGGAGTGCCGGCACCTGGGGAGGTTCGAGGCGGCGGCGAAGAGGGGGATCAAGGCGGCGTCGGGGTTCGCGGCGGCCGATCTCTTCCCGTCGCTAGGGTTTCTCGGGGCGCTCACGGGGACGAGCGCGGGGATCGAGAGGGCGCACCGCGAGCTCGACGGGATCCTCGAGGAGATCATTGGAGAGCACGAGGAGAAGAGGGAGAGGGCGAGGAAGAAGGGAGAAGAGGAGGATCTACTTGACGTGCTTTTGAGGTTGAAGGAGGAGGGCGTGAGCTTCGACCCCGAGACGCCGCCTCTCACGCAAGAGAATGTTAAGGCCGTGATCACGGTGAGTGTAGAGATCCTGTGAAATTTTGGTCTTTTTCTGAGATTAGCACCTCACCGCGTTTCCGTCCAGGACGTGTTCGTCGCGGGGACGGACACGACGGCGACGACGCTGGCGTGGGCGATGTCGGAGCTCCTCCGCCACCCCGACGCCATGGCCAAGGCCCAGTCCGAGCTCCGCCGCTCCCTGCGGGGCGGCGCCGCCGCCGAGCTCCGGGACGAGGACGTGGCCTCCCTCCGCTACACGAAGCTGGTGGTGAAGGAGACGCTGCGCCTCCACCCGCCGCTCCCGCTGCTGCTCCCGCGCCTCGCCCGCGAGCCCCGGCGCGTCGGGGGCCACGAGATCCCCGCCGGGAGCCGCGTCCTGGTGAGCGCGTGGGCGATCGGGAGGGACGCGCGGCGGTGGGGCGACGACGCCGAGGGGTTCCGCCCCGAGAGGTTCGAAGAGGAGGGGGAGGGGGAGATGTGGGGTGGGTTCGAGCACTTGGCCTTCGGAGCGGGGAGGAGGATGTGCCCCGGGACGGGGTTCGGGATGGCGAGCGTGGAGGCGGCGCTCGCGAACCTGCTCTGCTTCTTCGACTGGGAGCTCCCCGAGGGGACGGAGGCCGGGGATTTGGACATGGGCGAGTTGGTTGGGGCGGTGGTGGGGAGGAGCTCCGATCTGTGGGCGGTTGCGAAACCCTATCGACCAATTTGAATCTTTTTGGAAGGACCAGTGCTGCTGCCAAGTCACTTATGAATAATAATAAAACGCTGAAAGTAGAGCTTTTAGCTTTTAGAAAAGAAATAAACTTAGCTGAAAATATGAAATCAATTAGGATTCGAACTTGAAACTTTGAATATCAATCACCAAGCCTTTTTGCCACTTGCGCTAAGAACGATCAGTGAAGAAAAATACTAAATTCTAGTTTATCTAAAAGTGTAATTTAACTTGTACTTTACTTTCGGTAAAACAAATGTACCCTGAATGATAACATCCAACCAGACAACAACGTACACGGACAAGATTTTTCCGTGACATCTTTTCTAGTTGAAAGTGTCTTATTGCTATTAACTTGATCTCTATAATTGAACATAAATCTTATGTGAAATAGTAATAACAGAAAAAACATTCGTGCGGCAAAAGTGCCTACAATTACTTTGATGGGTCTTACGAGATTCAGCCCAGGGCCTAACTGTATACTCCGAGATCTGTTTGCTAATAGGCCCAGCCTAGTTTGTAACTATCTCAGCCTAGTATAGTAGGTCTGGGCCGACGTGGGCCCACTATTATCTTAAAGATGCTTCTATCGGAGACTCCTCGATAGGTTCACTGCAATGGTAATCGAATCTCTACCGTCCGATAATCCCTCAAAATTCCCTACAAAAATCATCTCCCCCTTCCTCTCAAAACCCCAAACTCCCAAACCCCTCCTCTCTTCAACCTCCCCTCCTCGTCTCATTCCCTTCGCCTCGCTCTCTCTCTCCTCCTTCCCCGCCGCCACCGCCATGGCCCTCTTCTTCCACCTCCGCTCCCTCAAACCCTCGACCCTCCCCCTCCTCCGCCGCCGCAGCACCCTCCCCACCTCCGCCGCCGCCGCCGCCGCCGTGCGCTTCCTCTCCTTCGCCACCCCGGAGGAAGCCGCCGCCGAGCGCCGCCGCCGCAAGCGCCGCCTCCGCATCGAGCCTCCCCTCTCCCACCGCCCCCAACCCCAGCAACAGCGCATCCCCAGGCCCCAGTCCAACCCTAACGCCCCCAAGCTCCCCGAGCCCGTCTCCGCCCTCGCCGGTAACCGCCTCAACCTCCACAACCGCATCCTAACCCTAATCCGCGAGAACGACCTCGACGAGGCCGCGCTCCTCACCCGCCACTCCATCTACTCCAACTGCCGCCCCACTGTCTTCACCTGCAACGCCGTCCTCAACGCGCTTCTCCGACAAGCGCGTTACGCCGACCTGCTCTCCCTCCACCGCTTCATCACCCAGGCCTCCGTCGCCCCCACCGTCGTCACCCACAACCTCCTCCTGCAGGCCTACTGCGATTGCCGCAAGACCGATATAGCCCTCGAGCACTTCCGCCTCCTCCTCAAGGACGACTCCCCCGTCCTCCCCTCGCCCACCACGTACCGGATCCTCGCGAAGGGCTTAGTTGACAATTCGAAGCTCGATCAGGCCGTGGAGCTCAAGGATGGCATGCTCGAGAAGGGTTTTGTCGCTCCCGACCCTCTCGTCTACAACTTCCTCATGGGTGGGTTCGTTAGGGCCAACGAGCCCGAAAAGGTGATATCTTTGTTCGAGGAGCTCAAGGAGAAGCTTGGTGGCGGAATGATCTACGAGGGGACGCCCTACGGGAATTTGATGAAGGCGTACTTCATGAAGGGAATGGAGAAGGAGGCGATGGATTGCTACAGTGAGGTCTTGGGAGAGGGATCGAATGTTAGGTTTGGAGCAGTGAGCTACAACTCGGTGCTCGATGCGTTGGGTAGGCACGGGAAGTTGGATGATGCCATTAAGCTGTTCGATAGAATGATTAAGGAGCATGACCCGCCGACAAGGATCGCTGTGAACTTGGGCAGCTTTAATGTGATGGTGGATGCGTATTGCATTGCTGGGAGGTTCGATGATGCCATCAAGGTGTTTGGTGAAATGGGTGAGAGGAAGTGCACTCCGGATACACTGTCGTACAACAATCTGATCGACCAATTAGGGAAGAACCAGCTTGTTGGTCAAGCTGAGGAGCTGTACAAGGAGATGGGTGAGCGGGGGATTAATCCGGATGAGTACACGTATTTTCTTCTTGTGGAAGCATGCTTCGGTGTTGATAGGGTGGATGATGCTGTTGGGTACTTTAAGAAGATGGTGGACTTGGGTCTTAGGCCGAATGCGAATGCTTTTAATAAGGTTATTGGTGGATTGGTGGACGTGGGTCGGCTTGATGAGGCTCAGGGATTTTTTGATCAGATGCCTGAGAAGGAGGTGAAGCCGAATGTCGCAAGCTACGAGCTGTTGCTGAAGGCATATGTTGAAGCAGGTAGATTGGACGATGCAATTAAGACGGCTGAAGGTATTCTTTTGGATGAATCCGTGGCTTTTAGTGATGAAATGAAGGAGCTTTTGGAGGGAACTCTAAGGAAAGTAGGTCGGGAGGAGGATATAGCGAAGATGTATGAGGACGTCGAGAGGGAGAAGGCAGAGAGAGCGGCTCGTGCCGCAGAGGAGAAGGCAAGAGCTGAGGCTCTCGCCAGAGAAGAAGAAGAGAGGAAGAAGGCGGAGGCGGCAGCTAAGGAAGCAGCCGCCGCCAGGGCTAGCCAGGCGGCTATTGAGGCGGTTTTGGGTAGGAGAAAAGAAGCGGCGAAAGAGGAGTCAGCTGATGGAGGTAGCAATGCTGACGATGGTGGGATTCTGAAGAGATTAGGCATCGCGAATGCATCTGCAGAAGAAAAAAGAGCTGAAAATGGAAACGTAGTTGGTGCTAGTGTAGGTGACGAGAGTGTGAAGCAGGATGGTGAAGCAAAGGAAGGAGCCGGATCTGGAGGTGCCGCTGACCAGGCTACAGCTTTATGAACTTGAGCTCGATTCCTGATTTTTATTTGGCGATTAGTTGTTATTGTAGTTGTTGGATAATGTGATAGATATAAAAGGTTTCGCAAGCTTTTGAAGGCTCTGATTAACTCAACAGGAGTTGCCTTTGTTCATCATTTTCTCTACCTGCTGTGATCTGTAATATTTTTTAACCGAGTATTTTGATGATGTTGGAGCTTAAACTGGAAATCATTATGGTTGTTGAGAATGTATGCAGTATAGAATGAGAAAAGTGTTTGGTTTTCGTTTTCATGCTTCATTTCATTGGAAGATTGCCTGTTGGTGGTCTATGTATTTTGATTTTGTCTTCTTTTTTAGAAACTGGATTCTATTGTCCTATAATTACTTATCGATCTTTCTGACGATCTTTCTGAGTACTGACTTTAATCGGTTACGAGAAAATGCATGCTCACACCATCCTCATTGATCTGCTGTAGAATGCAGCCAACTAGTTGTATTGTGTTATACATTATTGTCGGAATCAGTTAAGTCATACATATTATCTCTCTCTCTCTCTCCCTTTCCCGTGTGCGAACTCTTTGAATGGCAACAAAGTTTGTGAATATAGCATTACTCGTCGCAGAATTGCCTGTACCACCATTTTAATAGCAGAAGTGGTGTTCCACATCATGCCATTTCTGATGAGTGTTTCGGGGCACCTGAAGTACAGTTGATGACTCAGCAACTTAGAATTTGTGCAATACATAATGGTTACAGTGAGATTTGTAAAATCTCCAACTGCGACTAATATTGATTGTTACCTATTCAACGGTGGAATGCATTACACTATAAGAAGCAATTTTCTGACAGACCAGTTCTGCAGTAATAGGCCGCATTGCACCAACAATATAAGCGAAAGTTATTGATGAAAATCATAGAAGTCGTTATCCCACTACGACTTGTTACCGACTTCATCATGAATAGTCATCTCCATTGCCCCATCGGAAAGTCGGTCGTTTCCATCGGAAATATATAAAGTCGTCGACGAATTACCAGCGATCGCCGAATTCAAGCGTGCGTCGTCCCATTGTCACTACCGTTGCACATACCCGCCCAAAACCCTCGAATTCGGATAAACCTGTGCAACCCTCTCGCCCCCATTTCCCAATCCCTCCCCTTTGAAACCCTAGAATCTCCAATGCCCTCGCACAATCCCCTCCTCTCCACCTCAATATCCGGCGCTAGGGTTTCCCCCTTCTCTCCTTGCCGCGCCGCGGTCACATCCCTCTCCCGACCTAGGCAGGGTTCACTTCCCCTTCGGATCCGGCTCAATCCCCTCCATTTCGGGAGGAAAACCCTAATTGGAGCTCCACTCCGTCGATCCCTCGTCGTCTCCCTGAAGCTCGATGAGAATAGGGATGGCGGAGCCCCTTCGGGGGATGACTTTGTCACTAGGGTTCTGAAGGAGAACCCTAGCCAGGTGGAACCCAAGTTCTTAGTCGGCGATCGACTTCTCACGCTGAGGGAGAAGCAGCTTTCCACTAAAGCTTCGGATTTTAGCTTAAAGCAGTTCGTGAAGCGCTTGTTGGGTGAGTCCTATACTACGAAGGAAGGAGATGAGGGTGGTGGTGGGAGTAAGCGAGGGGATGGATCAAAATCGGTGCATCTAAATGATATTTTGAGGGAGTTTAAGGGCAAGCTTTATGTTCCTGAGGAGGTGTTCAAGGAGAACTTGTCCGAAGAAGAAGAATTCGAGAGGAACTTAAAGGAGCTTCCTTTGATGAGCTTTGAGGATTTTCAGAAGCATTTGAAGGCTGGAAAGGTGAAGCTTTTGACGTCGAAGTCGACCGCCGGGAGTCCTCTTGAAATTGGGTATAGGGATTTTATTGTCGACTTGGAGGAGATCCCTGGAGACAAAAGTATACAGAAGACCAAATGGTGAGATGATGAGTTATTGATTTGTTTTTGGCTATCCTTTTGTAGTTTTTCCTAGCGATTTCGTTGTAACTAGTTAGCTCCTTGTGTATTTTAAAACTCATGGCAGGGCGATTAGGTTAAGTGCAAGTCAGGAGCGGACGGTCATGGAGGAGTACAAAGGGCAACAATATGAGATTGAGAAGCATACAATGGTCAGTTTCGTTTTCTTTCTTTTCCCCCCCCTTTCCCAGTCGAATGCAATGTTTAAGATAGTATGAGTATTGGTAGCATATTACCATTAACTATGTTAATTGGTCGTTTGGAGTATGTCTAGAAGAGCGATGACTTGAACTTGATGGTTTATGGCTTCTCAAAATCATTTTTAGATTCTTAGATTTCAATTCATGCATTGCTCTTCGTCATTGTCGTGCAACAAATCATTCAACCACGAAAAATGCATCAATTACGGTGCTGATTTAAATAGTAAGTCAAGCATTTGTGGTTTAACAGGAAAGTATAGTAAATTTCTTTTAGCAAAGTCTTTATATAACCAACTTGACGAATCACACACGAAGAATTTACAAGATCTCTTATGATTTATGCACTTGTTCCTAGCTGAGAGATCCCACCATGAATCATACACTTTCAGTACTTAATAAATAACTGCAATTTTTAAGCTTGTCGTTTTTTTTAATTCTGTGTCTTTTTCTGTATTTTCAACCTCTGACAAGAGGAGTGTGGTTATGCAGTCTTATGTTGGCAAATTACCTGAATACCCACATCCGGTGGCATCCTCTATCTCAAGCAGAATGATGGTCGAACTTGGGATGGTAACAGCACTAATAGCTGCAGCAGCGGCAGTGATTGCTGGCTTTATGGCTTCTGCAGCTTTTGCTGTAACCAGCTTTCTATATGCTGCTACCATATATGTTGTGTGGCCTATCGCCAGACCGCTTCTTAAACTTATGCTTGGTATAATATCAAATATCGGAGAAAGGATCTGGGATTATATTATTGATATTTTCAGTGATGGAGGGATCTTCTCAAAAATGTACGAGTTTTACACCTTTGGTGGTGTGTCTGCTAGTCTTGAGATGCTGAAACCGATAATGCTCGTTTTTGTCACCATGGTACTTCTAGTTCGATTCACTTTGTCAAGAAGGCCAAAGAACTTCAGAAAATGGGTTATTCCTTCTTCCTGCTTTTCTTCCTTTTCTTGTAGAGTTTCTAAGATTTTTGTGCTCTACTTGTCTCTATGTGTGTTTTGAGGCTCAGCTCCATCTCAAGCGAAGCGCTAAATCAACTACTAAAGCTTAGTTTCTGAACTACTTAAACAAGCTGAGGCTGAGTCTAACTGAGCCACAATTCAAAATATAAGCAAGTTTGTGTGCTGAAGCTCGTCTTGAGCTGAACAAAATAGAGCCCATGCTGTTTGCAAGTACCTTGGATCATCAGCAACCCTAATGGCCAAGTATTTAGGTTGTGTATTGTGTTCACTTTTTTTCCACTTTACCTATTTATACACTTTTGGAGCAGGACATATGGCAAGGCATAGAATTTGGTCAATCCAAGCCGCAGGCACGAGTTGATGTAAGCTCTTACAGCTTAAGTTCGTGTTTTTTTTCTTTTTTTCTTGACATACTTAGAATTGCACCATAAAAATTTGCCTATTTACATACATATCTCTCCAAAAAAATTTACATATGCCCTTGAAAATCTTTGTCTCTTACATATATATACTTGCACTTACAAAAATGTCCCTTTCTAGAACATCCCCTAATGAATTCGTTAACTCCCCAAAGTAAGAGAACGACATGTGTGTAAAAAAATTCACTATAGTGGTTTGTATGAAAATTCGGAGTTTGTACGGCTAATTGTAGAAATAGATGATTTTGCTGTGATATATATATAAAGCCTCCTTTCTTCTTATCAGCATCTATTAGAATATTCATCTTTTTTTATCTCTATCTGCCCCGACACTTACCGATACTGATATTCAGCTTATGCAGATATGTGACCTGCTTAATTGTTGCTTGATCTGTAGGGCTCTACAGGGGTGAAATTCAGTGACGTTGCTGGGATTGATGAAGCAGTGGAAGAACTCCTGGAGGTCTGATTTTGTGTAATTAATCACTTGAGATTCTAGTGTGGTATTATCTTGTAGCACATCCTTTTCTTTCTTTTTTCTTTTTGTTTCTAATGAAATGTTGGAAGCTCATTTCTACAGTAGCAGATAGTTTCTCTGAAAATTCATCTAAGAAAAGATTTAAGCTCAATTTTTTTGTGAATCTTGAATAAGTGCGTAATCCTGATGCTTGGAAGCAGAAGGATACTGTTGTATACACAGAATAAGTGCAAATATGTAAGCATTTTCTTGCTTTGAGATTCAGGAAGGCTTGAGAAATACCTATGCTCTCTGTTGATAAATTTATCTCTTCCTACATATTTCAGCTTTACGGACTGAATTAGTTTTTGTAATGTACTATTGTTTTAGACTTCATATTCCTTGTAATGTGATTATTCTAAACTTTTTTCTATTTATTTAGTTGGTCAGATACTTAAAAAACCCAGAATTATTTGATAAGATGGGAATCAAACCTCCACATGGCGTTCTTTTGGAAGGACCTCCTGGATGCGGGAAGGTTAGTTGTCTTGTGTATCTTATAGTTTAGTCTGCTTTCTGATAGGCCTTAATTTGTTATTTTATCATATATGATTGGACCAATTCCATACATTTTCTCTAGACCCTTGTTGCGAAGGCTATTGCTGGTGAAGCTGGTGTGCCATTTTATCAAATGGCTGGTTCTGAGTTTGTTGAAGTTTTAGTTGGTGTTGGTTCTGCTAGAATCAGAGATCTGTTCAAGAGAGCAAAGGTAATAAGATGATCCAGTTATAGTGTTTTTCTAAACACTGTTTTCACCGTTGTATTTTAATTTGCTCCGATAATGTCATATTGCTCCATCTTTACTTTTTCTATGGTCTTGATATTTATTAGAGGCTGTTGATGTTGTTCAAATTCTTCAAGTTGTTGTTCCTTCTGGGTGGTGATTACTTATCTCAATATAATTCTTGGTTTTGTTTCACCACACTAAACACGTTTACTATGCTTTACGTTGTGCAGGTAAACAAACCATCTGTTGTGTTTATTGATGAAATTGATGCCTTGGCTACGAGGTATTACGGATACCCTGCCAGTCTAGACGACAGTTCAATGCTTTCTATTAATAACTGTTCCTCAAAAAATTCTCTCTTTATTTTTTTGTCAATCTGTTTCCTTTTTCTGTTCATGAAGTAGATTGTGTTCAATAAATATGGGAGATTAATGCTTTCTTTATTTGATACAACCAGACGCCAAGGGATTTTCAGCGAGTCTACAAACTACCTCTATAATGCTGCAACACAAGAGAGAGAAACTACACTGAACCAGCTTTTAATCGAGCTTGATGGTTTTGATACTGGAAAGGGCGTTATATTCTTGGGTGCAACTAACCGAATGGATTTGTTAGATCCAGCACTTCTTCGACCCGGTCGATTTGATCGCAAGGTCTGTTTTCTATGTCTATACAGCTTGGATATTTTGAAGGTTAATTTTCTGATGGGACCTCAAGCAATATAATATTGCTGTGAGATACAAAGAGATCGTAGATCTTGGTTACTTATGTGTGGTTAACCTCCTTTTCCAGATAAGAATTCGTCCTCCAGGGGTGAAAGGACGATTAGACATTTTGAAAGTCCATGCTCGCAAAGTCAAAATGTCGCCTTCAGTTGATCTATCAGCATATGCCCAAAATTTGCCAGGTAACTTACTCTCATAGATTTTGCTTAATTATCTTTTATGCGTTCAGCAGAAAGATTCCGCAAGAAACTATTTTCATCTACTTCTGATAGGTTTTGGTGTCTCACTTTATTTCTTGCTATTAAAATATACAGACGTTCATCCATTATAAGATCGAAAGGATGCAAATTACTGAAATTTGGGTGCACTCTAGCTAATTCAATTCTTATAGCAAGCATGACTTTGACTTAGGTTGGACGGGAGCTAAATTGGCACAACTGGTCCAAGAGTCTGCTTTAGTAGCCGTGAGGAAGGGGCATGATTCGATTCTTCAGTCGGACATGGATGATGCTGTCGATCGTCTAACGGTGGGGCCCAAGCGATTGGGAATTGACTTAGGGCATCAAGGGCAATGTCGACGGGCCGTGACTGAGGTTGGACTTGCAGTAACATCCCATTTGCTAAGACGGTATGAGAACGCGAAAGTTGAATTCTGCGAACGAATATCAATTGTCCCTCGTGGCCAGGTACTTTCGTTTTTCCTGCGTTTCTTCAATTACAAAATTAGCCCCTCAAGTTTGTTCTGCTAACAACTGAGCCCTTTGTTAGTCTTCTATGTGAAACAAAAAAGCTTTTTTAAGGATTCAATTGTTAACCATACATTATTTAATTGCATGATTCTTGGTTTCTTGTGCCTCAACAGTAAGGGAAGAAATTTGTATTGTTTCAGTACATTGAAAGAAAAGCTAAGAAAAATGTTTTAATCAATAATGGCAGACGCTCTCTCAAATAGTATTCCACCATCTTGACGAAGAGTCATACATGTTTGAACGGCGACCCCAATTGCTACATCGCCTTCAGGTACTCTTAGTTTAGTTTGAACTTGGTTCATACATCAGAATTTGGTTACCTACTGAGTTCGCTAACATTTTTCCAAGCGCTAATTGGTGGTTGCTAAATTTAAAAGGTACTACTAGGAGGCAGAGCTGCTGAAGAAGTTATTTTTGGACGTGATACATCAAAAGCATCTCTAAAATATCTTGAAGATGCCACTTGCCTCGCTCGTAAAATGTTATGCATGTAAAGTATCTTGCTTATTGATTATGTGGGAAGTTAATTTTTCAACATTTTATCATATTCAGCCACTATATGTTTTTTTTTTTCCCCACCTATTTTGACAGCTGGAACTTGGAGAATCCTATGACGATACATGGAGAGCCCTTTCCTTGGAGAAAGAAACCTAGTTTTGTTGGCCCACGCTTAGATTTTGAAGGATCGCTATACGATGATTATGGCCTTGTCGAACCGCCTATTAATTTTGATTTGGATGATCGAGTTGCTCAGAGAACTGAGGAACTGATGAGAGAGATGTATGGTAAAACAATATCAATGTTGAAAAGGCATGTCGCTGCTCTTTCGAAAACTGTAAAGGTATCCTCTCTTCCTAGTACCTCTTTAAAGTGTAATCTATTTTCATATTCCTATTCTAGTAGCCCTAACTGGAGTTTGGCTTGTTATCTATCAAAAGCTAAATCTAATAGTAGCAAAACACAGTAAAATTATCTACAGAAGTGTGTTATTAGCCACTCAAGGACTTATTTATGCCATTTTGCACAAAGTTCCATATATATATTTTTTTAATATTGCAATCTTGATCTACTTTTTTCCATTTTCACAACTTGGGACCAAAACATCCCGGGCTGAAGTCTCTAATGCAGATATTCATCACCAGGTGTGACAAGGGTGTTTTGTTATATAAACAACCATTTGTCTAAATTTGCGAATTTAAGGGATCAAAGTTAAGTAGAGTAAATTTGGCACCCCTGACTTTGAGGTGCCAGATCTTTGGTGGATATTATGGCTTAAGACAGTTTCATGGTTGCTTCTTTTCCCTGTGTAGGTTCTGTTGGACAACAAGGAGATTAGTGGAGAGCAAATTGAGTTCATTCTAAATAGCTATCCTGCAGATACTCCTATAAAGCTTGTACTAGAAGAGAAAGATCCAGGAAGCTTGCCATTTTTCGAGGTGGATGGGGATCTAAATATGGCCTTTTCCCCTCTTCTTCCTCTAAAAGAAGCAGCTAGTGACATTGCTGGCTCATAACTGCTAACTGCTTAACCTCTTACTCAAAAGTGGCGTGACCATGCAACCGCTGCAAGGTAAATTTGGACTCTCAAGTTTCATCTTTAGCCCATTGCAATACCTCAGAGTTTGGGTTTCGTTAGTGCGAAAAAGGAATGAGTGTAGCAAAAGCTGCTAAGGATCTCCTTTTGCTCCAATCAACATTTCTCGACAATATTATTTGGCTCGGTCGGATTTTTCCACCGCCTAATCGGCCAGCTTGTGATCGGGTGTAACTACTAGAATCGAGGCATTTTCTCTGCTGAATAATGTATATGCTGATATACACTTTGGTTTCAACCGATGGATGAGCTTTTTGTCGTCGAAGAGGTACGAATGATAAAGTAGTTAGTAAGTAGTCTGTTTCTCTGTTACATGAAAGGTTATGGCGATTCGCTTACCGTCGAAACCTTAATTTATGAAAGTTCTGAAGGTTTTCTATTTTATTGATTTCCGTTCTTGATAATCGAGTCACCGGTGAATTAAATCAGACAGGGATGTTCCTGGCATGCCTGTTTTCTCTCTCTCTCATTGCTTTTGTAAGTTCTTTGTGGGCTACTGCTTAGTGTGAACTAAAGAATGAGGACCACCACTAACTCAGATGTATCCATTATCCTTAATAACCTAATTGAATTTTTAAAGTTGTAGTGGGAAGAAACAAGGGGAAAAAAGAGAAAAAGCTAATAAGATTCTCCTTTTGTTCTCGGAAGCTGAGCATGAATTTGATGGGCATCTGAAGAACGCCTAAAATCTATGCCTCTGTATCATGCTGAAACTGCTAGAGAGGTAGCAGATACATGAATTGGAGCCAATTTACTGTATTAATGCGTGGTATTTGATATTGATTGAATACTGAGTATATAAATTTATACCTTTATTTTTTTATCTGCAAACTCTTTTGAGTGCCCAAATATTGATGTTCTTAACCTCTACTGTATATTATGACTGTGCTTTTTCTATTGATCATATCTGACAGATTACTACTTTGATGGATTTTGTGTCTATTATTCTTGGAAAACATGGATGTTCATAATAATGGTTATTAAAGGCGACTACAGCATCTGCCACTTTTTAGTATACCACTTGACTAGTTTTTCGAATTCATTTCTTAATGGGGTTTAAACTTAAACAATCCCTTCCAATAAAATTTCTTTGACTAGAATCTAAACTCAGAGTAGTTAATTAATCAGAGCAATTTAATTTATTACAGCAGATTTTGCAACTTAACCCATTGTGTTTTGAGTGATGAGCCCATTTACGATCCGACCGAATCATTACAAAAAATGCGACGACGAAGCTCCACAACATTTTCCAATGATTGGACGCCGCGTTCGGTGCTGGATCTTGAACCGGAGCGAGCCATGAACCGAACCGGGGATTGAGATGCTGAGACCGAACCGGATCGGAGTATGCCAGAGGAAACCGACAAACAAACCCACCTATCCCTGCTACGCATGTCGAGAGGCAGAGAAGAAGACACGCGGAGTCAACAATTCCGCTCCCCCCCCCCCCCATCACATGTGCCCTCCTACCCTTCACCCATTCTCTCTCACTCTCTCTCTCATTCTCTCTCTCATATCATTTTCTTTTAATAATAATTCTTTTCATATTTGGTCCCTCACTTTTTGATAAATTAATATTGAAAAAAGACTAAATTACAAAAAATCATCCTTTCAATACCCGCTTTTTTACTTTCCCCGTCATTCAAAAATCTACACTTTGTTTTCTTAAAAAAGAAAAAATATTCACTTCGCCCGTCGCCGTCAGTGTTCCGTTAGGGTTTCGTTTATATCATATTTTTTATACCCAAAATATTTCTGAAATTCTCATCCATGCCCACACATATGCCCTCGGCAGCCCTCGCACGAAGTCGGAGTTGGAGTCAAGAGAGGCGTGGGCGAGGGTGCAGGATGCGGGATGAGCAAGATTGGGAAGGGGATGAAAAAGATGAGGGCATTTTGATCATTTTATCACACCGTACCTCTTGTAAATATTTTTCATTTTCTAAGAAAGTAAAATATAAATTTGTGAATGACAGAAGAGAAAGTAAAAAATCGGATATTGACATGAAGATTTTATGTAATTTAGCCTTTAAAAAATACTCTCTACACCTCTCTCTCTCTCTCTCTCTCTCTCTCCCTCTCTCACACACACACACACCGTCTAAATTTTGATTAAAAAAAATGATACGGCTAGGAAAAATATAATCTCTAATCTTTCACACTTGCTTCACCAGCAACTATGGTCACCAAAAATATAATCTCGAATACAAAGTGTTTTTATGCTTTAATAATAAAAAATGCTCATAGGCCACGCTCGCACTTTCCATTTGAACCATATGATTCAATTCCCAATATATGTGTCGTGCTTGGAAAAAGGAAAGTGCCGGGATATATCCTTTTACTTGATATCAATCAAATAGTATAATTCCTATTGTGATTTAAGTCTTAAGGGCATATTTAGTTCATAAGTGGAAAGAAAATAAACAAAAATAATTTGGATTAATATTGAAATAAAGAAATAACATGAGGAATCATCTAAAAATATTTAATTTATTATTAAATAAAAATTTAGAAATGAACAATTAAAAGGCAGCGGAAGGATAGGTATTTATGAGAGAGAATTTTGAGCGATCAACTCCGGAATAGATCAGAATTCAAGGTTGAAGGTTGGATTTAGTTATAAATAAATGAAAATTACAGTCCGATTCATATAAAATAAACAATAACTATCGAAATCAGTGACCTTCCATTTTAGTGAACCAAAAAAAGGTGAGAAAACCCACACATAATAAGAAAGGGGAGGGAGAAAAAAGAAAAAGAACACATCTTACAATTTGGGAGGTTGGTGGCAATAATTCGTGAGTAAGATTAACCATCAAGGAAGGATTCATTCAAACCACAACAATTCGCTGGAAAGTGGAAACTCCCGGACTAAAACATGCATGCATTACCTTCTTCCTAATCTCCTTTTTTCTCTTTTTTTTTTTCCCCACCTTTTCATACTACACTACTAAAACTTTGAAAAGCCAGAGAAGAAATTTGTCCGACAAAGTTCACAGCAAAGCATCGTTCGATTTTCTCCCCACCCCGCCGCCCCACTTTTGCTTTTCTCTTTTCCCCACTTCCTCTTCTTCTTTCTATCCTTTCCATAAAAAGAAAAAGCAGCCGAGACACTCATTACCTTCTTCTTTTTTTTCCTTTTTTTCCCCCCCAAAAGCAGCAGCAGCAGGCACTTAAACAAAACGCTTGTACTAGTAGTAGTTTTTTTTTAAAAAAAAACTAAAGAGAAATAAATAAATATATATATATAATATACGTACGTTGTTACGTATGCGTATACGGAGGTGGAAGAGGGGGGGGGGGGTTGGGAACGTCTGTAGGTTAGCATCCCTTGGGGACGAAGCCGAGGCGGTTGCGGTCGGCGTCGAAGACGACGCGGAAGCCCTGCTGCTGGATGTTGCCGAGGATGGAGACGCCGGAGTCGGTGCCGGCGAAGGCGAAGCAGAAGGTGCCCTTCGTGTCGACGGGGATCAGGTAGTTCTCGGCGGGGAGCGACACCGACGCGCCGCCGGCAAGGTGGAGCGCCACCGTCGGCACGCGCACCTCGTCCCGCCCGGCCAGGTCGTAGCACGTGTCGAACAGCGAGAACCCGCCCGCCACCTCCGCCGCCTCGCCGCCCAGCCCCGCCGCCGCGCCGGCGCGGAAGGCGTCCCGCACCGCGGCGTAGGCGGCGCGCGCGAGGCGCGTGACGGAGGTGCCCGAGTCGACGATGGCGCCGCCGCGGCCCGTGGAGGGGTCGAGGCGCAGGTCCGTCTCGGGGACGCGGGAGCCGCCCACGCTGACCCCGGTCACCTCCACGTAGTAGAACGTCTCCATCTTCGGGTTCCGCACCATCGGGGTGAAGGCCGCGTCGGGCCCCGCCGCGGCGGCGGCGTCGCCGAAGACCATGGAGGAGGCGCGCGGGGTGGGGGTAGAAGAAGAAGAAGAAGAAGAAGAAGAGGAGGAGGTGCGGTCGACGAGGCAGTAGGAGAAGCGGCGGCCGAAGCGGCGCGCGGCCTGGGAGGGGAAGGAGAGGGCGCCGCGGCCGAGGCCGAGGAGGCCGGCGGCGGCGACGAAGAGGCCCTCGTTGTCGTGGCCGCAGCCGAGGGCGACGCGGGCGACGCGGGCGCCGCCGGAGAAGGTGAGGGTCTCGGTGGAGAAGTCGCCGGTGGTGAGGGAGCCGTCGCCGTAGGAGACCTGGTAGAGGCAGGAGCGGCGGCGGAGGTCGCAGCCGGAGACGTCGAGGCGGCGGCAGAGGGGCGCGGCGCAGGGCAGGGCGGCGTAGGAGCGGGAGCGGCGGGGGTCGAAGATGGGGTCGGATTGGGCGTAGCAGCGGCGGCAGGGGGCGCACTGCAGCCACACCACGTCGCTCCCCGTGTCGAGCACCATGTACGCGGCCGACGCCGGGGTCCCTATCCCGATCCGGGTGAAGTACTCGCCGCTCCCCTGCGCCAGCCCCGACACCACCGAGCTGCTGAACCCCCCGCGCCCCCGCCCCGTCGCGTTCGACCCCCGCGACCCCGACCCCGACCTCGCCGCCGCAAGGGACGCTCGGATCGCCGACACCCGGGCGGCGTCGCGGCCGAGGCGGAGGCGGAGGATCTCCTCCGCCGTGGAGTTCGCGGCGGCGGCGGCGGAGGCGAGGATCGAGTCGCGGTGGGCGACGCGGAGCTGGAGGGAGGCGGCGTCGGTGGTGGAGAGGAGATCGCTCTCCCCCTCCCTCCCCGCCCCGGAGTCGGCTAGGGTTTCGTCGAGGAGGTAGTCGTCGTGGAGGGCGTGGGGCTTCTGTAGAGGGGTGAGCACTAGGGTTTGGCACTCGACGGCGCTCGCACCGCCGCCATTGGCGAGGAGGAGAAGCAGGAGAGAGAGGGAGAGGAAGGAGTTGGGTGCGGTCACCGCCATGTGAGAGGAAATGTGAACACACTCTCCGCGGCTGAGAGAGTGAGGAGTGGGGGAGTGGGGAATTTATATACAGAGATATAGATAAGATAAGTCTATTATAAAGTAGATGGACCTATTTCAAAATTGTCTAAATTTGAGGCGATATCAGTAAACTGTTACACGGTTTGGCCAAAGAAAAAAAAAAAGAAAAAAAAAGAGTGCGGTGGGAACCGTGACATTTAATGCGACAAAAATGCCTTTGCTTAATCCGTATATTGTGTAAATTAATGTGGGGGCCTTAAATTATTATTATTATTAGGAGCATTATTTGCGGAGGAAGGGACGGTCGTGCAATAAAAAAAATTAGTTGGGGGTTTAATTATTAATAATAATATTATTAGTAATAAATAATAAAGGTGAAAAAGAAGGAGCTGGGTATGTACGTATTTGAGTACGCACAAATATATATATATTAAAAAAAATGGGGACAGGGTAAGTATTTAAGGGATCTGATGCAGCATTAATTATATCTGTTGCGGTAGTATGCCTGTCAACCATATCGTACCGGTCATTTAAGAAGGGGATCCTGTGAATTGACTGTTTTGCTCCTCAGACACTTCATCGTTACAGTAATATATGAAAAAGATATTTTAAATTATATTTTAATTTTTTTTTTTTTTGTATGAGCTGCTGATATATTGACACGGAATACTGCTAAACTAGTCTCTGCATATAATGCCATCATTGTATGTTGTTAATATACTTTAGTTTTGCTTATACGTAGATTCAAACACGCACGTTAATGGAACTGCACGCATACGCGAATTAAACTTACTCATATTATATATGACAATACATTGGCACCTCATAAAAGCAGCATTCTAAATAATCCGTAGCAGTATTCTAAAAGGCCCCCTAAGAGTAATACTTTGCATAGCTGAGAATGCACCAGTAATACTATTGTATTATTAATAACTAGTAAAATTCTAAATACAGCATTGGGGGTGGCCACCAAGTCTCAAAAGTCGATTTACCAGCTAAAATGATAATCTGCTAATAATATTTTAGATACATTATGAGCTACACATAGCCTTATCCTTCATTGACCTAATTACCCAAGGACACGGGTAAGTAAGTATCCAATAAAGAGGAGTTATGACATATGAGGACGTTTATAGGAAAATTGGTCCTACTACTTTTGTCCTATAGAATTGCCAGGTTTGAAATGTTAATCTAAAAAAAAATTACAAACCAATCCTATAAACTTCAATAACAAGAGAAATTTGTGTGTGTGTGTGCATGGACAAGGGATGTGGACATTATATGGATACGTAATAATCACCAACAGTAACTCAATATCTCATCATCAATGCGCGCTATTGGATTTTTTTAACTCGAATCATGCTATTCACCACCGACCAACGTAAAAAAGGATCTGCGCTTTGTTGTGCTTGTTCTTGTGACAATTCCAAAACTTTTTCTGGGTAGGGAGAGCGAGCACATACCAACAAAAGTGGCTATAGTGCGAAATCCCAAACCTCTCAGTGCTCTGTGATGGGGTTTTTGTTAGGTAGGGCCTTTCTCTAGTGGGGAACTTGATAAGGTTCTTAGATGTAGGTCAATGCTTTTATCATGCTTTGTTTATTCTGTATGTGATGCTATCTGATGCTACTGGAGAATGATATGGATTGTAGGAGGTGTGGATCGTAAGCGCTAACCAACTATCCCAAAAACACGTGCTGATAGGAAGGGCGCATCCATCGCACTTAAGGACTCAGCCATAGCGCTCGCGGGCTTCGACCTGACTCAACCAACCTGGACGTTAGGTCTATTGTTGGGCCTCTTGCCGTTGGGTCTCTTGTGGATCACACCCCCACTCAACTTATTAGGCTCACCCAATTCAACTTATTTGTCTCCTGGGCCTATTATCACGGGGTAAAAAGTTGGACCTATTTTAGCCCAATAATAAATAGCCAACAGGAGGGAGTAGGATCATTAAACCAAAAACAACAAAAAAAAATGGTGAGGGAGAGTTGATAATAAGGAATGATTGTGCGAACAGAAGCTAGAGTTCAGATTATAAGGTTAGACCTGAGCATTGACTGAGCCGGGCTGGGTCGGGTCCGAACGAGGCTTGATTTCGGACTCGGTTAATATTGCGGCCCGGAACCGATCCTGGGAGGAAGTTTATACCCAGTTCAAAAGCTCAAGCCCTCTCCGAAAATGGCTACGCCGGGCTGATCAACCAAAGAAATAGTGAGCTCCGGATTTGGCCCAGAATTTGTAAAACACCAATCTAAATCCATGTTCCAGTAGTTCAATCTTATTGTTGAGGAAGGGAGATAAGAAAGGTAAGACGAGAATAAATATGAAGGAGAAATCCATGTTCCAGTACTTGATGAGTATCTGTACTGTAGTTAATGGAGAATCTATACTGTACTAAATGGAGTATCTCTCCAAATGTGGACTTGTTGACTTGCTCTTCAAATACTTGCTCTTCAGGAGTTAGGGTATAAAGTATCTTTTCAAAGTTTGTATCTCCCTAATGCTTCGTATGAGATACTACATTCACGACAATGTGCTTCGGAAGTAAATTACCACAAGCATTTACTAATGTCTCAGACCACATTCCTGCAAGATAAAGCATCTCCTGATCAGGATATGCCAGATCGAATTATTGCAAATAGTACCACGTTGAGTTACTGCGGTAAAAGTAACCTCGGAACACAAAAAATCCTGGGCCAAAAAAAATAAAAGAGAGAGAAAGAGAGAATTTGGAAAGTAGGAACCAAATAGAACATTTAGTAGATAGAATAACAAGAGAAGCCAATCAATCCCGCAAATTATTTGAGGCAAAGGATGTTTGTCTCACCGGCAACCAGGTCCAAAAATCTCTTGGGGCGACAAAATTCCGCAGGTGAAATGAGATAAAACTCCTTAAATCATCCGACGAACAATTACATAAGAAAAGAGATATAGTGTGTAAGACCAGATATCTAACCGGGAGACTGCTCAAACATAGTAGCCGGTGAAAGTGAATCCTCTCCCCACAATCTCGCCGACGCAGAACAAGGCGTAGAGCTCGAGCCCGAACAAGGCCGCAATGCCGGCATCCTCAACCTTGAGCTCCTTCCTGTTCCTCCATACGTGTTTCACACCGTCGAGCTCTTTCCAGAATGCCTCATAACGGCCAGGAATGCTGTTAAAAGGAAATGCGGTGATTTGCAGCTGTTAGTGACTGTTTTAGTACATTTGTAAAAAGTTCTTGCTGCATAATGGCATGGAATAAGTTAGCACAAGCAAGGAATTTATCAGATTCCACTGCCAATGAAGCGATGTAACATGAAATTTGGCAAGAAATATGCCTACTAACTGAACATGGGTTAATCCGTCACTATGATAAGTAGAACCATATCGCCTCAAACAATTTGCACTGAAATAAAGGGGTTGACATCCAATTGACACTTTTGGACACAGATTAACGTAGATGGACTCAATATATGCAAGTATCAATTAGCTCTATTGTTGTGTTATCAAAGCACTAGTACTATATCAGCCGATGTCCGAGGTGACGCGCCTTGCACAAGCTATGCAAGATGAGTACTGCATAGACTCTGTTCATCTGCATGATTGAACTGTGACATTAAATTATTATCCTACTATTTTGTCAAACACTAGCCAAACAAAGTTCAAAACAGAAATTCTCCAGAGAAAAGTTGCACGCTTGATTAAATATTCTTAGCCACAACACAAGAAAAGACCATTATAAAGAACTGAAAAGACATCAAATAGGAATATGCATGTTAATAAGCCAACAATATGTCACAGAAAACAAAAGAGAAGTGCATTGAAGTATCTAAGGATAGAGACCAATATAGCATGTCATCACTTATCCAGCTCAAGAAATACAACTCTAATTACTTGATGCAGACAATAATTACTCTTGAGGAGTCATACAGCTCAACACAAAGTGCCATCTAGGAGGGAAAAAAAAAAGAAAAAAAGAAAAAGAACAGATGAACAACGAATATGAAACGCAGAAGAGAAGTACGCTAAAGTTTGCCGAAGGAGAAGAAGATAATAATATAAAAGGTATCACAATACATAATTTCAAATGGCTCTTGCCCAATCATTCTTCATAGAAGATGCAGGAAAACATTTGATCCATTCCACATCATCCATACCGTCGATAATTCACAATCAGCTAAAATACTATGAAGCTAATTAAACTCCACTCATGCAACAATAATCTTCAATCAAACATCACAATTCTGTAGTAGACAACTAAAGGAAACAATACATGTGTTGTCAATCATAAGCATTTGAACAGAAGATACAAGTCCAAGTTTTAGAACAAAGTGAGCACTGACCTTGCAAGGCGCGTGTAAAAGAGCTGCTTTGACAATTCTTGGCACTTTTCGACGGTGGGTGGATCAACAATGTATTTCTTGTTGTTCTCTAACAGTTCCTTGTAATAAGCACAACCATGCTTCGTCACAAATTGCGAGGTTTGAGCTGCCTTTGATCGAAGCTGATTCAGCTTCGACGCCATCTACTCACTAGAAACCAATTCAACAACAACAAAAAAGTGGTTGCTTCTATCATTCTCAACGCATAACCAAAAAAAACATATATGTAAAAATATTGGAATGAAAAATAGAGGAAAGTCACATCCGGAGGGTATCTACCAAAAAAGGAACTCAAAAGCAAACAGTTAGTCAATCTACATTGATAAATTTTGGAATCTAAGAGTTCAAGACAAACAAGAGTCATCTAATAAGTAACAACTACTCTCCCATGAGATTGGGAAATTCTGGAAAGTAGCATAAAACCCTAGATATGGACAGATCATCGATGAAAAAACTAGCCACAAAACAAGGATTTGAATAATAGATTTCAACACATCTAGATTCAGAAGGACCAGAAAGAAGAAATACGCATTGATATGTTATATCTATATCTACATCAACATTTACTCTTGTGAGTAAAATGTATTAGGCCGTTTCTTCTCACCCCTCTTTTGACAGTTCTTGTTATTTTATGAATTTATCCTTACATAATATATTTTACTCCCGTAGGATCATTTACATGCTCATTTTCAATAATATAAGTCCTTGCAGTTCAATGGCAATCATAGAAAAAATAAAAAAGGGGCTAAAATGTACAGATACTAAGTACTGCCCAATATTTAGATTTTAGCCCTAGAACTGCTCGCTCAGACACTTTAGTTCCTGAACTTTGTCATGTATTGAAATTGCGTTCTTCGCCACAATCAACAAAAAAAAACCCACAACCAACCACACTTTCACCCTCTTGTTTCAACTACACTGAGACATGGGAGCATTTTACGAAAGATCAATAGGAGCTTTTTTCCACCGCCAACAAAAAAAAAAAGGAAAGCAAGCTAAAAAGTAGATCAACACTGAAATGATTAGATCTACTTTGAAAATATTGCTTTTACTGCGTAACCTTGCAATATGATTGATCTAAGTATGTTTATAAGAATTTTACCCTATTTCTAATTTATCGACAAAATATTTTCAATCTAACAACATATTATGCTATTTGAAACGAATACTCTCTAATTCTTCTAATGTAAACCGTCAAATGCTAACCAAATATAATGGTTCGATAGTTAGTATCAAAATTTTTGAAGCTCAGATTCCCGTATCGAAATGCTCTATAGTTCTAAGAAGGTCAACACATTTTCAAAAAAAAAAATAGAAATCGAGTAAAAGATAAGTAAGTCAACTACCGATCGCATATCCAACGAAGGATCTACTCACCTGGTCGAAGAATTGAGAGGAGAAGAGCACGAGATGAGGGCGACGAATCGATCGGAGAGAAAACGAGGCGATGAGCTACGGCGGTGAGAGAGAGAGAGAGAGAGAGAGAGAGAGAGAGAGAGAGTTGATTAGGGTTTGTCGTGGGCCGCAAACTGAGCCGGCCTGTTTGGGTGAAAATGTAGGGAGAACCCCCGCAACTCTAAGCTATTTCGAAATAGACCCACCATCTTTTATTTTTTTTTTTTTATTGACACAAGCTACTTTCTACATCGATTTGAAAATTTGCAAACTTTACCAATTTCAATAGCTAATTTTCAGCTCGATTAAAGAAAATGACTTAAATTCAAATAAACAACAGTTGAAGAGAATCAATTTTAAAAGATAATATTTCTAAATGGTTTGTGCTCAACAGGTTCTTCATACATTCTTTTTTACAATCTCGGTTGTTGTTCGGTCATTAACAAAATCAAACTTGGAAAGTAGCAGTGATCATCGATCCAGCCTGCTACAAAGCTGGACTAAACTCGAAACGATGTGAATACACAATCCAAGCATATTAACTAGCTGGCCTATTTCATATTTTAAAACAAAGTCCAAATTTCTCTGTGACTGTTAGAAATATAAATTTGCAAACAAAACTCAGAAGCCAAATCCCAAATATCTGTGCAGCTTTCAAAACGAAACTTTCAGATGGCAGCATTCACGAAGATCAAAAGCACGGTTGCAACATCTTCGGAATCAAAAGCACAGTTGCAATGCGCGCACATATGCACTACCAATGGAATCATTAAACTACCGCAAAACCACCAACTATGCAAGTATCAACAAATTAAAATCAATCCTTAAGGATAAAAGGAACAGAACAGCCAAAAAAGTTACAGCAATATACAGTGTGTGTTTACTTCATAAGAAGCAATTTAATAACACATAAAAGAGGTTCACTTTGACAGGCAAGTCTCCAGAGATACTTTCAAATCACAACACAAGTTTACAAAATCCAGCATATAGCTTTTTTTTATTTCAAGCGGAAATGACAAAACCCAAGGAAGTAATTCATAAAGGTTGAACCGATAGATCAACTGGTTTCACTTGGTCCACCAGACAAGGAAATCCTTGCGCCTGTTGATCTTCTTCTGGAGCTGAAGGACACCATAGAGCAAAGCCTCGGCAGTCGGCGGGCATCCAGGGACGTAGATGTCGACAGGAACTATGCGGTCACAGCCACGAACGACGGAGTATGAATAGTGATAGTACCCTCCACCATTTGCACAGCTTCCCATCGAAATGACCCATCGTGGCTCAGGCATCTGGTCGTAAACTCTGCATAGAACAAAGGGGTGACATTATAACATCAGAGTTAGTAAACCCAGGAGCAGAGTCAGATTTATTTATGCTAGGGGCCACATCGCATAGTAAAGAAAGTTTCAAAAGATGTATCATATATAGATGAGAAATATAGTATATGACTAAGGGAGCACCAAGCAATGGGGTTGTAGACATCTAGTGTACCATGAGAGAGTAATATATCATGTGTTGAGATATATAAGTCTAATGAGTATCCATTAAATCAGAGAATAGAAATACATGCATGAAATATATAAGGCTAGTGATCGGTGAATTAAAATTGCCACAGACTTAACAGTAGTTCACACTTACGATATGAAATCACGATTTTCAAGATAAACCCCCAAAACGTAGAATAATACACAAGTGAGATAAAACATCATGTCAATTATAGAGCAAGATAAGTTACAAGCAAGAATAAGCCAATCAAGCTTTTCTTTCCAAGACCAGAAAATATACTTGCTCCAAAATTTATTAATCCATATCAGCAATTCGTAGAGATACTCCTATAGAAGCAGAACATATAGATCTCCTGTATGCTGTCATACTTCTTAGAACATACTAAGACACTTGTCAGTTAACGCTAACAAGAAACCTGAATTATCAAACCAGAGAATGAACAAAAAAGGTCTCGCATCTAAAATAGATCTAACGGAGTCAGAGCAAACAACAGCAGTTCAATCAACAGCATATATGCTCCTTCACAAAAAAAAAAAAAAAAAAAAAAAGGCTAAGCGACACATGCTAATAATTCACTCTGAGTAGTTTTATGTAGCTTGTTGTTCACAAAAACTTCTTCTGTTTCCAGACATTAAAGCGAGCTATCCTATTACAAGAGAACTTAGTCACTATCTTTGCAAAGCATACAAATCCGCATCTGCTAGTTGATGCATAGTCCAAATAAGGAAAACATTCCTCAAATCAATACTTCTGCGTGCCCTTTACCCTTGTTGAGAGAAAGGTGCACCTGAAAATTCTACAAGCTGATGGACAAAAAACACCATTTAAAATAAGCATCTTTGATCCACAAGAGGAGTTATAACCCCGCATTCAGCAGAGATTAGTTAAATCAAAAAGCTTCAACTTAGATGAATGTCCAGAATTACCAAACAATCGATCCAAGACAATACAGGGTCAGAATTCACTTTATGTCTTTTCTCCAAAAATTCCAACTAGATTGGCAAATAACTTGAGAAAGCGCCACTTTTGTAGTTGCCTGCATAATGCTATGAATAACACTTAAACACAAACATTTCAAGCAAACTAAGATCTTCTTAAATCATCTAAAACAAACATTACTAGCCATGATCAATTGGAAATTTTGAGAACTCTTCGTCTAACTAATTTCTTCTCGATAAAAAGAATTCGAGAACTCTTCATCTAACTAATTTCTTCTTGGTTTAATTGAGAACCGACACTAGAAACGAATTAAGTAGATTCCCAATAGGGCTAAGCTCGTTTGCAGAAGAGAAATTCACAAGTCAGGGAAACAATATATCACGTTATTTGTGACATCAAACCCCTATAAATTAATAACTGCAATAAAAGCACAGCAATGATAATAGAATTTACAGGAAAAATTGAGAAATTAGGGCATTTACTTGCGAAGGGCCGGGGCCATCTTGTTGGTGAGGGTTCCTGCGACGATCATGCAATCGGATTGGCGAGGGCTAGGGCGAAAGATCACACCGAACCGATCGAAGTCGTAGCGCGCGGCCCCCGCGTGCATCATCTCCACGGCGCAGCACGCGAGCCCGAAGGTCATGGGCCAGATGGATCCCCTCCGCGCCCAGTTGAGGAGATCGTCCACCTTCGAGATCACGAACTCCACCGCCTTCGGGAGCCCGGTTGGGGACGACGACGCTGGGGGCGGCGCCCGCGCGTACGGCGCCGGGGACGCCGACGACGATGCGGCGGCGGCGGAGAAGGGCGCGGCGGCGGACCTCTGGGCGGAGAGGAGGGCGAGGCGCGCGGTCCGAGGGAGGAGCGCCATGGATTGGATGGTTAGGGTTAGAGTAAGGGGTTAGGGTTAGGATGTGAAGAGGGGGAAGATGAGGGGGGAAGCGTGGATGATCTCGATGGGCAAGCGAAGCTCGCGGAAATAGTGGAAGAGGAGAGGCGCTACGTGGACTCGAAAAGCGACCTCAAAATTTGACCGCATATTGATTTGAACCGCCCCCTAGTGAGATCCGGTTCAATTTGGTCGGTGTTGAGGAACCAAACCGGTGCAACAGTAGAACATGTTGCGTGCACAAGGTGTACAGAAACATCTCGTACACCGAACTGTTACCGTCGATGATCAATATTCAAATCATAGAGCCTAGGATATCCTAATATCATTGGGTTATCGGTGCTGGTTATTTATTATTGAACTAAAATAGGTCTAATTTGCTGCCCCATGACAATAGACTTAGGAGACTAGTAAGTTGAGTTAGATAAGCCTAATAAGTTGAGTGGGTCTGCGGTCCACAAGATACTTAACGGCAAGAAGCCCAACAATAGACCTAACATCCAGGTGTGTTGACTTAGGTCGAAATCCATGAGCATTGTGGTTGAGCCCTTAAGTGCGATGAATGCGTCCTTCCTATCAGCACGTGCTTTTGAGATAGTTGATTAGCGCTTACAATCCACAATCAGAAGTTATGACAAAAATATATAAAAATATATAAAAATATATATATATTTAGTTTTTAATATGACTGTTGGTGTACCAATGTTTAATAATTACGAAGATAAAGAATAATTTTTTAATCAAAATCTTCGATTACACACAAGATATTATATCCATAACCCTAATAGAGGCAAAATAATCAGAATCTATAGTATCAAAGATCATGTATTTATGAATTTTAGAAAGTTGGTACTTAAGTCCGCAAGTAATTTCAAAATCATCGCTAAAGTAGCACTGTATGATCTATAACTAATAATAGAGTATTCAGTATTTTCTTCTTGTATAAGTTTTAAATGTAATAAAAGATTTAAAAAATAAAACTATAATTTTGAGCCCTAATGACTTCAAAGAGATGTAGTGGAGCATTGCACCCAGTGCATGCAATAATTCCCATTAGGCATCACCCACCAAATTCTCCCACCTCTTGGGGACTAACCTTTGCTTTTGAGGGGGTCTCTAGAGGGTTCTACTGTTTTTCTATTATTTTTTTTGAGAAAGAAAGATGATACACTACTCGCTTCGTTTATCATCATAAATATATATTATTCAGCTTTACTAAGCCAAAAAATACTTTTCTCACTAATTTGAGAGTCTATTTATTTGATCAATGGATAAGAAACTTTAGAAATAGATAGCATATTACCCATTTTATTTATTCATTATATTAGATTTTGAACTTGAAATCTCATATAACAATTATTAAATTCTTTAACATCTGCGTTAGGAATATAATTAGTTTATGCACGAAATTATTATGGCCTTTTTGCATAAAAAATCCACTAGTTTTGAGTTTTTGCAAAATTGGGTCGTTATTTTCGATTTTACAGATTCGGTCTGAATTTTGGTCAGTTTACTGAAAATCCGGACTGAATCTGCAAGATCGAAAATAGCGACCCAATTTTGCAAAAGCCCAAAACTAGTGAATTTTTTATGCAAAAAGGCCAATTATTTTTGTTCAATTACCAATATCGTTTTCATGTATGAATAAATAAATGAGCCTGATGAATTGGCATGTAGCTTTCCTTTGAACCCTGTACTTATCTCATCTGTTTTCACAAAAACATCATACTCAAGTTAGACTCAAGCTCACAAGATGACAAATTCAAGAGCACACAGTGGACCCCTCGAGGCTTTTTGTAGAGTCTAAGTAACTCCAATAGTTATGGAAAATGATTTAGAAAGTATGATATAATAATAATAAATATTTTAAAAAGCCATAACATGAGAAGCTCCTTTTAAGACTTGTTTGGCCTCCTATTGCATTAGAAGTATTTTTAGCAGTAGCGTGTATTAAAACTTTTGGAACAACTTTTTTATTTTTAGGGTTCGAAAACTTATTTCTATTTCTTGTCTTAGTAGTAATTTAATTTTTATTTTTTTATTTGACTAATTAAAAGTAAGTGTAGCTAAGAATAATAATTGGGACCAAATACACAGCTTTTTAGTTACACCAAGATGAAAGATGAAAGGTAATGATAGAACAACAACTCAAAAAAAAAAAAAAAAAAGTTTCGGGCTCATCAGTGTAACGGTGGTATGTCACGTCTAGTGTTCCTATATGCGGGCCCCACATCACATTAAGTGTGGCCCACATGTCAGTAGTCTCACTACCGTAATAAACAACAGTTACACCGAAGACAACATTGATCGCATACATACAAGCAGAGTTAAAAAAATAATAAAAAAACCATTGCACTTCCTTATTAACGTTGTATAATATTAGTCCCTATACTATTCCAATATTTTGAATTAGTCCTTTTATTTTTTTTATTTAAATATTGTAGTCTTCAAATTTTCACGTGCACCGCATTTTAGACCTTAATAGTAAAAATAAATTTTATAAATAATTATTTTTAAATAATAATTTTATTCTTCATATAAAATGACAATTATATTTTATTTAAATACACAAATTATTTACTATATAACTTGTTAATATCTATTATAAAGTCAATATCTCCTTAAGCAGTCTTTTCATTGAGTTTACAAATACATTTTTTAGAAAATTAGATAATAAAATAATTTTCTATTTTTTATCAAAGAATTATTATTGACTAAAAAAATTAACTTTTAGAAATAAAGAGGTTGTTTGTTATTTAAGAACTCGTGGGTTGAACTGGTTATCGCACATAAGTGACAAATTTTTTAATTTTGGAGTGCAACGTAAATTGCATTGGCCCAAAAACATAGTATACGTTAATATTCACGAACTCAAAAAGTATTTAAATTATAAAAAGTATCTAGGAACCGAGTGGCAATATTGGGATAGTACAGGGGCTATCGATACATTTTGCCCTTCTTTATGTTTTCCTCTCCGTCTTATCAGTCCCCATTACCACCACCCTCATCATCTCTCCTCTCCCCCCTCTCTCCTCTCTCTCTCTCCCCCTTCGCCTCATCCTCTCATGGCGAACGCATTCGCCGGCGCTCCGACGAGCTCATCGGCCGCTCTCCTCCGACTCCGGTGACCTCTCCTCCCTCCTTTACGCCCGGATCTCCGCCTCGGATCATTGATGCGCGTGGTCTCCGCCGCCGATCTCGCAGCGGATTGCGATCGCAAATGAACGGGCCGGGGGCCGAGGACGCTGCCGCGCCGCCACCGCCGCTGCTGGAGTGGAAGTTCTCGCAGGTCTTCGGCGAGCGGACCGCGGGAGAGGAGATACAGGAAGGTTCGATCGATCGATACTTGTATCTTACTTAGATCCGTTTGGGTTGCTAGGGTTTCGTGGATTCTGGGCAGGGAGCTCCCAATGGGATCTCGTGGTCGGAATCAATTGGTCCTTTCGTTTATGATAGTTGCTTTGTTGTGAAGTAGGGCAAGTGTGTGATTATATCATTGGATTAGCATATTTCGTACTTCGTTTAGCTTAAAGCTGGAATCTTTTTGCGAACTATCTTAACTTTGGCTGTTGAATTGGATAACCAGACTGTATGTAGCTGAATCACTAGAAGTTAGTGCATGTTTGGCGTCACCTATGCTTCTGCTTTCAGCAATAGTCATTTCCACTAGATCCTTCGGAAAATAATAAAGTTTAGTGCTTTTGCAGCGAGTGAATCGGAATTAGGTTTTGAGGTCCAAAGCAGAAGTACCAGTTTGGTGCTTCTACTTCTGCAGCAGAGAGAATCTATTGAAGGAATTTTAATATAATACTACTTCTAAAAGCACTACTCAGAAAGAACTTCATCCAACTGCATTACACCCTATTGCAGGGCCAAACAGGTCCTTAGTGTTGGGTGCTATTAAAATTTAGTAGATTTCTTTGTCATATGCTTAAATATCTAGCCATGTTAGCGTTCCCTATGCTTGTGTCTTATGGGTTACCTTGTCTTGCCTTTCTTGTGGAACTTTTGTGTAATGCTTATGTTTTTTTCTTCCTTGATTTTGTTGCCTGTTGCAGTTGACATTATCTCTGCCATAGAATTTGATAAATCTGGCAATCATCTTGCGACTGGAGACAGAGGAGGCCGTGTCGTTTTATTCGAGAGGGCAGACCTTAAGGATGTATGTTGTAACAAAAATATTGGGCATGCTAAATTCTATCAAAATTTTCACCATCTTCTTTTCTGCGATGTTTTCAAATTTGTTTTTCTTCTTTTGTTTTGTAGTGTGTTTGTAGAAGGGATCTAGAGAAGGCAGATTGTCCAATTCGCAGGCATCCAGAATTCCGCTACAAAACAGAGTTTCAGAGTCACGAACCAGAGGTATTATGTTTTCTGGACTCTTACTAATAGCAGTTTGATGCTTTTCTGATCCATCTCTAATTTGATATCGCATCACTTCTATGCAATCAGTTTGATTACCTTAAAAGCTTGGAAATAGAAGAGAAGATCAACAAGATAAGATGGTGGCAAACAGCCAATTCTGCATTGTTCCTTCTCTCCACAAACGACAAAACAATCAAGTTTTGGAAGGTAAATTGAAATTTCTTTGAACATCAACTTTTCTATGTAAATGCATTTTTTTGAAAAATATGCTTGACTGATGATGGTTTGATATCTAATAACAGTTATGATTCTTTCATTCGACTCTCTTTTGCTGAGCAGGGGATGTTTTCTTCTATATATTTGTCCATTCACAAGTGAATTTTCATTTCTGATGCACATCAATTTATTTTGTATTGGTAGCAAATTACTTTTTTTTTGTTTTTCGTTCTTTTTGCTGCTATCTTGTTTATGTGATGGAATGCAAATAGTTGAAACATTAATTGCATCTTATATTGTTGTTGATGTCTTTCTTTTGTATCTTAATACTGCCTTAATAGGGTTATTTTTGTGAACTATGTTTATGTCTTTGTAGGTGCAAGAAAAGAAGGTGAAGAAAGTTTGTGAGATGAACCTGGATTCTTCACAAGCTTCAGCAAATGGTAGCTATACTGGTTGTAACACTCCTAGTCCGAGAGCATGCCTGCCAAATGGTGGTTGTTCAGAAAGGCCGTGTGGCTATTCAAGTGGTGATATTTTATTTCCACTTGGAGGATTTCCATCACTACGCTTGCCTGTGGTGGTTGTACTCACACCAGCCTATTTGTTTGTGCAAAACTGAATATTCCATTTCTATAAGTATAGGTTTTGTCCCTTCCAGTTCTTAAAAAAATTTATAGCACTGAGCCGCACATTTGAATTAGTTATCTTGATGTTATTGCTGTTTGTTCTTCTTTTAATTTAGTGGTCCTCAGCGCTTACTCTTGTTTAAGTCATCTCATGTTTATCGGTGCCCCATTTTTGATAAATACAGGTTGCAACCCAGGAAACAAGCCTTGTTGCTAAATGCAGAAGAGTATATGCTCATGCGCATGATTATCACATAAATTCCATTTCAAATAACAGGTTTGTACACTTTTTTCTTATCCTTATAGTTGCCTAAGCAAGATTTTATTGAATGACTGCATTTATTTGCAAATTTGATATATTATTTAGGCCATATTAGTTTTTTCTGCATTTATTAGCTACTATTTATACAGTGCTGCACATGTTTCTCTGTTTTAAAGGTTGTATAGACAAGTAAATGCTTAGAGATAAGAAATATAGTTGAGTTTATCTTAATAGGCATGGTAGTTACCTTGAGTGGTGTTAACTAATGGTTTTTTATTATTAATGGGCTGGAGAAAAGCTATGACGTTTCAAAGTTTGTTCTTTGTAATGTTAAACCAACTTGTGCATTTTTTACTTCTTGAATTTTCTTTTATTAAAACTTGCATCCAATTCTTTTGTTAACAGATTCCACAATATTATCAGCAGATAGTTTCTTTTATCAGTATTGGTTGGTGATTGGTTAACTTGTTACCTTTATTTCTTGCTAGCATGTTTTGAAAGGGGCGTACGACTGTGTAAAGCAGTTCCTTGCTTGTCTCAAAATGAAGTTTATTTTCTTATTACAGTAATATAAGTTGTTTTGTTTAAATTTCTCACTACTTTGCATGCTTTTAAATTTGAAATTTCTAGCTCCTCTCTGAACATTTTGTTTCTGTTTTGTAATGATTTTTTTCCTTTTATCGTTCAGCGATGCCGAGACTTTCATATCAGCTGATGATTTGCGGATTAATCTTTGGAACCTGGAAGTCAGCGACCAGAGTTTCAACATTGTTGATGTCAAGCCTGCAAACATGGAGGACCTTACTGGTATATGTTCTGATGCTACTGTGTATTATACTCTGGGAACTTGTTTCTGTCTTGCTACTGCAATAATTTGTTTGGCAAGGCAAAAGGTCATCTCGATGCTTGTGATTTTATTAAATCGTAATGGGTATCTCATCTATGTATTATGCACTCCCTGCTGTAAAATTAGTTGCTAATTTAGAGACCACTACTATTTATAAAACTCATAGATAGGTTGGCAGATGGATGATCTCCAGGACCTAGATATTAAGTTTTACTTAGGAAGTGATAGGTCTTAAGCTCGGTTGATTTTAAAACTCATACGAGTACATTAAAATTTCAAATCATAGAATAAAAACTTTTCCACTCAAATTGAATTACATGTGTTATCAAGGATCTGTGTTATCAAGGATCTAGAAAGAGAAGATTCCCTAATAAGCATTTTAAACCGCTGAGGTTTATATTGGAATGCCTTGGCGCCCTATGTTTTTGCATCACAAATTGGAAAGATTTTCATTCATAAGATGTCTCCATCTATTTAACTTACAATAGTTTTCTTAGTGTCAGTATTGCATGATATTTTTCATTCTCGGTCTTGGCAGTTTATGTTTTGTTTTCAATGAATGGGACCAACTGCAGAACTCACTTTCTGAAACATGCAGAGGTTATAACGTCTGCTGAATTCCACCCTGTTCATTGCAACACATTGGCATATAGTAGCTCGAAGGGCTCAATACGCCTTATTGATTTGAGGCAATCAGCTTTATGTGACAACCATTCCCAGCAGTAAGTTCTTTCCTGGGCGCTATCCACTGCTGTATCTCTCATATAATCGTAAAATTTCAGAAAATCTAGTAGCATTTCTATCATCTCAACAGCTAATATTGGACCCTTACAGGTTTGAGGAGCATGATGCACCAGGTTCAAGGTCATTTTTTACTGAGATTATTGCTTCAATTTCAGATATCAAGTTCTCAAAGGATGGAAGGCATATTCTTAGCCGTGATTACATGACTCTTAAGGTTCCTTTTTCTATATCTGCTATCATATGTCTTGCTTTGGAACTTTTCATTGTTCTAAGCACAATTGATCTAAATTTTCTTTCCTTGAACTTCATACTGTTAGATATATATCAGATTGTTCGATTGTTCTGTCCATTAAAATTATTCTATAGATTTAACTGTTTCACATAGATCAAACAACTCTTTTCTTTGTTCTAAGCACAATTGATCTAAATTTTCTTTCCTTGAACTTCATACTGTTAGATATATATCAGATTGTTCGATTGTTCTGTCCATTAAAATTATTCTATAGATTTAACTGTTTCACATAGATCAAACAACTCTTTTCTTTAGTCATTGTCGTAGTTGAATAGGTTTATACTTCTGTGCTCCTTCCATGTATTGTGATCTGTAGCTAGTAGAAAATATTACTTTTTCTTTATTATTAGTTAGGTATAAATGTTTCTCACGAGAAAAACATTTCTATCGGTTAGTCTTGCTACTTTGCCATGTTATTTTGGTCATGCTATGTGATGGATACAATGGTCTATTCAAATTGTTGAATTTTACTGTGTAATACATCTTTGCAATATTATTACCTAGACTAAAATGTTTGTTTCCTTCATTGGTGTTCTTCAATTTCTTATATGCTAATTTTCATCTGATACTTCCAGCTATGGGACATAAACATGAATGCAGGCCCTGTAGCTACGTTCCAGGTCCATGAATATTTAAGGCCAAAGGTGATCTCTTTTCCCGTTAAGCCTAGTTAACTATAAGTTTGTGCAATTTATAGGTTGTTTATGATGCAGCTGTATTTTTCTTCCTACAGCTATGTGATTTGTATGAAAATGACTCTATTTTCGACAAATTCGAGTGTTGTCTAAGTGGAGACGGATCAAGAGTGGCTACTGGTTCTTACAGGTACATTTCTGTGCTTATCTGATTGGAACCTAAAATTGATTACGCAAACCAAAAATAATAATGCCATCTATTTCTGTACCTTCAGCAACCTTTTCCGAGTGTTTGGTTGTGTTCCTGGAAGCAATGAGGCGACAACTTTGGAAGCAAGTAAAAATCCTATGAGGTAGTATTCATGCAAGTCCTTATAGAAGTAATAAGCAGCGATAATACATTGTAAAATATAGGTTGATAACAAAATAATGTTGGGATCTCCTGACACCTAAAATTATCTCTTGATAGGAGTCCGGCTACTATACTATCGATAGTACCAAGTGCTTGGTGCTATCGAGTTTTTCGCCATTAGATCTACTCATTTGACTATTTTCACCCGTTAGATCATACTATTCAACTAACTACTTACTCAACCCTAGGGGACCACTATCATTCTAACTGCACATTGCTTCATCCAAGGGCCGAAAACCTAATAGCACCAAACGTTTGGTATTATTAATAGTATAGTAGCCTAATTCCTCTTGATAGTTTATATTTATGTTTGAGATATTTATACATATACCCCTGAAAATCTGAATTTCTATGGGCCCTTTGAAAATGTAACTAATTGTTTATTCCTACACGCCAAAGTAAAATGCCCCCTCTTTTAAATACGTGTTCTAATGCGAAGCCATTTAGTCCCCAAGAATTGGACAAATTCCCAACTTATAAGGGTATTTTTCTTCGACTGTTATCATCTTAGGAGACAAGTCCAAAACCCTTCAAGGCCTGCAAGATCTCTGAGCAATTTGACCCGTGCTGTCAGAAGAGGTTAGTCTTTAGCTGTTATAACTTTTTGGTTCTAACAGCTTTTCAAGTTGCAAACTTTCTCATTAAATGGAAATTTAAACAGGAACAGACAGCGCAGGAGTTGATGCCAATGGGAACTCGCACGACTTCTCTATGAAGCTGCTCCATTTGGCGTGGCACCCAACCGAGGATTCAATTGCTTGTGCTGCTGCCAACAGCTTGTACATGTACTATGCATAGAGGCGACGGCCAAAATGCACTTCTCCATGAAAAGCTTCTACTTGTACCATGATTCTTTTGGGTGTTGCTTCCGGTGAAAGCACTTTGCTTTTCACGCGGCAAACGTGGGAAATGCAGGAGGCTGTATCAGTCTGTGGCGATGTAAACCCCCTTTCGGGGGAAGAAAAAGCTATTAAGATACACGAGGAAGTAACTTACCACTCTTTCTCAATGAGGGCTACTTGGTTCTCTTTTCCTTCTTTTTTTCTCTTCTTTTTAGGGCAGTCTGAATATCGACCATTTTTGTTTGAACTGTTCTTTTTAGGTTCAAAAATTAGATTGTAGCTCTCCTTCAATCAAAACAGAGAGCATCCAACGATATATCGTGGATAAGGATGATATGTATTTATTTCGAGAACTGTGGGCTTGTAACGTTGCGACGCGCGTCTTGGGGCTTTCTGAAATTATTATTATATTGTAATTGTTCATCTTTCAGACCTTTTCTGTCATTTTTACTGAAATTGCTATCAGCTTCTATGTATTTTGGTGAGCAATTCCGACATTTTATCTGTCATGAGAACTTTTCTCCCTGGGATGAGCATCTTAGTTCTTGTGCAATAAATTTATACCACTTATCACCAGATGAAGCTTAATGATTTATTTAGTAATGATGCTTCTGCAATGGAGGGCGTTTCTCGCTTCCTAAATGTTCGAGCAAGCACCTTTTTCTTTTTCTTTTTGTTGGAAAACATACCTATCAGCCACTTATGAGTTAGTGGACTTAAAATAAAAAAGAAACTATATGTTTTTTCTATATATGTGAAGTTGTGTTTTACTAATAAGTATTTTACGAAGAATTAAACCCAAAAAAATCAATTTTCAGACCCAATTATCTCTTTAAACAAACACTGCCCCACTTAATATTTGCTTGCTCTAATTTTTGCTCGCGTAAGATTCGATTTTACTTTTTTCTATTTAAAACCAAAAAAAAAACCATATTTTATATTTATATATATATATATATATATATATATATATATTTCCCATTTGAATTACAATGCAAGTGGTTCAACGGTCCCCAGTAACCTGCTATATACTAAACCATCCCCGAGCTCGGCCCGTTTCGAAAACCCTAACCCTAATAACCGCAGTGCACTTTTGCTCCATAAACCCTTCGAATCGAAACACCAAGGGTTTCACATCACCTCCCCGTCCCCTCCTCTTCCCGCTTGATCCTCGAATTCGAAAACCCCCCTAGCCCCGAATCCCACCCCAAATGAACTCCGTCCTCCTCGAATCCCCGTTAATGGCGAAACCCCTCTCTCTCGGGCCCCTCGGCGCCCCCAATTTCCAGTCCGTGCTCAAGGAGTCGATCGACCGGTTCCTGGTCGAGATCCAGAAGAGGGATTCGTGCGACTTCTCCCCCTTCCGTTTGATCTTCTTCCGCCTCCTCCAATCGAGCTCCGACCCCCCGCTCGAGATCGTGTGGTTCTACTCCGCCGTGGGCTACCACGAGGCGCTCGCCGGTAAGAGGGACGACCCCCTCGGCCGCCGCGTCGCCGCCGTGAAGGACCTGCTCCAGATGCTCGCCGCGTGCTCCGCCTCCTGCGGCGGCCCCAAGTGCGTCGCCCTCCTCGCCCCCGCCGTTTCCGAGCTGTTCTACTGCGCCCTCGAGGCGGCGAAGCTCCCTAAGAAGGAGGCGAAGAGGGTTAACAAGGAAATAGAGTGCTTAGTAGAAGGAATACTAAGCTACATTAGCATCTGCAGCAGCAAGAGTTCCAACGGGGGAGACTCCAATCACAGTTGCTTGCTCCCAGGTTTCGGCGATCTCGTTCGCGTGTGGACCGTGCACCATTCGAACAACAAAGGAAGCGGTTTTGGAGTGCTCTTCCCGTTGGTTAGTGATGAAATAAGGTATGAGTTCGGTAAAGAAGGGTGTGGGATTGGTTACTTAGCTGCGGTCGTGGTGGCCGAGGCTTTCTTGCTGAGATTGTGCTTGAAGGTGCAAGGCGGTGGTTCTCCGAGGCCGGACTTGCAGAAGGAGCTGAGGATTTGGACTGTTAGCTCGATCACCGTGTTCCAGAACCGCGTCTTCTTTGGTAAGCGGCTCCGCTATTCATGTGTTCGGTACGATAACTTGCTCGACTATGTTACTGATCAAATAATAACTTCTATGGTTGAAAACAGAGATTTTGTTGAGATTGCTGCTTGAACCGCATACGCCTGTCGCCTCTCTCTTGGTAAGTAAATATCAATCAGCGACTCTCTTGTTTATGTTCCACTATCTGAAAGAATATGTAGGTTCGTTGGCAATACAAAATAGTTATTCGTAGAGGAGCTTATCCAAGTTTTTCAAGTTGGGTCCGTGTAGTCTTTTTGTTAATACATATTTATTGCTTTATTCCTTTGTCGCATGTTTGTCTTTGCTCGTATTACTTTGGTTTTTTTAAGAATATTTTTTACGATTCGTCCTTCTTGGTGAAAGTCATTCTAGATATCTCTCTTCAATAGCAGCTTTTGACTTTGTTGGGTCGGCGTTATATTTGTTAAGCTAGGAAAAAGGGGGAGATATTCGACATGCCTGTTAGTTCTTGATTTGATTATAATCTGTCGGCATTTCACACTGATCCAGTTTGCGGAGTGTGATTAAGGTTGGAATAACAGGGGACACGAACCAAGATCATTTGTTTCTTATTTTATTTAAAACTATATGGTCAATTAACATTTTTGTACTTCCACATATGCGGGGGGTTGTATACTATATTGAAAGAGGTGAACTACATCTTCCGGTCTTGTATCTAATTAAAAATGACAGCTTACAAGATAGCATAACATGTGGAATTTGAATGTAACCTTTCATTTGTTTCTCTTGTTGCATAGTTTATGTAATTATGAAGCTGACTATTGATGAGATGTTCTAACCCATGTTTTGTTTATTCAGAGTACCGAAGAAGAGGTTTTGGTTCGAGACATCCTCTATGATGCTCTCATCTTAGTAGATTACTCTTTTGTTAATCCTGGAGTCGAAGTGGAACAAGCTGATGAGTCAACAATAAGTACACTTATTACACGGCTGATTGTTGCTTATGAAGCCACTGAAATCGCCAGGTAAGGGAGAAACGTAATAGATTTGCAGCTGCGTTTGCATATACCACAAAGTATAAAATTGTGTTTTCGAAATCGTTCTCTGTAACAGGAGTAAAGGGGATCAAGGAAGAGCCTTGTCATATATAAATGCCTTCTCAACTTCGAGTACTCCCATTTATTTGACAAAGTGGGTTGGCAGTCAGGTTGGCTCCGAAAAACTTAACAAACCCAATTCCACTGCTCCTCAAGCTCTTCTCAGTGAGTTTATGTAACCCGTTCTCATTTTTGCTTTTTTTTTTTTTTTTCAGATTTTTACTATTTCTTAAGTGCGTGTGTTTCTCTCGCTGTGTAACTGTTTTGAACTGTTCTTTTTTGTTTGTTACTCTCTGCAGAGTGGCTTGTCGATCTTGAAGACAAGGGACTTAGACTGTTCGGGGACAACATTTCTAAACTTCGCAAGAGGTTGATATTCGAAGAGTCTAAAGTTGTTTCCGAACACGCAATGGTTGATTCGATTAGCAAAGAAACAGATGCCGATCTCTTCTTTTTCGATAAACAAAGGAATGATACAGAGGAGGACCATAAGGATCGGGACATCGAAATGGTTGATAATGCTTTTATGGCTGCTGCTAATTCCATGAAATCAGCAATTGATGGAAGGAGAAAGAGAAAAGGCTCGGGAGGTGAGGGTGAATTACAGGTGAAATTTGTTAAGTATAAGATTCACGATAGCTCGGTGAAGGATTACTTCTTGCCTAAAGCCAATGGGGTTTGTAGCGGCAGCGAGGTTGAAAACTCACCGTCAGATGCTGAAATGGAAGAAACAGACTAATAGGATGACATCGGATAATTGTTGTTTTGTAATAGCTGAGGCACATAACTGTTCTCCTGGAATTTAGAGGATAATGTAGGGTTAAGGACATTGCTTCTCTGTATTAACATACTTCGTTAGGGCATATTACGGTACAATGTTGTCTCCTCTATGTTTCCTGTTGTGCAGAAAAAGGACTGACAAAAAATGTAGATTTTGATCAGAATTTCTTAATGGCAAGAACTACTTAAAGTTTCTAATTGATCAATGGAGTGTTCTATTTCAAGCACTGAATACTTAACTTGAATGTGATCTACATTACTTTTTGCTGGCACCTGGAGATTTCTTGTGTGAATTTGATGTACTTTTCCAAATAAATGGCTGTGAAATCAGTGGAGAGCCGTATCCTCTCGAACATTGCACGGCAAACTCTTTCTTGAAGCTGAGTGTTTCTCCGCTTTTCTCATATCATCTGCAGTGATTGCGGGTTGATTGTATCAGGGACTAACTTGCTATTTTTGTGTACCCATTTTTTTGACCTCTAATCCTTACACCATTTCTTTTCTCCTCTGTAGCCGCACCCTGTCTCCATGGTTTATGTTCTTATCCTCCTCGATATTTCCTGTGGATTATCAAGTAGGTGCGACAGAAACTCGTGTGAATCAGAAAAAGTTTCCATGGAGAATCAGAAAGAGTTTCCATGGAGCTGGTCTATGTTTCTTGTTCATCTTTCCGAATCCGTTAATCGTTTCGCATAATTAAGAGGCTTTCCTGGTTAGTTCCGTTCGACGATATCACTCATCTGTTTCTTTGAGGTTATTTCGGCTGTCCAATCTTTCTTCTTTAGATAGATTGATGTACTCATCGGATGTACCCATCTTGTGCTAGGAAAACATGAAACCGACCGTCGACCTCGATCCAGCTACACCCTGGCTCTTTCTTAATCCCTCGACTCGAGAGCAACTTTCTAACCCTCGAAGCATCATTCCACCTTCTCAAATCTGCATAAATATTACCCAACAACACATAAGTCGAATCCCGATTTGGTTCTAACTCAAACAGCTTCTCCGCTGCTCTCTCCGCAATTTCAACATTTCCATGCATCCTACAAGCTCCGAGAACTGCTTGCCACACTGAAGGATTGTGAGTCAGCGCCATTTTCTGTATAAAAGTTTCAGCCTCTTCTAGCTTACCAGCTTTTCCGAGTATGTCAACCATACAAGCACAGTGTTCGATCGTAGGGTTCATTCCGTATACATGACCCAATGCATTAAAATACGATAATCCTTCATTAACTAATCCCGAATGGCTACAAGCTGATAAAACACCTATGAATGTAGTCTCATCAGGTTTATTGCCTTCGTCCATCATGCTTTTAAAGGCCTCAATTGCCTTAACCGCATTTCCATGATAAGAGTATCCACAAATCATCGTATTCCACAAGATTTCGTCCCTTATACTCGAGCTGTAAAAAACCGCCTCAGCATCCATCAAAGTCCCACACTTTACATACATATCTATGAGAGAACTCAAAACAAATTCGTCACAGATTCCTGATTTAATGACCCACGAGTGGAATTGGAGGCCGCAACTTAAAGCCGCCAGGTCGGCGCTAGCACTCAAACAGCTCGACAATGTCGACCCATTAGGGCTCACACCTTCTCGCTGCATCTCGCGGTAATATTCTATAGCCTTTTCGCCTTGATCGTTCTTCGCATAGCCTGTTATAACCAGAGTCCAATCAAAGACATCTTTTTCTTGCATTTTATTGAATACTAGGCATGCTCTAGGAAAATGCCCGCAATTCGCGTAGAAATCAAGAAGAGCTCTTCCAACATGGGAATCTCCTTCTATTCCTCGCTTTATGATATGAGCATGAACTTGGGTGCCATAGCTGGAAGCTTTAAAGTTAGTGCAAGATCTTAAAATGCTAATATATGTGTATTTGTTAGGGATGTACTTTTCCATGATCATTTGATTGAAAAATCTAAGCCCTTGATCGCAAGAGGCTCCGCTGTGAAATCCGGACAGAAGCATGTTCCAAGAAACAATATCACGGTCCAACATGCAGTTGAAAACCTTACAACCTTCTTCAACAGCGTCGGCTTTCATGTACATATTCAGAACAGCATTACCCAACTCTTTTGCCATCAGAGCACCACTTTTCAAAATGTAAGCATGAATACTCCCACAAAGTCTCCGATCACCAAACTTCGAAGCAGTACAAGCAGCGGTTACGAATGTATACTCATTCTGATTTATCCCCATGCTCCTCATATTTGAGAAAAGCTGAAATGCTTCCAGAGCCATGCCGTTTCGATCGAAGCACGAGATCATCGCAGTGTAAACCACCACATCAGGTTCAGGTATCCTTTCAAACACTTTATACGCGTCCTCAGCTGAATCGCACTTTGAGTACATATCAATTAGGCTACTACCCAAAACACCATCAAGCTCAATTCCATACTTAACCAACAAACCATGAATAGCCCTACCTTGTCGCCCAACACCTAGGCTCGCACAACACTTAATAACACTAGTAAATATGTACTCACTAGGCCTTGTTTCCGACTCCAACAACTTGTGGAAAAGCATTATAGCCTTAATCTCATAACCCATTTGAGAATACCCATTTAACATAGCATTCCAAGAGATGGAATTATGTTCCGGTAATCCGAAGAACACTTTCTCAGCAAACTCCATCTCCCCACACTTCACATAAACTTCAACCAGAGACGAACCAACATACGAATCCGATAAAAGCCGCATCTTTATAGCTTCCCCATGAAGCTGCTGCGCGAATCCCAACCTCAAACAGACGGAACAAGCTTTGAGAGCGGCGGCGAGAGCGAACCCATTAGGCAGAATCCCTTCTTGCTGCATCTCAACGAACAACCTCACACCCCCCTCCGGATCGTTCTCCGCCACATGTCCGGCAACCACAGCCGTCCAACCCACAACATCTCGGCTCGGCATTGTATCGAACACCTGGTGGGCGCAACCTATACTACCACACTTTGCATACATATTGATCAAGCAATCGTAGAGAAACGTATCGGGCTCGATTCCGCTTCGTATTAAGCGTCCATGGGTGGCTTTGCCATTGATGAGGGACCCCTTCAAGGCGCACTCTTGAAGGGTAATGGCGAAGCTCCGGAGTGCGTCGTTGCGATCAATGGGGGGCGACTTTGAACAGGGGACTGGACCATTGGCGCATGGGGGAGGCGAAAGGAGGCGGCTTTGGGAGAACCCATGAGAGGATTCGATGGGTTTGGGTCTCCTCGGGGGATTTGGTAGTGAGAGAGAGTGGGAGAAGTGGAGGTGGAGATGGTTCGTGGAGGAGAAGGAGACGAGCATGGCGCCGCGTAGCCGTTGGTTTCTGGAAAAAGCGCGCCAGTGCCTTTTATATATATATATACACAGGAGGTGGATGTGGGTAATGGATCCGATAACCCGTTAACTGGACCCGATTATTTGGGTCCGGAGTTGGGTCAAAATCATATTATGTAAATATGCAAGTCACATCACGGGAAAAAGGCCCGATAGTAAAATAAAAATCGAAAGGTCTCTATTTTGTTACTATGCTTTACTTGCATGTTACTTAAATTAATTACTCTTTTGATAAATAACTAAGATTAATTAGAGTGTCTCGCACTTGACCAATGCTCAGACACGTTTCAAATTCTATCTTACACATCTCTTACAAGCTGACATGGCATTTTGTGATTGGATAAATCTGAACCTGCAAAGATTCGGACCCCACAACAAGGCACTCACTCCTCAGCTGCTGACTCGGATCACACACAAACCCCCATCAACCAATGGGACACAAGCAAAAGATCCTCACTACCCACAAAGGATAAGGACCTCTATCCTCTTCTCCTCATCCTTGACACTATTTAAATTCCCCCACACCATTTGTTTCTCCACACCACCACAACCCACAACCAATCCTCTCACCTCTCGCCGGCACAGCAAACACCGAAAAACCGCCCAACCGATGGCCGCCACGATGTCGCTCTCGTCCCCCGCCCTCGCCGGCACTCCGGTCAAGCTGGCGCCCGCCGCCTCCGACATCCTCGGCGACGGCCGTGTCACCATGCGCAAGACCGCCGCCAAGCCCAAGACCGCTGCCTCCGGGAGCCCGTGGTACGGCCCGGACCGCGTCAAGTACCTCGGCCCGTTCTCCGGCGAGCCCCCGTCCTACCTCACCGGTGAGTTCCCCGGTGACTACGGGTGGGACACCGCGGGGCTCTCCGCTGACCCCGAGACCTTCGCCAAGAACCGCGAGCTCGAGGTCATCCACTGCAGGTATAAAGGGTGGAAAATTTTAGTTCCACAGTTATATAGTGTTTGTATCTTATTCGAATTGTGTTATCGTGTCGTTTCTGATGTTGACAGTTATATAGTGTTTGTATCTTATTCGAATTGTGTTATGGTGTCGTTTCTGATGTTGCCGACCTCGTACATCTAGGTGGGCCATGTTGGGTGCTTTGGGCTGCGTCTTCCCCGAACTTTTGGCCCGTAACGGGGTCAAATTTGGCGAGGCCGTGTGGTTCAAAGCCGGAGCCCAGATCTTCAGCGAGGGCGGGCTGGACTACTTGGGCAACCCGAGCCTGATCCACGCGCAGAGCATCTTGGCCATCTGGGCCTGCCAGGTCATCCTCATGGGCGCCGTCGAGGGCTACCGGGTTGCGGGCGGTCCTCTCGGTGAGGTGACCGACCCGCTATACCCCGGCGGGAGCTTCGACCCGCTAGGATTGGCTGACGACCCCGAGGCCTTCGCAGAGCTGAAGGTGAAGGAGATCAAGAACGGCCGGCTCGCAATGTTCTCGATGTTCGGGTTCTTCGTGCAGGCGATCGTGACCGGCAAGGGCCCGTTGGAGAACCTCGCCGACCACCTCGCGGATCCGGTGAACAACAATGCTTGGGCTTACGCCACCAACTTCGTCCCCGGCAAGTGAGAGCTAAAAGTCGGCGTCGGCGCCGAATTGATGTGGTTGATTGGATTGATAAGGGATGGTGTAAAATGAGCAAATTGTGTACTAGTATTGTATCAAGGAATGTTCTTTGATTGCCAAATCACTTGTGTTTAGCCTCGCTACAGAGAAAAGTGCTTTTGAATAGAGTCATCTGAAGAAGCACTAACAACATTTTCATCAAAAGCTCTTTGGTTACTTTCTTCGAGAATTTCAACCACTTGACCACTGCTTCTCAAAGCAAAGCAATTGTTTAGAAGCACGACTATGAACTAACTTTAGCAGCAGCATAGTTTAGGACTGAATAATCCGCGGTCGACTTTAATGCGGTATTTACATTCCCATGGATGCAAATAAACTTTACAGTTCTAAATGTACTTGGAAACTAAAACTACTACTCAAAACAACATATCCATTAGATGGACTATGTTATATATTTGAATCTTCTGTGTTATCAAGGTATGAGGAGATAGCCTCTCTCGGCGTCGGAGATGATATCGGAGGCACTCGGAAGCAAATGATGCTGGGAGACACCTTCTCTTACTTTAGCATGATTCTCGGCTTCGCGCTGGAACATCGAGACCAGCTGCTGCAGCTCCAGCTTCCGAACCTGCACCTGCTCCTCGGTGATTGGCTTCCTCAATCCAAAGTATAGCATTCCGACCACGATTAACACTATACCAATAGAGAAGAGAAGCCCCGTGAATAAGGAAAACGCGTACGGGGTATTCTCAGCCCCCGGTATTCCATCTACGTTGATCCCAAATAGTCCGGTGATTATGGAAAGGACGAGGCCGCAACCTCCGAAGATAGTTAGGTTGTGAGTGATATGCAGGCTCTTATCCTACAAAATAGCGAACAAGGCTCGAACTTTCATTAGAGTTCAATATTCTGCAAAAAACATAAACAGTATTTATGTTGAAGCAGGAATGAAACAAAGGCATGCATATGAATTTCCCTTTACTTTCAGTTTCTCGGAGAAATGTAGGAAAATCCGTGAACTAAACTATATGAGTGAAAAGCTCACGGACTAAGTCGCAATGTCATTAAAATACAGGGGACTACTTAAATTCGCAATGCACTATAGAGGTTTCTATGATCATTAGAGTTCTTAACAAGAGGGATCTTTAAGCTGTAAACCTGCAACCATGCACGAACAGTGCTCTGCATAACATCCTGAATTGTGAACAATCGGCCTCGAACAGCCTCTTGTTCCTGCAACATTTCCCTTGTATTTTTCTTCATCCCTTCCAGCATAGCTTTGGTGGCATTTCCTCTCAAATGCCGGAGGAGTTCGAATATGATCTCCTCCCTTGCATGCAGTGACCATTTAACTCGAATAACCTATCACAAACAAAAGTTAAATTGTTATCCCGGAGTTTCAGTATTACTCAATTAATCCTCAGAAAAAACAAAATGATACTCGATAAAAATCAACGCCACCCAGAAAGAAGTTTGGCGCGGATACCTGAGTAGCCAATCTTCTAATTTCCTGGTTAAATATTGTAGAGAGTAGATTCAAATCTTCATGATTTCTCCTGGAAATGATGATTACAAATCAATCAATCGTAGGACAGATAGTACAATGAGCTAAAAGAGGCAAAATTGTGAAAAAGTACATTTACTATGATACTTAAGTACCTATTTACAAACTTTAACTCGATTTCATCTGCTGCTCCAAATACATACTTGCGGAACAACCTATAGCATGTCAGAGGAATCTAAGTAAAACAATTAAGCGCAAAAATTAATGCAAATACCATCATAAACCATGGCATAAATATAATGTAGAATAACTTAAACTATATACATCTAAAGGAACAAGAGCTTATAACTTCAAAAAGAGTAAACTATTGAGGTAACCTATCATCCCATCGAGCGAGACGAGAAGCCAAATGTGCTATGACTTCATGGATCGATTTAGGAGCTGTGCTACCGCCAGCAAAAAGAAGCTCCTGAAAAGATTCAAATCATTCTAGTCGCTATTCTTTCTCAAAAAAAGAAATGTCCAATCTATCATTCAACTACCTGAACTTCAGTTATTCCCAGCACGTTGATGTTCGATGCGGACCCTTTGACATGCAATGCGGTTATAAGAAAGTTTTGAGCTTGCCAAGATCGAAGCACAATAGGTATGTCGTCTTCATTGCGAGATGGATCTCCAACTGACTGGCCCAAGAGCTCGAATAATAAGCCACCAGCAACCCTTACTGGGACCTAAATAGTAAACAGCATCAATATTTAACTAATCTAGAGGAAAATTTGAAATCATAAATTTGATAACAGTAAATTACCAAGGTTGATGATTCTTTAGTTTAAATAGTGAAATTGCAAAAATAAATGCATCAAGATGAAAAAAAATAGAGATTTAATTTTTGTGCCTCTATCGCGATTGACTTAGCTAAAGGTACATACAAACGCAGGGGACGAGTACAAATATTATGTAAACCTGAAGGAAAACATGGAAAGCAGAACAGGAAAATGCATGCATGTAAGATTACGGCGTTTTTCAATACCTGAATATTTAACTAATGATAAGATAGAAATGCAAACTGATAGATAATATCAAATGCATAATTCACCTTTCCAAAAATGTAAAACCACACAATAAATAAGCGAATATGATATTTGAAGATGAACAGTAACACTTAGGAAGCACACGAATACGCGCATGAAAGGAATCGGAGTAGCTATGACAAAAATCGGCAAGAAAGTCACCTCATACAATAGATGCTTCATCTTCTCACTGATAAGACGGCTTTCGTCTCTCAAAGCAATGCTAATGGCCGGATGCAACCAATGCGCATTACTCAGCCACTCATCGACGGACTTATTGCCCGCCGCTACGTGGCACCACCACGTAGGTCCTGCCGGGCGAACCCAATAAGGGGCCGCCACATCAGCAACTATAAAATCATCCCCATCCTCAATAAGATCAATGCGCTCTGAATCCCAAGTAGCATCAGTTTGGACCATTTGAACAAGCTCCGAAATCCTAGTCCATCCAATGGGCATCCAGTAGCTCTCTGAGGAGCTCGTCGCATACTTCGAATTTGCTTTGAAATCCTCGGACTGAGGAACTTCATCATCAATTACGGTCAGATTTAAGGAATCAACGGAATTGTGCTTGTTCGAATTTTGCGGGGAAATGCTACCCGGTCTAGATCTTGTTCCCTGTTTCTTTGGGTTCAAATTGTCTTTAACCTGCATGGACTGCGCCCGAGATAAATTCGGGCAGGTCCAAGTGTTGCATCGGACAAACTCGAATGCGCAGATGAGACCGTCGGTCCATTGGTCGCTTCGCGGCGCACCGTCTTTGATCTCTTGCTTCTTACTCTTGCCGTGGCACGGCGGAGGTTGGCCATCCATGCCTCGATCTAATTCTATCTAAGAAGCGAAAGGGAAGCGTATTATAAGTGGACTGTCGAGAATATATGCAAAATGATGCCGCAATGTTAAGCATGCGCGCGTTAAACATGAGGACTGTTTGCTTCAAAAATATGCTAACAAAATAGGCGACAGGTATTTAGATGAGTTTAATTGAACTACAGCTAAAATTCCATCTAAAGTGAGAGAAATAATTGGGTTTGTTCCTACTCATGAATCACTTGGTCATAAACTAATCTTACAATTTTCTATAAGAAATCTTCAAATCATAGCATCGACAAATTAGTACCAAAAAAACTGGAAAAAAAAAAAGGAAGAGGAAGTGAAATAGTAGAGCTTAACTCTGCAACATTTGACCCAAAATGAGAGAGCAAAGCAAACTCAATTTGAATGTATCCTAAACAACCACAAAAAAATTCCACTTTAAGGAGAATAATAAGAAAGGAGAGTACGCAGTGATTTTGAGGAGGAGGAGCGGCGCCGAGGACGAGGACGAGGGTACGACCCACACACGGGAGGGGGATCGGATACAAGAGGGGTCGGCCAATGAGGGGAGCGGCGGACACGTGGCGTTCGGCCAGGTGGCGCCGACGCTGACCGTTGCTTTCGGTTGGGTTACGTGGCGCACAGAGGGATGCGGCGGATTGGCTGTTCGGTGGACAGGTGGATGCAGCGAAGTGAACAGAGGTCGCCTTTAGCGTTCCAGCTTCTACGGTGTTCCAGTGGGACGATGCACTGCTGCAGTTGGACCGGTTGGATCGGTTTAAATGGGTTGGAAGAATCCGGTTCGCGAAGGGCCTGGCCCCGAAAAGTTTCGTCTCATGCACCGAACACTAAATTATAAGAAGTAGAGAACCAAATATATTTAAATTTAATAAATAAACATCAAATAATAACAAATTAATTCATTAAATATCGAAATCTAAATTGGCTAAATTACATAAAACCTTCTTCTAAATATCCGCTTTTCACTTTTCCTTCCTGACTGTAAATTTTTTTAAAAATTTCAGAAATATTTTCAGAAAAGTACGATATTAATGAAGAGGGTAAAATGACCAAATTATCCTTACTTTCTCTATATGAAAAAATATATATTTTTAATATATTTTTGTCATTTTGAAGGGCATTTTCAGTATAATTATAAGAAATGGACGGAATAGTGACGGAACCCTGACAGAGGGGGGCTAAATGCAACAACTTGAAATGTTGAGACAGTAAAATATAGATTTTTTAAAATTATGACGGAAAAATAAAAAAATAGATATTTATAAGGAGATTTTCTGTAATTTAGCTATCTAAATTTATACTGATTTTTAAATATTATAGAGCACAAAAAATGAATTAGATATATATATCTTGAGACTGTTTTAAAAAATATTGTGTGCGAAATTTACTTGGGCTTCGTTTGAGATTGCAGTGTCAAAAACATCTACTCTTATATTTTTTCAATAAAATATTCAAAAAGTTAAAAATATTTAGCATGGGGGACTTGGTCCATGGACCGAGGTCCATGCAAAAATTTATTCAAAGCAACAAAGAGCAAAAAAGTACCCTCCTCATCCATCGAATTCCCACTCTTACCCCTGTCGCCGCCTCACCCTCGCCCTCGTCGCCGCCGTTCTCCGCCTCTCTCCTTCTCACTCCCCCGTCGCCGCGGCCTAATCGCCTCTTCCTCTTCTAGGGTTTCCTCCTCCCCCAATTTCCTCTCTCCGGGCTCGATCTCCTCCCCAAATCCCTAAAACCATCTCTTTTTATATCCCCTCGCGATCCCGAATGATCCACAAGGATCCAAACCCTAGTAATTCTTAGCTCCTGTGAGCGCATAATCCCTTCACTGTTCAAATCGTTGCTTAATCTCGGAAAATTCCACCAATCTCTCTGATCTCTCGGAGTTTCGAAGATCGAGGTAACAAACAAGTTGTTTGATTAGATCTCTGTTTATCTATTTTTTAGATGTAGCTCACAGCATAACATTTTAATGCGTGCATCGTAGTAATCCTCACTTAACCAGCATATAGATGAAGTACAATTTTTTTCTTTTTTCTTTTTTTTGCCTGTAAACTAGGTGGAAGCCTTTCGGAATTACTCGTTGTATCTTTGGGAATTCTCTGATTTGTGTACTTGATTAGCAGTGTATTTGGGTGACCCGGATGGAAGGAAAACCCTACAACAGTAGACGTGTGTTGTATGATCCGGATAAACGACTAGCAGAAACAGAAGTGGTAAGCATCGCTGTTGTGTTGGTTTGAACTTTATGCAATGATGTTTATTGCGCAGCTGCTACATCATACTATGTACTGCTATAATTAAGGCCTGGTTGGGCCTGCATCAGCTTCTGCTTTCAGTTGCGGTCTCCTCAGTAGAGCGTCTGACAAATAGAAAGTTCGGAGATTCTGCTGTGGCGAGAAGCAGAAATGTGATTTTGAGCTCTGAAAGCAGAATTTCGAAATTTGAGCTTATGATTCTATCGCAGGGAGACGCTGTTGGGGGAATTTCCCAGCAGTGCTTCTCTCAGATGAAACTTCACTGGAGAGAACTACGCCCTAAAACAGGGCTAAATAGGCTCTTAGTTGCATTGCAACTATTTTTGGATGAACATATATCTATTCTGTGTTTAATGCTGTAAGTTGTTGTTTGATGTCCTAGGCATATTCGGATTCGCTGGCTGATGACTCTGGGGATTTTCGCTTGCCCATTGATCATAGGCCTACCGAGAACCTTGATACTGATGATTTGGAGCAGGCATCTTTGGATACACAATTAACATCGTCCAACGTAGGTTTCCGGCTTCTGCAGAAGATGGGTTGGAAAGGCAAAGGCCTTGGCAAAAATGAACAAGGTACTTTCTTTTAGATAATTTCGTGCGTTTTATTGCTTTTCGTTAGTTATTTGTATTAATCTTGTGCTTTGCATAGGTAACCATTAATGGCCTTTTAACCAAAAGGAAAGTATGATAGTATTTTGACGGCACTTGCATGTGAAATGCCTGCACATTAACTTTGTTATAATCATTTGCTTTTATAAGGTTAGGTTAAAAAAGGTACATACAATATATAATTTAAGAAGCAATAGCGATTCTCTTTTACTTACACTTTGAGGCAAAAGGCTCATAAACACTTTGAGGCAAAAGGCTCAGAAATGTTTTTTGGAGCGCTTTACATGCACTAGTTTTCAGGTCATGTGAGAAATTGCCTCTGTATTGTCTAGCTTAATCAGCATTCCAACTATTCATTGTTGATGCCATATTTTACATGGACATGCAGGTATTGTAGAGCCAATAAAAGCAGGTATTAGGGACCCAAAATTGGGTGTTGGGAAACAAGAAGAAGACGATTTTTTTACTGCTGAGGAAAATGTGCAAAGAAAGAAACTAGAAGTTGAACAAGCGGAGACAGAAGAACATGTAAAAAAGCGTGAGGTATGTTAAAAATAAAGCCCAGTTTTCATCAAAAGAGTAAATATATTAGATGCTTTGAGGTTGATGCTTGACACTTTTAAAACCCTACATCTAGTAGTAGGCAGCATCAACTATTCGAGGATTCTTGAGAATTTCGTGCACTTTTTATTATCTGGTCGGCTTCTACTGCCTGGTTCGTGCCAATCATTGACAATCCAGGTCATAGCAGAGCGCGAACAGAAAATCCAAACCGAGGTCAAGGAAATACAGAAGGTGTTCTTTTGTAATCTGTGCAACAAGCAGTATAAATTGGCGATAGAATTCGAAAGTCATTTGAGCTCATATGATCACAACCACAGAAAGGTAAATCTACTATTCTATTTTACTCTTGCGAGGTGCTTCTTTCCATTCAGATGTTTGATTGTGCATTAAAATCATATAAAAACTATTTATAGTTTCTCAACTGTCATTTGACCCACTAACTATAATTTGGTGCGAAAAGAAAATCCAAAGATTATTCCTCATCACAATTTGGCCCGTATAATTTGATGTGGTGTCCAAACGGATCAATTATCTAATATCATGCTAAGTTTTTGCACCTAATGAGATTTTGTGGGCTAAATTGGACTTTTTGCACCAAATGGGAACTTACTAACATCAGTTAGGTTTCTCAACTAGTAAACCATCGTGGGCCAAATTGCAGTAGGAAAGAACTTATTGGGTTTTTTTCAGCCAGATTAAAGTTAGTGAGTCCAAGTGCAATTAGGCAAAATTTCTTGGGCTTTTGTGAATTTAGCCTAATGATTACTTCGTAATAATTGTGCAGAGGTTTAAGGAAATGAGAGAAATGCAAGGTAGCAGCAGCCGCGATGATAGGCAGAAACGGGAACAATTACGTGAAGAGAAGGAAATGGCCAAATTTGCCCAAATGTATACTAATGAATTTTGTAAATAACATAGAATTAGAATTTTCTTTAGGGAAGTTCTATTCTTAATTCTTGTGCAACCTTAATGCACTTTCAGGGCGGATGCACATAAAAGACAACAACAGCAGCAAGAACACTCAGAGGTCTCTGCAGAACAAGCTGTTCCCCCTAGGAACGCTAATACACTTGTCGATCAGGATCAACGGCAGGCGTTGAAGTTTGGCTTCTCTAGGGTTGGTCCGTCCAAGGTTTGTTTGCCGACACCTTATACCTTTCTTCTTCTTCTTCTTCCTTTTTCTTTTTTGCAACAACTTGTATGTTACACGCATGTAATAGCCGTGTGACTGATATTACTACTCCATTTTGAACTCAGAAATCTTCAGTGGGCAGTGTCAGCAAGAAGCCGAAGATTGCCGCCACAGTATCCTCAATCTTTGGGAACGACAGCGATGAGGATTCGTGATCTTCTTTCTCTGGATGAGCATTATTAAGTAGCAGTTATTTCTTTCTGTAGAACGCGGCTTGTGTGTGTGTGTTTATTTGACATTTGCTGACCATGTCTGAAACATACTCATACATCTCTCTAACATGGTGATTCTGTGCAATTTGGCCTTTCCATCTGTAGGAACTAACCAATACTTTCTGGTCCGACGTTCTGTATACTTTGAACAAAGTTTTAAATGGTTCGGTGATTCGCCGGCTTTTCCTCTCTCTCTCTCTCTCTCTCTCTGTGGGAGTAACTATAAAGTTCAACTCTGAAGCGCATGAAGATTTATGATATTGAATGCCCGAGTACATTATAAGGCTCTTGTTGAGAACTATGTTCTGAGAGTGCAGATTGCAGTGGTCTTCGATCGTTTTTCGTATAAGATGGCTTCTCAAATGTTTTACAGCATTTTTGCTTCATATATAGTTTAATTTCTACGATTGGTCGATTTATTGGTGCCATGGGTAGTTCTTTTTTTTTTCCCCTTGGCATACTAAATATTAGATAATTTCACCATGTAGCCAAAACCAATGCGAGTAAATTATCAATTTCGATTGTCTATTGAACTTGAAAAAGATTTATGGTATGTGGTAACTGTTAATATTAGGGATTAATGTAAGACTAAATAAACCGGCGAGTTATTTATCTGAGGAATTATGGCCGCGTCTTCTCTCTCAAGCAACTTGGAAAGATGTCGTGGTTCACGAAGGCACGGGTCTTTAATTCGGTACCAAATCGTTGTTTTCTATTTGTTTCAGCTTTAGCCTTTTTTTAGCTCTTTTGCTACCGGAATCAAAATCGTCTACGGCCACTATTTAGTGCATTTTTTATGGATTCGCGAATCAAACACGACTGCAAGGGGAACACTTTAGACTCTTCCTCGCTGAACCGAACCTACACGTTACTTGGACCAAAGCGGTCCAACCGCAGAATATTCTCTGAGACTTTTTTATAAAATAACTTTTTAAAATTTTATAATTTAAAAAATAATTTTATCAAATTTATTTTTGAAGAACTAACCCAGCGCTTTCAGAATATATCGTACGGCTATTAATTACGGTGAATCATTTACCGTCTTATTTATATTTATCTATTTAACAATTATTATTTTTTTCCTCTTCTCCTTTTAAAACGGTAAATTGTTCACCGTTTTTAGAAGTCTTGATTTTTTTTAAAAACGGTGAACGATTCACCGTGTTTAAAAGATTAGTTTAAAAATTTGATATGATTATTTCGTTAATTATTAAATTTTATAAAATTATTTTATAAAAAAGTCCTATTCTCTGATCCAAAATTCCCGAGAAACGCCCTCTAATCCACCATCTCTCAACCAATCCCGCCATTCGTAGTACTCCCCACCGCAATTCCCCAACTCTCTCTTTCTCTTTCTCTCTCACCCTCCGAATTAGCAGCGGCGGCGGCGGCGGCGGCGAAAGAAGAAGATGCCGGGGGGGCACCACGAGGTTAACAGCAGCAGCAGCAGCAGCTGCGGCAACAATTCCAAGGAGGAGGAGGAGAACGGCGTCGGCGACGGCGGCGGCGGGGGTTTGGGGGCGCCGCGGGCGCTGTCTCCGGAGGCGGTGCCTGCGTACCCTCCGCCGGAGTCGGAGGAGGAGGAGAGCTGGGTGTGGACGCAGATCAAGGCGGAGGCGCGGCGCGACGCGGAGTCGGAGCCGGCGCTGGCGAGCTACCTGTACGCGACGGTGCTGTCGCACCCGTCGCTCCCCCGGTCGCTGTCCTTCCACCTGGCCAACAAGCTCTGCTCCTCCACGCTGCTCTCGACGCTGCTCTACGACCTCTTCCTCGCCTCCTTCTCCGCCAACCCCTCGCTCCGCTCCGCCGCCGTCGCCGACCTGCTCGCCGCCCATCAGCGCGACCCGGCCTGCGCCTCCTTCTCCCACTGCCTCCTCAACTACAAGGGCTTCCTCGCCCTCCAGGCCCACCGCGTCGCCCACGCCCTCTGGCTGCAGCGCCGCCGCCCCCTCGCCCTCGCCCTCCACTCCCGCGTCTCCGACGTCTTCGCCGTCGACATCCACCCCGCCGCCCGCGTCGGCAAGGGCATCCTCCTCGACCACGCCACCGGCCTCGTCATCGGCGAGACCGCCGTCGTCGGCAGCAACGTCTCCCTCCTCCACCACGTCACCCTCGGCGGCACCGGCAAGGCCGTCGGCGACCGCCACCCCAAGATCGGCGACGGCGTCCTCATCGGCGCCGGCGCCACCATCCTCGGCAACGTCCGCATCGGCGCCGGCGCCAAGATCGGCGCCGGCTCCGTCGTCCTCATCGACGTCCCCCCCCGCACCACCGCCGTCGGCAACCCCGCCAGGCTCGTCGGCGGCAAGGAGAAGCCCGCGCGCCACGAGGACGTCCCCGGCGAGTCCATGGACCACACCTCCTTCATGGACCAGTGGTCCGACTACACCATCTAGTCTTCCTTCTCTGCTCTGCTTCCGACGCCGGCCGCGCAACATCTCCATTCATTAGGTATAGATATGGCAAGTTGCTCCTGCTCCTCCCCCTTCTAGAAATACTAATAACGCGACAAAAAATTGTCCTCCTCCTCCTCCTCCTCCTACTGATAATAATTTTGCTACTTGAGTGTTTCAGTAGCCGAGGTATCCACAATTTATGGTTCAGTGTGTGTTCGTTGGATAGGGTGTAACTATACAAACGTTCTTGATGAATCAGAACGTGCTTTTGGATATCAATTAGCTATGCACTTTACGTGTTCGGTGAATTGCTTCTGTTTGCTGTGGTCGTGATTTTCTTTGCTTGCTTGCTTGATTGCTTGCTTCCTGTGGATTTTTTGGTTCAAAATTGTGAATTTTTTGTTGAATAACGCAGTTTTCTTGCTCTGGAGAATTCTCTAGTATGATAATGCATTCTACCATTTGGGATTGATCAAATAACATTATTTAGAAATAGCTGCTTCCTTCCGTGCTGAAATGTGAATCAAGGGATAATCTGTGTATTTCGGACCACTCGTACTAAAGAAAGATTATAAGCTTTGCAGGGAGATACGCATGACAATCTTTCTCTGGTGAGGCTTCTAAATCACAATTGCCAACTATTTAATTACAACTCATGAAATAAGCCTTAGCCTTAGAATCCTCTATGTTAAGCCTTAGCCTTAGAATCCTCTATGTTAAACTTTTCCTGTTATTTCAGTGCTTTAGTTAGTTGATCAAGAAATTGAAGGAAAAGAAACAGTTTACACATCTTTAAAATATTTTCTGTGGTCTAAAGAGGTTTCTTAACTGCAACTACCATTTGTTGTTGTTTCTTTTGAAACAAAGCGAACACCGTGGCTTTGCTCCAGAGCCAAATCTTCTTCAATACAACAAAGTAAAGCATGGACCAACCTGTAAATTTTTGCAGATTTCTCTGAATGCCACATGATTCTTGTGTAGAATTTTCGCGTTCTCTGTCCTGCTATAAGTCGTGCTGACAAATTGCTCCGGCAGTAATTGTCAGCTGACGTCAACCTGTAATTAATTGAATATCCTTTTGTGCATTTGGTAGCACTTCATTTTTGAATGTGATAGTTAATAATTTATTTAGAATATGGCTGCTTACTCACTTTGACATGCATTTGGGTATCTAGATTCTCTCTTGAATACCATTTGTTATAAAATTTAAACATAATTGACAACATATTTCATGTTCATATATAGGCATTTGATTTCACCTATCAGGTCTATAGGTATCTGCCATCCTCATCTGCATACTTCTAAACGAAATAAAGACTCTTATCCTTGCTTGCTCAACTAGTTGGTTGACTTTCTTATTTCGTACAGATATCTTAACCAGTTAGATCTGAAATGGTGATAATCTTAGCACTTATTCCTGTAGTTGCTGTGAATCCTCAAATTATTCTCCACGCCGAAATTTTAAGCTTTTTACTCGAGAAAGTAATTTGATTAATGCAGTACTTTGGCTCAATTTTTATTTGTATCTTATCCCAAAATACTAATCGTGCATAACAATCATGTCATGTTGTAGAAGCATTTGCTTATCCATTCATCTTTAAAAAAAAAAGAAGAAGAAATGCGTGTTTCTGTATTTTTTAAATATTTGTTTCGAGTCCTGAGAGTCTTGCAGAAGTATTTGAAGGTTAAGCAACATCTTTACGTACTCGTTGAACGCCAATTTGGCGGGTCGTATATTAGCGCTGGATTTCCGTTTACACAAGCAATTTTGTGATGGCCAAAGACAAAGTATTTGTGATCTTTCAATATTTTAATTTCCTTTTTTTTTTTTTTTTGTATCTCTAACTACCCGGGCAAAAACTTTGTATTATCAACATCAGAAACCTGACAGTAAGTGGCCTCTTCAATAAGTCTCTGCTTTCATTGTAATTTTTCAGACTTACAGCAGGTACATGCATCTGTAATTTATTTTGGAGGCTATAGAGACTATTCTTTTGCATAGGGGTTGGTGACTTTTTAATTGTCAAACCAATCTCTTATATAATATAATATTATCCACTGTAGATAAGGTGTCCTGATCAGACCCTGGATAGGACCAAATATTTTTTTGTTTATGATAGTTGCATAAACTAGTGCAAACATGAAAGGCATTTACAAAAGGCTGTGGATTCTTATAATCTAGTCATTTTCTCTATTCCATATTTTCATTGTTTAACAGAGTTTACTCTCTCTCTTTTTATTTACCTATCAAGTAAGTTTTACAATTCCGATTCCTCTAGAAGCTTCTCATCTTTGAGTAATGATCTAATTCCACACCAGAGAATATTCATTTCGAAGCACTTCCTCCAATTGTTGTATGAGTGATTTGTGTTAAAAGGACATGCACAATCAGAATTTCCAAATGATTGTTTTACATATAGATTGTGCCTAATAAATTTTAGTAATAGTAATCTATTGATATGGATGGTCTAGGTACTTTGATAATATTGCATCTTAGTTATTACATTCCTCTATATTATACAAACAAAATCCTTAAATAGTTTTGCATCTAAAATCTTTGGCCTGTGTCAAATAGGCCTTTCAATTATAGGTGCTTATAAGCTAACGAGGGTATAAGATAATGTTCGCAATTGTAATTTACATGTATTTACATATTAGTTCTCTAATAAATTATTTCTTGAAAAATAGGAACACCGCAATTGTAATTTACATGTATATACATATTAGTTCTCTAAATTATTTCTTGAAAAATTGGAACACAATAAATCGTTGGCGAACAAATTATAATGAGAAATGTGAGTTATCAAGATCTCTTAAAAGCTAAAATTCTTAGCTCTGGGGGTTATAATCCAAAAGAAAGCCCCACACTGCACAAGTGCGGATACTAAAAATCACGTACTCGACGTGTGTCATTTTTGCATGGAAGGGCTTAGACATTTATTTATATATTTATAAATCAGAATTTGGGCCGGATCGAAGTATGAACACATTACTTGGGCCAAAACACGGGTACAACGAAATGTGTGTCCAATTTGGGGTTGTAGTGATCCGGCCCAGTTACGGCCCATTTCCGGGTCGTCGACTAATATCTACTTCTCTGGTAAGCGATAAACCCTGCGTTTCCCCGAAAACCAAATCGCCCCTTTCCCCTTCCCCCTCGCAACGATCTAAACCCTAGGGTTTTCTCCTCCTCCTCGTTCGCGGAAATGGCGTCCTCCTCCTTCGCCGCGATCCACCGCGCCGCCGCGAACCCCATGGTCGCCGCCACCCTCTCAAAGGTGCGCCTCCTCTCCTCCTCTTCCTCCCCCTTCCTCCTGAAAACCCTAAAACCCTTCCCTTTTCCCGTCTCCCGATCCCTTCTCCCCGCTCGCTCCCTCTCCACCTCCGCCGCCGCCGCCTCCAACAGCTTCCACCGCACGGCTCCTCAACCGCCTCCCTCCTCCGACCCCCGCGCCTTCCCCCACGGCCGCGGCGGAAACCCTAGCCAGTGGCACCAACGCCCCTCCTTCAATCCCCGGGCTCCCGCCGACCAATCCCCTCCGGGGCCGGCGCCGTCGCCGTCTCCGGCGCCGGCGGGGCCTCCGCCGGGCCCCGCCGAACTCGCCGCGCTCTGCGGCCAGGGCAAGGTTAAGGAGGCCGTGGAGCTCCTGAGCCAGGGCGCCCGCCCCGACCCCCCGACCTTCTTCGCCCTCGCTGCCGCGTGCTCCGATCCGAAGCTCCTCGACGAGCTCAAGAAGATCCACGATTATTTCCTCCGCTCCCCGTTCCGCGCCGACCTCCAAATCAACAACAAGATGCTGGAGATGTACGCCAAATGCGGGAGCATGACCGACGCCCGCCGCACGTTCGATCATATGCCCGACCGAAACATGGATTCGTGGCTCCTGATGATTGATGGGTATGCTTTAAATAACCAAGGCGATGAAGGGTTGCAGCTATTTGAGCAGATGAAGAAGGTGGGAATCCACCCCAATTCAGATACCTTTCTGTTGGTCTTAGCTTCATGTGCTAGTGCAGAGGCAATTGAAGATGGATTCATACACTTCAATTCCATGGCTAAGGATTACGGAATCGCTCCAGGTCTAGAACACTATATTGCGATGATCGAAGTATTAGGGAAATCGGGGCACCTTATTGAAGCAGTGGAATTCATTGAGAACTTGCCATTTGAGCCTCCTGCTGCAGTGTGGGAGACCTTGATGAACTTGGCGCGGGCACAGGGAGATGTCGATCTCGAAGACCGAGCACTAGAGCTTTTTGTTTCGGTCGATCCATCCAAAGCCGTTGCCTCTAAACTTGCAACCCCGCCACCCAAAAGGCGGCTTGGGATCAACATGCTTGATGGGAGGAACAAATTGGGCGAGTACCGATTGCCCCCGAAGATTGAAAAGAAGGTGGTGAAGGAGCAAGGGTACGTGCCCGATACAAGATACGTTCTTCACGACATTGATCAAGAGGCAAAGGAGCAAGCTTTGTTATATCACAGCGAGCGGCTCGCGATCGCTTATGGTTTGATCAGTACGCCAGCTAGGACGCCTCTTCGGATCATTAAGAACTTGAGGATTTGTGGGGATTGCCACAACGCGATTAAGATCATGTCGAGGATTGTCGGGAGGGAGCTAATTGTGAGGGATAACAAAAGGTTTCATCATTTCAAGGATGGGAAGTGCTCCTGTGGAGACTACTGGTGAAGTTTCTTTTACTTGGAAGGATCGTGTGTCGTGCGGAATAGCATATGTTTTTAAGCCTTCCTTATGTATAAATAGATGATGGTGTTTGTGCTCATGGTCTCATGGAATGGCTAAATTATATGAGTGAGCATACCAGAAGATGAATTTCTCATTGTCGCACACCTGGTTTATTGTAGGCTCTAATAGTTCTAAAATTTTATTACAGTACTTAAATTCTAGTTTGGTTTACCGTGTCCCCATTCGCAGAACTGCAAATAAATCTTTTGATCTTGTTCCGACAGGTAGGGAGAATTACTTTTCTGCTTTTTGTGTTATTTTTGTCGAGTTTGCGGTTACTAACATTTCTTGTTTTATATCTTTATTGGTAGCTAACATTTCTTGTTTTATATCTTTATTGGTCTTCCTATGTCTTATAAAATCACTACATGCTTCCCTTTAAAAGCTTCCACAAATGTGCAGCAATTGAATTCTTGAGTAGCTAATTTTGATCAAGTGCAGCTTCAAAGTAATCCAAAGGTGTGAAGAACATTAAATAAGATGATGATGCCAAAACAAATCGAGGGAGGTTGAAAACATGATGTTTATTGTTGTGGGAATAATATTGTTGCCATGGGATTGTTAGAGATAATAGAAAACTCAGCAGCAAAAATTGATTTATATGATGATATATATATATATTATTTTAACTGGAACTTATGCATGATGGTATCAATTTATCTGGAATGAGATAGTTGATGTTGTTTACTTAGTTCATTGGATTATCTTTCTCTGCACAGAGGGTTTACAGCTATTCTCTATGCTGATATGTGATAATGTGTATGCGAGTCCGGCTATGGTGCTTGTAAAAGCACCAAGCACAAGGTGCTTGTAAATTTTTTACCGTTAGATCTACTTCTTGGACCATTTTCACCCGTTAGATCATACTATTCAACCAACCATCCACTCAACCCTAGGGGACCCAAATCATTCTAACCGCACATCTCTTAATCCAATGACCAAAAATCTACAAGCACCAATAACTTGGTACTTTTAAAAGCATAGGAGCTCAATTCATGTGTATGCTATAACTGTTAATTATGAACTTACATTCTCGATTATGTTAGTAAACTCAAATGTAGTAAAAATGGGATAAAACTTATGCAATGTGTAAAATTGCATCTGCTCAATGCATACCACCATATGTTCTTGCCCAAATTTGCAATTTTTGTTGCAATTTCTCTCAGGAAGGAGGTTATTTCTGTGTTAACAATTGCTTGATACCTATGCAATTTTTCACATAAATGTATGATCATAATAAGTTAGTTTCAAATTCTCAACTATAAGACCCCAAAGCCTGAATCTATTAATCGATAGGCCCAAACGGGTCGATAAACATGGGCCTCCATTATTGTTCATGCTTTGATCATTCACTCTCAACTATCTTTGGCGCAAGTAGGCTCTGAACTAATTTGTTTTTAATATAAACCTTTCTAATTCCCACATAGGAGAGGGGTGAAACTTTATTGAAATTAAGCTTAATCGGTTCGCGTAACTTAATATGGGTTTTTCATTACTTTTATCGATTTCTTTTATTACTTGATTGATTTCTTTAAAATGATCACGAAGCAGTGCCTGAATCTACATTTCCCAGCAGTGAATCTACAGTAGTATCAAAAAAAAATTTAAAAAAAATATAGGTTTAATTTCATACAGCTCTATATAAACATATCAAATAGCAAATATATCTCCACAAAGTTCAACTTTTCATATTTTTTCCTACAAAAGTTCAGTGATATTCATATTTGCTCCTCTGGTTTGTTACCGTTAGAGCATTCTTTATTTCTAATAGAAGATAAATAAGATGATATTTTTGTCATCACAAATATGTCATTTTAAAAGTCTCAAATGTTAGAAATATACAGAAATATCCTTCCAAAAAATTTTAACGGCCATCTTCTTCACTCCTACCATCACAAATAATATAAGGAGGGTAAAAAAATTAATTTAACTCATGCACTAATCAGGATTAAGTATTTTACCTATGGTTAACTATATTTTTTTAACAGATCCTAACAGTGGGGGTATGTTCGAAAATATTAGAATTTTTACAGAAATAAATATGAAAAGTTGAACTTTGTAGAAATATATATATATATATATATATATATATGCTATTCGATATGTTTACAAGAAGTTGTATACAATTAACGTAAAAATATAATAATAAAATAAAATAAAATAAAAGAAGCTCAATTATTAATACTGCATAAATGAGTTCTATGTGGGGTATGTTGTTCTCCAAAGGACAAAACCATTCACCGGTTCCTTGAGATCACTTCAGAAAATCCAGTGGGTAAAACGATACGATTGTACTGTTAAATTTGCATAGAAGGACTATTAATCCTTTTTTTTATTTTTTATTTTGTTTTGCTAGGTGAAGTTAATTTGAACTATTAATTCACGTTCATTGGAGGGGAAAATTTGTCTTTACTGCTATGGGAGTGGTCCCAAAGCATCAGGTCGTATGAGTGTACTAATATCTTGTCTCCTTCCATTTTTATAATAACTATATATATATATATATATATATGGAATAATTGCATACAGATTCTCGTAAACATGATGAATTACAAATATATTCATGCAAAGCTCAACTTTCATAAGTTATCTCTGTAAAAGTCCTAATGTTTGCAGATATGTCTCTCTGGTTAAGATCCGTTAGAGAATCGTTTATTTTTTAACAGTAGGCTCGTGAAATGACATTTTTGCCCTTACAAATATGTCCCTCCAAAAGCTGGATACGAAGAAGAAGAAGAAGAAGAAGAAGAAGGAGGAGGAGGCGGCGGAGGCGATCGCCCATCAAGGACGCCGTTGACGCCGCCGATGATGCCGCCCGCGCGGCCGATGCCGTCGGAGGCGCCCGTGACGATGGCCCACGCGGGCACGACGACGACAAGGAAGAGGAAGGGAAAGAAGAAGAGGAAGAGGAAGAGGAAGAGAAAGAGGGGTAAAATTGTCAATTCTGATCATGGTTAAGTGTTTTAACCGTGGTTAACCAAATTTCTCTAACGGATCCTAACGGCAGGGACATATCTGATAACATTAGGACTTTTGTAGGGATAACTTATAAAAATTGAATTTTGTAGGAATTGTTACGATATATTTAGTATATATTACGATATATTTAGTATCTTATGGTATATTAGGATACTGTATATTATTATCATATATAGAGTAGGATTATATGGTATGTAATCCTAGTTGTAGTATTACTATAGTAGGCAATGTTACTATAGTAGACCTATCTCTTGTACTATATATTTTCATCAATTCAACCCAAGAGGGTATGCTCTTTTGCCCTTCTTTCATGGTATCAGAGCGGGAACCCTAATTTAGGGATATTGATCCACAGCTATCATCCACAACAAGTCTCACCTTCTTCCATAGGTGTTCTTTTCCTTTTGGTGTTCTATCTCCTCTTATCATTGGACTTCTATCTCTCCGCTACAGTACTGCTACAGTATCTGCGCTACAGTATTACTACAGTACTCGCGCTACAGTACTGCTACAGTCGCGCGCTACAGTACTGCTACAGTACGCGCGCTACAGTACGCGCGCTACAGTCGGTGCTACAGTAATTTCAGCCACTTTGTGATTCCTCTTTGCTCTTCGGGTGCCGCTCGGACTATCCTCGTACCGCTCGCTGGTTGCTCGTGTCGCTCGGTCCTTTCCCTGGTGCGGCCGTTCTTATTTGGTGCTAAGTGGTTCCTCTCTTGTGCGCTGGGTACAACTAGTTTGGTAGAAACCAGGTTCTTCCTTTTTCTCATCCGCTACATTCCGATTTATCTTTCTTTCATATCTAGTGGTGGATCCTTCTCTTTTGGTAGCAAATATGTCTTCTTCTACCTCAAATTTGCCAGTTGTTAACATCAAAACTCTCATACCACTAGAACTCACTGATTCCACATATCTTGTGTGGAAGCAAGTCTTTCTTAATGTTCTAGAAAGTTTTGGTGTTACATCACATGTGGACGGAACTGGTGTTGTGCCTTCTCAGGCTATCGATACTGCTGATAAGAAGGTGGTTATAAATTCTGAATATTTAAGTTGGAAAATGGAAGACACCACTATACTTTCATGGATTAATGCCACTTTATCCCTTAGCATATTACGAATGGTCATTTCTAGCTCACCTAAAACTGCATATGATGCTTGGAGAATCATTGTGGCATATTTTCTTGATAAGACTGCTTCCACGGCTTTTTCTCTAAAGTCTGAATTGCGGAGCATCAAGAAAGGCTCAATGAGCATGTGTGATTACATGCAAAAGGTCAAGTCGATTGGTGATGCTCTTCAGGCGATTGGTGAAACCGAGTCAGACCATAATTTGGTCATGACTGTTCTTCTAGGGCTACCAGAAGAAGACTATCGCGGTTTTGTTAGTGCTCTAAACACACACAGAAATAAGCCCACTTTTGAACAGCTTCGTCCACTCTTGATGCAAGAAGAAACGGAAGTCCAACGTCGTACTAGTGTGATGACATCCTCTGCTATTCCCACTATTGACGGTGAAGCTCTTTATGCCAATCGTGGACGCGGTAATCGTGGAGGCCGTGGAGGTAGATATCGTGGAGGCCGAGGACAGCATGGTAGACACAACTCTGGTCGTGGATCTCCTGGAACCTACTCACACCCTCAACCTAATAATCCTCAACAACCTTACATTCCAAAGTCTGGCACACAATGTCAGATCTGTGGCAAGTTCAATCATTCTGCCCTCCAGTGCAGACAACGCTTCAATCATTCCTTTATTACATATGATGTTCCTCAAACTTTTGCTGCTATGAACATTCATGAACCCGGTGAGGAAGTATGGTATCCAGACACCGGAGCATCTAATCATATGACCACACATTCTGGTATTCTCTCCTCTTCTAAACCTTATAGTGGGCACGAAAAAATTCTTGTTGGTAATGGAAATTTACTTGGTATTACTCAGACAGGTGAAACTCATTTAAATACGTCCTCTAACTCTTTTGCTCTTAAAAACGTCCTTGTTGTTCCTTCTATTAAGAGAAATTTACTTTCAGTGCGTCAGTTCTGTCATGATAATAATTCTCTTTTTGAATTTGACTCTTCTGGTTTTTCTGTGAAGGACAAGGAAACCAGGGCGGAGCTTCTTCGATGCCCTAGTTCGGGAACATCACTCTATCCACTTTCCTCTAAAGTTGCAAGTGTAGGAACTAAGAAACCGCTAGCTCTAGTTGCATCTAGGTTTAGCGGAGATATATGGCATAGACGGTTAGGTCATCCAAGTTTTCCTGTTCTTTCTACATTTATTAAAAACAATAAAATTGTTTCTGATTCTGCTTTGAAATTATCTGTTTGCAATGCTTGTAATATGGGAAAACATGTTAAACTCTCGTTTCATGATTCAGAATCTCAATCTGCTTTTCCTTTTCATATTGTTCATTCTGATGTTTGGCAATCACCTGTTCCCTCTGTTTCTGGCTACAAATATTATGTTATTTTTATTGATGATTACTCTCGGTTTTCTTGGCTTTACCTTTTAAAATTTAAACATGAAGTTTTTGACAAATTTTTCGAGTTTAAGACAATGGTTGAAAACATATTTCATAGTTCAATCAAAATTTTTCAATCTGACAATGGTACTGAATTTGTAAATGACAAATTTTCTACTCTTTGTTCACAAAATGGAATTATTCATAGATTCTCTTGTCCTTATACGCCTCAACAAAATGGCCTTGCTGAGAGGAAGCATAGGCATTTATCTAACATTGTTAGGAGCCTGCTGTTTCAAGCTTGCTTACCTCCTCGATTCTGGGCTGAGGCCATTCAAACTGCCGTCTTTCTTGTGAATCGAATTCCTTCTCTTACTGTTTTGAAAGGACAATCGCCATATGAAATTCTGCATGGTTGTGTTTCCCCTGACTTGCAACTTGTTAGAGTTTTTGGATGTTTGTGTTATCCCGATGTTCAGGACATTGCAGCTCACAAGCTCTCTCCCCCCGTTCTCTTCCTTGTGTCTTTTTGGGACTTTCTGACAAACATAAAGGTTTTCGCTGTCTTTATCCAAGCACTGGTAAAATTTTTATTTCTCGCCATGTTACTTTTGTTGAACATGTTTTTCCTTACTCTTGTCTTTCTAAATTCTCTTCTTCTCCTTCCTCTTCTATTTCAAACTTTCAAATGTTTCAAAATTTTCTTTCTAATCCTCCCCTACTGGGTGAGAGTCCATCCACTATTGATGCAATCTCTGGCCTCTCCTTCACACGCCCCTCTACTGACGTTGGTTCACATACGCTTGTTTCACCGTCTGAGCAATTATCAGTTTTTCCTTCCACTGTGAATCATGATGCCCCACAGGTTAGTAATGAGAATGCTGCCGCTCCTGCTGGCCAAACTGAACTCCGGGTCTATACCAGACGACACACCAGCCGGCCTGCTGCTGCTTTCACCTTCACCTATTGTTCTGGCACCTTCCACCTCTGATCATCCACCTTCCCCTCCGCCTGCTGCAGTCTCCCCTCCTTCTCATTCTCCTTCTGAGCCTCCGTTGCCTGCCAGAACACACTCTATGCTCACTCGATCCATGGCTAAGGGTTCCGCTGCGTCTTCCTCCTTCCTCGCTTCTGCACGTTCTATTCTTCCTGCTGAGCCTACCTCTTTTCATGAAGCTTCTCAGGATGCAGGTTGGCGTGCTGCCATGGCTGAAGAATTTGATGCATTACTGACCAATGCTACTTGGGATCTTGTTCCTCCTCCCTCTTCTGTTAATCTTATTGGCTGCAAGTGGGTATATAAAGTGAAGCAGAAGGCGGATGGTTCCCTTGAGCGTCTCAAGGCTCGGCTTGTGGCTCAGGGTTACAAACAACAACAAGGTATTGATTTTGATGAGACCTTTTCTCCGGTTGTCAAGTCGACCACTATTCGAACTGTTATTTCAGTGGCTTTCTCCTCTGGGTGGTCTCTTCGACAACTTGATGTAAAGAACGCCTTTCTTCATGGTACTCTCTCTGAAGAAGTTTATATGAAGCAACCGCCTGGTTTTGTGCATCCTTCTCTTCCTCATCACGTTTGCCGTCTCCGAAAAGCGATCTATGGTCTCAAACAGGCACCTCGGGCTTGGTTTCAGCGGTTTACTTCTTTTCTTTTTTGAACTTGGTTTTGTTGGCAGTACTGCTGATCCCTCGATGTTTGTTTGTCATTCCTCTTCTGGCACTCTTGTTCTTCTATTATATGTTGATGATATTATTGTCACCGGAAGCTCCTCCTCTCTTTTAGAGGCTCTTATTGTCACCTTACAACGAGAATATGCTATGAAAGATCTCGGGCCGCTACATTATTTCTTGGGCATTGAGGTTAATCGTTCGTCTTCTGGTCTTCATTTGACTCAGCAGAAATATGCGCATCAACTACTTCAGCGCCATGGCTTTCTTGATAGTAAGCCCGTCTCTAGTCCTCTCTCTCCGACTTCTCGTCTCTCTTCTCATGAGGGGCGCCTTCTTGAGGATCCCTACATTTATCGTCAGATCGTTGGTGCTCTCCAGTATCTCACCTTCACAAGACCAGATATCTCGTATGCCGTCAACTCTGTTGCCCAGTATTTACATGCACCTCGTGAACCCCACATGCAAGCGGTCAAGCGCATTCTGCGTTATATTCGCGGGACGCTGTCTTATGGCATTCCTATCTCCCGCTGTATCAATCCTTCTCTCGTGGCATTCGCAGATGCTGATTGGGCTGGTTGTCCCGATACCCGTCGCTCTACTTCAGGATATTGTATATTTCTAGGGCCCAATCTTATCTCCTGGTCCGCTAAGAAACAGCCCACTATTTCTCGTTCCAGTTCTGAAGCCGAGTATCGTGCTGTGGCTTACGCGCTTGCTGAGACAGTATGGATCCGACGTTTACTTCGTGACCTTGGTGTGTTCTTATGGCGCTCCATCAGCATCTATTGTGATAATCTCAGCACGACTTATCTTGCGGCCAATCTTGTTCTCCATGCTCGAACGAAGCACATTGAGCTTGACTATCAGTTCTTGCGCGAAAAAGTCCAGTCTGGTGATTTAGAATTGGTTCACATCTCTTCTGATAAGCAACTTGCTGATATTTTCACAAAGCCTTTGTCACCTTCTCGATTTTCGGCTTTGCGGCTCAATCTTCGCATCCGGCCAGTGGATGCTTAGCTTGCGGGGGGATGTTACGATATATTTAGTATATATTACGATATATTTAGTATCTTATGGTATATTAGGATACTGTATATTATTATCATATATAGAGTAGGATTATATGGTATGTAATCCTAGTTGTAGTATTACTATAGTAGGCAATGTTATTATAGTAGACCTATCTCTTGTACTATATATTTTCATCAATTCAACCCAAGAGGGTATGTTCTTTTGCCCTTCTTTCAGGAATATATCTGTAATTCACCATATTTGCAGGGACCTGTATGCGATATATATATATATATATATATATATATATATAGAGAGAGAGAGAGAGAGAGTTTTACTGGACTATCAGTAGTAAACGACTTACTTTACTATCGATTTATTTTCGATGATAGAACTTCCGAGTCAACGATCGACACCGTTGAATATGATCTATAGGCTATTTAAACTATTTAGAAATCAAATTTTATATATTTTCGATATTGTTCTCTTGTCATCAAGTGAATATAAAATGAATAGCTTGACAATAAATATTCTTTAAAAGGTGATGATACAATTTTTGTATTCATAAATTTAGAGCCTAGATCTTGTTTTAAATAGTTTTAAAAAAATTTAGCAAAAATTCAGCTGATTTAGACTCTTTTATATATATATATATATAAGAGATTAAGAAGAAAAGGACCAGTAAGCTGTAAGACTTGAGAAAAGTTCACTGATTTGAAAATATTCTCAAAAAAAATAATTTGAATGAAAAAGTAGTCACAAAAATTTCAAACTCCAGTATATTTGCAATTCAGATTTGAACTAGCAATCCATTTGAACTTAGCCCATTCTGAAGTGGAATTGTTTAATTTCATGTAAAAACACTATGGCACATTTTTTAATAGCTTTAATTTTTCGAAACATAAAAGTAGCATATTGTAGGTCTTTTCAGACTTCTTAACATTTTCTCCAGGAAAGTGTTACAATTTTGAATCCAAATTCATCAACTTGAACAAGCAACAAAAGTACAAATTTTATCCTTTGTATGGACAAAAACAAGATCCATTATGGGATCTCACATTAAATAGCACACACCCAACACCTGGGCCCCAAATTTAACCTGTAACCTGTGAACCTCCCTGCTCATATAAATGTTGTTTTATATATATATAGAGAGAGATAGAGAGAGAGAGAGAGTTCAGCTCATATGCCTTTTTGAGCAGTTAAGAGCTCAACGTGCTTATAATTTTTTAGCCGTCGGATCGTCTGAAGATCTGTATAGTATAAATAAAGAATGTTTAATTGGATATACCGTTAATAATGCTGCACGAATCTTTAGATAATCTGATGGCTAAAAAATTACAAGCACAAATACTCATGTACTTTTAAAAGCACAGAAACTCAACTCTCTCTTTGTATATCTGCATTAAAGGGAAGTGTTATTTATGTCAGATGCAGTAAGCATCCTCAATATAACATTTGCTATAGCTTTTTTTTTTATGGTTCTCATGGGACTCAAAAAATGAATATTGGTGAAGGTATTAATGGGCTACTGTGAGCTTATTTATTGGCAATTCATAACAAAGGCATCTTCCCACGTGGCCATCACTTGCCACAACAGTTGCTTGGCGTAGTGATAGGGATACACCATCCAAACACAATCATTAATTGGTCCACACTGAAAATATACTGTGTCCATCTACAAAATTTTATTACTTTTCTACGAGTATATCCGATATAAGTTTTTGTCTGATTTGTTTAGATGCGATGATTGATCTTCGCTTCTCAAGTCAGAGAAGTAAAAAAATATTTCGAAAGTTCGTAAAGTTTTATAAGTTTTCTTTTTTTTTTGTGATTTATTACTTTTTTATATTTTTGAAAAATTTATGGGTTCTTCAGAATCTAACCGTAAACATTTTTCAGATTTGAGCTCCCCAACAAATTACTCGTTAAAATCAAGCACACTTAATGTTGGATCGAATTGTAGGTTTTCAGCTAATTCTGTCATTTTCCATCTTGGTAAAGGGATAAATTTTTATGCATTCCAAAATATATTATAAAATAGGCTAAATTACAAAAAATTTCTGTCAAAATTCGTTTTTTAATTTTTCCCCCTAATCATTTAAAAATCTACACTTTGCTCCTTTAAAAAATAAAAAATATTCACAGGAGATACGGTGTTAATTGTATTGACAAAATGACCGAAATGCCCCCTCCTTTTTTCTCTCCTCCCAACCCTCATCTCTATACTGCCGCCCTATTCTTTTCTGTTTTCTTCGTGCCCGCCTCGATTTCTCTCCTCCCAACCCTCCTTCATCTGCCGCCTCTTCTCTTCTGTTCTTCGTGCCCTCCTCGACCCCGGCTCCGACTCCGCTGGCTCCACCTGTTCCTTTTGCACTCCCGCCGCCTCTCCATTCGGCGACGGTGGGAAGAGGGTCGGGGGTGGGCGCCAATAGATGGTGGGGGAGGGTGAGACGGCGGAGGAGGCGAGGTCATGGGTGTGGGCGCAGGCGGAGGGATGGGCGAGAGCGAGGCGGCGAAGGACAGCGATACGGCACGGCCGACGACGTCGTCGGTGAGGAGGGGGCGGTGCTGCAAAGAGGAGGGTTAGAAATATATTTTGGGTATAAAAAATATAATAATAAGATATAAACGGATCCTAACGGCACACTGACGGTAGGATCCGAAGTGAACATTTTTTATTTTTTAACGAGGTAAAGTGTAGATTTTTAAATGACAAGGAAAAAAAATAAAAAGGTGAATTTTCACAGAAAATTTTTCTGTATTTTAGCCTATAAAATATTATTAATAAATTAATTTTGTACATATGTCGGCTTATAATCATATGATATAACTTTTCAAAATTAATGTCCTGATGACAATCAATAGTTACTAACTTATCATCGAAAATAGACTCATCAATAATCATCAATAATAATACATAAATAAAAGTGGACTTACCATAATATTCGTGCATTTATGTGAATGGAAATGATCACCAATTCCCAGGTTCAAATCAAACCGAGGCCTAATGGCGGATGTACGGTCACGATCAATTGAGCAGACACCTTAATAATACATATAACCTACCCACACATTTATTGTATTATATTCCATGTATCTGCTCAAATAGCAGCCCCGTATTAAAACACTATTTTTGTCTGTCTCAAAGCTAGCGTACCCTGTCTCCGCCCATTGTATTAATAAACCCAATAATATTATGAATTTAAATTATGTTACAAATGTAGCTGATGTGAGCTAAATATCGACCCCAATGAACCAAGCTAATTGTCGCCATTGTGAATATCGATCACTTATTAAATTTTTTTCTTTACAATCTATTCTGACATGAATAAGTCATCAAATAATAATTTATATATATATGCCCTGAAATTCTCCCTTGTGATTGTACATGATTTTTTTATCATAACCCTCTACGATGTACTCCTCTTAATGCGGGTTATCGTAATACAATACTCTGCCTACAATTGATTTGTCGTACTTTTGGAAAAAATAATTAACTTACAAACCACAAATGCTAGGTAGCTGTAGTCATATATTGTCTGGCTACCAGACTATCGATAGTACCAATCGTCTGGTGCTATCGAATTTTTCGCCGTTAAATATTCTATCCTTTTGATCATTTTTATCCGTTAGATCATACTATTCAACCAACCACCCACTCAACCCTAAGGGACTGCTATTACCATAACCACGGACCGCTATCATCCTAACCACACATTCCTTCATCCAAGAACCGAAATCTAATAGTACCAAATACTTGGTACTATTAATAGTATAGTAACATAATTCTATATATATATAGAGAGAGAGAGTCCGACTATTATACTTTTATAAGTATAGATCTCTTATGTACTCATAAGTTTTCGGCCGTTAGATCTACCCCTTTGATCATTTCTACCCGTTAGATCATACTATTCAACCAACCACCCACTCAATCATAGGGGGACCATTATTATCCTAACTGCACATCTCTTCATCTAACGATACGGTAAAACACTTATGAGTGAGTCTATACTCATAAGAGTATAGTAGCCCTAGCCTATATATATATATATATATAGCTAGTCTCCTATACTATCTATAGTACCGGGCCTACGGTACTATAGTCGCTTTTTTGATCTTAGGGTGTTCAAATCAACGATCCACACCGTTGAAACTGATCTAGGATATTTGAAGTTCTTAGGAATAAAATTTTATAATTTTTCGACGTAGTTTACTTTGTGATCAAACCGTTTCAAAATTGTCAAATTTTAATGGTTATTATGGCGAGTTTGTAGTTTAACGGTGGAGAAGAATCTAAATTTATTCAAATTTTGATAGAAAATACTTTAAACTATATAGATGAAGGTCAACATCCTTGATCTTGAATTCGAAACTCCTATACTCAAATTTTAAGAATTATTCAATTTTCACTGTTCATTTTGACATGATTTATTTACTAAGTAAACGATACCGAAAAAAACTAAAATTTTATTCCTAAGAACTTCACATACCCTAGATCAGTTTCAACGGTGTGGATCGTTGATTTGAACACCCTAAAATCGAAAAAGCAACTATAGTACCGGAGCCCCGGTACTATAGATAGTATAGTAGCCTCATTCTATATATATATATATATATATATAAGGAACTAAATATAATATGTTTATTTGTAAGTAAATATAAGTAAAGGTAATTGTATAAGACGAGTATGCATCAAAATATACTCTTATAGCACTAAATCAGCATAAGATGCCGCCATGCCGGGCTAGGCAAGCCACCATAGAGATCATCCAGAATGCTACTCGTTTCATTCATCTTTCAAAATCAAGCTTAGATAGAAACATAAAGTAACTAAAATTTAAACGTAACATCTTGAATACGAATCATCAAGTTCTTAGTCAACTATATTATGCACAACCGATTTTATAGAAAATTATTTTGGCTGATTAGCCAAAAGCATTTTTTCGTATCGCAAGCAACTGTTGCACCTAATCCCACGTTGAGACAACCCCCACTCCCAAAAATTTCAAATTGGACAGCTCGAGGCACGTGCCTAGTGCATGTCCCTCCTTGTCTCTATCAAGCCACCTTTATTTTATATATATTTTCTCTCATTTTAGTATATTTATGATATCGAGTATTTTGATAATTTTTTTATATTTTTTGCTAAAAATATTTAAATTATTAACATTAAATTCAAGTTACATAGTTATAAAAGATATTAACAGAGTAGTAAAATTATTGTAGATTTTTAGATAGTAGGAATACTAAATTATTATGGATTAGAAGATATTTTTAATTCCACGCTTAATAGGTATCATTAGTAGTTTATTAATAATAACATATTGATTCTTTACAATCTGTCAATGCAAATGATTTAATAAGTTAGTAACAAACTTGTCGATCTAAATATAAAATATAGTATTTTTTTTGAAATATCACAAATCTTAAACCGAATGATTCATAAAAGTTGTCCATATTACTTACAAAAGTAAATGAACAATTATTTTGTAGTGCAACATGCCCAAATAAACATAATTAATTACTTACTTAATTAATTAATTAATTTGGAAGTTGTGATAATAAGCCACTTAGAACACACACTCTCCTCCTAAAAGAACTCAACCCAAATCCCGGGTCGTTGCCGTAATTACGAATCCAAAACCCGTTGCTTACGTGGCGAATACGACAAAAAAAGGCTTTGGACGAGCATATGCCAGCGCGGGCCCCACCACGCCCCCAACTCCCAACAACGAACCCTTAATTAATCAATCAATCAATTAAGTACTCGCTAATTATTAATTAATTAATCTAGTGATTAATTTAATTAACGTCGGATGAGTTATTTTAATAGGGCACTTCGAATATGTTACTGCATCTCTTCATTAAATTAATTTATTAATTCTTGTACACGGCACAGGGACAAAAACCCTTCCATTATAGTATTAATTAACAATAATTAATCAAGTGTTTAATTCTTCTTATAAATGCACCGAGACCCCTCAACTGTAGAAAGTTTTCATAATTTTTTTAATTTAATTATTTTAATAAGTTAGATTAAATATTCTATTAAATTTAATCAATTCTACCCACACCATTTGAATTTGAGATCTCTATTTCACTGACGAGTAGAAACATATTTCCGAATAGCTTATAGTTGAGGGGTTTTCATACAATTTTATCTTTCCTAATTTTTAAGTATTATTTATCATTGTAATATTTTAAAGTATTGTTAATTATTATACTATTAATTAATTATTAATTTAAATTAATTCTCGTGCGTGGAACCTCTCGGTTTCAGTGAGATGAGTAGGTTTTAGGACCTTCCGACCCATGACACGATCCGCGAGTGGCGCCAATCACCGGATAACGCCGTCCCCTCCGCCGTTAGATTTTACAATGGATTGACGTTGACGGCGACAGAGAGATAACGGCGGTGGGACCCACCTGTTGTGACTACACTGTAGTAGCGCGTTCTACGGGAGGAGAGATCATCAGTGCGGTGGACCGGGTCCGCCACATCACCCTACGGAGCGAAACATAATTTTTAACTATAACAATTTTTAAATTTAACATGAGTTCATTTTCGAGTATTATATATATATATTTTTTATATGTTATTGACGTGCTTGTACTGAAGAGTTTTTTAAATGATTAATGTGATTTGAGATATCCACCATTTACAAAAACAATATTTTGAGATATCTCTTTTATTTTTTTTATATTTTTAGTTATGAAGTAAATGCAATAGTTGAAGTTACACTTTAAAACTTCAGAATTTTATTATGGTAAATTTTATTCGTGAATTATAATTTTATATACAACTTCTTACGTAAGATCTTATAAAAGACGGTTGAATGATCTTCACCTAATTAAACTTATCATCTTATCCAATAACCTAGACTAAATATAAATTTAATAATAAATAAATAAGGTACAATTCAATAGAGGAGGCGAAGATTAAACGAATTAGATTTGGTTATTACGGTACGTAAGATCATCGATAAGACTTTTATATTTTTTTATTTTGTTAAAACTTTAAATAATCTCTCCTAATGTATAGCAAATTTTTACCTCGTCATCATGTGATTTGAAAAGTATCACTTTACTGACTTGTGATTTTATTTTTATCCTATCATAAATACATACGGTTAGAATAAATAATAAAAAAATATACTTCATTAATCATAGAGTAATATGCTATAGTGTATCACCATAAGATTGATGAGTAGAACACTTCACTATCTTAAAAATTAAAAATTATATTATTATATTATTCTATTTAATAATAATTTTTATATAGTAAAATAAATACAAAACTGTAGGATTGTAAGGTAAAAAAAGCAAAAAAAAACAAAAACCTAAAAAAAGCTTACAAGAGGGAACTACTTTATTGTTCCTGGTCCACGGTGGACCGGGTCCAAGCAAATAGCTTGCTATTCCTGAGGTGATCGTGCGGGCCCCACCATGTGGGATCGGGTCACCGCCCCTCCGAGCCCGTTCAAAATGCAAAAGTGGCTACATAAAAGCCCTCGGGCTTGGCGACTTATTACGAAAGTACCCTCGCCCTCGCAACGTACACTCGCGGTGTGCGCGGGAACTCGTTGTAGCTCACCACCACCGCTTTGTGTTTTGGTTGCTACGCAGTACCAAAACGCAATCGAGTACGTGTCAGCCTCTGACCGGCTCGTAGCAGTCAAAACCCGCCTTTTACCGCCATTATATCTGACGGCTCTGATCTTCTTTATCCGCTGCGCCTCTTCCACTCCCTGTCCCTCTCGCACGTGATCCTCCCCACCGCAATTCTGCACCGTCCGATCGAATACGGACAGTTATTGACGACCCGATTTTATCTACGGTGGTAAAATATCTACACAGTTCCCGTATTATCCCCATTTCCCAACTCCGTCTACGTATTTTTATTCGAATAAACCAAAAAAAAAAGAATAGAAATAAAACGGAAGTGTTTCAATTTTTTTTTTCTCTTCGCAAATTTTAATTCGTGTGTTAAAGTAATATATGCTTCAAAAAAAAAAAAATTTCTCTCATGCTTTTTTTTTTAAATCTTTAACTTTTTTTTGCTAAATATTAGAGAAACTATTGTATTCTAAAAAGTATAGTATTAAATCATTCATCTGTAAGTACGGGATCAAACTCTAACCTCTCTATTGACTGCTAGAGTTCCAGTCAATTACACTAGATTAACTGATTGTGTTCTAATATAAAGATAAAAATATTTAAAATTTATCTGAATTATGAATTATTTTGAATCAACTATTAAATCTTTTAAAATTTTAATTTTGCTATCCAAACTTCTAATTTGTTTGATTCAAGTTTGTTAACTATACTCAGACTTCATTTAAGTTAATTGCTAACTATATTAAATTTATATTTATAAAAATTATATAAAAATATATTAGCTAGTAAAAATAAGTGACATAATTAAATTTTAAATTTAATATACGATTGATTAATTTAAATTAAATAAATTAAAAGATTGGATAGTAAAAATAATATGTTGAAAAATTAAATAATCAATTGAAAATGGTTCAAAAATTGAATAAGGTATGCATATTTTTACCTAATATAAATCATGTGACAATATTTTTTATCCTAAAGTAAATTTAATTTCTCTGTAAAAAATAATCGTTAAAAAAAGTACAGGATTGATCCGCGATATCTAGATAGTACAAGGACAAGCCATACTTTTTCACCCTAATCCACTCACCGTGGTCCATCTTCATGGACCGGGTGGAGCCAAATGCCAGGTGTACCTTGTCTGGACCGTCTGATCACCGATAGAGACGTATAAACCTCTTTCCTTTTTTTTTTCTTTTCCTTTGGAAAATGAGAGACGTATAAAGCTCTCGACATCGACATAGCGACTGCTGTACGGAATCGGGACCGTCCGATCGGAGGTACGGACGGCTGGTGATCGGGATCCGCAATAATTCGCGTCGTGGACCACAGGATGGGGGGGTGGAACGCACGGACGGTGGGGATCGATCTCATCGAGAGGAAGAGGGGGTGGTGGCCATTTAATACGTTGGTGGCGTTTTCGTAATAAAGTGGATGCGGAGGGGCGTTTGCGAATGCGGAGCTGTGAGTAATAGCGCTCGTTCGGGGGGTGGTGAGGAGGGAGGAGGGATTAATTGCGCTCGCGTTGGCGCTCATGGAGGTGTCGATTGTTCCCTTTTTGAGGGGGATTAGGGTTAGGGTTAGTGTTAGGTACGACTTTCGAATCCGGGTGAGGGGAGGGGAGGGGAGGGCCCCGAGATCGAGCGCCGGGGCTGCGTCGTTTTGAACTCGGTTCGAATTCGCGCTTCCTTCGTTCTTCGTTCGGTGTTTGGATTGATTGGTTCGAAAATGGTCGTTTTTGAGACGGATTTGGATGCGATTTTGTGTTTTCCGAGCTCAAATTTGAGATTTTGAAAAAGAGGGGGAAAAAAATCGATTTTGGGAAGGTGTTCGAGAATTTTGGTCCCGATTTGGTAAGGAATCTCCTGATTTTTAGCTTTATTACCAGGGTTCTATTGTCAAATCGTGGCGCTTTGATCAATCGAAGCTTCTGTGGAGGGGAGGGGGTTGGCTCCACCACGCGTCTCCTTCGACCTCTTGGGCTTTTGTCTTCTTCCAGTTTCGAATTTTTCTAGGGTTTTTTTTTTAATTTTTTCGGAAACCCTAGGCTAACTTTTTGGTTGTGCTTCAAAACGAGCTTGTTGCTGTAGAAGCTGACCCGTTTACCTCCCTCGCCCCTGTCGTTTTCCTTCAACAGTCTCGGTACATTCACGAGAACAGTGCGCTCGGTCCCTCCTATTATCTCATAGTTTGCTCTTCCCCTTTTCGTTTCATCAAGTGTAATATAAAGAGAGGAGACTCTTCCCGGAAACAAACGACACCTCAAAAAGCTTCAACCTTTGAGAATTGGGCACTAGTAAAGCTTTTGATCAAGGTAAGAAAAAAAATGAGCCCTTTTTTTTTTTTTTTAACTTTTTCCTACTCTAGAGGTCAAATTTGAGAATTGGGTTTAATAAAAGAGGAGGAGAAAGGATCAGAAGGGTCATTGTTTTTGGGTTGGTGGAGTAAATGCGTTTTGCCTGTTTCCTCTGTGCAGGTTGAAGCAGGGGTCTTTTTCCCCCACACCGTGAGTGCTATAAACAGCGATAGCAACAACACTTTGCTCTGAATTATCATGCTTGTATCTACATTTGCTCCGAAACTCTAGTGTGGTGGAAAAACTAGAACTATTCGCAAAGTTGGTTTTTTTTTTTTTGAGGGGGGAGTTTGGATTTGGGAGGGAGAGATGAGTTCTACGCAGCAGCAGCAGCAGCAGCAGCAGCAGCAGCAGCAGAAGCGGGGAAAGGCGGAAAAGGGCGGCGCCGATTCGTCGAAGGAGAAGGTGGTGGTCGCGGTGAAGGCCTCGAAGGAAATCTCGAGGGCGGCGCTCGTGTGGGCTCTAACGCATGTGGTTCAGCCCGGCGACTGTATCACCCTTCTGGTTGTGGTTCCGCCGCACAGTTCCGGTGATGTTTCGCTGAGCCCTCGAATACTGTTACCTTACTTTGTCTCTGCTTCGGCTGCTTGTTTGTAGCAATTTTTGTTGGGCTTTCTACAGCTACTCTGATATTTGATCTTGTGGTTCATTTCGATATACATTGAATTACCTTATGAACAGTGGTGGTGCTCTGTTCAGTTTGATGCCCTTTCTTTGTCTTTGTTCATGCACTCTAAGAGCAGGATTTGGGTCTTAAATTGATTGATTAGTTGCTTAAGTTTGGATTTTTACTCAAATGGCATGTCCGTGAGTGCATTGTTTGCTGTTCCCTAGTAGATTACTTGACATTGTGGACTAGTATGCCTTTGATCTGACTCATAAGTGTTCCTGACTCTTATTGCCTTCTTGTTGGTGCCATTTTGACACATTTTCTAGTTCTTTGCGGTAATTATGAACTGATATAGTTTTATTTTCATTTTTCAGGTAGAAATTTATGGGGATTTCCAAGATTTGCAGGGGACTGTGCGAGTGGTCACAAGAGGTCGAATTCTGTTACTACTCTGGAGCAAAAGTCTGATATCACGGAATCTTGTTCGCAAATGATGCTTCAACTCCATGATATCTATGATCCAAATAAGGTTAACATTTTAAATTGCTCGTTTCCTCGATCGATTCGGATTTTCTCTTATCTTATGAGAATTCCATTGTCTTTCAACAGCTTTATATATAAAGGTCACTATGAAAGTCGGTTCTTTGTCCTCCGCACTGATTTTATCTAACTTGGGATCCACAATGTCTCCACTTTATTGCAGATAAATGTGAAGATAAAGGTTGTTTCTGGATCGCCTTGTGGATCAGTGGCTGCTGAATCCAAGCGAGCTCAAGCAAGCTGGGTCGTACTGGACAAGTAATGGCTTGCCTCTGCTGTAACTCTTTGAAGAAACTAGGCTTTTTCTCCTAAGATATTAAATCTTTATTCGTCTTCCACACTAGCCTTTATCTTATTATCTTATTTTTTATCCAGTGTTTAAATTTTATGCTCCTTTCTTTTTGTCCTTTGAAATCCTTGACCGAATGTATAGTTGTAATGGTGCACAGGGATTTGAAGAACGAAGAAAAGCGATGCATGGAAGAGCTACAATGCAATATTGTAGTTATGAAGCGCTCGCAGCCCAAAGTTCTTCGGTTGAATTTAGTAGGATCTCCCGAGAAACAGTCGCAGGTGTCTTGTCCCTTGGTGCCCGAGTTAAATGGTGAAACGGGTAAGCCCACGAAGGACATACGAGAGCCTCGCAACTCCATTAGAGGGCCAGCTGTAACGCCAAACAGCAGCCCCGAAATAGATACTCCTTTTACTGGTACGGAAGCCGGGACATCCTCAGTCTCTAGCTCAGATCCGGGGACTTCACCTTTTTGTGTTTCTGAAACTAATCGATCTTTAAAGAAAGAGGGGCAAGCTGCCAAGGACAAAGCGCTGAATATAGATGCTAATATCTCTGATTCTGACACTGAAAGTTTAAGCCCTCCGACAACCTTAGAGTTCCAGCCCTGGATGGCGGGGATTCTATGTGCCCGCACTTCATCAGCAAAAGCACTTCTTGAGAAATATACCAAACTTGATACAGGGGCAGATATTGGCACCATAAGCAGCAGATCGGACTTAAGCTTCAGAGGAAATGTTAGAGAGGCAGTTTCCTTATCTAGAACTGCGCCTCCAGGACCACCTCCTTTATGTTCGGTGTGTCAGCACAAAGCACCTGTATTTGGAAAACCTCCGAGGTGGTTTAGCTACTCTGAACTTGAGCTTGCTACAAATAGCTTCTCGAAAGCCAATTTCTTGGCCGAGGGTGGATTCGGTTCCGTCCATAGAGGGGTCTTGCCTGATGGCCAGGCAATCGCAGTTAAGCAACATAAACTTGCCAGTTCCCAGGGTGATCTTGAGTTCTGCTCGGAAGTGGAAGTTCTGAGCTGCGCGCAGCATCGCAATGTTGTAATGCTGATTGGATTTTGTGTTGAGGATAAGAGGAGATTGCTGGTTTATGAGTACATCTGCAACGGATCATTGGATTCTCATCTTTATGGTACGTTTTTTTTTTTTTTTTTTTTCACTTTTCATTAGTTCGTAGTGTTCTTGGCCCTTCAGTGTAATTAATCTGTTACAGTGGTGATGATTTCTCTTTACAATAATTGAATGTTTGGTAGGACGTAATAGAGAGCCACTGGAATGGGCTGCACGGCAAAAGATCGCAGTTGGGGCTGCTCGAGGATTGCGATACCTTCATGAAGAGTGTAGAGTGGGTTGCATTGTTCATCGTGATATGAGGCCGAACAACATTCTTGTTACTCATGATTTTGAACCACTGGTACGCCCTTTTTTTCCTTTTGGGGCACAACTTTGTTGTTACTCATCACTTTTTCTGGCATATCTACAACTAAAATTTCTTTAGTTTGTTTACCTTTATCTTTGGTGTATGATAAGATTGAGATATCTAAAAAAAATAGAAATTCAGCAGCCATGCTGAAAAGATTCCAAATCGTTCTGCCCAACCTTGAGGTTTACCTACCTTCAGTACTCTGTATCTCTCAAGGCATCATTCGTTTGCTCGTTCTCTCTATCTGTAATTTCAGATATTATTTTTTTCCCTTCCATTTTACGTTATATTTGATTTGTACTGTTGCAAAAATTCTATCGAGTAACTAGTAATTTTGACGATGGTTCTATGTTTCCCTCGAATATTTTTGTACAACTACTGTGAATGGTTTGGCTTTTTCATGTTTCTATACTCATAAGCTGGATATTTGGAAAGTCGATAGAATGCCAAGAGCAAAGAAGATGTTCCATATAGTAGTATATATAATCTCTTGAAGTTTAGTCAAGAGAGTAGGAACTATGTGCTATCACTTGTGGTGGTAAATGAATAATAAACTACGATCAATTTTTGTGCGTAACTACACATTTGTCTTGGACACAATTATATTTCCACAAGATAATTTTTCAACGGAAGGATGGATTCGTTTTATAATTTCAGAAAGGAGTGCTTGGATGATGATTTTTCATGCTTTCTGACTTACATTATGGTATTCTAAAGGTAGGCGATTTCGGATTGGCAAGATGGCAGCCTGATGGAGACATGGGTGTTGAAACACGAGTGATCGGCACATTTGGGTAAACCCAGAATTAAACTAATGCTTCCTTAAATCTTGTTGGAGGAAATGAAGGATGTTCTAAATTAAGGCTAATTTGATCTGTAGGTATTTGGCACCCGAATATGCCCAAAGTGGGCAAATCACGGAAAAGGCTGATGTCTATTCATTTGGAGTGGTACTTGTAGAGCTTGTCACAGGACGCAAAGCCATCGACATAAACCGACCAAAGGGTCAGCAATGCCTCACTGAATGGGTAAGTTTCCATAATCTCATGACGTCATTCTGATTATCCCTTAAGAGAGCATTTACCTTTTTTTTTTAAAAGATATAATTGGTGAACTTGCCACTCTCGTATGTCAAGAAATGTGTGAAATTTTTGTGCTTCACTTTATTTAATTATCAATTTCTTTGCTTGTAACAGGCTCGACCATTACTAGAGGAATATGCAATTGATAAGCTCATCGATCCTCGTCTGGGAAACCGCTACTGTGAAGAGGAGGTCTATTGCATGTTGCACGCAGCATCTTTGTGTATCAGACGCGATCCGCATGCGAGGCCTCGTATGTCTCAGGTAAGTCTAATTTAATGTTTGCGAATTTTACGACTATATTGGACAACAATCTCACACGAGTCGCTTTAGAAAAACGCATTGCCTTTTTGTTTCTCAAAAACACCCCCCCTTAACTTACACTTACTTTTGCCCGGAGCACTTAATTTGTCTGAGGTAAATTGCCATGAACATCAATTACGTAGTAAAGTGAATGTTAGTTATAACCAAAAAAAGAATCCACGAGGATAGATGTTACTCCTTCAACTGAAAACAGTTAAGTATTTGTTCTATTTACTCTTTGTGTAACTTACTGACACTAATTTTGGTATTATGTGAATAGGTTCTGCGAATATTGGAGGGCGATATGTTAATGGATTCTGGCTACATTTCGACACCTCGATACGACCACGGAAACAGGAGTCGAAGAATATTAACCGATCAGGCGAAGATCCAAGAGAGCAGCAATATCTCAGATTCAAAGCACTCTTATGAAGCTTTAAGAGCGGCTTGGGATAGAGAGAGGGAGAGCCTCGCGCGAAGATGTTAAACATAATCTTGAATAGAATGCTCATCCACTGTGTATTCTCCTCTCTTTTCTCAACTCTTTCATCATCTCTGTCATGTCTCTTATTTCCTCTTTTTTATCGACTGCTGCTTTTTTTCCCCCCCGCAATATCTTTTGCTATTATACGGTAATGCTTTTTTATGTACAGTGGAAATTTTATTGCTTTCTGCAGTAAATGAATTCAGGGATTAATGCTGTTTTGAGAATGAATTCGATCAAAAGTTTAGGGATTTCTTCGGTCCCTTGCTGTTGTAACTAATTGAAGAAATCAATCACAATGCTTATAGTGGAGAGACTGGGAACAGCAGAATCTGACAAATAAGAAGAAAATTATCAATCTTCTAATATGAAACGCAGCAGCTTCTTTAATTAAACAATTTTTATTGAAAGATATGCTTATGATTTATTGGAAATGTTTGATTTAAGTAGTAATTTTTTTTGTTTTACAGAAGCTTCAGTGGGTCAAATCAAACCAGAAAATAATTTACAAGCAACATAAAACGAATTCGTAATTTACAAGTTTGACCTGGCTAGAAGGGTAAGAACAGTGAAATTCCTGACAATAATAAAATTAAATGATTTCTACGTTTGGAGAATAATGTCAAATCCACAACTTACACGTGTCTGGCCTAATTTGGATGGAGATGTGATGGCACGAGTCAATACTGACACTTCTCTCCGAGCAGGACTTGTTCCAGTCCTGGGAAAAGGACTCTTGTTGGGCTCTGATCCATCATGTCAAACAACTAATCACAACATCATATCAAATGTGTGCTTGAGATACATATATATATATATATATATATATATATATATAGAGAGAGAGAGAGAGAAATAATTTATTGGAAGTGATGGGTGATGTAACCTTTGAATGCTCTGCTTCCTTTGGATCCTGGTGCCGGCCTAGCAATCCTACTCTACTATTTTCTTTTTCGTTTTCTATTTTTTTAATGTAATTAGATTAATCAGTATCACCAAAAAAAAATAAAAAAAACTTCGCAAGAAACAAAAATAGCTTAAGGGTGTGTTTGGTTTGATGAAAAAAGAGGTTGAAATTTTTTTTTTCTGCTGAAAAATAGTTTGTGTATAGTTTGTTTCACCGTAAATTTTTTTATCAAAAAAAATATTTTTACATATTTTGAGAAAAGACTTCCATTTGTTTTCCGCGTGAAAGCAGCAGAAAACGAAAACAGGAAAAAAATCACGGCTCACAGCAACATTCATGCGCGGTCCACGAGCGCGGTCCACGAGGCCTCGTGGACCGCATGAGAGGGAGGTCCACGGTGGACCTCTCTCATATATATATATATATATATATATATATATAGAGAGAGTTGAGCTAGAATACTATCGATAGCAAACGGATATTTTTACCATCTATTTATTTTCGATGATGGAGCTTTCAAATCGACGATTGGTACCGTTGAACATGATTTAGAACATTTAAAGTATCTATAAATTAAATTTCATACTTTTTCGATATTATTTTCTTGTCCATCAAGTGGACCCAAAAATGAATGGTTGAAAATAAATATCCTTTATAAAGTGATGATAGGAATTTTGTAATCAAGATCAAGAGTATAGATCTTGTTTTAAATAGTTTAAAAAATTTTCTAACAAAAATTCAATTGATTTGGATATATTTACACCGTTAAACAAGAAAGCATCTCATATCGACCATTAAAATTATAAAATTTGAAACCCTTTGATCATTAGGCCAATGATGTCGAAAAAGTATGAAATTTAATTTATAGATACTTTAAATGCTCTAAATCATGTTCAACGATGCCGATCGTCGATTTGGAAGCTTCATCATAAAAAACAAATGAGTGGTAAAAATACCCGTTTGCTATCGATAGTATTCTTGCTCAACTATATATATATAACTAGGCTACTATACTATTAATTGCACCAAGTCATTGGTGCTATTAGGTTTTCGGCCATTGGATTAAGGGATATGCGGTTAGGATGATATAGGTCTTCTAGGGTTGAGTGAGTGGTTGGTTGAATAGTATGATCTAACGGGTGGAAATAGTCAAAGGAATAGATCTAACAGCAGAAAACTTGGTAGCACCAAGTGCGTGGTGCTATTGATAGTATAATAGCCGGACTCTCTCTCTCTCTCTCTATATAGTATTTTATTTTTATATGAAAATATCATTATATATTATTTTATTTATAAATATGTAATTATTTATTAATACCCTTCAAGATATAATTAGTATATATTATGTTATATGTTAATTATATAATATAATTTTAAATATACTTAATTTAAAAATATAAACTATAATTATATATATTAATATATATAATATATTAATTGTTATATATAAATAATAATATAATAAAAAATATATTAAATAGTTTTTTATTCAACTATTTTTTTATTTCGTTTCCATTCAACCAAACAACCGTAACGAAAAACTATTTTTCTTTTCCTACAAACCAAACACTAAAGAACGTAAAATTTATTTTCCTCCTAAATTTTTTTTTTCACGAAAACCTTATTTTCACAATTTTATGTAGAACCAAACAGCCCCTAACCTTTAACTTGATTTCATCCTCCTGGTTCCAATTATATATTAATTCCCCAGATATCGTAGATGCTGAGATACCAAGTTGAAAATGCGCTAATCATAACAAGCTACTGAAACTCCTCCAAATATGCCAAATATGCAGTGTCTGATCCAACTATTAAGTTTATAATAATATAAAGAGCATGAGTTGTTCAAACAAACATCAGCAGCTTTTCTGTGTTAGTAACGTCCACAATGGTTTTAAGTTTATATATTTCGCTTTTGCGAGTTAGAAGCTCATTTACAGCCTCTGAGATTAGTAAAATAGATAGAAAACCTTAACACCAGGAGAAATACTGTGAATGGGCCAGTGAACATTTGCAAACTTACAAAGCAAAATCATTAGAAACAACAACACATAACAGTGCAAAGAGTCCTACACATAATAAGACACTGTTGTAGACAACACTTTGCGCAGATGTACATCGACTAAGACGAGAGCGGAGAAAACCAAAATAATGAACTTGGACGCGCTCATTATTGCATTAAATGCATTAAATCCTCACGACACAAAATAGGAAGTGATAGAATGTGAAAAGAGAGATAATTTAAGTAACGCTTTGCGCTCTCTTTTACTTCCCACCGAGTGTAGGGAACTGTTCTTGATCTTCGATCGATGGGGCGGCGGTTGCGCCTCTCGTGCTGCCCCCACCAAAACCGCCTCGGAATGGCCCACGGCCCCTGCCGCGACCACGGCCCCCTGGACTATAATATCTTTCTCCTTCGGCCGGCTTCAAGAACTCATTAATACTCAGAGACTGAAACGGATATACAAACCCACCAATCACAGTTTCTGATGTTAGAAAAGTAAGACGAGCAGAAACAGATAACTGAATTAGACATTTTAGTATTCAGTTTGATAGAATTATGAATTTTCATAACAGTTAATAGTTAACAGTCGACGAAGGCGTTAACTTCGACATACCTTCTTCGCCCTTTCATCCCGTTCAGCATTTTCTTTCTTTTTCAGAGTCTCCTTCTCTGAGCCCTAATAAGATCACATGAAAAGAATCATCATGTCGAAACCATTAACACAATCAGGAAACTAAGTGAGAACTGCAAAAGCGAACTCACCAACATAATGAAGACCTCATCGTTACCCTTTTTCAACGACAGCTGCTGCATAGACTGCAACTCCTTATCGATTTCGACCTTTCTCTCTTCGGCCTTCAGAGCAAGTAGAGCTTTTCGCTTCTCCTCCTTTACTTTCTCATACTCATCTAAAGTCATCTCCTATATAAATTAGGGGAAAAAAATGTTAGCCACTCAAAAGGGCGAAAGAAAAGAAGTTAATCATAGAAAAGAAACACATCTGACTGGAATATTGTTAGAATGGAGCGTGGGGAAAAAAAAAAAAAAAATACCATCATAAGAATTTAGCTCAAAATTCATCACTATCCTCTCCAAAACTCAAACCCCAAGAAGGCCATCCCAAAGAAGAAATAAAAATAGTTTGAAAACTATCAAATTACAATTAGGCATGCTATGATGCTACACGGGTAAGTCATTGTTAACCAAAAACTAACTAACATCCCCATTGTCACATAACATCACATATAGCTCTCCCAAGATACACAAAAGAAATAAAAAGATAAAAAAAAGAAAAAGAAAAGAAAGGCTGAGAGCAAGCAACCGACATTTATCCACATAAATATTTTTCACTAGTATTTGTTAATGTATGGCAACTTCCTGAATTGATACACGAAAGAAGAGCATACCAAAACCTTGATGTTGCCACAAAGCCAAGCAATAACTATAGGCTGGGTGAAATAGAGTACTTGCAACTTCTGTAGAAATTCCACCATGCAAGCCCCATTGGATCAGCCTCGAACATCATCAATTTTACCCAACTGCCAAATTGACGAATACTACGATACAAATTTCTAAATGTCCTTCGAAAATGATGTAATTCGATTTCTGTTAAGTTAGCTTAGTGAGGCCCAGGCTAATCACACTGAGCTCAAATGCTTGTTATGTACTCATAAAGAGTCCAATGAGTCAACTTGCAAGCATGGATTTGAGTATGCACGCATTGAGTTCAAATTGAGGCTAACTATTAATTTCACTTTTAGAAATTTTCAAATCATTTCATCGACATATTCTGGAATTATTTCAATAATCGTATTTAAACTTCCAAGTTAATTAAAAAAACCCCTGGGAAAGGTTGAACAAATGAGACTCCTTTCCTTTAGAAGTCCTTGGAAAGTTGTTTCATTTCCTTGGTTTGACAAAGAAAGCTCAGAGAGAGATGGAAAATTGTAGAATAACAATGTTGCCGCAGGTACCTTTTTACAATCTACTACTCACAAGACAAGACTTACAAATATGGTCCCGTAACAACTTCTGCAAAGCCAAATGCAGATTTGGCTGTGATATATTTTGCTAAATGTATAACTTTGATTGCTAATGATTTGCTTAAATGTCAGTCAAGGCACATAATGATCTTTATTAGTCCATACAAACTCAAAAAAATTGTTACAAACAATACTTGATAGTTTACGCCTCACCAAAATAGCAACGTAACAACTAAATCATTTCAGAATTGTCTAAATCTATAACCCTAGATGCAAGAAGTACTAACATAAAGTTTTCAGTCGATTACAACCGTCCAACATAACCAAATAAGAACAATGGCAAAAGAATGAACATTTTCACAGGGCTTTGACCTCGACGATATAGTAAATATCGAAAAGAATTGATTTATCAAGCTTCGCCTACTGATTGCTTGGATGGAAATGAATAAACAAGTACAATCACTTCAGCATCTAACAAACAAGGCAACCAAAGAAACAATACCTTATCCTCTTGTTCTTTTTCTTCTGCTTCCTTCGATTCACCCTCCTTATTGTCCTTATCCTCCGCGGAAGGGGCAACTTCCTCAGCCTTTTTCTCAGCCACAGCACTCTTCTCTTCGATGTTTACAGTCTCCTCAGCCTCCCTAATTAATCAAACATCAAACAATAACATCAATTAGACTTTCACTTCATTACTCAAATCCAATACAATTCCTTGTACACAGTTTTCCAGAATAAAAGAATAAGCCGACAGGGTCTTAACTGGGCAACCGGTTCAGCAGTCACGATTCCCCAGTTCCCGCGCCCTGCGCCCTCACGTTTCATCCCGTAGCCACGACCAGTGCCGCTCTTACGATCGTACAATCGACGCGGTGGTCGACCCAATTCATCTCCGGCCTCCCCTTCGTTACCATAACCGCCAAGACGGCCCCCACGGTAAGGGTGACGAGGTCCACGGCCCCTCTCGGCGGGCCTGCTAACGTCACTGTCTTCTCCGCCTACTCCAGAATAACCGCCGCCGGCGCCGGCGCCGGAGTAGCCGCTACCATTTCCGTTTCCAAAATCACGGCTTTGGCCCGCGACAACTCCTCGCCCCCCTCTGCCGCGGCCCGGCCCGCCGCGGCCGGGCCCGCCGCGAGTTGGTGCAGTGTTACTCCTCGCCTCCCTTACTGTGAAAATCCGAGGAACAAAATGAAATCTAAAAAGATGTAATTTTGCATCAGAAGAAAGGAAACATTCTTCGAAATTACTAGATTTGCAGCGAAAAATCCAAACTTTAACAGTATAAACAGTTGCGATTCATAAATCTCATCAAAGCGCACACACTAAACAACTCGGATTAAACTGAATCTATCGTAGAGATCAATCAGGGTATAACAAACAACACATAGAGATCACACCATTTCGCATCAACTCACCAGCTTGGGCGGGAGGGACCGGCTTGGAGGGAAGCTTCGCCGCCGCAGGAGGCGGCGCCGCCGCCGCAGAGGACTTCTTTGCTGCAATCTTCTGCTCCTGAGCGGCGATCAGCTGCGTCAGATCGTCGCTTTCATCGTCTCCGAGGAGATCGAAGGGGTTCTTCGTGGCCATCTCCACAGATGTACCCTAAAAGCTTTAGCTTTATGAGGGTGAACGAAAACCGCAGCACTAGAGGAGGGGCCTCCACGATTGGATCGCCATGGAAACTAGAATCGCCGGGGAGGAGCCTCAACTCTCTAGGCGGAGGATAAAGCTAGGGTTTTGGAGTGTGGGTGGGGGAGAGACAGGGGAGAGGGAGAAGAGGGAGCGGAAAAAAAAAACCCTAGCCGCACTCATGCGCGGATCCATCCACACGGCCTAATCCCTTTCCTCTGCGCCTCGAAATTATTAATCTAATTTTTTCTTTTCCTGTGTGTGAAATGTCCAAAAAGCCCCACTTCCGGAAAGTTATTTACGGATATGCCACGGTGATGTTGAGTTCGGAGTCCCTTGTAGATGGCATGGTAGTACAAGGACAGGGGCGTTTTGGTCAACGGGATTCGACGTGTCCTCGATATGCGTGAGCTCGTCAGAGGTGGATCGGGAACGAAGAAAGATGAGATTAACGGTGGAGATTATTGTTCCGTTCTGTATCAGTTCCCAAATTAAAAAAAAAAAAAAAATAGAGACGGCGTTCGGAACAGTTCCATCACCGACTTCTTCAGAATTGTAAAACTCGGTAAAGCTCTGTACTTCACTGCAGACTCTAAGTACCAGCACTTTACAAATATTTGCCTCCCTTTTAACTTATACATGATTCAAAGAATTATCAGAAAGAGTCATCACAACTGCAACCACATTGTACATTTTTCTTTGTATGAAGTATATGCCGTATGCGGCCATTTTTCTTTCTTTCCATATGTTCGGCGAACGAACAAATAGATGATTCAAAATCCTAAAATCTACAAGTGTAAAAAGTTTTTGAATGTTCTATGTATGTCCTCCTTTCTTATCTTCGACAAAGCTGCTTTCTCATTTCTCCTTATCCATTCTTTAGACGCATCGAAAAGCTTGCCGATCTCGTCCAGCGACTTGCATCTTCCGTCTACCAGGCCATATCTTAACAATAGTATCTCCCTCTCTCTTGGATGCAGCTTCTCTAGGAGCTCAAAAAGGCTTTCTCTCATCTGTTGCCTGATGATGATCTCGTAAGGAGATTTTATCGATTGATCTGGGGTTACTTCCTGTCGAGAAACTCCGAGTTAACTTACTTAATAAAATGAAACAACCACTTTTGTAAGTTAGAAGAGTTAATTTCTATAAGACCTTCGATGGCTAAAATGATTGAAAATGAACACCCAAGATGCGCATAGTGAACAGCTTAAACTTTTTATTCTCTCATTGAAGCGTTATAAGTGAAGAAATTCCAGTAAATGTAGATGATTTCAGTCGACTTTTTCACTGATATCCAGCATTCTGGTAAGAAGCACTCAAAAAGACGCATAATCCTTCTTTTTGATTCTTGTTTTCTGTACATTTTTCTTGTTTGTGTGTATGCACATATGAAGATGAAAGAGCAAAGAGGGCCATCTTACCGCGAACTTTGTGCACCATCCATTACCAATCTCTTGATCAATTGAACCAACAGCAAGAGAGCACTTCCTAGCTAATCTAACATTAGCTAATGATAAACCAGTCAATTTAGCTGTTTCCTCATCTTGTGGGTACCTCCCTCTCTTGTTACGGAAGGCTCTCCTAGCTTTCTGTGTTCTCTGAATCATATTCTCCATTCTCACCTACAAATGCAATCATAAAACAATCAAGAGAAAGCATATTAATTCTGAATGCGAAACAATCAAACATGAACTCAGTATCTTTTGAAATCAAGACAAGGGCCTACAGGTATCTGAATTCCTCTTTTGTGCCGAGCTATCAATGCTAATATTGATTTTCTAATCCAGTACTGAACGTAAGTTGAGAATTTATAACCCTTCATGCTGTCGAATCTCTCAGCTCCATTGAGAACACCCACATTCCCAGCCTACGGTACATTCACATGAAATTCAATTCAGATTGAAGACTACGACGAGAAATTTCATAAATAATGAAAGGACAAAGATGCATCATGAAAAACCTGCATAAGATCTTCAAACGCAATCCCCATTCCTCTGTAATTCCTAGCAAGGTACATTACTAACGAGCGGGTACTTTTTATAAGTTTATCCCTACAAAACCAACCAAACCGCAAACGCTGCTTTAGTGTTTTTTGATCAATTCCAACTGCTTCTGCCCATCTGGAGTAACTAGCCGGTCGCCCACTTTCCTCTTCTAGTTTTTGGCGGGCTCTTTCAAGTCTCGCAACTTCCTATACAACCAAATAACAAAATCCAGTAAATTTTTCTTTGATGCTATTCATTACAAGGCATTGAAGTTATGTCATGTCAAAAACTACCTTAACTCCCTCTGACATTTTTGATTCATTTCGTGCAATTGAAGCTCTTTTACTTCTCGACCCTGGATAGGCCACACTAGATGGCAGCGAAGCAGTAGTTTCTTCTTTAACCCTTTCTGACGCTCCTTTTCGTCTGAGCGTCCTCTCTCGAGCTTTTGCAGTGCGAACAATTACTCTATCGTTTTGCTTATCAAATGAAGTCTCTAAGAAATTTGATTCCAGTGTAGTAGCTACTCTGAAATTCCTGGAGAGACACGCATGAAACAATTTCAGAGCTCCGAGCTGTTTCATATGTACGAGAATATCCCTTTCCAGCATTTTTACGTTAGTACCAGACAAAATATCTTCTACGCCATGAAGATTTTCCATCAACAAATTTAGTTGCAAGTAGCTTTTTGCTCCCAATTTTGCAGCAGAAGCAGTAACATTCTCATTTATCACACTGACAGTTTCGTATACATCACGAGAGTCGCCACGGCAGTTCTTGTCCATGTTCTCCTGAAATGTAAGATCATCGCAACTCTCAGCTTTTTCGTTTTTTTTGTTCCTTACAGAAAGAAGAAAAAAGCTTCTGAATTATATCAGCAGTTATAGCGAAGACCTTCATTGCTCTCACATCATCAGATACATTATCGACGCCTCGAAGTGCCGTAGAGTAATACGCAGATGCTTGAAAAGTTGCTCTGCGGAGGTTCGCCCTTCCCTCCGGTAGTATCTTTACGGGCGATTCAATGAAAACTGCGAACAAACAAAGGATCGCATAACATAAAACAATATTCTTATTAGGAACTGAACTAACATTACAAATCTATTTTTACAAGCTCCTTATATCCAAAACTAGCACCAGCAGGTTATCAATGAAATAGTTTACTAATTGTACGATCTTTAAGATAAAGTTTTTACAATTCCATGCATTGCTAAACTGGGTCTACATAGTCTAACAACAAATCAGTAACAACTTGTTGTGGCCAAATCACACTCAAGTTGCTAGTACTAATATGCTGGTTGCAGAACCTCGAGCTCTCGCACATTTTATCCGATGCGGGACTATTGCGTTGTCACACCCAGCTTGTTGGGCCAAATGGTAAAAGGCATATCCTTCCAAAACTATTCTCTATATTCCTAGCTATTATCGTTCTGTAATGTCATGAGTTCAATCACCACTTTCGAACATTAAAACGTTAAATTGTCAAAATCCTAATCTCTTATCTTACCAATCATTTATTAGATGTTTGCTACATTTTTTTGTGTAAGGACTATAACCCATCAACTTCACGAATTTCACAACATGAAGTTGCAAAATTATTCTCTACAACAACTGTAATATAATTCAAATATAGCAGTACAAATGGGAATTGATTTAGAAGGAAAACAAAATAAAATTTTGAGCTCTTGGAGTTGGTGGACTCACGCAGAGGAGTCAAGTGGAGAAGGTGGTCTTGTGAACCGAAAAAAACCGAACCGGCCGGTCCAGGGGGTCGGACCGGAGAGGAAGCCCATCTCGTAGGGACCAGCGCGAGGCCGAAGCCCATCGGCCGCGCGATAATTAAAGCGCTCTCCCTCCACCCTCTCTCTCTCTCTGCTACGAGAAGCTCGGAGTGATATTAAAAAAATAAATAAATAAAAATTTTAAAAAGGCGAAGATGATAAATAAAGCAGGTCGAGAGGGCAAAAGCGCTTCTTCGCTCCGCCACCAGTTCCCCATCTCCAAAAAGGAGCAATGAACCCGGCACGGCAAAGTGGTTCGGACCCGTTAACTCGTTAACCCGTTGAAGCAATTCGAGTCCGAACCCAATACATCCGGGTCGGGCCGTCACCTCTAGAGATGGATTAAATTTGCCCAGCCCGTGTGGGCCTGGATTTAGCCTTAGGTTTGACCCGAAGGACTGAAGCAGGATGTTGTCGGATCTGAAGTTTTCCGATCTAGCCTGATCCAGTGAATCGAGCCAGGTCGGGCTCATTCCCTGGCTCACACAGTTGCACTGATCTATCACCCGGATCCGATTCGGGTTGTTTAAGACAAGCATTAGCACATAACCCTAGTGTTCGAGTTAATTGGCGAATTTAATCTATTGTCTGAAAAAAAAAAAAAAAAAACGTATTAACCTAAAAAAAGGGTGTAATGTTTATATAGACAAAGAAAAAAAAATGTTTATATTATATTTATTTATAAATGTTTGTTACATTATAAATATTTAAAGAAAATGCATCAGCTCAACAAGTTACTGTGGTGTAGTGGTTATCACGTCAGTCTTACACACTGAAGGTCCCCAGTTCGATCCTGGGCAGTAACATTTCTTTTAACTTTTTGGTGCAGATTATTTGTAGTTCAATATCGAACAATTCAAAGTGTAGCACTTGCTTCCTTTATATTTTTGTTATTTTCATTAAAAACTAACATCGTAAAATGTTGAAAACTAAATCTAATCATAAAGCCTCTTTGGTTTATTGGAGGGTTGTGTGGGGTAATCTAGGTGCACTCAATAATATCTCCTAAGTCTGTTTGGGTGCATGAATATTTTTTTCAATATATTTTTTTTATTTATTTAACAAATGTGTAATAATTAATAGATAAAAAGTAATTGGCCAACAAATCGTTTTTTCAAAATAAAATAAATTATCTCTTGTTTATGATTTATACTATTCTAATAAATCATGACTTTCGAAATCTTACAAGAAGCTAAAATCAAAATTTTGAATTTCAATCACCAAAAAAAAAAAAAAAACTTCATAGCAAGCAAATTGTCTTTGAATAGCTTATTCAAATGAGCAAAGCTATGCATGCTAAATCAGCGATCCGAATTGGCTCGCCGAAACGACGAGCATCGCATGAGAGGGGGGCCACCTTATATGATGGTGGGCCTCCCGCATCTAACGGCTCTCGCTGAATCGGAGAAAAAAAGAAAAAACCCTTTTTTCTATTCAAATATTCAAACAGGTGTTGTATCCTATAGCATACTAACGTAGGTAGGGTTGAGTACTATTAAGAATGGCAAGGTAGATAAAGTTCAGGGGTTAAAAACAAAATGTCTATAGCGAGATAGAAACCGTGCTCCGTTTTCATGTGTGGAATTCCACGCGCCGTGGTGAAAGTCTAGGTGAATGAGCATAACTTCATTTCCCCTCAAATGCACGCAACCTTCACAAAGACTTGGGACCAGTAATATTTTCTTAAGTCTCCTCCCATTAACATTTTAGTGCTTGTTCCAATTAATGACAGCGAGAGTGAATTAAAATTCTGTAATAATTCATTTGTTATAAGAATATATATTTTATATATATTGTTAATATCCATGAATTTCTGGACTTTAGTATTATTATTTGTATATTCTTTATATTTTTGGATCCGCCCAGCCCAATTTCACCCGCCTGTCCCATCCAAATTCCTTTCATCCAGAGTCGATCTTTCTTGTCTACTCCTCTAATTCATTGCCAATCAAGATACGGAGGGATAATTAATACACGTTGTGAATTTTTTTTGTTGTTGTATTATTCGATTATTTTATAATGGGTTATATATTAAAATTACATATTTTATATGTGAAGAAATATAGTTAGGAAACAAGATAGAAAAATAAAGTAATTTTTTGGGTATGTGCATATTAATATATATTATTATTTGAATACATATCCAATCTATATTAAATCCCAAAAAATATCCGGCCATATCCGAATCCATTTTTAGCAGATATGGTTATTAAAATTTAGCATCCGACATATATCCGTATCCGGAAAAAGATATGGATGCGGATATGGTTTCGTCAAATATCCGACCATATCCGATCCGTTTTCACCCCTAAGTGAGAGAGAGGTTTTTTTGTTTTTTTGTTTTTTGTTTTGTTTAATCCTATATCTAATGTGATCTCGAAAAGCAAATATTACACTTCCAATTGTTGGCGCCTGGCTAGCTACAGTTTTTTTTTTTTTTTGAGAAAGAGGTATCGATCTACCTGCTTCATTCATTAAGCAAAATGAACTAGGCATACAAGGTGGAAGCAGCTAAGGCTTCCGAAACAGGAAGAAAGGCGTAACAGATACAAATCGAACCAAAAACATAAAAAACAAAAAGTAGTAGAAGAAGAAGGAAGGAAAGAGGGGGATGAAAGGAAGAAGATGGGTGCAACCCAAAGGCTAGTGGCGATCAGGTCCGTTCAAGCCAAGACGTCATCAAAAGTTTAATGCGTTCGAGAGCCCAAGTCGCATTGGGAGGCTTCGAACGGAAGATTATGTGCTAGCTACAGTTAGAAAGCAAGAAAATGGCCAAGGCTAGTAGATTCTCCAACCATGTAGTTCTCTTACTTTGGCATCTGCTATTCATTGCCCCCTCCCTCTGCTGCATTCCGCGCGAGAGGGCCGCGCTTCTCTCCTTCAAAGCAGGCGTCGTAGATCGTCAGAACATTCTCTTGTCTTGGCAAGGCCAAGACTGCTGCGGGTGGAAGGGCGTCGCGTGCAGCAACAGAACAGGCCATGTCGTGAAGCTCGACCTTCGCAACACTGACTTCTACATGCGCGTAGATACGGCTCTGCATGGTGAGATCAGTCCTTCTCTGCTTGCTTTACGACAAATAAATTACCTCGACCTAAGCATGAACAGCTTTAGTCGTGGCCCGATACCAAAGTTCATTGGCTCTCTAGAGAAGTTGAGGTATCTCAACCTCTCTGGAGGCGGTTTTATCGGTGCAATACCACCTCAGCTTGGCAATCTCTCTCGCTTGCGATATCTTGACATTCAAGATGATTATTATTATTACCACAACCATTATTATTATTATAATCATTATTCTTATTATTATTATAACAAAAACGATCGCATGTACTCAGTTGATCTCTCATGGTTACCACGCCTCACTTCTTTGAGGTACCTCGATATGAGCTTTGTGAACCTCTCCGCTGTCGTAGATTGGGTTCAAGTGGTGAACATGCTCCCTTCTCTGCAAGTTCTAAGGCTGCACGATTGCGGGCTTTATAATAAAACAATCGCTTCTCTTCCTCGTTCTAACCTCACGGCACTTGCGAGCATTGATCTAGGATATAATTACTTCGGCAGCGCTACCAAGGTCGACTGGTTGTGGAATATAGTTAGCCTTAAGTATGTCTGCCTCGAAGGAAATCTAATGTCTGGTCCTTTTCCTGATGCTCTCGGAAATCTGACTTCCCTCGAAGTTCTTCAACTACAACATAATAGATTTGTGGGACTATTGCCAAGAACCTTGAAAAATTTATGCAAATTGAGAGTGCTAGATCTAACACTAAACCAAGTGAATGAAGATATAACAGAATTCGTGCAGAGGTTGCCACGATGCGCACGGGACAAGCTAGAGACGTTGGTGCTCGACAACACCAATTTGCATGGGAACTTATCAAAAAATTGGCTAGAGGATATGACCGGTCTGATCATGCTTGATCTTTGTAATAACACGCTTAATGGATCGATTCCTCCATCAATAGGAAAACTTGAAAAGTTGGTTCACCTCGACTTGCGCTACAACAGCTTCGGCGGTGTAATATCAGAAGATCATTTTGCGAGGCTAACAAGATTAGAGATATTGATCTTGTCCAGGAACCCTCTGACCATCACAGTGGACCCAACTTGGGTTCCGCCATTTAGATTAGAAGTTGCTGAATTTGGCTCCTGCAAGCTAGGGCCCCATTTTCCTGCATGGCTTCAGAGTCAGACAACAATTTCTATTCTCGACCTCTCTGATACGGGAATATCCGGCCCGCTGCCCTCTTGGTTCTGGAATGTGTTTTCTCAAGCTGCACTTTTGGATCTGTCAAATAATCAAATTGTCGGCAGGCTACCTACAGCTTTGAAAACCATGTCGGCAGAGATAATGGATCTCAGCTCCAATCAGCTCGAAGGTCCGCTACCACAATTACCTGCAAATCTCGTGAAGTTGCATATCTCCAAAAATTCATTATCAGGACCACTACCGACAAATTTCGGAGCTCCGCATTTGGAAAGTTTGGCTCTTTCAAATAATCGTATCAGTGGCACCATCCCCTCATCTTTTTGCCAGTTATTGGAGCACTTGAAATGCGTAGATTTATCAAACAACCTTCTAACAGGAATGTTTCCTCCATGTTCGACGGGCCCTGAGATGGCTGGCTTAGCCGGAGTGCCGATTGTGTCGTTAAGCCTAAGCAACAATGGCCTCCTTGGTACATTCCCTTCGTTCCTACGAAACAGCAAAAATCTTGTTGTACTAGATCTAGCCAATAATAAGTTCTCCGGAATCTTACCTGCATGGATAGGTGAGAAATTGCAATCTTTGGCATTCCTGAAGTTGAGGAATAATACCTTCTCGGGCTCCATTCCTTTTCAACTAACGAAACTCGGTCGACTTCGAGTTCTAGACATCGCACACAACAATCTCTCAGGAAAGATTCCTCCGTCTCTCGCAAATTTCACGTCAATGGTTCTACCGCTGCCCAATCATACTATTCCGCAAGGATACAACACTAATTTTTGGGGAGGCTATTATTCTTTTACTTACATGGATAGCTTTTTTGTGGTCACGAAGGGGCAAGAGCGCAATTACACCAGCACATTCTTATTCATGGTGAGCATAGATTTATCATCCAATAACTTACATGGAGAGATTGCCGAAGAAATAGGTGCTTTACTTGGCTTAACTAACCTGAACTTGTCGAGAAATCACCTAAGCGGAAACATTCCGAGGAGCATCGGCGAGCTGCAGTCATTGGAATCTCTCGACCTGTCGAACAATGAGCTTTCTGGAGCTATTCCTCGGAGCATGTCGAACTTAACTTCGCTAGGCTCGTTGAACTTGTCCCACAACAATCTGTCGGGGTGGATACCGTTCGAGCGCCAACTCCAGGCGTTCGACAACCCCTCGATCTACATCGGCAACCCCGGTCTCTGCGGGCCTCCTCTCTCTGACGATTGTTCGACAAATCAAACATCTCCTAGTAATAGTCCTGCTGAACATGAGAGTGAAGTGTCAGATGCGGCAGCCTTCTACTGCATGGTAAGTGTTGGATTTGTCACGGGGCTTTGGGTTGTTTTCGGTACCTTATTTTTCGTTAGAACTTGGAGAATTGCTTATTTTCGCTTCGCAGACAACACGTATGATATGGTGTATGTGCAAGTGGCCGTGAACTGGGCTCGGTTGATGAGAAAAATAGACGCAATGCGAGGGAAAATAGAGGGGTAATTAACAGGGTGGTGCAATATTAATTAATGGAGTACGTATGGAGTTACTTTGTCGCGCTAATTAAGTAGTTATGTAGGACTGTATATGTATTTCCCTGGTTGATTTGTACTGATATTTGAATGTTGTGTTTAATTATGCAATACATGATAATGAGCTTGCTTTATTATAACTTGATCGCCGGTCTCTTCTGCATCCTAATGTATTGATTACTGTTTGAAATTTTCTGAGATTACGCCTAATATGCACGTGCATCTCTAACAAGGGAATGTTTGGTCGCATAAAATTGCAAATGTGGTGTAATTATAACTATATACATATTCAAATTTAGTATTTGCTTTAATAAATTTGAATCCAATTGTTATCATTAGAATGGAGGTCTAATTATAGAAGTTAAAACCACACCCAATTTAGCAGCAGTTCCAACTTTATGTTCGGAGAGAGTAAATTAAACAAAAGATAAGCTTATTTTTCTAATCATTTTTTAAACAAAAACTTTTTTATATTAGAGGTAATATCACCGCCACTTATATAAATAGATAAAATTTTGAAAATACACTTCTCAACTGTACGCAATTAAAATATATCATATATAATTACAACACAAAATAGACATAATTAGAACTATTGTATATTCAACCGTGTAAATCTTTTGACTATTCTGGTATTAGAGTACTGTGTTTTGGAGCGGGTTCGGTCGCTTGGTCTTTTATATATATAAAATAATAATAATAATCAGTTGATTAGATCGTATACCTGTACAAAACTGGCAATATAATATAAAGCAAAAAAGAAAAAAAAAAGAAAATTAGAAAAAGGTTCCACTTGCCACCATACCCGAACTAAAAAGCGTTGCCGTGGACCAAACCCGACACGTTGATTTGGGCTCGGCGACTGCGTCTTCCGATTCACCCAATTCTCCCAAGCCTGAGCATCTCTCAACCGATCAAACAATTTCTCTCTTTACTCCTCCCATCCAACAGAAAATAGCCAGCCTGTGCCCCCCGCGTCGTCGCCGCTCCCCCCACCACCATCTCAAAATATTATTAAACTTGGAACAAAAATTAATTAAAAAATAAAAACAAAATTGGGAGGACGACGACGACGACGACGACGAGGGATCCGATCTCGTGAAAGAGGAGGAGGGAGGAGATCGCCATGAGCGTGATCGACATCCTCACGCGCGTCGACGCGATCTGCAAGAAGTACGACAAGTACGACGTCGAGAAGCTCAACGCCAACAACGTCTCCGGCGATGACCCCTTCGCCCGCCTCTTCGCCTCCGTCGAGGCCGACATCGACTCCGCCCTCGAGGTTCCCTCCCCCTCTAACCCCCCACCCCCCCGATCCCTTTGTGTTTCTAGGGTTTCGCCGCGTTTTTGATGCGATTGCTGCGTGTGTAGAAAGCGGAGATGGCGGCGAAGGAGAAGAACCGGGCCGCCGCGGTCGCCATGAACGCCGAGATCCGCCGCACCAAGGCGCGGCTCATGGAGGAGGTCCCCAAGCTCCAGAGATTGGCGCTCAAAAAGGTCAGATCCTTTCCCCGCCCGTCGCATCTTTAGATCTCGTGATTTGTTTAATGCGTGTTGCTTTCCTCTTCAATTTTTGCTCGTAGTTTGTTTCTTTTGTGCTTAGATTCGGGTTGGAGCTGTGTAATTTGCATTGTGATGCTTTTTTAGAAAAATGTAGTAGCTTTTGGGAGATTGTTTGTGGTTTTTTTTTTTTTTTTAAATTTATTTGCAGATTACTTGTGTGGAAAATGTCCTTTGCCCCGGCTGGCTTCTGTTTTAGACGATTTGCAAAATGTTTAGTGTAATTGTAGCTTTTGTTGCTAAGGAATTGAAATAAGATGGTAAATAGATCGAAGAGAGTGCTACTTCCTTTATCAGAATTACTTTACATTGGTTTATTTGTGGAGATTTTGTTGATGATTGGCCATCAGATTGGTCTCTCTTAGAGAGCAGAGGAATTCGGATAGAAGATAAGATCTGAATGGAGATTGAATCTGCTTTTGATAGGCTTTATCCGAAAATCACGATATGAATGTGGATATGTCTAATTGATGATCCTTGGGATTATCTTCATTTGATGTTTTGGCTTGCAATATTTTATGGATCTAGAGCATTATTCAACAATTTAATAGCTGATCATATGTCCAACTATGAAAATATGTTGATTTAGTAATTTGAATGTTTGGGATTCGAGTGTGATGACTCTTGTGTGCCCAATTTAATTTTTCTTATTATATTAGACTAGTTGATAAGAGTTCTTACGAGATGTCGGGCTTGGATTTTATATTGTACATTCGCTGCACGGACCCTGAAATGTATTTATGGCAGGTGAAAGGGCTTTCGAAAGAAGAGCTCGCGACACGTAATGACTTGGTTGCGGCCCTACCAGAGCGCATACAATCAATACCAGATGGGAGCACTACCGGAACGAAACAGACTAGCAGCTGGACAGCTTCAGCTTCCCGCACTGATATTAAGTTTGACTCAACTTCAGGTTCTTAACCGCTACTCAATAGTGCGAACATAATGTTATCTAGCTGCTATTACCCTTAACTTTCTGTATATTTATCTTATAGGATGCATTTCAATGTTGGAAGAACTTGTACCTTTCCTCTGTTAGGCATTAGTGCGTTAGCAACTGTTAACTTTTTTATCGTATATTCTTATAATCAGCATTTTTTGGTTCCACAATTGTTTATTCATTCAGGATTGGGATACATATAAGATAGCTTATCAACCTTCGTCTCCCGCTCCTTTCATTTAACTTCATATTTTAGTGAGGAAGAGATAGAATTCCAATTAGTCATCACAGTTACAAATCTTAGGGACCTTTCTGGTGTCATTCATTCTGACAAAACTTTTCATCATCTAGTACTACTTTTTATTGTTAGTTCATGGAAACACTTATATTTTCAAAGAATTGTGAGTGTCTCTTTGCTCTTCTTACACACGAATATCTTGTTCAGGATGAGTTAAATAAGTTGGCGATTGCGTCTGAGCTTATTGTGTTAATGTCTGAGCTTATTGTGTTAATTGACTTCTTCATTGTGAGGGGGGGAAAAAAGAAAAAAGAAAAACAAAATTTGTGTTCCTATAGCCTTGGACACGCACTAATAGGAGAAGCTCTATGTCTTCCTCTGCTATTTCTTCTCTCGCAGTGTCTCTGCTTTGTGGTTTTAATTGCATTGTTGTTTATGAAGTTTAACTCTTTGTTGACTAAAAATTGGTTGTAGATGGAAGATTTGACAGTGAGTACTTTCAGCAGAGCGAAGAGTCGAATCAATTTAGACAAGAATATGAGATGCGTAAGATGAAACAGGCAAGTATTCCTATCATTTTTCGTTCTTTTGCTTAGCTTTGTTTTTTTGTTTCCAACTGGTAAACCATTTTTCACAGCTCTATTCTTCTCCTTTTCTTTCTTTTTTATTTTTTCCCCCCCTTTTGTGATGCTTTAATGAGTAGTTGTGATGTGTTGTTTCTGATGCCATAATGTTTAATTAATCAGTATAACAGTTCAAGTAGTCGATAATCAGCCTACTCTGTGCAGTATGCAGGAAGATGTAGTGAAACTAAGATCTCCTACTAACATGCTGAATTTTCAAATATTGGCAGGATCAAGGTTTGGATGTCATTTCTGAAGGTTTGGATACACTTAAAAACATGGCCAGTGATATGAATGAGGTTGGATTTTTTGCTTGTTTTATATACTTGTGAATTATGTAAAGATTAGGTTTAATATCTTTTATGTAATTTCCAGGAATTGGATAGACAAGTTCCTTTGGTTGACGAGATTGAAACAAAGGTTGGTTTACTCTGCCTTTACTGTAGATATTGTTTATTATAGATCTGAAATTAAATTGGTGTTGTATTTTTAAGTGACTATTTGTATGTCTGAATACAGGTGGACAGGGCTAATGCGGACCTAAAGAATACTAATGTGAGACTGAAGGAAACTGTCACTCAGGTACGTTCATTTCGCTTTGTCAATATGGTTCAGAAATGACGAATATGAAATAAAATGTGGTCGAAAACTTTTGTCGATCTCTAACAACTTTTCTCCTACTGACATTCCTGCAGCTGAGATCCAGTCGCAATTTCTGTATCGATATCATCTTGCTGTGTATCATTCTCGGTATTGCTGCTTACCTCTACAAGTAAGTTTCCTCTGTGTTTAATAAACTGTATTTATCTCGGCTGATGTTACCTACTTTTAGTTAGGCTGGGCAGTCTTATAAGTTACAATTGCAACAATTCAATTTTCACAGACAAAGCTTGTCATTTTGTGTCTAAGGATTTCTTTGATCTTTGGCCGTATCAGGCTTCAATACATAGTCCTTCTGACTCCAAAACACCTGAGATAACTGTTCCTCTTGGGATATGATGGAATATATGCATGCCGTAGTTTTTTATTTATCCTGTCATGAAAAGTTATCATATTGACAATAAATGATGCATCGAAAGTGACTCCAGGAAGCATAATATATCCTCAGAAAAACAACACTGTCACCGAATAAATTTTACACGTTGCAAATTTTCTGTAGTTTCTGTGCTAGTATACGTTGGCATGACGGTGGAAGTTCCATTGTAGGGGAGTCGTCGGTTCTTTAATTTGCTTTTTAGGTTCTCCATGTCACTTCTCGTTATACAATTAACAGCAAATTTATAACGGCTTTAATTTACCTTCTGCAGGGGCTTCTCTTACATATACTAGTTTATACTTAGACACCGCTTCATTCTTCTGATATCTGTTATTTCTCTTCCCTTTGCAGCGTATTGAAACACTGAGATGCAATGCCTGGATACTCTCTCTTCTCATTTCTCAGCTCGCCGCTTGTGATGATGTACCTATGTTTCTATGTGGTTTGTGTTTTTAAAACGTGTCGCGCTTTCCAAAACAAACTTATATTTTACGATACTGGCGGTAATATGCTTGTGATGTTTATGGCTTTAGTCGTCGCTTCTGCTTTGTGTTTAAGCCCTGGAACCGTTCAACAATGTCGATTAAATGGATGTTACTATCGTCGTGCAAAAACTGAGCAGATTCGTAGCAGTGCATCAAATTGTTATTTCAATTTCTGAAGGGGCTTCGTGGTGTCTATGTAGTTTTTTGTGTTTCTTTTTTTATCGATATGTATAATTAGATGTAATCCAGTCACTGCTTCCCCATATATATTTTAAGTATTGCGCTTCTTATAAAAAGATGGTGCTTGACTGACTCTTCAGCATGGTGAGGTGCCCCAGTAGTTTTAGCAATATTATAACGTAGCCCTCAAATCCTGCAATTTGTACCCGCATTTTTAACCCTCCTCTATGAGGTGCTCTGTACCAAATAATGAAAATGTGGAAACAAGGATTTAAGTGTTGATCAACATGGGCTGTATCTACCGTATCGTATCATGCGAACAAGATACTAGCATGATATAGGTCCTGTATCGATGACATTGCTCAAAAATTTTTTTTCATTAAATTAGTAAGTAATTTTTTTAATAAAGTTCAAAAAGTTTGGTAAAGATTCATAATAAATAATTAAAAAATTTATTGTTAAAAAAAATAAATATTTTATATTATTATGTGTTGGCACATATATATATTTTTTATGATCGGTATGTGTCAGTACGCATCATGATAAATTTTCAGCATGATTTTGTGAGACAGTACTTAAATTCTTGTTTGGAATACACTGTATTTTAAAAGGCCAAATAAAATCGCAAAACGTATCAGAAGGGATTAAACCAAAAGTGAAAATATAACAAATAAAAACATAGGGTCGTCGACCTCTTGGTGGTGTGAGAGCATTGGGACTAGAGAAGTTCCTTTTGAACTACTCAGTGATTTACTCTCCAGCTGTACGGGGAACATTGTTTTTTTTTTTTTTTTTTTGATGGTAACGTGGTTCACGAGAGCTTTGGAGTTCCCGCTCACTGCCCCTCAACGTGGTTGGTGAATCCAAAGCATTTCCCAACGCCAGGCGTGTTTTTTGATTTCCTGAGATGATTTTCAACACTGATGGGCACCATAATTACTCATCATCCACAAACTCGTGGCAATGAGATGTTTTAAAAACACACACCCACACACACACACACACACACACCCACACACACACAATGCACAACCCAAAAAGTAGGTGTTAATTTTCCGCCATTTTAATTCAAAAGTCAATAATTTATCTTTATTTTGTAATTATTTTTAATATTAAAAACTTAAAAGAGTTATTAAAATGTTTGGATTGAGGAGCGTAATATGTACATATAATCTTAGAGTGTACTAAGAAAACAAAAATTAAAACATAACCTATCCACAAGTTGGCGGTTGATTTTGAAATTTGTGGAGTGGTATGCTAAATTGAGCGATGTTAATTGTACAGCTAAAAATTGAATGTGCATCTTATATTTTATTCATCAAAGGTCTATATTTTTGTACTAGTGTTCTTTTTTTTTAATACTACAAGTACAATAAATTTTTTTGAAATTTTTGAATGTTGCTGTAAGATGTACGCTCTAGTATATAGTCTACCGATAGCATTTTTTTTTGTTAAGTATATCTTTTTCTTATTTCCAGTCAAATTGATATTGTAGTTCTATGATATACAAACAATAATTTTTTATTTTATTATAAATTATTTGTAAGTATTATTAATAAAGTAGAACTTAATTGCAATAAATGTATAAAAGATAACAGTAAAGCGCTCCCAACCTAAAAAAGAAAAAAGAAAAAAAAGATAAGAACCGTAATCTATACTTGAACAAGCTTTAAAAGGAGTACCTAGCACAGTTGACCTAGAGTGTGATAACTAATATCTAAAATTTCAAGTTCGAAATCTAGTTATTTTATATTTCTGATTGGATTCATTTTTAGAGAAAATGAACGAAATGAGCAGCGGCCCTCTTAATTATATCTAAAGCCCTTCAACTTTGTGAGATTGTAAGTTCAAACCCTCACCATTAATATTTAATATTTTAAATGAATTTTTATATATTTTAAATTAATTATTAAATTAATATTAAAAATTTATGAGAGAGTTAGAGTTATAACGAGAAAAATGCTACATGTACACTTATATATAAGTGTAAATTTTATATCCATGATATTCTAAGATACACAAAAATTTATTTAAATTTTAGTCTAAAAAAATGATAAGATTAGAGAAAGCAAATGGATGTTTGGAGAGATGAAATATAAGATGAACATCTAATCTAGAGATGTACAAATAGTATTTCTCTTATAAAAAAGAGCCAAACATGACAAACTATTCCAGTAAATTTTTTTAATGATTATTTTGAACTTTCTAATCTATTTGATACAAGAATACAACTAAATTTATTTCTTTAATGCAAGAGACAATCGAAATACATTTGAATGCGTAAATGTAGTTTACCTTAACTTAGCATAGAAATATTCAGTTTACCTCTCACACTTTGGGCATGTTTGTTTTCGTTGCAGGACACTCGAAGTAAAATTGGGATGAAACTCGCAAGTTGCGTTATTTGGTTCATGTAGAACTAATAAGATTAGGTTGATCTGTAGTAGGGATGCAAACAGAACGAATATGGGGGCAGAACGGGGCGCCACCTTTTGTTTCATTTTTCATCGGACGGGAGCGAATTCAGAACGGATTAATTTTAATTTTATTTTTGACCCCCAACTTACCACTTCCTTCCGAATGGATTGGAACGAAAAAAAAGGCACTTCCTTCCGAATGGATCGGAACGTATCAAAAAAAAAAAGAAAATCTTTCGCCGTTCGTTTTATTTACTTGACGCATCGGAATAAATTCAGAACAGATTATATTTTTCTAGATTTTTTTATTCTCACTTACTGTTCCATTTAGAGCGGATCGTGACGGAAGCTTCACCAATCCGAATCCATTTGTATCCCTAATCTGCACCTTACTTCTACACTTTTTGTTGTCTTTAACAAAGTTGTGAGTTCACATAAAATTGCACCGCACGAAAGTAGGGGCTACACGGAGCTTTTGTTTCGCGATTCCAATTAAGGCAAAAACATATTAAAAAAAAAAAGAAGAAAATTTCAAATATTATTTTTATGGTTTCGTATTTTCTCACTTTAGTGCCCTATGGTTTAAAATGTATTACTTTAATTTAGTACCCTGTGGTTTCGTTTTTTTTTTTTTCTTGTTTCTTTCATTAATTTTTTCGTTAAATCATTTAAAAAAAACTTCAGATAACCCACATCTGATTTATCGAATATTCATTTTAGTACAATGTGGTTTAACTTTCTCACTGATTTTACAAAAAAAATAACAAAAGAAATAAGAAAAACAGAAAAATGAAACCACAGGGCACTAAAGTGATACACTTTAAACCACATGGTACTAAAATGAGAGAGTGTGAAACCACATGGGTGGTATTTAAAGTTTTTCAAAAAAAAAACGAAATATTAGCTCTTTCATATGCCACTACTTTAAAAAAATTTCTATTTGTACATTCCAAATGGAAGGTGTAGATCTTACAATCTAATTTCTAGAATTCAGAAAAATTTAAATAATTTTTAGTAAAAATAAAAAAATTGATGTGACAAGTACAAAATTAATAACTCTTGAACACAGTGAGTGTATAATATACACCCGCTTTTAAGTATACTTAATTTTTAAATACCAGCACATTATACTTTGGGACGACTAGCACTATATTTATTATTATAATTGGCATGGGGGACAAAATTATTTTGTTGATTGAAGTAAATAGGCAACCAAATAAAAATTTGATAGGGAGAGTCACTAGTGTGAGACTATTATTTCAGTTATTTATTACATAAATAATAGAAATTCTAAAATAACGTAAATGGTGAATGAAACAATTTCTCATTAAAGACTCCCGTATTATGTTTTTCCCTCCGCGCATTCCCCCTGTTTTCTCCGCTCCTCCTCTCTATCTTGATAATGAAAACTCCTAACTTCATTATTTTTTATCACTTTAGATAAAATAGAAAAGGCAACATTTTTAATTTTTTCAAAATTTCTTTTAAACATTTTCTAGGATTCGTTTGATACAAAGAGCAATTCAATATTACTAGCCAAATGAAATTGAGGTGGAAGCATGTAGAGATATATTTCTTCATTTTATTAATATAATTATATTTATATATATATATATATATATATATGAGTTCGGCTATTATACTATCGATAGTACAAAGTGTTTGGTGCTATTGAGTTTTCCACCGTTAAATTTACTCTTTGATTATTTCTACCCGTTAGATCATACTATTCAACCAACCACTCACTCGACCTTAGGGGACCACTATCATCCTAACCGCGCATCCCTTCATCAAAGAGTCGAAAACCTAATAGCACCAAGCGATTGGTACTATTAATAGTATAATAGTCTAATTCTCTCTCTATATACATACAGAATTGAGCTTCTATATTTTTAAAAGTACAAAGTCATTAGTGCTTGTAGGTTTTCGGCCCTTGGATTAAGAGATGTGCGGTTACGATAGTAGTAGTTCCCTAGGGTTGAGTGGGTGGTTGCTTAAATAATATGATCTAACGGATGAAAATGGTCAAAGAGATAGATCTAACGACGAAAAACTTACAAAGAAGAAAAAAAGCAAAACAAAAAAAAACAAATAAAAATAAAGAAGAAAAAATGTAAAAAAATTAAAAATTCTACTCCTCACTCAAAACGAAATCATTAAGAGCTGCAAAACTCATCCCATTTTTTGCTCACGTTCCGGATTCGTCTAATAGTCAAAAAATGGTCAAGTGATTGGTTCCTAAAAACTCATCCCATTTCTGCTTGTATGTTTTGAGATTTTGGATAACGTGTTATGGTCAATGGATCAAAACTCAATGATAGTGGTCAATGATGGTCCCTTAATATTTTGTATAATAATTCAAAGCCCAAGGATGGTAAAATAAAAAGGATAAGTAGAATAGTATTTAATTTAAGAGGTAGAAAATTGATAGTGAAATGTTACTGATGGTAACATAAAGAGACTCTCTCTCCGTACATTTACATTAACCGCGCGTTAGTGTGTTACTACTTACAAAAATATATAAAATGCTTCTTTAATTAAAGAGTTAATTACACCATCGGTCCCCAACCTTTGTATCAATTTTCAGTTGAGTCTCCAACCTTTTTTTTTTGCAATCAAGTCCCTAATCTTTTGATTTCATTATAATTAAATTCCAACCGTTAGAAATGTGTTAAAATTGACGAAAAGATGCCACGTCAGCGCCACGGAGGCGTCGTGTCAGCGCCACGGAGGCGCTGTATCAGCGGATTGTAAAAAAAAAAGGTTGTGGACCAAATTAAAAAACTGTGCAAAGGTTAGGGGCCAATGGTGTAATTAACCCATTAATTTATAAATTCAAAGCAAAATTTTTATTTTAAGATTTAAATTTAAATTTTGGATTCCAATTTAAATTCGAATTCAAATTCTGATTTTGTATTTAATTTTAAATTCAAATTCACATTTTGAATTCTAAATTCTAATAAAATTTTAAACTTTGATTTGAAATTTCAAATTCAAAATGTGAATTTGAATTCGAAGTTTAAATTCAAATTTAGACTTGAAATCAAATCTTAAATTCAAATTTAAATTTTGAATTCAAATTTAAAATTTAAAATGAAAATTTTGAATATGATTTTAAATTTAAATTCATATTTTAAATTTAAATTTCAGTTTCAAAATATTCATTGTAAATGCAAATTGAAATATCAAAATCAAAATTTTATGTTTGAATTCAAAATTTAGATTCAATTTAAAATTCAAATTTAAAAATTGAATTTCAATTCAAATTTTAATTTAGCTTTAAATCAAAATTGTAGTTTAAATTCAAATTCAAATTCAAAATTCTAAGTTTTGGTTAGTTCAAAAATTTTAATTTTAATATTAATTTCGAATTTAAATTTAAAATTTTGAATTTTTATTTTTGGAGATTAAAGTGAAAAATGTGAAAAGTTTAGGGATCAAAATTGAAATACAAAAGGAAGCCAAGTAGGCGCTGACGTGGCGATTCCGTTAATTTTAATATGTTTTTTAACGGCCGGGACGTAATTGTAATGAAATCAAAAGATTAGAAACTTGATTGCAAAAAAAAAAAGGTTGGAGATTCAACTGAAAATTGATGTAAAGGTTGGGACCAATGGTGTAATTAACTCTTAATTAAATCAACAATGACAGAAATGGGAGAGAGAGAGAGAGAGAGAGAGAGAGAGAGAGAGAGAGAGTTAATAAAAGGCAAAAGCAGTGGAGCACTCCCAGCTCACAACCCCCGCATCGGCATCGCCATCACTTTCTCTTCCTTCCCCCAACTCGGCATGAGCACCGTCGACGCGGCCACGATCACGAAGCGCGCCCCGGCGCTCGTCGCGCCGAGCGAGCCCACGCCGCGCGGCGCGCTCGCGCTCTCGGCGCTCGACCGCCTCATCGGCATGCGCCTCTCCCGCGACCTCGTGCTCGTGTTCCCCCGCGGCGGCGGCGGCGAGGGCGGCGACCCGGCGCGCGCGGTGCGCGAGGGGCTGGCGCGGGCGCTCGTGGCCTACTACCCCGTGGCGGGGCGCCTCGCGGAGCCGCGCCCCGGGGAGCTCGAGGTCGAGTGCACGGGCGAGGGCGTGTGGTTCGTCGAGGCCGCGGCCGCGTGCGCCCTCGAGGAACCGCTCCCCGTCCCCAGTGCCGACCTCGTCGCGCGGCCCCCGCCCGGCGTGAACAAGGACGACCTCCTCTTCATGATGCAGGTACGGGGTACCCTCCCTTTTCCCTCGGCTTCTCTGGGGCATTTCGTCGAACGTTTTCTCTTTTTTTTTTTTTGGTTGCTCCGACGCTTTTGTTTCAACTGTTTTTTTTTTTGGGGGGGGGGGGGGGGGGGGGGGGGTAAAGAAATGTTAATCTACAATTTCTAATCCGGAGATTTTATGGTTTATGAACCTTTTTAAATTTCTAGTTGAAAAAGAGAAAATTATACAGAGAAAAAACAGACTTTTGAATGGAGTGATCGTAAGACTACAGTTCATTTTGGATCATAGATTTTGCAAATGATAAAAATAAAACAAAAAAACTTTAATGTCTCCTACCGCTGTTTAGCTCAGTTTTACTTCCTTATCATGTGGTTCAAAAATTTACACTTAATTATCTTATAATTTTATTTATTTTTATTAAAAATATTTTTAATAATCATAGATAAAATAGTATTACACTTAACTATCTTATAATTTTATTAAAAATATTTATTATCAAATAATATAGCAAAATAAATTTTTTAATAACTATAGAGTAATTATGTATAATTTTTTGAATCAAAGGATAACGAAGTGAAAATGAGCTAAACCACAGGAATAAATTGAAGTTTACTTAAAAAATAATATAATAAAAATAATCTTATGTAAGAGTTCATTCCAAATGCTAGTATTTATTATTAATTTTCTAAATTTTGAATTAATACTATTTTGTACATCACTACTAAACTCTACCGATAATACTAGTTTATCCAAAAAAAATATTATCAAGTAGGGTAGTAAAAATAAATTTTTTTAACAATCATATAATAGTTAAGTGTATATTTTTTGAACTATAAAATGATAAAATAAAAATAAATTAAATCATGAGATGGTTGTGCGCCATGCATCACAAAATGAAAATAAGCTAAATTATAGAGAGGCAAATTGAAGTGTACTCAGAAAAATTATTATTGCAAGATATAAAGGGGGAGATCATAAGCGGCTAATTTGAAAATCCTCAAATTCATTTGGGACGGAATTAAAAATAAAAAAATACAAGACAAATTTGGTTCTAATAGATCTGTGGCAGTAACAAACAAATAATTATTCTTACACAACTACTTATCTATTTTGGACCTCCTACTTTATGCTCTAACACTCCGTTTGGTTGGTTGGAAAATAAGGATGGAAATAAGGAGTTATCCCTTCTTCTTTTTTTCCATACAGTAATGCTAAGGGTGGGAACAGGAGAGGGAATAGGGGTATTTTTATTTATAAAATTTAAAATTTTAAAAATTAAGATTTAAATTTTAAATTTTAAAAATATAATTGTAATCTTAAAATTAAATTTTATAATTTTAAATTTTAAATTTTTTAAATTTAAAATTTGATGTTTTATATTTTTCAAATTTAAATTTGATCTTAAATTTAAAATTTTAAAATTTAAAATTTGAGAGTCTAATTTTAAATTTTAATTTTGAATTTTGAATTTTTAAATTTAAAAGTTAAAATTTAAATTTAAAAATATAAATATAAAATTTAAAAATTTAAATTCAAATATAATGAGAAGGATTATATAATTATTTTCTATTTAAAAATACTCAATATTCTTCTTATTCTATCTTATTTATTCAAACATTATATTTTTTATTTCCGGAAACAATTCAATTTTCATCTCCGGAAACAGCTCAATTTTCATCCAAACGTAAAATTTGTTTAATTCATGTCTATACCTACCTGAACTTGTATCCATCTCTGAAAAGGGCGGTTCTTACTTATATCCGAAACAAACAAAGTTTTTTGATTTTATTTTTTTTATTGCAACAGTAGAAGTTTTATCATTTTGTACCTTGAACAGTGCATCTCTCCAACATTTTATCCATCCTGGTTGAATCACATTATATTTTTCGGCAAAAAGCATTAGAATTTCTCTGATCACTCTTCCATGTTTGAAAACAAAATTTGAAATGGACGCAGTTTAAATAGTTTTTGCTATTTTTTTTTTAACGGAAATGTTTGATTGAAACAAATAGATTACATGTAAAGCAAATTTCAAATCTTAACTTTTCAAACAATTGCAATTATTCTTTTTTTATTTTTATTTTTATTTTTGACACTACCTTGATTGATGGCCCAGTGGATTAATGCCAATTAGTTGATTGATGGCCCAGTGGATTAATGCCAATTAGTGCACCCCCAATCAATGCCCGGTCCATTATTTTGTCCGCTTCTTTTTAAATTTCATATGGCCCACCCCGACAGTGCTTCAGCTTAATCTATATGATATATTCACTGGTTCAATTATTTCCTAAGCACATCATAGAATAGCATATATTTATATTTATTTATTAACATAAATTCGTAATTTCTTTTTTCTGTGGTTATCTCATTTCCAGGTGACCGAATTCAAATGCGGCGGCGTCGCAGTCGGGATCACATACAACCACCTCGTCTTCGACGGCCTCGGCGCGGCGCAGTTCGTGAACGCGGTGGCTGAGTTGGCGCGGGGCCTCGCCGGGCTCTCGGTGAGCCCGACGTGGCGCCGCGAGTCCATTCCCGGCCCATTACCCGCCGAGCCCACCTCGGCCCAAGACGGCCCGGCCCAACAGGGCCCGTCTCCCCCAAACTTCACCTTCCACCGGTTCACCTCGTCCGAGTTCGACTTCCCCCTCGAGTCCATCGACCGGGTCAAGGACCGCGTCCGGTCCGAGTCGGGCCTCAAGTGCACGACCTTCGAGGCGGTCACGGCGATGACGTGGCGGTCCCGCACGCGCGCGATCCACGAGTCGGAGCCCTATGCGGACGTCCGCTTGAGCTTCATGGCCAACGTTCGCCCCGTCCTATGCGACCGCCTCGGGATCCGGGGCGGGTACTACGGGAACTGCGTGTACCCGGTGGGGGTATCCGCGCCGGGGGAGCGCGTCGCGGGCGAGTCGCTGACGGCGTTAGTGGGGCTGATCCGCGCGGCGAAGCAAACGGTGACGGCGGAGTTCACGGCGTGGCTGAGCGGGGACGCGGGGAAGGAGCGCTTCAACGTGCCGTTAAATTACGGGACGTTGATGGTGACGGAGTGGAGCCGCCTCGGTTACGGCGACGTCGACTACGGGTGGGGTGGGCCCGGCTACATCTTCCCCATCACGGGCGAGTTCAACGTCCTCGGCACGTGCGTGTACGTGCGCCCGCCCGTGCCGAAACAGGGGGTGCGGCTCGTGATGCGCTGCGTCGAGGAGCGACACGCGGCGGCGTTACGGGGCGAGTTGGAGAAGCTGGTCTAACTCGGATCACGTACGTGCTTGACCGTGTCGTCTCAATTTAAATAAAAGTTTCTAATTAATTACTAATTATTATATATTATGAAGCGTGAGATGTACGATCAAGATGTATCCTTCCTTTATTTATCTAAGTTTGCTTGCTTGTTTATTTTGGTGCATGGCTTGATGGACGTGCAAAAAATGATTGAATTAGAGAGTTGTTAGTGTATACATTATCAATCAAGTGTGTTTCTTCATTATTGTGCATAATTTTATTACTACTGGTGTGCTGTTCTTAATTGTATAAATTAATTTGTGCGTGTTATACCGAAGGATTAGTTTACTAATGGTCCATAAAGACGATATACCATGTGGCGTATACATGTTGTTGTATTGTTCGATATTTGTGTTTGCATGGCCTTTGTCACGGATGATTTTGCTCGCCAAAACTCGTGCGGCCGGCGCCCGGTTTCCTGCTTGAAGATGGACAAATTTGTCTCAATTTTGCTAGCGTTGAACTACTCGCCCTCGAAGGTTAAGCATAAGAAAGAGAGATATGTTTTGGGGGAAATGAAAAATTATATTACTTAGAGGGCTAAGCGTAAGAAAGAGAGATATGTTTTGGGGGAAATAAAAAATTATATTACTTAGAGAAACAGAGTATAATATTTTTGAAGTTTGGGGCTTGGGAGTGACTAAAGACTCTATAATTTATAAACCTATGGTACATTGAATCTACCCATGAGGACAAAAAAAATTAATCATATTAATGCAAAAATGAACTTAAGAGTTGCCTATGGCCTTTGGGTTTTTACAGGATCGTTTTTTGAGGATTTAATATCTGAAGTTACAAAATGGTTCATCTCCCATGGTAGCTTCTTGAATGTTGCCTCTTTGATTACCCACTCTTAGTTTCGCTAATATTCGGGGGGTATGGACCAAATTTTTTTAAGTTTCTGCACCTTACTTAGTTATTCCTTGTGTGGTTGTTTTTTTTCTGAGAAAAATTCCTTATGTGGCTGTTAAGAGTCATTGACGTATTGAGGGCGCCTTCAAAAAAAAAAAAAAATTTGCTAAAAATATCACTTCACAATGTTTGGGCTTTTGCTAATAACATCACTTCACAATGTTTGGGCTTTTGCAAAAAGGCCAAATAGTGGATATTATTAGCAAACCTTACTTAGTTATTCCTTGTGTGGTTGTTTTTTTTATTCCTTTTTGCATAAAAAATCCACTAAGTTTGGGTTTTTGCAAAATTAGATCGTCTTTTTTAATTTTACAGATTTGGTCCAAATTTTCAGCAAACTGACCAAAATACTCTTATTATATTTTCTCTCTCCTATTTTTTTTTTCTCTCGTTCTTTTTTTTTCTCTCTCCGAAGAAGGCAGAACAGCTTGTCTCGCCTCTGCCCCGCACGCGCTCGCCCTCGCCCGTGCACCCCCTGCCCTCCTCGCCTCCGATCCCGGCGCTCTTTTTTTTTTTTTTCCTCTCCGACCCCCTTCCACCACCTCCACGGCCCTTCGCAATGGTAACGAGGACGACAACGCCTTCTCTTCCTCCACCTTCGACCTCTACCTCTACTTCAGCAAATTTTGCACCGCCAAATCCACTTCTGGAAATCCGCCGTCCCCACCGCCGCCACCGACGACGAATAGGAAGCACTTCTCAACGTCTTGAAGGGCGGCGGCGAGCGCGGCCTCGACGGTGTCGGAGGCGAGGAGAGCGAGGGATGCACGGGAATATCTCTCGATAAACACTTTTATTTGTTTAAAATAAAAAGAATTAATTAAAGACTAAAAACTAGAGAATAAGAAAAAAATCAGAAAATAAGAAAGAAGAATATGAAATTGCACTGTTTTAAATGAACGTTGCACTATTTTGGATATAAATTGTACTATTTGAGATGTAAACTGCACTCTTTGAAATATATTTACACTGTTTCTCCTCTTATTGTACTATTTGAGATAAAAACTGCATCTTTAAGATAAAAATTATACTATTAGGGAGATATTTACACTGTTTCTTCTAGAAACAGTGCAATTTTTATTTAAAAGGTCGAGGCGGGCGCGGCGGAGCGAGGCGAGAAGAGAGGCGGCAGAGCGAGGCGAGGAGAAGGGAGAGGGAGGAGGCGGCGTCGCGGAGCGACAGCAGGTGGGGGAGGAGGCTCGGCTGCCGCGAGAGCACCTCGGACCGCAGATCTCACGGTGGATCTCGACGACACGGATGAGGTCGAGGCGGGCGTCCGACGAGTCGCAGAGGCGGAGGCGAGCGGAGTTCTTCTCCGCTGGACTCGTTCGCATCGGACCCGGTGTTCTCGGCGTTCCTGTCCCCAGAGTTCGACTCGTTGCGGTTCTCGTCGCAGGCGCTGTCGTCCGGGTCGGCGGCGTCGCGCGCGGAATCCCTGCACGAGGCTATGCGGGTGCTGCGGCGGCACCTGTGGTCCGAGGTGCTCTCGCGGCACCGAGCCTCCTCTCCCACATCCAGTCGCAATTTCTGTATCGATATCATCTTGCTGTGTATCATTCTCGGTATTGCTGCTTACCTCTACAAGTAAGTTTCCTCTGCGTTTAATAAACTGTATCTATCTCAGCTGATGTTACCTACTTTTAATTAGGCTGGGCAATCTTATAATTTCAACAATTCAATTTTCCCAGACAAAGCGTGTCATTTTGTGTCTACGGATTTCTTTGATCTTTGGCCGTATCAGGCTTCAATACATAGTCCTTCTGACTCCAAAACACCTGAGATAACTGTTCCTCTTGGGATATGATGGAAATATATGCATGCCGTAGTTTTTGATTTATCCTGTCATGAAAATTTATCATATTGACAATAAAAGATGCATAGCATAATATATCCTGAGAAAAACAACACTGTCACCGAATAAATTTTACACGTTTCAAATTTTCTGTAGTTTCTGCGCTAGTATACCTTTGCATGATGGTGGAAGTTCCATGCCACTTCTCATTATACAGCTAACAGCCAATTTATAACGGCTTTAATTTACCTTCTGCAGCGGCTTCTCTTACATATACTGATTTATACTTAGACACCGCGTCATTCTTCTGATATCTGTTATTTCTCTTCCCTTTGCAGCGTATTGAAACACTGAGATGCAATGCCTGGATACTCTCTCTTCCCATTTCTCAGCTCGCCGCTTGTGATGATGTACCTATGTTTCTATGTGGTTTGTGTTTTTAAAACATGTCGCGCTTTCCAAAACAAACTTCTATTTTACGATACCGGAGGTAATATGCTTGTGATGTTTATGGCTTTAGTCGTCGCTTCTGCTTTGTGTTTAACCCCTGGAACCGTTCAACAATGTCGATTAAATGGATGTTACTATGGTCGTGCAAAAACTGAGCAGATTCGTAGCAGTGCATCAAATTGTTATTTCAATTTCTGAAGGGGCTTCGTGGTGTCTATGTAGTTTTTTGTGTTTCTTTTTTTATCGATATGTATAATTTAGATGTAATCCAGTTACTCCTTCCCCATATATATTTTCATTATTGCGCTTGCGATAACAAGGTGGTGCAAGGTGGTGCTCGACTCTTCAGCATGGTGAGGTGCCCCATGTTGGGGATATACCGCAACGAAAATTCGATTGTGATTTTAATTTAACTAATTTTGTGATAAAATAAATAAATCAAACTTATAGATAAATGCTAAACTCCAAATAAATAATACGATTGATCCGGAAGCGTGCGAGGCACTGCCCTAAAGCGTATTCCCGTCCTTACGTGCGGATTTAATCGAGAACAACACCCCAAGGTACGACCGGAATTCCTCCTCTTGCGAGCACGATCGTGGAGAAGGTTGACGAAACTTTTTTCAACACCCAGCAATGAAACGATCAAATAAAATAAATAAAGAGAATTAAACAATTCTTGAAAAATGCTATCAATCAAGAGCCCTTGGTTATATATACCCCTTGACTGTACATGAGGGCTCTATATATATACAAGGCCACTAATTAGAATGCTGGAGGTCCAACGTTCTAATTAGAAGAGGTTGCGCTCTATGCGCGAGAACGTGCACCAGTGGAGCGCGCACGTAGCCGACGCACGCATCAACCAAAAACGTCTGAAAATATCTTGAATTAATTAAAAGATAATAGCAAATAATAATAATAAATATTATTAAAAATAATAATAAATTTTTTTTGAATTTACTCTAACAATCCCCTACAAAATTCAAAATTTTTGAAATGAAAAATTAAACTCGAAAACAAAATAAATAAATCACTGGGTGTTTATACTATGCAATAGGTAAGGTGTCTTTAAGAGACTTAACATCACTTAGTGTAAATAGTTTCCATCAGAATGAATCGGAGTGAACCAGGTCTTGAACTACGTTCATTTGACCCTGACTTCAACTACCACACACACAGTACAGAATTCTCCGTCGCGGGTCTGTGCGTTAATGGCCATACATAGTACCTTAATTTTTCATAAGAGCTTCTATAGATAGCCCATATCTCATAGCCGCGGCCACATACGGATACTCTTATATAGGTGGTCTCCTCCAAAAATGTGTGTAGAGTCACATCTCGCGAAAATTATCGCCTTGGATCCCATTAAGAGCTATCAGCTCAACCTCAACCACTACACAGAGCACTACTCACCATAGGGATGGGATTGGAGCTAAAGCTCCTCTATATAAACTGTAGACAGTGCTCTTTGGCCAACCTAGCAGCTTGTTTTTACCACATTGAACCTTCTTCAAGGGATCTCCTATCACAAAGGTTGGGTTCCCACTGCAGGAAGGCCCTTTACAGGCAAAGTCCCATCCCCCTCGATGACTTTAGGACTTTCGTCCTACTCAAGCCTTTCGTCAAGCAATCTGCAAGATTCTGATCAGATCTGATAAAACTCAAAGAAATGATATCACAAGAGGTTAGCCATATAATAAACTTTTGCCTCAACTTAATATATCTGCTAATCTTAAAATTTATTAATTTTACTTAGTAACTGAATATTATGATCAAAAGAAGTGAAAGCAAAATGCAATCATAATACCGAAATTAATCTAGCAGATAATAGAGTCTGTCCCCACAAGTTCTGAGGTATAATAAAATTTAAAATCATGAAAATTAATCATGTTTAAAATTATGAAAATTAATCATGAAAATTAATCATGTTTAGAGTTCGGTTCAACAGCAAATAGATACTCTAAACAATTTAAAAAATTTGTTTCAATTAGGTAATTTCTAACATATAATATATGCAATCAAATAATGTTTATGCTGCAAACAGTTAGAGATCTACTGCAACAATAAGAGAATAGAAAGTAAAATTGGTGCTGCTGGTTAGCGGTTATAATTTAAAGGTGCAACTTTAGCAACCTGGGGATTATATGCAATTAATTTTATAAAAATGCTAATCCCAATTTATTTAAATTTGAATGATATACAATCAAGATATCAAGCAAAATTAAATGCAATATATATTTATATATTTTAATGGATTAGCAGCCGTCAGATTTCATCACAATCAGATTGGGAATTACGCCTTAGACTGTTGGGGATATACCGCAACGAAAATTCGATTGTGATTTTAATCTAACTAATTTTGTGATAAAATAAATAAATCAAACTTACAGATAAATGCTAAACTCCAAATAAATAATACGATTGATCCGGAAGCGTGCGAGGCACTGCCCTAAGGCGTATTCCCGTCCTTAAGTGCGGGTTTAACCGGGAACAACACCCCAAGGTACGACCGGAATTTCTCCTCCTGCGAGCAGGATCGTGGAGAAGAATGAAACGATCAAATAAAATAAATAAAGAGAATTAAACAACTCTTGAAAAATGCTATCAATCAAGAGCCCTTAGTTATATATACCCCTTCACTGTACATGAGGGCTCTAATTAGAATGCTGGAGGTCCAACGTTCTAATTAGAAGAGGTTGCGCTCTATGCGCGAGAACGTGCGCCAGTAGAGCGCGCACGTAGCCGACGCACGCGTCAACCAAAAACGTCCGAAAATATCTTGAATTAATTAAAAGATAATAGCAAATAATAATAATAAATATTATTAAAAATAATAATTAAAAAATTTTGAATTTACTCTAACACCCCATTGGTTTTTGCAATATTATAACGTAGCCCTCAAATCCCGCAATGCGTATTTGCATTTTTTAACCCCCTCAAATCCCGCAATGCGTATTTGCATTTTTTAACCCTCCTCTACGATGTGCTCTGTACCAAGCATTTCAAAAGGGTGAAATGGTAATTTTATGGTATGGGCTGTTCGACTGCTTTGGATTGCCAAATGAAATCGCAAAACGTATCAAAAGAGATTAAACCAGAACATGTTAACGTGGTTCACGAGAGCTTTGGAGTTCCCGCTCACTACCCCTCAACATGGTTGGTGAATCCAAAGCATTTCCCAACGCCAAGCGTGTTTTTGATTTTCCGAGATGATTTTCAACACCGATGGGCAAGTTGGTGGCAATGAGATGTTTTAAAAACAATCACACACACACACACACACAAAACACAATGCACAACCCAAAAAATAGGTGTTATCATTCCGCCATTTTATCGACCGTTCCTAGTGCAAATGGCAAAAAGTTTAGTGATTGATATCCGATATCCGAAATCTCAAGTTTGAACACTAATTGATTCACTTTTTCAGCTAAATTTATTTCTAAAAAAAAAAATAAAGCGAGTTGCATGCTAACTTTTACTAAAAAAAAAAATCACCATTTTAATTCAAAAGTCAATAATTTATCTTTATTTTATACTTATTTTAATATTAAAAACTTAAAAGAGTTATTAAAATATTTGGATTGAGGAGCGTAAGATGTACAAATAATTTTAGAGTAAGAAAAAAAAACAAAAATAAAACATAACCTATCCACAAGCCGGCAGTTGGTTTTGAAATTTGTGGAGTTGTATGTTAAATTGAGCGATGTTAATTGTACAGCTAAAAATTGAATGTGAATCTTATATTTTATTCATCAAAGGTCTATATTTTTGTACTAGTGTTCTTTTTTTTTAATACTAAAAGTACAACAAAATTTTTTGAAATTTTTGAATGTTGCTGTAAGATGTATGCTCTAGTATATAGTCTACGGATAGTATTTTTTTTTGTTAAGTATATCTTTTTCTTATTTCCAGTCAAATTGATATTGTAGTTCTATGATATACAAACAATAATTTTTTCTATTTTATTATAAATTATTTGTAAGTATTTATTAATAAAGTAGAACTTAATTGCAATAAATGTATAAAAGATAACAGTAAAGCGCTCCCAACCTAAAAAAAGAAAAAGAAAAAAAAAAGATAAGAACCGTAATCTATACTTGAACAAGCTTTAAAAGGAGTACCTAGCACAGTTGACCTAGATTGTGATAACTAATACCTAAAATTTCAAATTTGAAATCTAGTTATTTTATATTTCTGATTGGATTCATTTTTAGAGAAAATAAACGAAATGAGCAGTGGCCCTCCTAATTATATCTAAAGCCCTTCAACTTTGTGAGATTGTAAGTTCAAACTCACACCATTAATATTTAATATTTTAAATGAATTTTTATATATTTTAAATTAATTATTAAATTAATATTAAAAATTTATGAGAGAGTTAGAGTTATAACAAAAAAAATACTACATGTACACCTATATATAAGTGTAAATTTTATATCCATGATATTCTAAGATACACAAAAGTTTATTTAAATTTAAGTCTAAAAAAATTGATAAGTTTAGAGAAAGGAGATGGATGTTTGGAGAGATGAAATATAAGATGAACATCTAATCTAGAGGTGTACAAATAGTATTTCTCTTATAAAAAAGAGCCAAACATGACAAACTATTTCAGTAAATTTTTTTAATAATTATTTTAACTATTCCAGTAAAATGTAGTTTACCTTAACTTGGCATAGAAATATTCGGTACGAGTTTACCTTCACACTTTGGGCATGTTTGTTTTTGTTGTAGGACACTTGAAGTAAAATTGGGATGAAACTCGCAAGTTGCGTTATTTGGCTCATGTAGAACTAATAAGATTAGGTTGATCTGTAGTAGGGATGTGTTAGTGTTAAAAAAAAAATTAAAAAAAAAGAATAAAAAATGGAAAAGATTATGGGCTTATTTTTTTGAGTTATATATATTTTTAATTCTAATAGGCCTCGTATGAGCCCAGGCATAATTTAGGCCCAACAGATTTAGGCTTTTTAATAGGCCCCATTTATGAATATAAGCTTGTGGGCCTAATGAAAGCTCATTAAATTTTTGAGCCTATTTAATAATTCGGGTCTTATTTCAGCCCAACGAATATTATTATTTATGCCCAACTGGCTCCATCAAAGTGGGCCCAATCTCAGCCCAACCCATGGGATGACAGTCCATATTTAAAAATTCAATTTTGAATTTCGAATACTACGCCCGCATGCGGATATTTAATTTCGAATATTTAAATTCAATTTCAAAATTTTGAATTTGAAACCAATTAGAAAATATCCCTCAACCTCATGCACACACTTTACCATTTAAATCCCTAACCAATTACCAACCAATTCCCAAAATATCTCTTAACCCATTCAAAAATTTAATTTTAAAATTTTGAATTCCCAACTAATTAGAAAATAACCCTCAACCTCATGCATGCCCTTCGAATTTTAAATTCTCAACCAATTTCCAACCATTTCTCAACCCATTCTCAACCAATTCCCCACCATTTCTCAACCCATCCTTCAACCAATCATTCGAAATTCGAAATTTCGAATTTTAAATTCAACCATTGCTCAACCCATTCCTCAACCAATCATTCGAAATTTCGAATTTTAAATCCCCAACCAATCTCTAAATTATCTCTCCACTCACTTCTCAACCAATTATTCAAACTTCAAATTCGAATTTTAAATCCCCAACCACTTCTCCACCCATTCCTCATCCTAAAATTCAAAATTCGAATTTTAAACTCCTAACTACTCCCACCTATTTCTCAACCAATCATTCAAAATTCAAATTTGAATTTGATTCACACCTTTAACCACCCACAAATCTCTCAACCCACTCCATTATAAATAGAAAAAAAAAGAGACAAAGGGGAGGAAGAAAAACAAAGAGAGGATATTCCTAGAAAGAGAAGAAAAAAGAGAGGATAGCATAGGAGGAGGATAAAAAAAAAAGATAGAGAGGGGGAGGATAAAAAAAAAAAGAAAAAAAAGAAAAAAGAGGACATGGCCACACACTTCTATGTACAAAAAAAAAAAAAATCAAAAAGGAAATGAGAGATCCTCCCATCGCACTGCTCCATTCAGTCCCTTATCCGATTTTTCCCCCGATCCTATCACAGGTAAAAAAAAAAAAAAAAAAACTCCCTCTCCCCTTAGCCGTACGGCTAAAAGGGAGAGAGGGAGATCTCCTCTCTCTCTTCCAAAAAAAAAAATAATAAATAAATAAATAATCTCCTTCTTCTTTTTCTTTTTTTTGCCCCGCACGTGTCACGCCTCCATCGCCATCCGTGCCGTCACCGTCGAATCCCATCTTGACGACTTCGATGGAAGAGGGGAGGAGGATCGCCGATCCTCCGTTTCTTCGGACCCCTCCACCCCATTCAAAATTATTAATTAATGGGACGGGTGGTTCCATGTCACGTCGCCGCAACTGCCTTTAACCATGACTTGACTTTTTTGAAAGAAGAGGGGAAGGGAATCAATGGTTTCCCGCTTCTTCGGACCCTTCAACTCCTTTCGAAAACGTCGAGTCAAGGTCGCCGCAAAACAAAAAAAAAATGAAAACCATGAAATTCCATACTCAAGGTTCATTCATTTTAATCCAAACCGGTTCAGATGATTTCTTAGACATCTGGAATTCGGCTCAATTCAATCAAAATCGCAATTTTAAAAAGTGAATTTCTTCGGACCCCAAAATAAAATTACAAATAAAGTTTAAAAGGAAATTTCTTCGGACCACAAATCAAAATCGCAATTTTAAAAAAAGGGATTTCTTCGGACCCCAGAATAAAATTGCAAATAAAGTTCAAAAGAGGATTTCTTTGGACCCCAAATCAAATCCCAATTTTCAAAAGTGGATTTCTTCGGACCCCAAAATAAAATTGCAAATAAAGTTCAAAAGGGAATTTCTTCGAACCCCAAATCAAATCGCAATTTTAAAAAGGGGATTTCTTCGGACCCCAAAATAAAATTGCAAATAAAGTTCAAAAGGAAATTTCTTCGGACCCCAAATCAAATCGCAATTTTAAAAAAGAGATTTTTTCGGACCCCAAAATAAAATTGCAAATAAAGTTCAAAAGGGAATTTCTTCGGACCCCAAATCAAATCGAAATTTTAAAAATGAGATTTTTTCGGACCCCAAAATAAAATTGCAAATAAAGTTTAAAATGGGATTTTTTCGGACCCCAAATCAAATCGTAATTTTTTTAAAAAAGGAAATTTCTTCGGACCCCAAAATAAAATTACAAATAAAGTTCAAAAAGGATTCAAAAGGAGATTAAAAATGAGATTTTTTCGGACTTCGAATCAAAATTCGAATCCCGAATTCAAATTTAAAAATTGAATCAAAGAGGCGTCTCTGGACCTCAATTCCAAGCAAAAATAAAGGAACATGCAAAATAGCCCATAAATATACTAAAATTTAATGCAGAATTCAGGCCCAGTCAATATTCGTGTTCCAATCCGGGCCCAGTCAACACTTCGGGCTCCAATTCAGACCCAATCAATAAGCAGGCCCAGAATGGCTCAGCTTAATTACAAGCTCCAATTTAGGCCCAATCGAGAAGTTGCAACCCAAATCCATTCTAGCCCAATATGATAATCTAAACCTATTCTAGCTCCACATACCCAAACCCAACCAAATCCACATAAAATCTAAACCCATTCTAGCTCCAAATAAAAATCCAAATCCAAGCCTAAACCCAATCAAACCCTCTCATGAAAATCCAAATCAAATCCAAACCAAACCCAATTACTCCACAATGAAAATTCAAACCCATCTAAATCCGAACTCATTCTAGTTCACAATAAAACTCCAACCTACATCTAGTCCACAATAAAAGTCTAACCCAATCTAACCCAACCCAATCTAGTCCACCATACCCAAATCTCATGGATCATGAACCAAATTTTATGGGTCATGAACCAAATCCTATGAGCCATGAACCAAATCTCATGGATCATGAACCAATTCTATACCCAAATCTCATAGATCATGAACCAAAATTTCATACCCAAATCTCATGAGCCATGAACCAAATCTCATACTCAAATCTCATGAGCCATGAATAAAATTCCATACACCAAACCTCATACACCAAGTTCATGAACCAAATCTCATGAACCAAGTCCATGAACCAAATCTCATAAACCATACGCCAAATCCCATGAGCCATACACCAAGTTCATGAACCAAATCTCATGAACCAAGTCCATACACCAAGTTCATGAACCAAATCTCATGAACCATAAACCATATACCAAATCTCATACACCAAGTTCATGAACCAAATCTCATAAACCATACGTCAAATCCCATGAGCCATAGACCAAGTCCATACCCAAATCTCATGAACCATACCCAAAACTTATCATATCCAAATTTCATAAACCATACATCAAGTCCATGAACCAAATCTCATAAACCATACGCCAAATCCCATGAGCCATACACCAAGTTCATGAACCAAATCTCATGAACCATAAACCATATACCAAATTCCATACACCAAGTTCATGAATCAAATCTCATAAACCATACGCCAAATCCCATGAGCCATAGACCAAGTCCATACCCAAATCTCATGAACCATACCCAAACCTTATCATATCCAAATTTCATAAACCATACATCAAGCTCATGAACCAAATCATACCCAACTCTTATGAACCATACACCAAGTTCATATGATGTTTTCTACGGAAGTTCATAAACTGAACCCAACTTCGTCATTAACCTTTTCCTTGTTCTAGCCCATATACATAGAGTAAAAATCAAATGCGAGATCGACTAACCTTAATATATATACTTAGGACTAAGTCAACCCCACCGCCTTAGCATATATAACTAAGACAAAATCATTTTCAAACTGACAGAGTTTTAAACCATATACTTGGAACTCCGTCAAATCCAAATGCAATCGAGCTCTAATATATGTACTTAGAGTTCATTCAAGCCCGACTAGTCCTAACACATATACTTAGGGTCTAGTCAGCCTTTTCTCTAGCATATCTACCTAGAGTGAAAACCATATTCAATCGAGCTCTAATATATATATTTAGAGTTCATTGAAATCAAACCCGACGAACCCTAACGCAATACCTTGGGGCTTAGTGAAAGAAGGGCAAAAGAGCATACCCTCTTGGGTTGAATTGATGAAAATATATAGTACAAGAGATAGGTCTACTATAGTAACATTGCCTACTATAGTAATACTACAACTAGGATTACATACCATATAATCCTACTCTATATATGATAATAATATACAGTATCCTAATATACCATAAGATACTAAATATATCGTAACATATACTAAATATATCGTAACATCCCCCCGCAAGCTAAGCATCCACTGGCCGGATGCGAAGATTGAGCCGCAAAGCCGAAAATCGAGAAGGTGACAAAGGCTTTGTGAAAATATCAGCAAGTTGCTTATCAGAAGAGATGTGAACCAATTCTAAATCACCAGACTGGACTTTTTCGCGCAAGAACTGATGGTCAAGCTCAATGTGCTTCGTTCGAGCATGGAGAACAGGATTGGCCGCAAGATAAGTCGTGCTGAGATTATCACAATAGATGCTGATGGAGCGCCATAAGAACACACCAAGGTCACGAAGTAAACGTCGGATCCATACTGTCTCAGCAAGCGCGTAAGCCACAGCACGATACTCGGCTTCAGAACTGGAACGAGAAATAGTGGGCTGTTTCTTAGCGGACCAGGAGATAAGATTGGGCCCTAGAAATATACAATATCCTGAAGTAGAGCGACGGGTATCGGGACAACCAGCACAATCAGCATCTGCGAATGCCACGAGAGAAGGATTGATACAGCGGGAGATAGGAATGCCATAAGACAGCGTCCCGCGAATATAACGCAGAATGCGCTTGACCGCTTGCATGTGGGGTTCACGAGGTGCATGTAAATACTGGGCAACAGAGTTGACGGCATACGAGATATCTGGTCTTGTGAAGGTGAGATACTGGAGAGCACCAACGATCTGACGATAAATGTAGGGATCCTCAAGAAGGCGCCCCTCATGAGAAGAGAGACGAGAAGAAGGAGAGAGAGAGGACTAGAGACGGGCTTACTATCAAGAAAGCCATGGCGCTGAAGTAGTTGATGCGCATATTTCTGCTGAGTCAAATGAAGACCAGAAGACGAACGATTAACCTCAATGCCCAAGAAATAATGTAGCGGCCCGAGATCTTTCATAGCAAATTCTCGTTGTAAGGTGACAATAAGAGCCTCTAAAAGAGAGGAGGAGCTTCCGGTGACAATAATATCATCAACATATAATAGAAGAACAAGAGTGCCAGAAGAGGAATGACAAACAAACATCGAGGGATCAGCAGTACTGCCAACAAAACCAAGTTCAAAAAGAAAAGAAGTAAACCGCTGAAACCAAGCCCGAGGTGCCTGTTTGAGACCATAGATCGCTTTTCGGAGACGGCAAACGTGATGAGGAAGAGAAGGATGCACAAAACCAGGCGGTTGCTTCATATAAACTTCTTCAGAGAGAGTACCATGAAGAAAGGCGTTCTTTACATCAAGTTGTCGAAGAGACCACCCAGAGGAGAAAGCCACTGAAATAACAGTTCGAATAGTGGTCGACTTGACAACCGGAGAAAAGGTCTCTCATCAAATCAATACCTTGTTGTTGTTTGTAACCCTGAGCCACAAGCCGAGCCTTGAGACGCTCAAGGGAACCATCCGCCTTCTGCTTCACTTTATATACCCACTTGCAGCCAATAAGATTAACAGAAGAGGGAGGAGGAACAAGATCCCAAGTAGCATTGGTCAGTAATGCATCAAATTCTTCAGCCATGGCAGCACGCCAACCTGCATCCTGAGAAGCTTCATGAAAAGAGGTAGGCTCAGCAGGAAGAATAGAACGTGCAGAAGCGAGGAAGGAGGAAGACGCAGCGGAACCCTTAGCCATGGATCGAGTGAGCATAGAGTGTGTTCTGGCAGGCAACGGAGGCTCAGAAGGAGAATGAGAAGGAGAGGAGACTGCAGCAGGCGGAGGGGAAGGTGGATGATCAGAGGTGGAAGGTGCCAGATCAATAGGTGAAGGTGAAGCAGCAGCAGGCCGGCTGGTGGTGTGTCGTCTGGTATAGACCCGGAGTTCAGTTTGGCCAGCAGAGCGGCAGCATTCTCATTACTAACCTGTGGGGCATCATGATTCACAGTGGAAGGAAAAACTGATAATTGCTCAGACGGTGAAACAAGCGTATGTGAACCAACGTCAGTAGAGGGGCGTGTGAAGGAGAGGCCAGAGATTGCATCAATAGTGGATGGACTCTCACCCAGTAGGGGAGGATTAGAAAGAAAATTTTGAAACATTTGAAAGTTTGAAATAGAAGAGGAAGGAGAAGAAGAGAATTTAGAAAGACAAGAGTAAGGAAAAACATGTTCAACAAAAGTAACATGGCGAGAAATAAAAATTTTACCAGTGCTTGGATAAAGACAGCGAAAACCTTTATGTTTGTCAGAAAGTCCCAAAAAGACACAAGGAAGAGAACGGGGAGAGAGCTTGTGAGCTGCAATGTCCTGAACATCGGGATAACACAAACATCCAAAAACTCTAACAAGTTGCAAGTCAGGGGAAACACAACCATGCAGAATTTCATATGGCGATTGTCCTTTCAAAACAGTAAGAGAAGGAATTCGATTCACAAGAAAGACGGCAGTTTGAATGGCCTCAGCCCAGAATCGAGGAGGTAAGCAAGCTTGAAACAGCAGGCTCCTAACAATGTTAGATAAATGCCTATGCTTCCTCTCAGCAAGGCCATTTTGTTGAGGCGTATAAGGACAAGAGAATCTATGAATAATTCCATTTTGTGAACAAAGAGTAGAAAATTTGTCATTTACAAATTCAGTACCATTGTCAGATTGAAAAATTTTGATTGAACTATGAAATATGTTTTCAACCATTGTCTTAAACTCGAAAAATTTGTCAAAAACTTCATGTTTAAATTTTAAAAGGTAAAGCCAAGAAAACCGAGAGTAATCATCAATAAAAATAACATAATATTTGTAGCCAGAAACAGAGGGAACAGGTGATTGCCAAACATCAGAATGAACAATATGAAAAGGAAAAGCAGATTGAGATTCTGAATCATGAAACGAGAGTTTAATGTTTTCCCATATTACAAGCATTGCAAACAGATAATTTCAAAGCAGAATCAGAAACAATTTTATTGTTTTTAATAAATGTAGAAAGAACAGGAAAACTTGGATGACCTAACCGTCTATGCCATATATCTCCGCTAAACCTAGATGCAACTAGAGCTAGCGGTTTCTTAGTTCCTACACTTGCAACTTTAGAGGAAAGTGGATAGAGTGATGTTCCCGAACTAGGGCATCGAAGAAGCTCCGCCCTGGTTTCCTTGTCCTTCACAGAAAAACCAGAAGAGTCAAATTCAAAAAGAGAATTATTATCATGACAGAACTGACGCACTGAAAGTAAATTTCTCTTAATAGAAGGAACAACAAGGACGTTTTTAAGAGCAAAAGAGTTAGTTAGAGGACGTATTTAAATGAGTTTCACCTGTCTGAGTAATACCAAGTAAATTTCCATTACCAACAAGAATTTTTTCGTGCCCACTATAAGGTTTAGAAGAGGAGAGAATACCATACCAGAATGTGTGGTCATATGATTAGATGCTCCGGTGTCTGGATACCATACTTCCTCACCGGGTTCATGAATGTTCATAGCAGCAAAAGTTTGAGGAACATCATATGTAATAAAGGAATGATTGAAGCGTTGTCTGCACTGGAGGGCAGAATGATTGAACTTGCCACAGATCTGACATTGTGTGCCAGACTTTGGAATGTAAGGTTGTTGAGGATTATTAGGTTGAGGGTGTGAGTAGGTTCCAGGAGATCCACGACCAGAGTTGTGTCTACCATGCTGTCCTCGGCCTCCACGATATCTACCTCCACGGCCTCCACGATTACCGCGTCCACGATTGGCATAAAGAGCTTCACCGTCAATAGTGGGAATAGCAGAGGATGTCATCACACTAGTACGACGTTGGACTTCCGTTTCTTCTTGCATCAAGAGTGGACGAAGCTGTTCAAAAGTGGGCTTATTTCTGTGTGTGTTTAGAGCACTAACAAAACCGCGATAGTCTTCTGGTAGCCCTAGAAGAACAGTCATGACCAAATTATGGTCTGACTCGGTTTCACCAATCGCCTGAAAGGCATCACCAATCGACTTGACCTTTTGCATGTAATCACACATGCTCATTGAGCCTTTCTTGATGCTCCGCAATTCAGACTTTAGAGAAAAAGCCGTGGAAGCAGTCTTATCAAGAAAATATGCCTCAATGATTCTCCAAGCATCATATGCAGTTTTAGGTGAGCTAGAAATGACCATTCGTAATATGCTAAGGGATAAAGTGGCATTAATCCATGAAAGTATAGTGGTGTCTTCCCTTTTCCAACTTAAATATTCAGAATTTATAACCACCTTCTTATCAGCAGTATCGATAGCCTGAGAAGGCACAACACCAGTTCCGTCCACATGTGATGTAACACCAAAACTTTCTAGAACATTAAGAAAGACTTGCTTCCACACAAGATATGTGGAATCAGTGAGTTCTAGTGGTATGAGAGTTTTGATGTTAACAACTGGCAATTTGAGGTAGAAGAAGACATATTTGCTACCAAAAGAGAAGGATCCACCACTAGATATGAAAGAAAGATAAATCGGAATGTAGCGGATGAGAAAAAGGAAGAACCTGGTTTCTACCAAACTAGTTGTACCCAGCGCACAAGAGAGGAACCACTTAGCACCAAATAAGAACGGCCGCACCAGGGAAAGGACCGAGCGACACGAGCAACCAGCGAGCGGTACGAGGATAGTCCGAGCGGCACCCGAAGAGCAAAGAGGAATCACAAAGAGGCTGAAATTACTGTAGCGCGCGTACTGTAGCGCGCGACTGTAGCAGTACTGTAGCGCGAGTACTGTAGCAGTACTGTAGCGCGAGTACTGTAGCAGTACTGTAGCGCGAGTACTGTAGCAGTACTGTAGCGCGAGTACTGTAGTAATACTGTAGCGCAGATACTGTAGCAGTACTGTAGCGGAGAGATAGAAGTCCAATGATAAGAGGAGATAGAACACCAAAAGGAAAAGAACACCTATGGAAGAAGGTGAGACTTGTTGTGGATGATAGCTGTGGATCAATATCCCTAAATTAGGGTTCCCGCTCTGATACCATGAAAGAAGGGCAAAAGAGCATACCCTCTTGGGTTGAATTAATGAAAATATATAGTACAAGAGATAGGTCTACTATAGTAACATTGCCTACTATAGTAATACTACAACTAGGATTACATACCATATAATCCTACTCTATATATGATAATAATATACAGTATCCTAATATACCATAAGATACTAAATATATCGTAACATATACTAAATATATCGTAACACTTAGTCAGATCCTCACTCTAGCACATATAACTAGAGTGAAAAGTATATTAAACTCGGTTAATCCTGATACATATACTCAGGATTAGCTACTCTCTACCTTCGGATAACATCAAATATAATTGGCATCTAAAATATATATTTAGCCAATTAGACTCTAACACATATACTTAGAGTCTAATATCAACTAGATCCTAATACATATATTTAGGACCTAGTCAATTTCAAATCCAACCGAATCCTAACACATATATCCAGGATTCGGTCAATCATTCCATCCTGCTTATGAAGGTCTTTTAATCGAAGGTGCCCCAATCTTCAGGGGGTAATTAACAATAGATGCTTGCGTCTATTGGAAGCCATGGATCCGCAATACCTGATACCCACATATACATAAATATTATACAAATCTGAATTATGAATACCAACCCCACGGAAAATCCATCGAACCGTGCGAGGTGCGTCATTCGTGGTGGCAGACAGGATGCAAACAAAACGAATATGGGGGCGAACGGGGCGCCACCTTTTGCTTCATTTTTTATCAGATGTGAGCGAATTCAGAACGGATTAATTTTAATCTTAAAAAGAAAATCTTTCGCCGTTCGCTTTATTTACTTGATGAATCAGAATAAATTCAGAATAGATTATATTTTTCTATATTCTTTTTATTCTCACTTACTATTCCATTTAGAGCGGATCGTGATGGAAGCTTTACCAATCCGGATCCGTTTGTATCCCTAATGTGCACCTTACTTCTACACTTTTTGTTGTCTTTAACAAAGTTGTGAGTTCATATAAAATTGCACCGCACGAAAGTAGGGGCTACACAGAGCTTTTGTTTCGCGATTCCAATTAAGGCAAAACATTAAAAAAAGAAGAAGGAAAACAACAAATATTATTCTTATGGTTTCACACTTTCTCATTTTAGTGTCCTGTGGTTTAAAGTGTATTACTTTAGTATCCTGTGATTTTGTTTTTCTCTTTTTTTTGTTTTTTTTATTAATTTTTTCGTTAAATCATTTAGAAAAAACTTTAGATAACCCATATCTGATTTATGGAATATTCAATTTAGTACCATGTGGTTTTAACTTTTTCACTGATTTAATAAAAAAATTAACAAAAAATAAGAAAAAGAGAAAAATGAAACAACATGGTACTAAAGTGATACATTTTAAACCATAAGGCACTAAAGTGAGAGAGTGTGAAACCACATGGGTGGTATTTGAAGTTTTCCAAAAAAAAAACGAAATATTAGCTCTTTCATATGCCACTTTTTCAAAAAAAAATATATATTTATACATCCCGAATTAGGGGTGTAATGTGGGCCGTGCCGGGCCGGCACGACCCACATTACCCGAGCCGAAACGGGCCACGGGTCGGCCCAGCACGGCCTTCAGGCCCGGAAGGTCCGGGCCGGGCTCGGCTTCGGGCCGGCCCTTTTAAATATTTATTTTTATTTTTTATAAAAAGTACAAAATTTTAAATTATAATATATTAAATATTTTTAATTTAATCTATATTTTGACTGAAAATTTTTAAATTTATAAATATTTTAACTTTTTAAAATATTTATAAATTAATTTTATTTTATTCTATTTTAATATGAATTAGGTGAGCTTTTGGTCCATCAGACCAAACAATTTGGTCCGATGGACCAAAAGTCCCCCTCCCAAGGTCTGCAGAGGGGAGCTCCTGTCCTTCTCCCCAGCAGCTCAGGCCCCAAGCCCCAAGGCAAAATTGCCTTGGGGCTTGGGGAATGGGCCGTGCCAGGACGGCCCATGCGGGCTGTGCCGTGCCGGGCTGCGGGCCGAGGCTCCGGCCCGTCACGGCCCAGACCCGACATGGGCCGTGCCGTGCCGGGCTTGCGGGCCACATATTCTCGGCCCAGCACGGCCCGGAGAGTAGAGTCGGGTCGGTCCGGCCCGACACGTATGCTACAGTAACTATGCCGGGTCATGGCCCGGCCCGCAGCCTTGCCGGGCCGGGCCGCCTACGGGCCGCTCGGCCCGTTTCACACCCCTATCCCAAATGGAAGGTGTAGATCTTACAACTTAATTTTTAGAATTCAGAAAATTTTAAATAATTTTTAATAAAAATAATAAATTGATGTGACAAGTACAAAATTAACGACTCTTGAATATAGTGAGTGTAAGATATACATTCCACTTTTAAGTGTACTTAATTTTTAAATACCTGCATATTATACTTTGGGACGACCTGCACTATATTTATTATTATAATTGGCATGGGGGACAAAATTATTTTGTTTTTTTTTTTTGAGAAAAAGATAGCGCGCTACAAAATTATTTTGTTGATCGACGAAAATAGGCAACCAAATAAAAATTTGATAGGGAGAGTCACTAGTGTGAGACTATTATTTCAGTTATTTATTACATAAATAATAGAAATTTTAAAATAACGTAAATGGCGAATGAAACAATTTCTCATTAAAGACTCCCATATTATGTTTTTCCCTCTGCGCATTCTTTCTCCGCTCCTCCCTCTCTATTTTGATAATGAAAACTCCTAACTTCATTATTTTTTATCACTTTAGATAAAATAGAAAAGACAACATTTTTAATTTTTTCAAAATTTCTTTTAAACTTTTTCTAGGATTCGTTTGATACGAAGAGCAATACAATATTACTAGCCAAATGAAATTGAGGTGGAAGCATGTACAAATATATTTCTTTATTATTTCTAATATGAAAACCTAATAGCATCAAGCGCTTGGTACTATTAATAGTATAGTAGTCTAATTATATATATACAGAATTGAGCTCCTATGCTTTTAAAAGTACCAAGTTATTAGTGCCTGTAGGTTTTCAGTCCTTGGATTAAGAGATGTGCGGTTACGATAGTAGTGGTCCCTTAGGATTGAGTGGGTGGTTGCTTAAATAGTATGATCTAACGGATGAAAATGATCAACGGGATAAATCTAACGGCGAAAAATGTACAAATACAAAATATTTGGTGTTTTTAAAAACATCATAGCCGAACTCTCTCTCTCTCTTTATATATATATATATAGGGTAGGGCTACTATACTCTTATGAGTATAGGACTCTTCGTACTCATAAGTCGTTTTCGATGATGGAGCTTCCGAATCGACGATCCACACCGTTAAATATGATCTAGAATATTTAAAACTTCTAGAAAATAAATTTCGTAATTTTTCGAAATCGTTATAAAGTCCATCAAGTGGGCATAAAATGAACGGTCAAAATTGAACGACGTCCTAAAAATGGATGATCGGATTCTTCAATTTAAGATCCGAGTTATTGATTTTTATCTACATAGTAAATAAAATTTTCTATCAAAAATTCAACATATTCCGATTCTTTTACACCGTTAAACGAGCAAGTATCCCATACCGGCCGTTAAAAATTATCTACTTTGAGATCTTTTGATCATAGGGCAAATGATGTCAAAAAATTATGAAATTTAATTTCTAGAAGTTTTAAATGCTCTAGATAATATTTAACGGTATGGATCGTCGATTCGAAAGCTCCATCATCGAGAAAAACTTATGAGTACGAATACGATCATACTCATAAGAGTATAGTAGCAAAACCCTATATATATATATATATATATATATATATATATATATTTCTTCATTTCTTAATATGATTATGTATATTATATAGTATTAAATTGGAATACTTTTGGATGTACTAAATTTTTCTGCTTGTAAGTTTTGAGCTCTTGGTTAACGCCTTTACGGTCAATGGACCAAAACTCAATGATAGTGGTCAACGATGGATCCGCTTATTGTGTATAATTCAAAGCCCAAGGATGGTAAAATAATAAGGATAAGTAGAATAGTATTTAATTTAAGACGTAGAAGATTGATAGTGAAATGTTACTGATGGTAACATAAAGAGACTCTCTCTCTCTCCGTACGACCATACATCTACATTAACCGCGCGTTAGTGTGTTACTACTTATAAAAATATATAAAATGCTTCTTTAATTAAATCAACAATGATAGAAATGGGAAAAGAGAGAGAGAGAGAGAGAGAGAATAAAAGGCAAAAGCAGTGGAGTACTCCCAGCTCACAACACCCGCATCGCCATCGCCATCACTTTCTCTTCCTTCCCCCAACTCGGCATGAGCACCGTCGACGCGGCCACGATCACGAAGCGCGCCCCGGCGCTCGTCGCGCCGAGCGAGCCCACGCCGCGGGGCGCGCTCGCGCTCTCGGCGCTCGACCGCCTCATCGGCATGCGACTCTCCAGCGACCTCGTGCTCGTGTTCCCCCGCGGCGGCGGCGGCGGCGGCGGCGACGCGGCGCGCGCGGTGCGCGAGGGACTGGCGCGGGCGCTCGTGGCCTACTACCCGGTGGCGGGGCGCCTCGCGGAACCGCGCCCCCGGGAGCTCGAGGTCGAGTGCACGGGCGAGGGCGTGTGGTTCGTCGAGGCCGCGGCCGCGTGCGCCCTCGAGGAACCGCTCCCCGTCCCCAGTGCCGACCTCGTCGCGCGGCCCCCGCCCGGGGTGAACAAGGACGACCTCCTCTTCATGATGCAGGTACGGGGTACCCTCCCTTTTCCCTCGGCTTCTCTGGGGCATTTCGTCGAACGTTTTCTTTTTTTTCTTTTTTTTTGGTTGCTCCGACGCTTTTGTTTCAACTGTGTTTTTTTTTTTCTTAAGGTAAAGAAATATATATATATATATATATTTTTGAGAAAAAAAATAGCATACTATCCGCTTCATTCATAGGAAAAATAAATTAAGCTACATGGATGAGGCAGCATAAGGTCTCGAACAAAGTGAACGGTTGAAAAAAAAAGAAGAAAAAAAAAAAGGCGTTAGTGCTGTTTAGCTGAGAGAATGTGTCTCCAAAGATTCGTTAACCTTTTTATGGATAAAGAAATATTAATCTACAATTTTTATGGTTTATAAGCCTTTTTAAATTTCTAGTTGAAAACAGAGAAAAATATACAGAGAAAAAACAAACTTTTGAATGGAGGGACGGTAAGACTACAGTTCATTTTGGATTGTAGATTTTGCAAATGATAAAATAAAACAAAAAAACTTTAATGCCTCCTACTGCAGTTTAGCTCAGTTTTACTTCCTTATCATGTGGTTCAAAAATTTACACTTAATTATCTTATAATTTTATTTATTTTTTATTAAAAATATTTACATTTAGATAGTAAATTTTTTTAGTAACCATAGATAAAGTAGTATTTACTGTCAATGTGTCTCGTTGTGGTTTATCTTATGCGATCTATAAAATTACACTTAACTATCTTATAATTTTATTAAAAATATTTATTATCAAATAATATAGCAAAATAAATTTTTTTATAATAACTGTATAGTAATTAAGTATAATTTTCTGAATCAAAGAATAACGAGGTGGAAATGAGCTAAATCATAGGGATAAATTTAAGTTTACTTAAAAAATAATATAATAAAAGTAATCTTATGTAAGAGTTCATTCCAAATGCTAGTATTTATTATTAATTTTCTAAATTTTGAATTAATACTATTTTGTACATCACTACTAAACTCTATCGATAATACTAGTTTATCCAAAAAAAAATTATTATCAGGTAGGATAGTAAAATAAATTTTTTTTAATCATATAATAATTAAGTGTATATTTTTTGAACTACAAAATGACAAAATAAAAATAAGTTAAATCATGGAATGGTTGTGCGCCATGCATCACAAAATGAAAATAAGCTAAATCATAGAGAGGCAAATTGAAGTGTACTCAGAAAAATTATTATTGCAAGATATAACGGGGAGATCATAAGCGGCTAATTTGAAAATCCTCAAATTCATTATTTGGGACGGAATTAAAAATAAAAAAAAACAAGACAAATTTGGTTCTAATAGATCTGTAGCAGTAACAAACAAATAATTGTTCTTATACAACTACTATCTATTTTGGACCTCCTACTTTATGCTCTAACACTCTGTTTGGTTGGAAAATAAGGATGGAAACAAGGAGTTATCCCAGCGTGGGAACAGGAGAGGGAATAGGGTGGGCACCCCTATTTTTATTTTTAAATTTTAAAATTTAAAAAAATAAGATTTTAATTTTAATTTTTAAAAAATTAATTGTAATCTTAAATTTAAATTTAAATTTTAAATTTTAGATTTTAGATTTTTTAAATTTAAATTTGATATTTGATATTTTTCAAATTTAAATTTGATCTTAAATTTAAAATTTAAAATTTGAGAGTCTAATTTTTAATTTTAATTTTTAATTTTTAAATTTAAAAGTTAAAATTTAAAATTTAAAAATTTAAATTCAAATATAATGAGAATGGTTATATCATTATTTTCTATTTAAAACTACTCAATATTCTTCTTATTCTATCTTATCAATCCACACGTTATATTTTTTATTTCCAGAAACAACTCAATTTTCATCTCCGGAAACAACTCAATTTTTATCCAAACGAAAAATTGGTCTAATTGCTGCTTATATCTGAACTTGTATCTATCTCTGAAATAAGCAGTTTTTATTTATATACAAACCAAACGAAGTTTTTTGATTTTTTTTTTTTTGTTGCAACAGTAGAAGTTTTATCATTTTGTACCTTGAACAGTGCATCTCTCCAACATTTTATCCATCCTGGTTGAATCACATTATATTTTTCGGCAAAAGGCATTTGAATTTCTCTGATCACTCTGCCGTGTTTAAAAACAAAATTTGAAATGGACGCAGTTTAAATATTTTTGCTAATTTTCTTTTTTTACGGAAATGTTTGATTGAAACAAATAGATTACATGCAAAGCAAATTTCAAATCTTGACATTTCAAACAATTGCAATTTTCTTTTATTTATTTATTTATTTTTGGTACTGCCTTGATTGATGGCCGTGTGGATTAATGCCGATTAGTGCACCCCCAAGCCCCAAGCAATGCCCGGTCCATTATTTTGTCCGCTTCTTTTTTAATTTCATATGGCCCACCCCAACAGTGCTTCAGCTCAATCTATATGATATATTCACCGGTTCAATTATTTCCTAAGCACATCATAGAATAGCATATTTATATTTATTAACATAAATTCGTAATTTCTTTCTTTCTCTCTTTTTTCTTTCTGTGGTTATCTCAATTCCAGGTGACCGAATTCAAATGCGGCGGCGTCGCGGTCGGGATCACATACAACCACCTCGTCTTCGACGGCCTCGGGGCGGCGCAGTTCGTGAACGCGGTGGCTGAGTTGGCGCGGGGCCTCCCCGGGCTCTCCGTGAGCCCGACATGGCGCCGCGAGTCCATTCCCGGCCCATTACCCGCCGAGCCCACCTCGGCCCAAGACGGCCCGGCCCAACAGGGACCATCTCCCCCAAACTTCACCTTCCACCGGTTCACCTCGTCCGAGTTCGACTTCCCCCTCGAGTCCATCGACCGGGTCAAGGACCGCGTCCGGTCCGAGTCGGGCCTCAAGTGCACGACCTTCGAGGCGGTCACGGCGATGACGTGGCGGTCCCGCACGCGCGCGATCCACGAGTCGGAGCCCTATGCGGACGTCCGCCTGGGCTTCATGGCCAACGTCCGCCCCGTCCTATGCGACCGCCTCGGGATCCGGGGCGGGTACTACGGGAACTGCGCGTACCCGGTGGGGGTATCCGCGCCGGGGGAGCGCGTCGCGGGCGAGTCGCTGACGGCGTTAGTGGGGCTGATCCGCGCGGCGAAGCAAACGGTGACGGCGGAGTTCACGGCGTGGCTGAGCGGGGACGCGGGGAAGGAGCGCTTCAACGTGCCGTTAGATTACGGGACGTTGATGGTGACGGAGTGGAGCCGCCTCGGTTACGGCGACGTCGACTACGGGTGGGGTGGGCCCGGCTACATCTTCCCCATCATGGGCGATTTCAACGTCCTCGGCGCGTGCGTGTACGTGCGCCCGCCCGTGCCGAAACAGGGGGTGCGGCTCGTGATGCGCTGCGTCGAGGAGCGACACGCGGCGGCGTTACGGGGCGAGTTGGAGAAGCTGGTCTAACTCGGATCACGTACGTGCTTGACCGTGTCGTCTCAATTTAAATAAAAGTTTCTAATTAATTACTAATTATTATATATTATGAAGCGTGAGATGTACGATCAAGATGTATCCTTCCTTTATTTATCTAAGTTTGCTTGTTTATTTTGGTGCATGGCATGATGAACGTGCAAAAAAATGATTGAATTAGAGAGTTGTTAGTGTATACATTATCAATCAAGTGTGTTTCTTCATTATTGTGCATAATTTTATTATTACTGGTGTGCTGTTCTTAATTGTATAATTAATTTGTGCCTGTTATACCAAAGGATTAGTTTACTAATGGTCCATAAAGACAATATACCATGTGGCGTATACATGTTGTTGTATTGTTCGATATTTGTGTTTGCATGGCCTTTGTCACGGATGATTTTGCTCGCCAAAACTCGTGCGGCCGGCGACTACTTTCCTGCTCGAAGATGGACGAATCTGTCTCGATTTTGCTAGCATTGACCTACTCGTCCTCGAAGGTTAAGCATAAGAAAGAGAGATATATTTTGGGGGAAATGAAAAATTATATTACTTAGAGGGCTAAGCGTAAGAAAGAGAGATATGTTTTGGGGGAAATGAAAAATTATATTACTTAGAGAAACATAGTATAATATTTTTGAAGTTTGGGACTTGGGAGTAACTAAAGACTCTCTATAATCTATTATCTATTACTATATACTAAAGTGCGTGGGTATTTCTCTTTGAATGACATGTGTTCGGTTCAAATATTTGGTGCACCCGGTGCACCATAGACCATTAATTGTGGACATGTCTATGACCAATGGAGGAGTCTTGGGTGCATATAATTTATTTCTATCTATTCTTTCCAACACTAAAGGAGGGTTTGGGAATGACATTGTCATTCCCCAAAATCTTCCCTTCTCTCTCTTTATATATATATATATATATATGATTTTAAAAAATTTATGTTACAAGATTTCAAATTTGGATATAGAAATTTTAAATTCTAAATTTTAAATTTTAAATATAAAATTTATATTTAAATTCCTAAACTATATAAAAAATTAAATTATTCTTATTAATAATTTAGTCGTATATATAATATAATTAATTTATATACACATAATAAATCGAAAATATAGAATTTAAATTTCACGTATAATATTTTAGAAATGTAGTGCATGTGTGTATATATAATTAATTTTATTAAACATTTTTTTCTACTATTTTATTTCTCTTTTATTTATAGAGTTTTTTTGAAAATTATTTTTATACATTTATTTCAAATCTTTTTTACATAATTTTTTATAAAGTAAGTTGTTATATAGATTTACATTGTACATATACCAATTTTTCACTCTATTACATGACTTTATATAATGTAAAAAAAATTCTCGCATATTTAGATTTTAATTGTTTCGCTTTGAAAAATATCTATATATACTGAGTCTTTTTATAAAAATTATTATTTATATTTAATTCTGTTGCGTGGCTTGGACAATATATAATATAATAATTACGAATTTACAAATTACATCCACTGCAAAGCGCAGGTCCATTGCTAGTTTATAAACCTATGGTACATTGAATCTATCCATCAGGACACAAAAAAAATTAATTATATTAATATAAAGTGAACTTAAGAGTTGCCTCTTTGATTACCCACTCTTAGTTTCGCTAATATTCGGGGGTATGGACCAAATATTTTTAAGTTCCTGCACATTACTTAGTTATTCCTTGTGTGGTTGTTTTTTTTCTGAGAAAAATTCCTTATGTGGCTGTTAAGAGTCATTGACGTATTGAGGGCGCCTTCAAAAAAAAAAAAAAGGTTTGCTAATAATATCACTTCACAATGTTTGGGCTTTTGCAAAAAGGCCAAATAGTGGATATTATTAGCAAACCTTACTTAGTTATTCCTTGTGTGGTTGTTTTTTTTATTCCTTTTTGCATTAAAAAATCCACTAAATTTGGGCTTTTGCAAAATTAGTTCGTCTTTTTCGATTTTGCAGATTCGATCCGAATTTTCAGCAAACTGATCATAATACACTTATTACATTTTCTCTCTCCTCTTTTTTTTTTCTCTCGTTCTTTTTTTTTCTCTCTCCGAAGGCAGCGGAGGCGGAGGCGGAAACAGCCCGCCTCGCCTCTGCCCCGCACGCGCTCGCCCTCGCCCGTGCACCCCCTGCCCTCCTCGCCTTCGATTCCGGCGCTCTTTCTTTTTTTTTCCTCTCCGACCCTCTTCCACCACCTCCGCGGCCCTCCGCAATGGTAACGAGGACGACAACGCCTTCTCTTCCTCCACCTTCGACCTCCATCTCTAATGCAGCAAATTTTGCACCGCCAAACCCACTTCTGGAAATCCGCCGTCCCCACCGTCGCCGCCGACGACGAAGAGGCATCACTTCTCAGCGTCTTAGAGGGCGGCGGCGAGCGTGGCCTCGACGGTGTCGGAGGCGAGGAGAGTGAGTGATGCACTGGAGCATATCTAGATAAACACTTTTATTTGTTTAAAATAAAAGGAATTAATTAAAGACAAAAAACTAGAGAATAATGAAGAAAATCAGAAAACAAAAAAGAAGAAGATGAAATTACACCGTTTTAAATGAACGTTGTACTATTTTGGACATAAGTTGCACTATTTGAGATGTAATTTGCACTCTTTAAATAAAAGTTGCACTCTTTAGAAGATATTTATACTATTTCTCCTCTTATTACACTATTTGAGATAAAAACTGCACCCTTAAGATAAAAATTATACTATTAGAAATATATTTACACTGTTTCTCCTAGAAATAGTGTAACTTCTATTTAAAAAGGTCGAGGCGGGCGCGGCGGAGCGAGGCGAGAAGAGAGGCGGCGGAGCGAGGCGAGGAGCCGCAGGTGGGAGAGGAGGCTCGGGTGCCGCGAGAGCACCTCGGACCGCGGATCTCACGGTGGATCTCGACGGCGCGAGCGAGGTCGAGGCGGGCGTCCGACGAGTCGCAGAGGCGGAGGCGAGCGGAGTTCTTCTCCGCTGGACTCGTTCGCGTCGGACCCGGTGTTCTCGGCGTTTCTGTCCCCGGAGTTCGACTCGTCACGGTTCTCGTCGCAGGCGCTGTCATCCGGGTCGGCGGCATCGCGCGCGGAATCCCTGCACGAGGCCATCCGGGTGCTGCGGCGGCACCTGCGGTCCGAGGTGCTCTCGCGGCACAGAGCCTCCTCTCCCACCTGCTGTCGCTCCGCTCCGCCACCTCCTCCCTCTCCCTCCTCCTCGCCTTGCTCCGCCGCCTCCCTCCTCGCCTCGCTCCGCCGCGCCCGCCTTGACCTTTTTAAATAAAAGTTGCACTGTTTCTAAGAGAAACAGTGTAAATATCTTTCTAATAGTATAATTTTTATCTTAAAAGTGTATTTTTTATCTCAAATAGTGCAATAAGAGAAAAAATAGTGTAAATATCTTTCAAAGAGTGCAACTTTTATTTTAAGAGTGCAGATTACATCTCAAATAGTACAACTTATCTTCAAAATAGTACAACGTTCATTTAAAATAGTGTAATTTCATCATCTTCTTTCTTATTTTTTAATTTTCTTCATTATTCTCTAGTTTTTGGTCATTAATTAATTTCTTTTGTTTTAAACAAATAAAAGTGTTTATCCAGATATGCTCCCGTGCACCCCTCGCTCTCCTCGCCTCCGACACCGTCGAGGCCGCGCTCGCCGCCACCCTCTAAGACGCCGATAAGTGCTTCCTCTTCGTCGTCGGCGGCGGCGGGTTCCCAAGTAGAGATGGAGGTCGAAGGCGGAGGAAGAGAAGGCGTTGTCGTTCTTGTTACCATCGCGGAGGGCCGCGGAGGTGGTGGAAGAGGGTCGGAGAGGGGAAAAAAAAAGAGTGCCGGTGTCAGAGGCGAGGGCGGGGGATGCACGGGCGAGGGCGAGAGTGTGCGGGGCAGAGGCGAAGCGAGCTGTTTTCGTCTCCGCCTCCGCTGCCTTCTTCGGAAAGAGAAAAAAAAGGAACGAGAGAAAAAAAAAGGAGAGAGAAAAAATAATAAGGGTATTTTGGTCAGTTTACTGAAAATTCGGACCGAATATGCAAAATCGAAAAAGACGATCCAATTTTGCAAAAATCCAAACTTAGTGGATTTTTTATGCGAAAAGGCCAAAAACTTATTACACTTTTTTTTAAATAAAAAAAATTTGATTAACTTGAGATATAGATGATTTGGTGCAAATACTACATAGAAAACCACCTTCAAAAGTGTCAATGAACCTATCAGCATGTGACTCAACTTGATTATTAGCGTATTAGCAAGTTTAGCTTGATTTGATTAGTTAATTAGTGTTCAGTTTACTTGGTTAATTAAAGAAATTCCTGGAGCTTCCAACCAGCCTCACGCCACTTTGAACATAACTCGGCCCATCCTGGCCTCCCGCCATTTCGAACGTGACTCGGCCCAACCTGGCCTCCGCCACAGGGCAGGATGCTGGCCCATTTAAGCCAACATATTGTACATCGAATTTAGAAGTATCAAATAATCTCATTCAAGTTTGAGCACCGATAAATCTACGATACAAAATATATCGTAATCCTACAACCATTCTGTCCAAAGTTTATTTTTCCTCTACCAGTCTGATCATTTTTTTTTTTATATATTACTATAACATATTTAAAAAATTGTAAAATCTAAAAACTCTTGCATGAGAGTTTATAAAAATTATGATTTTTTTTGCTTGTAGACTTAACATTTCTCTTCATTTTTTTTATTGGATAAATTTTAATTTGCCCTCGTGTGGTATAAGCGTATTTTTACTTTATCATTCCATGATTCAAAAAATTACACGTAACTATCTTATATTTTAATTTTGTTTTAATGAAGCAAAAATTTTTAAAAAATTATAGGGTGATAATCTGTTGGCCTTTTTGCAAAAAAAATCCACTAGTTTTGGGCTTTTGCAAAATTGGGTCGCTATTTTCGGTTTTGCAGATTCGGTCCGAATTTTCAGTAAACTGACCAAAATACCCTTCTTACTTTTTCTCTCTCCTCTTTTTTTTTCTCTCTCCTCTTTTTTTTTTTTTTCTGTCGCTCTTTTTTTTTCTCTCCGAAGAAGGCGGCGGAGGCGGAGGCGGAGGCGGAGGCGCCTCGCCTCTGCCCCTCACGCCCTCGCCATCGCCCGCGCACCCCGCCCTCCTCGCCTCCGATCCCGTCGAGACTGCGCCATTTTTTTAACATTTTTTTATTTTTTTTTACTTTTACAATGGGTGGAAAAAAAAAAAAAAACATGGCGCAGGGGGCGCGTCCCCTACGCCCCCTGCGCCCCCCCCCGCGCCGCCCCCTGCGCCCCCGGACCCGGGGCCGAGGGGGGGGGGGGGGGGGGGTCGGGCCCGGCTGGCGCCCATGCGCCCTCGCCCCCAGGGGCGCGTCCCTGCGCCCCCTGCGCCTGCGCCCCGCCCCCCCCAGAGGGCACGCGCCCCGCCACGACCATCGGGGAGGAGACCTCCATCGCTCCCCGCCTCTGCGCCGCCGCGTGCGCGCTCCCCGGCGGCGGGGGCGGAGACGGTCGCGCCCTCGCCGCCGACGCGCTGCTCCCGCTCGCCTTCGTGATCCTTGCCCGCAGGGAGGTGGACGAAGAAGAATAGTGCAACGAAGGTGTAAACTGGCATCAAAATGGTGCAACGAAGGTGTACGAAGAAGAAGAGTGCAACGAGCTCTGCGTTGCACTATTTTGCATCTTAGTTGTACCATTTGACCTTCGTTGCACCATTTTGGCACCAAAATGGT